>JBAJFE010000011.1:1705000-2305000 GCA_037903355.1 Trichuris trichiura
AATGGACATCCACAAAGCGCTGCCAACGAGTATAGCTGGAGCCAGTGGAGTCACTGTATAGGTCATTGTGGAACAGGTAACAGCAAAGCCGATGAATGTTAATTTTTGAATGCTATTCAATCGGTAGGTATTCGAAAACGGATACGCCTATGCAGAGGACCAAATTGTCCTGCCAACGTCCTCTCAGAATCTCAGTATTGTCAGTTACTGCCTTGCGGTGGACCCGGTCGCTAAGGACTGATTCGCATTCCTCAACAGAACTGCTTAAATCTGCCCGCTGTTCGCCAGCCAAAATAACCTTCCACAAGCAATTGCTGACATACTATTTCTGCATTCAACACTAAAGTTTCACGCGGTTTCATACCACTTAAAAAAAACTTTTTTTTTGAAAAATAAAAGCACCTCATTGTAAAACAGTTTTGCACACCTTCATGGCAAGTTCTTGTACCTCATTATACAGGCGAGTTTATATTGTGTAGTGCACCCGCATTTATAGAGGTCGTTCTATCCGACTTGATTCCATTTAAAAATAAGTGTTAGCATCTGTTACCAATAAGCATTGTGAGAAGAGCTTAGGGCAACTGACATTGTATGCAGACATACTATTAACACGCGCATTATTTCGGTAATAAAAGATAGTATCGGAAGGAAAGCCGGGTGGCAGTAAGCCATAGAGATGTCCTACGCTCGCTAGCAGCAATTTCCCTCGTCAGGTCCTATCGTTAAAAATATTACTAATTGAAGATTACTATAGGATCACGACGATGAATTTGACAATGATTCCGTTGGAGATAACGCTTAATCCTCCAATATTCAACTGCGAAGAGAATTGAGCAACCGTATGGGATAAGTTGAAACAATACACGTTTGCCCTATTATCGCAGTTCGGATAAGTAGCGAATTGGTTAGTCAGAATAACTGAACGTCAAAATGCAATATATTTAATCAATTTCGAACGGATAGCTTTCGCAGTTACTCTTACTACATTTCGTCGCAGACTGGATTGCAGCCGCACGCTCGGCAAATTTCAAATAATCTCATCGCTGCAGAGGAGGAAGGCAAACGCGTGGCAATTTTTGTTTTAAAAACGACCTGTTGCTACAACTTAAAGTGAAAGAAGAATTGATGCGTTCACTCGTTTCAGGTCACATTTGGAAATTAACAATTAAACAAATTGAAACTATTTCCTGTTTCACGTCTCCAATCTCAACTTACTTTTCTTGCTGCCAACATTATTTACCTTGCTCCTGTTCTATTGCCACTACTTTGACAGTCTCACCGTTTAACCGTGGCAAGTTCATTAGCGCATCAACGACCCGTCTCTACTCAGAAGGCAAATAGATGTTCACAGGAAAAAAGAAAAAACGCGCAAGTACGAAGAAGTATGTGCTACTATGGCTGCGTTAAGTTTTCCTGTAAAACAATCCACCCAAGATGTTTACTTTTCCGTCGTAGTACATCTACGAACTGGCCCTATTTTACCGCGCTCAGAACGGTCCAGGATTAGTAGGAACCTACGCGACGTACTGCGAAGCTGAGATCGTAGATTTACATCTTTTCAAAATTGGCAAATATTAACAACAGAGGCACTACTTCCTACTAAGGTACTGTTAACAGCATCAGGGACAAAAATCCTCGTCGCGTCATCAGCGGAAATGAGTAAACTTGATTACTTCCGCTGATGTCGGGAGCAGAAAGCTCTGAGAAATGGAACTTTGAAACGATCCCGGTCGTTAAGGGAAGCAAGACGCAACTTCCTACTCATAAGTATATCCACAAAAAAACTTATTTTCACCTGATTAACAGATACGCCAAGTGTACATTATGTCAACACGTGCGCAGTGCAAATTCACGATCAATTAAAGGCTAACTTGATAAAGTTCAACAAAAAATAGGCGATAAAAAACATTGACTTTTAAAGCCGTTCTCTTCTCACCTTCTTTGCGCTTAGTTCTATCAATGATAAATTACCGAAAGCAGATCGATATTCGACATTCGCGATACTATCATTTTGATAGTGAAACGAAGAGCGCGAGTTGGAAGCTTATGCTGACTTACATCAAATCACCTATTTTCTTCTTAAGACTAATAACTTAACGAAGCTTCTGCGCAAAGGATATGGAATCTTGAGAAGTGGACTTAACGCTTCATCCAAGTTTCGTGTTCAGTGGCAAGAACACCGCCTTCTGAACAGTTCACTTGAATGAGCTTGGGCTATCTAAAAATTGGTCAAATGAAAGAATCTTCCTCATAGACGCTTCGTTCAACTCCATCAAACTAGGAGGAGCTCTATGGTTTGCAGTTCCCATTCCAAGTCAGCAATTGTATTGAAAACAAAGACGATACGCTCAGTTGAGAAGAGCAAGCAATGTAAACGGACTCTCGGCACGGCATTCACGTCACGTGGGTACAAAGTTACCATTTCCTAATCAACCGCCATGCCAGTTGCTGCCAAGTTTAATTGAGGCTAATCAAACGCACATGTTTCTGGAAATTGCAAGCAAGCGAACAAGAAACGTCACTCCTCTCAATAGGGAACGACCGCGGTCGGTCACTGGAGACTTAACCCAACGACGGCCTTTAGTTGACGAGATCGTAATCTGCAAAACGGCCCTTTCGCCTATGAAGGCACCGACCGTTTATTCCGCTGTCGACAGCCTCCGACTCACGCCGACTCGCCGAGTATGACCATATAGGGTCATCTGAGCGTCGACCGATCCTGTAACCAACCATGGCAAAACAGATTGCAGTCACCAACGTTTGGTGTTCAACTAGAAGAGCAATCAGAAGCTGCCGACAACGTTGAACAAGCTGAACAAGTTGCATCACCGTAATGCTTCAAGTATTAGTAAGAAACACCTTTCTATTTGGGTTTTAACATGTAGATATTAAAATATGCAAATGAGCTCTACGTTCATTTGCTTGCAGGTAACTGGCTGTTTATATTGATTCATTTGCCCGCAGGGTAAATCTTAGCTACTTTAGGAATTCGTCTGACGAATCGCTAATACTAATCAACACTCAATGATAAGAACTGTTGTTCAGCTATTTCCATTATAGGTGAGGTTCCGGGGGCAGAAATACTTAATGTAAATTGTTTCGCAGCTCGAAGACGTTCTTTTTGACGTCAATTCAATGAGTCCAATAGAAATAGATTTGAATGGTATTCAGAAAGTTTGTACAGCAAACGAATCGCCGCCACATGCTTCCCTCCGTATATACACAAATTGGTTGCCCACCTTTTGTCTACGTAGACAACTGGTTCAGTAGGCGATGTTCTTGCTGCCCCGATAAACCATTGATCTCTCTGCCATCTATTCATGGATTTAAGTGCAAAGAAAAGTGGCCTGTCTATTACTCGATCAATCAGCTGTTCAGCTCAACAACAACAAGTAGCGCACTTTCATATTTGAAATTACTGTAGAGCTACTTAATGTAGCAAAACAAATATAACAAAGGTTCCGAGCCCACTAGCGACCTCCCAAAGTCGGCTTATAAATATGACTTTATTACATAACATCCTATACTTATGTAGTGCACTAAAGTACTTCTCTGACTTACGGCTGACAGTCTGGCTATAAATATAAAGTTCAGAGGCACAATGTATACGCATAGTGTTCAGTTACACAGCAAAGCAGTCTAAGGCGGTCTGTTCGCTCACTGACAAGCAGAATAATGGGGCGTAGGGAAGTGATGAAAGAAATGCTACCTTTTTTTATATTGCGATCACTGCAATATGTAAGCTTGGTATTTTGTCTGCTGGCGAGTGTAATATTTCACTTTGTCATTAGATCCCCGCTTGGCAGACTAAGAATTCATGGTAAGCATCTGTTGTACAGGTTTTGCATCGATTGAATGCATCCGTTTTGCCTCATCTTATTTTGACAAACAGCAGGAAACTTGTCACTTTGAACAAAATAATCTTTAACCGGCTTGACACTTAGCCTTCAATCCTTTGCATGTTGATTAGCGCAATACAAGAAATGCGCAAAAACTTCTTGAAACGTTTGCATTTTAATTTGATTGACGTCGCTGTTCAAAGGAGAATTATCACCACACTTTCGCTATCAACATTAATCCACTAATACTAGTTGCTCCGTGAACATTCAGTTGACTGTTTCATCAGAAACTATTACTGGTTCTACCTTCAAACTAAAGAAAAGGAAGCTTCTGTAATGCATCTTCGATTGCATCGATTTCCTAGACTCGATAGGAGGACTTTCCTAAAGCATTCCCACCTCTTAGCTTTTCTTACAACTTCCCATTCAGAGAAAAATTCAATAGGAGAAAACTCAGACGAGTAATGTGCACTCTTCGACAATGGAGAAAGTGTGCCCTGATGTTACAGGAAATTTAAAATCAAATTTTGAAAAAATGCTTCTCCTCGCTGCTCAGAACACAGCTAGTTTGCTATTGCATCTCATTGCCTCATAATGCAGCAGAGAAAGGGTACTTAAAGTAAGCGAACGGCATTTACGACACCGCAAGTTTAGGCTTACGCCTTATGGCTAATAAAACGTGGTACGACTATTCTGCTTTCAAACTGGTAAACAGCTATAAAAGGCATTGGCTGCTGCAGCTTGTAATCATCATAGGCAGCAGTTCTAACTCGGCTCACCGTACAGGAATTCGTGTCACGCTGATCTCGCGGGTCAGAGATTTGATCAAAGATTATTCTTCCACTGATCATAGCACAGTGAGGGTCATCAATCAACGCTGCTGTTTCTAGTCTTTATAGCAGAACGTCAAAATCAGGTTTTCCCGCGGCCGAGGAAGAAGCGAAACCGAAAGGTATACTGCAAAGGCATTGTAGCGAAGCGCCATGAGGGAAAGAGCACTGATAAAGATGACTCTTTAAAAGATACTGACGTTGAGAGATGAATATTTGTCAAAAAACGCGCATTCGCATTGCCTCAGCGTCTCAATGAACGGACATCCGTTGACAACACATGCAGAGCAGTCAGCGGTTGGCTATCGGTCATTAATACGTTTCGGTTCATCATCGCGTGGTAGTGGACGTTTTAAGAGCCAATAAAGGGAAATCAAGGAAATTAAAAACCTACTAACGCTAAGAGCTGCTCTTTTCAGGTCGAGGACGTTCGGCAAATCTGACACCAGAAGTGATGTCGACGTCGACCACGCGGTGACAGGTCCACAAACGTTGCCGAATAGCCTTCATGGTGCCATCAGGACATCAATGGTCACACTACTTTTGGGACTTGTCCAACTCGGACCACACAACAAGAGATCACCCTTAAGGCTTATCATGAGCCTTCTCTGCTTGATAATCGTCGGCTCGATACTAACTATGCCAACTTGGGCGCATTACGAACAATCCTCACCCTACTTACCATATAACAAAAGCATCACGTGCAATGTAGGAACGGAATGGCAATGCCTTTGTTCAACAAACGACGGTTCCGGGATTGTTTGCTCCGACCTGTTTGCCAATATCCAGGCTGTGTCCGTCCACTTTGACGGTTGCTCCTTTGACTTGGCAAAGCAAGTTCACCGTGGTCAACTTTACGAAAATTACATTAAGGAATACATGGCCTGGTGGATACGAGAAGAATGTTCCATGGGTAGCTGTACAGATGTGGACCAAAGAGATTTGATTGACTTAAACGCTCGGAATATTGTACTTATTTCTGTTGAATGCGCGGAAGCGAAGAGAACGCGTCTTAGCTTTGTCGCATTGCATTCCGTTAACCGGTCGATTGAAGGAAACGACTCCTTAGGGGAAGATCACGCCTGGCAGCTACTTCCCTCCAATACGGTTGCTATGGTACTTGAGGCAAGAATTCACCTTTTGGAAAACATTTTTTCAACAAATCACATCGTCATCAACCGGACCCTAATTAAGGGACCATCAGGCAGGAATACCAACGACGGGAAAAAGAGTCTCGGAAACCTGGCGGCATCAGGCACCACCACCCTGCACAAGGCCATTTATATAAGCCTAGCTTTCATCAGTTCAGCCATTGTCATATTTTGGACCTGCTCATGCTTTCTTTGCCCACGGTAAGATGGCTATTACTTTCTTGCTCAACCGAAAAGCTGCCACTAAATTGCAGTGGCAAATCTGTCGTTTTGAAAAACGTGAAGGAAATGTGCTTTTTTTGAAAAATTATCAACACGTTTTTTCCTTAATACAATGCCCTTAGCAAAGGGCTTTTGCCAGCAATTGAACTTCAGTCGCAAAGAGCGCCTATAGGCGGCAGACCCGTCGGGAATTCGTGTGCCACCGGCGTTAAGCTCTGCTTAAAATTGTCGCGTCTTGGCGCCGGGCGTAAACTTATCTTCAGAACTTTACTGCACAACTATGTGAATGTTGGAAATTTATTACCATCTTGATGGGTTGAAAAATGGCCCCTGTAGGCAGAAATATTTAAGCGTTCGTGTTTTCTCTTTACGTGCGCCCCATTATTTTGTCCTTTTTGTCATTTAAGAGCGAGTCGCTTCGACATTTGCAAATGTTGGTCGAACGGTGAAGAAAAGCAGAACAGCAGTTCGCCACTGGTGGGAAATTCAAGCTCCTCAGACTGCAGCGAACTGATGCGCATAGAGACTGAATGCCGAAGTTTGAATGAGAAACGCTGAAGGTGACACTCGGATGAATAAATGAAGAGTCAGCCGACCATTCACAATTGGATACGCATATATCAATGTCAGGGCCGTCTGAACAAACAGTAACAAAGAAGGAGTCATCAGCTGGCGGACTCCATTATGTGCCACTCCAAATTAAGCGTGCGAGTAAAATAGCTTAGGAATAAAGCTAATCAGTATTAACTCCTACCTGAGAGTGCACTGAAAACTAGCAATCGACAGAACTACCTTTCGTTATCGGCGCCCACACTGAATGAGTAGTTTTCCATTCACAAGCTACGATTCTCATTTAGAGAAGTTTAGCTAAATTAGTATTTGACGGTAGCGGCAATAATAGATCATCAGTTACTTAAATCTCAAAGCATTCACTTCCTTTTTTGCATACACTAAACAACTTAAAACTGTTCACTGAACAAGTAGCGTTTCGTACGTTAGGAATCGACTTATGTGATAAACTGTAGTCTGCCAGTAATGCGCAAACCCCTCCCCCCAGTTGCAACTTTTCTCTGCGATTTTTTTAAACTTCATCTATTGGAAAAATACAAGCTGTCCTGTCGCCTGGTTGATTTTCTTTTTCAGTCGTCTATTCTAATCGAATTGCGAATCAAGTGGTTTTGCCAAAATTCAGCGCAACTTTGTTTAATACAACTTCTACGCACTTATCCGATACAGTGTCCCACTTTTCTGGAACTGGAACGACCATCGCTATTCTTTGAAACCATAACGCTTTTCACTACTACTTATTCATATAAACCAGTTACGGGATGTTTCAACAGGCATTTACTTCCTTAAAAGGGACGCAGTCTAGGCATTCACGTTGGCTCAGCCATTGGAAAGGCATATAGCGAACCTACAATTTGTGCAGTTCGAACTAGTATAGCTGGCGCGAAGTTCTAAGTTGAAGCAATGAAAAAAACACATACCGGCCAGAAAAGAACTGTTCTTGCCCTATTATGGAATAGGAGAAGGAAGAAAGCTGACTTCGCCTGCTACCAGAAGAGGACAGTGACACAAAAAGAGATGAAACGAGCTGCGCAACATTCTTCAACCACTTCGAGGCCTTCAAAGCTATACTGATACCAAAGAAGCCCTAAATGCCTTGATTAGCTAACACAAGAAAGACTGCTGCTTAACGTAATGATTAATAGACAGAGCCTAGGCCACATGAAATTGTTCACTTTTAGCGTCTCTGAAAACTTTCTCGAAGTTGCAGACTAGGCTAAGAGTTTCCGGGATGAAAACACGTCGCTACCAACGAACATGTAAAAGGTTTGCTCTTAAGAATCTGTCTTTTGGTTGTTTACAAAATTGATGTGACGAAAATTCGCCTAGTCAGCAACCAACAATGAGCTCATCAACCAAAAAGAGACTACAACCTCTCTGTTAGCTAGCTGGGCATTTTTTCTTACGGATAGTGCATGGGTATCGACGGGAAGTTGAAAAACAATTTCTGAAAAAGTTAAATTACATCCGCTAATTACGCGGTCACTGATTATACAGATAGGACGAAATTGTCAAGTGGCAACGAAGGAGATAAGAACTAATGTGCAAAAGCAAACTTTAACACTGCCTTCAAATCGCTGATCTAAAAAGGAGAGGACAAGAAGCACGAGCTGATTCACATTGGCGTGGCTTTCAAAGGCTCAGCAAGATCTTAGTAAGTTAATAAATATACCATTGCCATCAATTAACATAAAGTTTTTGTAAGACAGGATCCGCTTATGGTCTAGATGTTTACTCTTGTGCTTTCGGGCTCTCTCTTGACCAGTCATCAGCGGTAAGTAATTAGTGGAAATCTACTAATTACCGCTGGTAACTAGTCAAAGAAGGACCCGAAAGCTGTAGAGTAAACATCTTGACAATAAACGGGTCCTACCGTATAAAAACTTTATCGTGAAAACTTACATACCCGTTACCAAATGCTACGTATTCAATTGCCATTAACTAAGGCAGCTAGTGTCATTAATGACATTGTTTGTGACGAAACGTGGTGCCGCTTGACTTACGAACTAGTTAAAAACTTTTCGCGGTGAACCTGTCTTTCACGCACAATAAGTAACTTCCTAAACCTTTCAACAGGCTTCCGAGATATGATTACTTATCAATTCCTAAGTTCCATCTGCTGATTCATAGAAAGTAAACCACAACCTGGAAAGGTACCTAATTTATGTCAACATAGAAGACCAGTGGTTCAAAGAAATTCTAATGTTTAAAATATGGCATCTGTATAACTTTTAAGCTAACATGCTACAATGAAGTTGCCCTCAATTCTAACAAAAGCACTTACCGGAAGGAAACGATTTTCCCACTTGAAAGGTGCCGTTCAAACTAGAAGAGTGAACACTATGCAAATTAAGCAATCACAACAATTGAAGAGGTAGCTGCAACTTTGGGCAAGCCGGCCATCTGCGCTTCAAAACACTGAAAACATAAATAAACAATCAGAAACAACAGGAACGAATTAAAAGACGTATACAAGGAAGTGATAAATACTATGCCCTATCAATTACAATGTCAATATGGAAACTATGAGTATGGCTACTTATGGCAACATTAGCTTTCGTAGGCTCATAAAAGCTGCTACATATTCGACACAAAAACCAAAAATATTTAAACACATGAAAACGTAACAGAACGAACAATGGATACGAAACCAATACCACAACAATACGTACGGAAACTTCAACTTCAGTTCCTTCATAGACTAGTTCACTATTTGGCAGTGAAATTGCCGTAGTGAAGAAAAACATCACAAAAGAAACAGTAACAACGGCATATTTTCACTCGATTTAAATGACTGAGAAAAGTATTAAAATCATGTCTGCTTTCATGACAGCTTTCTCACCCAGCTGTATTTGCCGTCACTAGCTATTCTGAGTATGCCGCTGTGCCCCAGTGGCGCAACCGGTTAGCGCGTCGTACTTATAAGCAGTACCGAATCTGCTAACGAAATGCGAAGGTTGTGAGTTCGATCCTCACCTGGGGCATTTCTTTCTCTTTTTTCTTGAGCGAAAAATGCAAACACGAATTATTCACCACATCTTTAGCTTTGCTAGTTTCTTCTTTAGCTATTAAATTCGCATTGCACGAGAACTTTATCAATTCTTATACAATGAAGCTCTACTAACGACGCTAGTTTTACGCTGCTTCCCTACAACTATTTAATCAGTAACGTCGTTAACTTTACAAGCTGTTAAAAGGAAACGTATTTGCAATTGCTAAGTTTAATTGTTGTCGATCAGTATTCTTTCTACTGCGTTATAAAGTTAAGAAGATCGGTTACAACTTATATCCTTCCGTTTGAAAGCATGCTCTATATTCAAGCGTCTCACTGTTTCAGTAGGAAACTTTCTTCTGTTAAACTTTAGCGTTACCGGCAAGTTGAATCGCTGTTAGTGCAGTTGTTAGAATAACACATTCAACATAGCGTTATATATCTCTCTACGTTTCGATTGATTTATTACTCTTTCATTAAACACTACTAAGGAATGTCAATGGGAAGTACTTACTTCGAGAATGATATCAACTTGAAAGCTTACAGTAAAAATTTTCATAGAACTAATTTTATTTGTAATAGAAATTTACTCATACAATGAACGAAGTTGATTTTTTAAGATTTCATAAATTTAAGCATGACTTGCTAATTTGCTATCTACAGTCAGGTCATGTTGACGGTGAGATACAGTACTTGAATGTTGCATACCGTCAGGCAGGCAATTCCAATAACGTTTGGAAGTGTGATTATCGCCCCAGTGGCGCAACCGGTTAGCGCGTCGTACTTATAAACAGTACTGAATCTGCTAACGAAATGCGAAGGTTGTGAGTTCGATCCTCACCTGGGGCACTCTTTTTCTTCTTCTTCGGGCGGAAAATGCAAATACGGACTTTTTAAGCACATCTTTAGCTTTGCTAGTTTTTTCTTTAGCTATTAAACTCTTACTGCTCGAAAACCATATCAATTCTTATCCAATGAAGGTCAACTAACGAAGCTGGTTTTACGCTGCTTTGCTACAATTACCTAATCAGTAACGTCATTGCCTTTACAAGCTGTTAAAAGGAAACGTATTTGCAATCACCATGTTAAATTGTTGTCATTCAATATTCTTCTTCCAATTATAAAATTGAGAGGATCAGTTAAAACTTATATCCGCCTGCTTGAAAACATGCTGTTTATTCAAGCATCTCACTGTTTCAATAGGAAACTTTCTTCTATTAAACTTTAATGTTATGGGCCAGTTGAATCGCTCTTTGCATAGTTCGTAGAATAATATTAACGCATTGAATACAGCATTATTTACCTCTCTACTTTTTACTGGGAAAATTACTGTTCCATTAAAAATTACTAACGGATGTCAACGGGGAGTAATTTTCTCAGAAAATGACATCATGCTGAACACTGATTAAAAATTGTTACATAGAAATGATTCTATTATTTATAGAAATCTGTTTGTATAACGAATGAATTTGATTTCTAAGATTTCATAGATTTAAACATGACTTGTTAATTTACTGACTACAGGTCATGTTGACGGTGAGATACAGTACTTGAATATTGCATACTGACAGACAGGCAATTGCAATAACGTTTGGAAGAATGATTATCGCCCCAGTGGCGCAATCGGTTAGCGCGTCGTACTTATAAGCAGTACTGAATCTGCTGACGATATGCGAAGGTTGTGAGTTCGATCCTCACCTGGGGCATCATTGATCATTTTGTTACGCAACTAGTATGCGCGAAGACGGCTTCACTAAGGACTGCTTTTAGCCATAGATTATCCGAGTTGATATTTGCAAAGCTTTATGATCATCGTCATACATTTTGCGTTAAGTCACAGAGATAATTGTAGCCGTACAGTTTTTTTTGGCGGACTTCTAAGTTTCACTTGACATGGAGAAATAGTAAAGGAATTTACAGAGTTTAATAGGCAAAGAAAGTAGGAATAAAGCTTTTCAGATTTATGTGTACCTTGACTTTTAATACTCTATGTGTTTCTGTCTATTGGTTAGTGCTGAAGAATGTTCTTGAAGAGAACGTAGGTTTATGTCTGCGCTGACAATAGGAAACGCAGAGGATGTGCACCGCCCCAGTGGCGCAACCGGTTAGCGCGTCGTACTTATAAGCAGTACTATATCTGCTAACGATATGCGAAGGTTGTGAGTTCGATCCTCACCTGGGGCACGACAAAGCTTCGTTTTATGTCAGTTTCCATGACGATCTTGGCGGTTAGGGACATTTTTAGTTAACGGATGATATACATGGAAAAAATAATTGCTTCATGAGCTTTGCAATACCAATGAAGCACTTTGTACTCATTATTGATGTCAGTATAGCAAAGAATGCAGTCTAGGTTTCAACGCAGTTGTTCACTGGTTGGCATATTCGCCATATTTCAATCTTCAGTAACTCTTAAAAATTTCCAGTCTGGAACTGAGCTGCCAAGAAATTCATAATTGTGTATTCACGATCCTATTAATAAGCATATGGTTTGACTGTTCTTAGGAAAGATTAAGGTCGATGCACACAGACTTCATAGCTACTATGATACACTTAGTCACCTTCAAATGCACTTATTAAAAAATCAGCTCTTTCGTGAGCGCATCGTTGTCAGTCACTGAAATTCGAAAACAGTGACGTTCTGCCAAAGGAATGCGGTTTCCTAAAACTAGACACCTGAGCTGAACAACGCCTCAGCGACGCAACCAGTTACCGCTTCGCACTTACACGCCGCGCTGAATCTGTTAACGAAATGAGGAAGTTGTGGTTTCGAACCTTAGTCGGGCCGCGATAAACTTTGTTATATGTAAACAACGTCGATGAAAACTGTACCACCTACGAAACCTCTCATCTATAAGCTGTCCTGTTGACGCTGCTAAATATGTTAAGTCTCTTCCTAAGCAGTAAAGTGTGGAATGCCTTGCAAATTGTTTATAAATTTTCAAGATCAAGTCACGTTTTACTCGTTTTTACTCATTCAGAATTACGGCTGAGCTTTTGAAATGCCCCCTGAACACGTCATCAAAGCCTTGACAATGCTGAGTAATGAGGAATTGTCTTGTTGACGAGAACAGCGAAGAGCGTCGTCGCTAGCTCAAATCACCATTCTGGCCGGCATGTTATTGAAAAACAACTGACATATTGAAAAGAAGAAGATGATGAACAAAAGTTAAAGGAAGTAAAAAATAGGTCAAAGATGAGAATGGAAAAATGCAATGAGATGAAGGAGAGAGAATAAAAAAATTGCTAAAGATCAAAATGAGTAATAAAAAGAATAAGGATTACAGATGAAGAAAACTGCCCTGCTAAGTCTTTATGTCCTTAGAAAGGTCGACGCATGTTTCCAAGGAGCAGCAGTCTCCGTAGAAGATGAAAGGCATCCACTCATCGATGAAATAAATATTAGTTCACTTTAGTTCTTAAAAAGTTGGAAACAGTTACGCATTCTATGTAGAAATCTGTTGCCAATGAATGCCCCAGTGGCGCAACCGGTTAGCGCGTCGTACTTATAAGCAGTACTGGATCTGCTAACGATATGCGAAGGTTGTGAGTTCGATCCTCACCTGGGGCATGACAACACATTTTCTTAGTAGAAAAAGGCAAGCAATAATACATTACATACATCTAACTTGTACTAGCCTTTTTATGTGAATGTTTGGAGCTGACGAAACGAAGAAACAATATTTGTAATAAATGCAAGCTCTGATAAGCGTATAACATTATAACCTATAAGTCATTTATTAGTATTCGTCTATGCTCTGTAAGATTGACAGCTGAGAGTCTTTTGAATACAGGTTTTCATGACGAAGCTTACGATTTACTGTATGCATAATCAAAACTGCCGGGAAGTAAACTGCTTATTAATAGAGCACGAACAAGTGAATAATTAGAGTTTATGTGCTGAAGGGTACATAAAACGGTGGTATCATTGCAAATGATTGATTGCCTGCCACCATATATCGTAGATCTTCAGATTCACGGGTTTGGCCTGTTGGCTTCAGATTCACGGGTTGGCAACAGGCCAAACCCGTGAATCTGAAGATCTACTATGAAACTATTCGAGCCTGTTAAAAGACATCCTGTCTTTCGAAGCCACCATATATCAATACAATGATTCACGGGAACCTTCGCACGTAATGCCTTATGAATGAAATTATCACACGGAAAGACATACTAAACTTAGCAATCGTCTACCATAACTGTACGTTTCACATCCATTACACCATCAAATATGCAAACGGCAATCATTTATCAAAGCAAATTGAACTCACACAAAAAAAGACTAATAAACCAAACATATGGAAAAAGCAGTACAACTTTTAGGCTTTTACGTATGCTGATGTTGCACCACTAAGTGCATGCACAAAGTATGGAACGTGATTTACAATCGAGCACAGCAGATTTTTCCAAATGGTACAAAACGCTGAACAAAGTAGATGCTAACGGAGTAGCGCTTCACTTTACGTTTAATTGACACAATTAACCGACATGAAAACGGCCCAGACATAGCTCATGGTGGGAATAACAAACGGAAACATTGGCTTGCAACATGTTGGATACAGCTTTATGCGCTCAAAGCAATTTGCCCTTGGGAAACGCGAACAGCCGATGAAAGAATATTAATAATTTCATTTTTGCTCAAATGCCTTACATCGATACCTGCAAGACCTGGCAAATATATGGGTATACGCAGCACACGTACCGGTTCGGCTGCTGTCCAGCGGCCAGCTGTTCCCAGACTGTTAATGGCCCGCACGGCGCACTGGAATGTCAAATCCCAATTTGAAGGGAATTGGAATTTCTCTCCGTAACCGCTAAATTCAGCACTTAAGCGCCTATTGACCAAAATCCTAGGTTGAACATTTTGGTAGGATATCCAACATCTTACATCATAAAACCTTAGCTTATCAATATTTCCAACAACTCCTGACGTAGTAATATCACTCCTTTCATCGTTCCACTCAAGTGGGTCTAACCAGCGAACACGAACTGTATATACGTCTATCATACGGTTGTCTGCTTTGGATAAGCCTTGAAAAACGCGTCTGGCGATCATATGCACCCGTGGACGACCAACTGGAGCTGGCATTGCGAAAGAATTAGAACTTCCCATTTCAGCATCCCCAAAAGCTATAGTCGTCGCTTCAATTAATTGAATTTCAATCGCATTTGGCGGTTCGGTTGTTGCTACAGTATGAGAAATGGGTCGTTGAAGATCAATAGGAGCTGCAAGCTGCTTTAGCCTTTCCTTCCGATTGAGGCGCCAATCCTGGAAATTCGTTAGTCAGAATGTCTCTAGGAAGACCTTATTTCTTAAGCACACTTCACGATCGAGTTCCCAGAAGAATGCGTCCACGTTAAGAAGAGGACAGAGCAATACGATTAGGCGCATCATGCCTACTTGCTGTTGACGTAAATGGACTTTTAGTTCTTCCGCAGCCCTACTTAACTACTACATTCTGCTCAACGGCCCATTTCACTGTCTACGTTTTGTTGGCATATTCTTCACAGAGAATAATAACCACTTAACATCGTAAACAATAGAAATTACGCAATCGTTTCTGACAGCAACGTTCGAACACTTTGTTAAGAACAACACATGGAAGGAACTTTTTTAATTAACGTATCAGACGGTTCCGTCTAGTTTAGCAATGGTAGAACCCAGAAATGTGACTTGAATAATGAGGATACGGTGGCTGAGTTCGCGCGGAAGTTAATTTCACGCTTACGGGGAGCACACTGCTAAAGCAACAAAACTGCCGAACTTTCAGTACACATTGCGTTACTTATCGCAACAAAAATTTACGAATTAACCTTTATGTCAACAAGAAATTTGTTAGTAGAAGCTAAGAGCAAGAAAACCAGTTCTGCCGTGGGGCAATGTGCCAAAGAAGAAGAATGTTCAATCCACTTTAAACTTTGAAACCTACGCAAAGATTGCAGGGTGAAACTGGCCAATCTTTGGACAAATATGCAGGCATGATAGAAAAGCACTTTTCGAAACCCTAAGCATCAAAAACTCCAGAAAGAAATACTCAAATAAAAAGAATCATTTAGCCAGCCGATGCACTCAGTTCACCCATATCCAGTATCGGGAAGTGACCTATAGATGCGGCCCCCATAAAGAAGCTACGATCTTATGAAGAAGTGAATCTGAATCAGTTTACGCTTTAGCGAGAAATTGCAGAGACGCGCATGCCGCAAGAGAACCTAGACAACAGATGCCCTATGATCCTTGATAAGTGTTGTGCTCACCAATTCGTTGGGTAAGCATTTAGCTGATTTTTCAAAGATGTTAATACAAATGCTTCCAACGGACCCAAAGTGCAAATAAAACGTCAACTAATTAGCACAACACTTACCCTTCGCCTGCAGCTTCACAAAAGCGCTTAGAGATGGTTTAGAAGGGGCGATCTACATTACTACTGGTCGAAAAAAGAAAACAAATGCCCCAGGTGAGGATCGAACTCACAACCTTCGCATTTCGTTAGCAGATTCAGTACTGCTTATAAGTACGACGCGCTAACCGGTTGCGCCACTGGGGCGATGCACGTCTCTGCGTTTACTATTGTCAGCGCAGACATAAACCTACATTCCCTTTAAGAACATTCTTCAACACTAACCAATGGACAGAAACACATAGAGTATTAAAAGTCAAGGTATACGTGAATCTGAAAAGCTTTATTCCTACTTTCTTTGTCTGTTAAACTCTGCAAATTCGCTTACTATTTCTCCGTATCAAGTGAAACTTAGAAGTCCGCCAAAAAAACTGTACGGCTACAATTATCTCTGTGACTTAACGCTAAATGTATGACGATTATCATAAAGCTTTGCAAATATCAACTCGGATAATCTATGGCTAAAAGCAGTCCTTAGTGAAGCCGTCTTCGCGCATACTAGTTGCGTAACAAAATGATCAATGATGCCCCAGGTGAGGATCGAACTCACAACCTTCGCATATCGTTAGCAGATATAGTACTGCTTATAAGTACGACGCGCTAACCGATTGCGCCACTGGGGCCATAATCATTCTTCCAAACGTTATTGCAATTGCCTGTCTGTCAGTATGCAATATTCAAGTACTGTATCTCACCGTCAACATGACCTGTAGGCGGTAAATTAACAAGTCATGTTTAAATCTATGAAATCTTAGAAATCAAATTCATTCGTTATACAAACAGATTTCTATAAATAATAGAATCATTTCTATGTAATACTTTTTAATCAGTGTTCAGCGTGATGTCATTTTCTGAGAAAATTACTCCCCGTTGACATCCGTTAGTAATTTTTAATGGAACAGTAATTTTTCCAGTAAAAAGTAGAGAGGTAAATAATGCTGTATTCAATGTATTAATATTATTCTACGAACTATGCAAAGAGCGATTCAACTGGCCCATAACGTTAAAGTTTAACAGAAGAAAGTTTCCTATTGAAACAGTGAGACGCTTGAATAAACAGTATGTTTTCAAGCAGGCGGATATAAGTTTTAACTGATCTTCTCAATTTTATAATTGGAGGAAGAATATTGAATGACAACAATTTAACATGGTGATTGCAAATACGTTTCCTTTAACAGCTTGTAAAGGCAACGGCGTTGCTGATTAGGTAGTTGTAGCAAAGCAGCGTAAAACCAGCTTCGTTAGTTGACCTTCATTGGATAAGAATTGATAAGGTTTTTGAGCAGTACGAATTTAATAGCTAAAGAAAAAACTAGCAAAGCTAAAGATGTGCTGAAAAATCCGTATTTGCATTTTCCGCCCGAAAAAAAAGAAAAAGAAATGCCCCAGGTGAGGATCGAACTCACAACCTTCGCATTTCGTTAGCAGATTCAGTACTGCTTATAAGTACGACGCGCTAACCGGTTGCGCCACTGGGGCTACGCCACAGTGCAGTGTGGCTGCGCTTTAGCTAAGACGTTTAGCGATACATATCCGTCACATAGGCACCGTTATTTTCGTGGTGAAGTTCCTGTATACTGAGACCAGATGATAATCAAGTTCCTATTTCCGGCACTTTCGATTCCACTGTTGACACGTCCTTAGGGGTAAAGAATTAGATTTTGACAAATTCTTACCGCTGGCAACGGGTCAAGAGAGAACTCGAAAGCTCCGAATTAAAAAATTGATTATGAACGGGTCCCACAGTCCGGAAACTTTAGCACGCGTTAACAAATGCAACGTATTCAAAACACTGCGACCGTTAATTATTTTTACCACTAATAGAAGGATCTATTTTCATTTGCGCGAGAACGGATCAACCATTTTGTGTAGCCATTATAAGATGGGAATGCCAGTGGGAGTAAATCAGCTTTGCTAATATAGAATTAAGCCAATATTTCACTAACACATTTCCTCGAGTTTAGCGTCAGGAAGAGTCTTAAAAAATGTTGCAATGCTAGCTGATTTCTGATAAGATGTTCCGCTTAATTATTTCGTGGAATTAGAGAAGGAAAGGCAAGTTACGGTTTACCTTTGCCGCTAGGGCAAAAAAATTTGAAAAGCTTAAATTGGAACAAACTACATTTGCTTTCTTATAAATTGAAGAAAGTACCTGAACATTGCTGCTCCGCACCCAGGCGCGACTTTGACAGACGAAGTAATCAACGAAGTACCAGAAAAATCTGAGCTTTAGCGTGCTTACAGTTTGCAAATCTGAAGCAAAGGCATAAATATCATTAAGCAAGCGAAGCATTCGCTGAGTCTCACCGTTGTTTCAAGAAATCTATCTTTTTACGATCCAGATATCGTATTGAAAAAAACTTTCACTTTCAGACATTCGCACATATGACGCAGCCACGGTTGTATAGAAGAACATTTGTGTAACAATCAGATTTGAGGAAAAGACCGGGAATATGAAAACCACACGGTTTGACGAAGAATTGGCACCACTATTTCGCTACGTTCTTCACGCTCGAAAAGCTTATACTTTTGCGGCGACATGAATCAGCAAGTAAATGATTTCAATGGCAACTTGAAACATCTAAGGTTGAACGAAAAATTTCGTATCTTCTTGTCTTTGCAAAAGTTCAATACACTATGACGCGCAGGTTCTGTTGAAAACGGTTGGTTAGTTTCCGCGAAAAATACACTTTTGGTCCACATTTCTCTTGTATAGCAGTTCGCAATTGGCAAGATGTAACAGATGAACATTGAATTCAACTGCGACGCATTTGAAACGTGTTGAACATGCCAGCTTTCAACTTGCCACCATTCCATATCTGAGACAGTGCATTTAATGGTTGTAAATCTGCAAGGAATACAATAACCTAATGGAAATTCAGAAGTCCAAGCAATAAAATTAAAAGGAACACGGAAAGACTTGAGCGCTGTAGCTGCGCTGGCGTCCACAGCATACACTCGAATTGCGGTTCAGCCTGGCGGGAACTTGTGCAGCAAATAGGCTAAATAAAAATCTATCACGAGTGCAAGGATAATGGTTAAGCAAAATATGTATGCATCTAATAAAACTAAACAATTACGCGCTCTTCTGTTTGGCAAATCGACGTGCGTACTGTAAGTCTAGAAATGGAAATGCAGAAAGCGCAATTAGCTTGAAAAATCGAGCGGTGTTGCACAATTCGAACTTGAAGGTCATTTGTAAAAAAGCAAGAAAACAGTAGAACTCATCTTCCGCTTAAATCAACCATATTTTGGTTTGCACACAGACTTAGGGCAAAAGAAATTGTACTACGCTGCCGCTATCAGCAGCGTGATAACTGGGGGAAACTTAAACTAAATTTTGAGTGCCAACTTTGAAGATTGCTAAACGATGGTACGAGTAATCGCTGTGGTAGGCAAGAACTGTGCAGAAGCGGTCTTATACCCAGCGCAACGAAGTTTCACGTCGCTAAACGAAGCTCAATTTTTTATTATAAGCAGTTAATCCTTCATAGCAAATTCACTCAGCAGAGTGGTTTTCTACATGAATATTGTAACGCTGCAAAGTTATACATTATGCGGTTAGTTCAATGTCGAACTTTGGTCAGTTTACTGTTTTTACTAACCGCAAGGGTTAATGAATAAAAACTAACAAACGCTTCTAATATTTTTCATAAAGTTGGAACCTTTATTTGCAGCATAAATAAATCGTTCTTTCAGGTACATCCTACCTTACGTTGAAACGTTACTTGCAAATCATTGTACGGTACAAGTGCAGCGCATTCATTTTGTATGGTGGTGAAAGTTGTTGTTTTTATTGTGCTGATGGAGATAGCGTGTTGAGTAGTCAGTTACGTGTTCGTGATTATTCTCAGAGACAAGTTTATCACCATGCATCTGCCTTGCACTGGTCGAATAGAACGAAATCTCGTACTGCTCAACGTTGTCCTTCGCCTTTGATGTCTCTTATCTCGAGTGAGCTTGCAACAGACGGGACAGAGGATTCCGCAAGCGATTCTTCCGTACGCAACGTACGATCTATCGAAGTAATCGACCCGGATAATCTTGAATCGGCTAGTTTTCGATGGTCGTGGCGTGCGCAATTTGCACGCGAAAGTCGCCAATCACCCGGCCGACCAAAAGAGCAGCGTACGGACGAAGAGAAGTGTGGCAATGATCAGAAGTCATCCTCTGCAATACGTATATTTGAAGCGGGAATTGCCCATGAACGCGAGGGACGCATGCAACAAGCCATACGTTGTTACAAACAGGCAATGAAAATATATCCGGACGTGGAGAAGATGGTATTTCTGAATTCAAGCGTTACAACTGGCCTTTCCTTAAAAGCAATAGGTGACAAGCAGTAGCGGAACTTCTTAAGGCCTTATACGGTTGTTTTTTAAGAAGAATCCGGGCTTGCAACTAGCTGTAGACGTTCGCCAGATGAAACTGGTTGTACATCTAAGGGAGAAGTGATTAAGAATCTAGAAGAGCGACTGTCTCGTGAACCCAAAAGTCTACAATGTGAACCCAACGAACCGC
Source organism: Trichuris trichiura (assembly GCA_037903355.1). Taxonomy (NCBI): domain Eukaryota; kingdom Metazoa; phylum Nematoda; class Enoplea; order Trichinellida; family Trichuridae; genus Trichuris; species Trichuris trichiura. The sequence continues at coordinate 1,725,521 of JBAJFE010000011.1, forward strand.
AAGAGCGTACCCACATATCGGCTCTGCCTAACGAGGTGATTTTGCAAATCTTCAGATGGGTCATTTCATCCGATTTGGACGTTCAGCAGTTGGAACAACTTTCGCTGGTACTAAATAGGCGATGAACGAAATCCACCTCTGAACATATTTATTCTTTAGGTATGCTCAAGATTCTACAAGCTAGCTCGACATCCTCAGCTGTGGCAATCAATCTGCGAACGGGTTTGGGGACAGCAATTGGGTCCATTGGCCCCTTTTTCCTCATGGCGAGACATGTTTATCAACCGTTGTCGTCCATGCTTCAATGGACTTTACGTTGCCAAAATAACCTACCCACGAATGGGAGAAAGCAATTGTAGTAGTGCGCTTTATCGACCATGGCATAGGGTTGTTTACTATCGATGCTTACGTTTTTTCCCCGATGGTAAGAAAATGTTCTATGGCCTATTTTTTCCCCACAGACATGTTTTATTTAGGTACGGCAACCATGATAACAACTGCCGACCCTCCTCAAGCCATTGTACAGCATCTTAAGTCGAAAAAACCCAAATGTCCTACTGCCAAGGTCGGTAGATATACGATGGAAAAGGCTGAGGTTGTTCAAGTCACCTTTAATCGATCGCTCATCAAAGATGATGTCTACAGACAAACTATTGGATCCAATAACTTTGTTAGAAATCGTCAGTTTTTCCTGGTAAACAAACTCTTTGGGCTTTATTGCATTTGTGAAATTTGAGCTTACGATTTTTAGGTATTGCAAGTGAAAAGTACAGACCGTCTGAGGGATAACACGCTTGTACTGACAAACTACGAAGCGATAGACCACTACGTGTGCGGCAAGACAGGACCATCGAAGTTTCGTGTAGACGAGCGCAACTTCCCTCCATTCCATTTTTGCCCCGTGAGAAGTTACACGGCACTATCGGAAGCTGCGCTATGAATGACCAGTGAGAGCATAGGTTGAACGCTATCATTTGGGTAGTAGTTTCATTATGCAATTTAATAAATGGTGTTTTAAAAATTGCCGATGTCAATGACTTAAGCAATAATTCGACTCAATGCAACTACGACTAAATTTACAAACTGCCGTTGCCTGCAAGTGCTCTTCCACGTCTAGCGAAATAGCGTAATGTTTGTTGGAATACTCTAAATACCAATGGATAAAGCAGCGGCTCATAATGTTATTGCGACAATACTTCCGTTCACGGAAGTTTCCGTAGGTTAAACAGCAAAATAGAAGCAAGCACAATTCATTCCAACAACTTTGTTAGAAATCGTCAGTTTTTCCTGGTAAACAAACTCTTTGGGCTTTATTGCATTTGTGAAATTTGAGCTTACGATTTTTAGGTATTGCAAGTGAAAAGTACAGACCGTTTGAGGGATAACACGCTTGTACTGACAAACTACGAAGCGATAGACCACTACGTGTGCGGCAAGACAGGACCATCGAAGTTTCGTGTAGACGAGCGCAACTTCCCTCCATTCCATTTTTGCCCCGTGAGAAGTTACACGGCACTATCGGAAGCTGCGCTATGAATGACCAGTGAGAGCATAGGTTGAACGCTATCATTTGGGTAGTAGTTTCATTATGCAATTTAATAAATGGTGTTTTAAAAATTGCCGATGTCAATGACTTAAGCAATAATTCGACTCAATGCAACTACGACTAAATTTACAAACTGCCGTTGCCTGCAAGTGCTCTTCCACGTCTAGCGAAATAGCGTAATGTTTGTTGGAATACTCTAAATACCAATGGATAAAGCAGCGGCTCATAATGTTATTGCGACAATACTTCCGTTCACGGAAGTTTCCGTAGGTTAAACAGCAAAATAGAGCAAGCACAATTCATTCACCTTAAATATACTGAAAGCGAGAAAACGTTTTCGGCCGAAATTTTTACAGTCACAACTTACGAAATCTTTCGCGACGGGTACGCTACATTGGGTTAACAGTTGAGCTTAGCGGAAAAGATTATTCTCACCATTTTTACCGCTTACGGACTTGTCATTTACGTTCATTTTATCGCTATTCATAACTGCGACAACTAACGTATAGCAAGGACATTAACCTATTTTGAAAATAAATAAGCTGCACAGGCAAAGTATCAGGTAATTTTTTCTTGGGAATGATTCCAACCGAGCATCTGATAATTAAAAAAATTTCTGCATCGCGTGCAAAGAATTTGACAGCGGCTCATCCGAAATAATGTTCAAGCAATACCTGCAAATCATTAGTGCAAAATTACGGTATTATTTTTCTGCAATTTGGTTGTTCCGTTAATTTCAGTCATTCGCGTCGACGTTGCCTCGCCGTAAAAGGTATTTATAAAGTGCCGAAAGCAAAAGTCGTTATTTGGAGACATTTTCAACAGGTGAAAGTGCGGAGTTTGTTCGCGTTTGAAGTCGTAAAAGCATGGATCCAGCCGCAGCAACGGCCGCTCGGCTCAACGAGCTTAGCGCGTCGAAATCGGCGCCATCGACGGCTAATATTTTTGTATCGAATGGTAAGTAGTGCTCGCGAAGAAGCTTTCGGGGAAGCTAGTAGCCATTTTGAAGAGCATTTCGAAATGGAGAAGGTGAAAGATCCAAATCGGGACGCCATTTTGGCCGAATTCGAGCGACGCAAACGGGCAAGGCATATGACGTTACCGACAGATGACTACGAAGTGAAAGCTCTGCTGAGACAACTTGGACATCCGATTTGTCTTTTTGGGGAGGACAAACCGGACCGTCGCGAGCGCCTTAGAAAGCTATTGTCAATGATGGAAGAAGAGGAGGCACATCGAATTTTAAGACGCGAAGAACCACGAGCTGAAGTTAGAGAAGAAGAGACAACGTGGTACCACGAAGGAACGGAAGGGCTAAAGAAAGCTCGCCTTTTCATGGTTATGTATTCATTACCGAAAGCAAAGGAACGTCTGGAAATTGCTCGCGAATCCAGAAGTATGCCGAGCAAGGAAAAAGCTATTCGTCTTCAAGAGACGCACAGATGGATCACGGTGAGAGCAGACGTCTGCATAGTCACTCACTTTCCCGCATTTATGCAATCCGATTCAGAGCGTAAGCAACTACTGCAGTCAGGTTGGAGACACTCGACCACTTGCCTATTGTGATTTCAGCCCGGATTCGCGGATGATTGCTACAGCTGGTTGGTACGTCTTTTTTTCCGCAAAAAGCTATGTTAATCAACTTTTGATTGAGATATCCTTAGGATAGCATTTTGCACGTAATAATGACGTCATAACTAATCTCAAAATGGTTTCAAAAAAACTTAGAAATATTGAGAATAGTTATCCGTCGTCAGTTTTGTAAGCCTATGCGCAAGTTGGCTAGGTTACCTTAAAACCGTGGCAGCTGTTCGCAGTGACTGAAATATGTTGTAAAAAATGAAGTTTTATAAAACAGTTCCCCTCACTGTGTACGCTATACGATCATCTGTTACTGTTAGTGAAGTAGAACAAGTGATAACAAGTTAGTAAACTACTATAGCCTTAAGGGGTAACGAAAATGATTAATGTGTTGGCTAGTGTCAACACAAATTTATCTCCTTTCCTCTGTTGTGTTGCGCTTTACTATTTTTCTAGTAACAGAAGCAAAGTGTCATTTCCTATATAAATTGGTTGTTTACTTTTTCTGTTTTAATTGCGCGTGTTAAGTAGTTCGATAAACAAGCTCAGCATTACCCTATAGAAACGTATAAACGGTATAAAAACTTTTCGGCCTAACCAAATTTTAAATGAGCTGAGAATGTGAAGTTCTATTACGATCAAGCGTAACATCCTTGAAGTTCATTGCAGTACTCATCGAGATTTCAAATTCATTAAACCACAAAGGAAAAAAAAACTTTTTTTTCACGTGAGCTGAAGTATTTTCCAACTGCCCCCTCGGTAGCTGCTTGTTATCTCTTAATCTCACTATTCGAAGGTGTTGTTTTGGATTTCGAAATAAACAAAATACTGAGGGGTGAGGTCTGGGCTGTTTATTTGACCGAACCCACATTCTTCAATGGCAATGGGAGAAGTTTTCGAACGGGATAGTTGTCACTCACAAGTTGTACGTTTCTTTTCAACTTTGTTTCAAAGCTGGTGGAATAAATTTGCATAATATTCTCCCGTTCTAATAACTTATGTCAATCAAAACACTCTGATTCTCATGCCAGCAGTTATTGGCATAACCTTCCCCGCACACAGGGCTAAATTCGGGTCCTTACCAACTTTCAAAAATAGAAGTGCTTCCATTGCACATTTTAATGCGAAATTGTATTGATTGAGCTACAACTCATCATCAGTTATTGCTGTGCTTTTAAAAGGATCATCCGGTTTTTCAAACAGCTTCGAAATTTTTGTGTATAGTGCGCGAAGTTTCTATTCAAGAAGGCTTAAGAGTGTGGGTCCCCAACTTTCGCTCTGACTGCTTCAAGTGTAGAATGCCACCGGAAAGCTTACTCTCTATGATGATATATCTGCAACCGATGTTCTCTTGTTGTTTTGGAAAAGCATCTTTTTCGCAGCTGCAACATTTCTGTCTCTCAGTTGGCTTCAAACGGCTGACCACAGCCTACTTTGTGACCAATAGGTTCTCTGTCACGAGGAAATTCAACAATTCAAAACTTCGCTAGTCGCTGATGAAGAATTTCATGATCTGAAATCCTTTTACGAAACAAAAGCTTGATAAAAGCGCGTTGCTGGAATTCTCAATTCAAGTAAAAAGCTTTTACAGTCGTGGGCAGTTAGTGATTCTCGTGCAACGTTGCATACGGTCCATATACATGAAACTAATTTTAAAAATTTAAAAGCACGCAGAATAGGTAGGTTAGGCCGGAAATGTTTTGCACAACGTGTGCACCTCTGCGCTGTTTCTGTTTTGACTAAATTTCGGCAGGTCTTGATGACAGTATTTTGTGTGTACAGAATAGAAACCCATCAGTGTTGGCCAATTTTTCAAAGATCTTCCTTTGAAAGAATTAACCGTACCCCCTCTTCTTTGTTCGTCGTCAGGAAACGATTAGGAATAGAATTTTAAAACGGAATGAAATTGAAATTAGCTTCAGAAATCTCAGTGTTATCGTTTTGTAGGAGTGGTTCCTGCAAGGTCTGGACGGTTCCGAACTGCGAGCTTGTTCGCGAACTACGTGGCCATACCTCGAACGCCAGCTGCATACGCTTCCATCCGGACGTTGCCTCGATGGAAAGCGATTCGACCATTCAAGTTGCCAGCTGCGACAATGACGGTATGGTTAAGTTATGGAATTTGAAAAAGTAAGCGAAAAGTTTTCAGCGGATACAATGATTATAGCTGCCTTAACTTTTCAGAGAGAAGCCACTAGTTTCCATTGAAACCTGCGAACCGTACAGGGTAGCTCGAATGGCCTTTCACCCATCCGGTCGTTTCCTGGGATACACCTGGTGAGCAGCCGTATTGGTGGAAGAAATTTTTTAACTTTCCCTTCTCGGCAGCTTCGATACGTCGTGGCGGTTATACGATATTGAACAGCAGGAAGAGGTGCTTCATCAAGAAGGCCACAGTAAAGCTGTTTACGACATCTCCTTTCAATGCGATGGTTCTGTCGTCTTAACAGGGTAACTTCATTTCGCCTTTAATTAAATTGTGATAGGTTGATCCAAGGTGCTCATAGTACGGCATTTTTTATATAGTGGTCTGGACTGCTACGGGCGCGTATGGGACCTACGCACTGGTCGATGTATAATGTTTCTCGAAGGTCACCAAAAGCCTATACTGACCGTCGAGTTTACTCCAAGCGGGTACGAGCCGGCAAAGAACGTTTACGATCGAAAGGTATTATATTTTGCATGTTCAGCTATCAGATGGTTTCGGGAAGCGCCGACAATTCGTGTAAAATGTGGGACCTACGCATGCGACGATGCGTTTACACGTTGCCAGCTCACCAGAGCCTTGTTTCGAAAATATGTTTCGACACAAAAAATGGTGACTTCATGGTGACCGGCTCTTACGACAGTACGCTCAGGGTGAAGCAACGTCTGGACAACGATGGTTAGAGTAATTTTTTGGCACTTTATTTTCAGATTTGGACAAACCCTGGTTGGCAACCGTTAAAAACGTTGCCAGGGCACGAGAGTAAGGTTATGTGCGTAGCTATATCGCCAAACAGCTGCTGGTTAGCAAGCACCTCCTTCGATCGTACAGTGAAGCTGTGGGCCCCCGAGCACGTCACTACAAATAATGTTTGAACCAGAAAAGAAAATAATAATGTTGTTAAAAAAGAAAAGTTAATTAAAGGCTTTTAAACATAGGCTGACTTGTTTCGAATGTAGCAATTGATATGACATCGGTTTTTTAATTCTAAAATTGTTTACCCGTTTTTAATGCTTGTTGCTTCTTTTTTAAAGCATCCTATCGAAATGTCTCATAGTTAGCAACAACAAGCTGTTTCGCAAAGAACTCTGATCACCACTTAACTTGAACATTATGGCTATTGCGTTGATAGTGCTGTTTGGCGCAATAGCATTGTTGACTTGGGCGTTATGGGCAAAATCGGGCACGCTTCGTTACATAGTCAAGATGACCGTCTACTACATGATATTGTGCTGCGCTAGCGCATTGGTTTTCCCTTACGCTTTGGGACGCCCATTCAGATTCAGTAACATAAAGTGCGTATATTTTGCATGATGGTCAAATTGGCCAACGTTAAGCTTTTAACCGGCCGAATAGGATTGTCCAAAGGATCGTTGGTCAGTTCAGTCAAATTTATGGAATAAAGGTGCACGTCCGAAATTGGCGGTATCTAAAGACTGAAGACCCAGTTATTGTTGTTTGCAACCATCAGAGCTCATTGGATATTGTCAGTATGTCGATTCGGCTTGCAGTCACATAACTTGCCATAGCTTCCCTTTCGTGTTAGCCATGATGGTTGTGTGGCCGGACAGATGCGCTCCTTTGGCGAAAAAGGAAATTCGCTACTTCGGTTGGTTCGGCATTGCACTTTGGTTGTGCGGGTGCATTTTCATCGACCGCTTCAACAAAACAAGCAGCAGAACCGTAATGTCCCGCATCATTGCCAACGTAAAACGAAACAAGGTACGTTTTATTGACAGTCAATGGACAAGCGTCAATCGGTGAGTTGTAGCTCAAAGTTTGGGTGTTCCCAGAAGGAACGAGAAATCACGATTTGGGTTTGTTACCATTCAAAAAAGGTGCTTTTCATATTGCAATCGAAGCGCAGGCAATATAAATTTGTTTATCCTTTTTCAAGCTAATGATTAAAGTATTCAGATACCAGTTTTGCCAGTTGTCTTCTCGTCCTATCGAAGTTTCTACAGCAAAAAGGAGCGGCGCTTCGATAACGGTAAGTGATCACTTTGCGGTCACATATTGTTCACGTTGTCATGCTCAGACGGAGTAATTATCGTCGAAGTGCTACCTCCAATAGAAACTACAGGTTTGCAGCACGAAGACGTACCTGACTTGGCCGATTCTGTTCGAGAACGCATGCTGGAAGTGTTGGAACGCATTACACCTGAGGCAGAGCAAATGTACGCCAAAAAGAAATCGTAAAAGTGGAATCAATTCGTTGTTTATCGTTTCTTTTTTCACTAAGCGAAATGCCACTGACGATCCGATTGCAATTTTTCGATTGGTTTTGCGATTATCGGTCTTCCTGTCAACGTTGTTCCTGTTGTAAGGGGAGCCGTAACATATATGTTAATGACGACATGGCGTCGCTTCGTTTACTCAGATGATTTGTAAGTAGTAGCCAAATAAACGAGGGCACAATTCCGCTCAGCCGTTCAAACATTATTAACAGAAAAATAGCCTTAATTGGCATTTGCGCACCACAGGATGACATTATTGGATGCATGAGACTTTTGGCAGTCTTTCTGCTCTCTTTACGTTGGTTGCTACCTATTGTACGCGGCGAACTTGCGTGGTTCGGCGAGTATCTTTTGACCAATGAAGTTGTCTATGTACCTGTTGAAAATTCAGATTACAGAAAATCGCCTTACGTGTATCCACCAGTTTTGCCTGGCTCTGAAGGTCCTCCTTTTTTCAATGGACGTGGTCAGCTTGTTCCAGCGCTCGTTGGACCAGCAGTCATTGGCTACGGTGGTGGTAAGCATAGCAACATATTTTCCCAGTCGTACGTGTCGCATATGTTATTGTAGCCTTATTGCCGGGTCAGAATCAACGTTTATATGGCATTGATCCGTTCACTGGTCTTCCAATAAACCCAGCGAAAAATTTCTACGGTATAGACCCGTATACTGGTCTTTCCATTCGTCGCTGCAGAAGTGCTACTACTGGATTGAGAAGTGCCCAGCCGGGAAAAAATGTGCAATGCATAGAATACTGTCTTAATTACACGGAAAATAGCCGACAGTGTCAGCTGCACGACGACTGTCCTGGACAGCATTTGTGCTTCTGCGCCTGCGACCAATGTAAATCTAAGCTCTGCGTCGCTGCACATCCAACCAACAAACGATGCACCTTGTCGTCACCATGTGAAAAGGAAACGCATACTTGTCGCAATGGAAGATGTTGGGAAATTCGTCAGCGTACGGAATCACCCGTCAAATCTTGACATCATCATCATTGCCTTCTTTAATATTAAGTCTGTTAGGATCGAATTTAAACATTTCAGCTTCGTAAATTTGTTTTCTCCAGCGTGTAAGTGTGGCTGCCAAAATGCTACATAACCTTATACGGCCTTGTTGCAATGTAGTTAAAAAATCGTAAGATAGATCATTTCGGTTCTTCTTCGTGAACGTTAATTGCAGCCGTTCTTGTAAAATAACTTAAGGGCTTTCAGTTGTTTAAGAAAGAGCTATTTCGTTTAAGCATAGCGATAACTCAATGCAGCGATGATAGAACGCTATTACCGCACAGCTAAATGTCAACCGTGGCTACAGAACGCGTGTTATGGGACATGCAAACATGACGAAGGCAAATTTTCTGACCGGTATTTCGTTCAGTTTACTTTCCACTGTGTAAACAAGTATTTCGAGCATTACCTTCACGCCATAGAACAGGTGAACCAGAGTACGCGTCTGTGAGAATGTTTCAAGAAAAGATGGACATTCAGTCTAACTTAGAATTGACGAGCAGTCAATCAGGTTTCTCGATGTATCTACGAGGTGAAGCCTAATGCAAACAGCCCTCAGACACTATTGCGCCACTGTACCGCTATTAGTAAGCATTTCTAGCTTCTGTGTGCAAACTAACTTTCCCACCTTTCCTTCGCTGAGCCATGGAATTTTCTTGAAAATATGCCTCTTATACGGACACTTTTTCCCTTCATACAGTAGAAGCTTGATTATCCTGATGCCCAATTAACTGAAACAACCATAAATCGCAAGACTTTAAGTGGAGCCCTTTATCGGTAGAAGAAATCATATTATTGATGCCCCAGCAGCCATTAAAGGTCAAAAGCTTCAAATACTTGTGATGAAATCATTGAAAAAGTATTCAGTTGGTCAGAAAATGAGAAAAAGAAAAATTTTATCAAGAAGACGTACGCTTTCTGCATGATAAAGTTTTTCAATGCTATGGTTCGAAAAGCAAAGAGCGCAACTCAAGAGCAGTCTTAAGTCTGACGAACTAAGTTTGGTTTGGCAGTCGAGAAAATCGAAATCAGCTTTAAATAAACGTCACATTTTTATGCCACCTTAGTAAGATGCTCGGCATAAACCGCTGCGGAACTATTGGTCAATTAGCAAACTTCGACAATCATGAGTCCCACAACACCAACATCCAAAAGCTGTATAAATAAAGAAACGGTACATAACGAAGTAAACAAACAAAACAACGTGAAATAAACTGTTCTATCTCGCATGTTTTGACTTTAGGGATCAATACTACGTAGTATCTGCTGCTTGTATTCCCAGCAGCTCCACCACTGTTTATTTCCAACAAATGCAAAAAAGCCTTTTCTCTGAAAGAGCTAATAATTAGTCTCAGCTATTATCCGCCGTCAAAATTATGATGGGGCGCGAATGGTTTGAAAGCTCCGAGATTAACCGTTTTCATTCTACTACACCACGTCGGTCTATCGAGATTGAAAAGGACTGCAACATTTGAATTGTTTGGACTATCCGTTCTACTATGCGAAGCAACCGGGTAGGATAATGGAATTTTCATTCTATTTTTTATGCAACTCCTCTTCGCTAATAATAAGTTAAGAAAACTAAAAAATAATTGTCGTCAGTTTTACTAGTTTCGCAGAAGGCATCGAACGGTGTTGTAGGCAAAAACGGTAGCTCAACCGCTTGAAATGTTCGCTGGGGTACTTCGTTCTCGCTAAACTTTATACACACGGAAAGACCTCGTCCTTTCCCAGAAAAGCATCGTTTGCAAGATTTTAAAGAATCAAAAAGCAATATTGAAGCAGTTCATTCGAAGGCACTCTCAAAACCTTTCTTCTCCTCTGACACAATGGACACTCTTCCGCTGAGGACGTAGAAAGTTCACGTTACTGATAAAGTACAAAACAGCTGAACAAAACTTCATTGCGAAACAAAATAGCCAAAACTCTGAAAACCGCTAAAGGACAATGGTAGAGCGCTAATGTCAAAGATGACAAAATCAAAAACAAAATACTAGTAACGCATGCAACGCGTCAAGCGTGTTCTCAAAAACGATAGCCGTTTTACGCGCTCCGCTGCGGCTGAGCGAAAATACTATAACCTCTTCCGTTGAGTAGACTAAAAGCAACCATTTTTCGGGCAAATAGACGCGAGACTCCGAAGGCAACTGCTACCGATGATCTATTTTTGTCATTACGATTATCAGCAAAAATATTAAAACCAAAACTTCACATTTCAGCGAGCACCCGGAAAGGTTTGACAACAATAAATTTTGCTTCGCAGAGTTCAAGTCTTCGCCTATTGTATTCTTCAAAATAGATATTCCCTTCTGACGACTCAGTTCCAAGACAAACTTTAAAAAATTAATTACTTCCGAAAGGAGCAGAGGATACATTGGCCAATACGCTGATGTTGGCTTTTTCTAAATCAGCAGACTCAATTGTCCTCTTTTTCTCGGGAGTATTTTCCAAAAAATTACTTGTTTACAATTCTCGCTACATCAAAAGCAAACCAAAGCGGTCAGAAGACCCATTGCTGCTTACCAATAAAGCTCTCAAAATAAAAAATAATTATTCTTTCTAGCGCTACCAAACGACCACGTGACGCTTCTCCTTTTGCCTCAAAAAATTAGCATTGTTCATATAGCCTTTATTAGCAGGCAATGGATAGACGGACAAAACTTGACCTGTTTTGAAGGCAGAAAGTGTTAGCATAAAAATATTCTTAGCAGAAACGTTTTCTCACTTCGCTGAACGGCTAAGACGTCAGGAAGTCTGGCGGGAAAAGATATGAGCGCTACCATTTTTCACTTAGATGCATACGTACTTGCATGGAGAGACAAAAGAGAAATATGATGATAATGTTAGCAAAAATTTTGCTATGCTTAAGATTCAGACTATACGCTGCGTAGGACAATGGATTTTCCATTATTTCTAAAAAACGCCTCTGCCGTTGCACCCGAGGCTAACCTATTCCACAATGCTGCGCCTAAAAGCATGTTAACATTGCAGCGTGGACAATGGAAACTGGACATATGTCAACACAACGTTACATTCATGTAGCAAAGTGGAGCACATGCAAACCTTGTTTAGCCTTACCTGAATACGTCTGTTGTATACTTTATATCTGTTTATGATAAACATTGGCGCCTTTATCTTGCATCACCCTCTCAAAGTCCACTTAAGTTCTTATCGTTGCGCCATCATACCCTCCGATGACACTTCTTACAACAACTATGGAAGTGAGAATGAATTTTTGCCTACGCTGCTTCTGTTGAAAGAAGAAACAATATTTCCCTTTTATGAAAATGGTCAACTGCTTGTTGGACATGGTAAGCATAGTGCCGAGCGACAGATTGTTACAAGAAGTTCTGGCCAGTTGGCAAACAAGCTGAGTCATTCGACACCTCATTTGGGAAGAGGCAATAGAGGTCGTCGTCTTTGCCTATACCTTAGGGAATGCGCGTCAGCAAGATGCGTCAACTTGACATTACACCATTCGAGTGCACTTTCAACATTGCTGATCACAATGGCATTGATAAAGATGATAACATTGCTCTGATTGAAGAGGACGGTTGGAAGGAAAATAGGACGGAAGTCGCCGGGCCCACTTATTGTTGATGAATTACAAACCTCACGAGGCAACCCGTGCGCGCGTGTGCCCAATTGAGGCACCCAAATAAGGCTAAGACCGGTTTCTCAGCATCCTGACGGTTGTTGCTGTTCCTACCGCGCAGAGGCAGCACTGCTTGAAGAAAAAGTGAGTTGCAAGCAAGCCTTCTGACCTTGCAGAGCTGTCGACATGCGTCAAGCGTGAGCGCAAACAAAGTTACATCTTAATTCCACTTCAGACTCGGATGACCTGTCAAAAGGCCTAACAAAGCAGTGTCTGCCGTCTGTAATACACAAGTAATCGGCAACATAATTTTTCCAGCGCTTAACGGCTGATCGGTTAAATTAGGAAGGAAAATTAAAAAAATATTACACGGACGCATTGGTCAACGTAAATATTACAGATGTTTAAAAGTTCAACGATCGAAAGAGAACGGAAGATGACCTTTTTGGTCGCTTATGGCAAACCAACCATTTCACTGCTCTACGGCATAGAATCGAAAAGGCGTACTCCATTTACCGCTCCGCTGCAAAGACCATTGTTATGCTGAATACGAAATAGGTCGATTTTGGAAACTCGGTAATTCACTGCTCATGCAAGTTAAGTCTTACTCGTTTTCGCTGATAAACTTCCAATCGATGGAGATTTCACGCGAGAATAAGCTGCGCAGACCTGTTTCAAAAAACAATGAATATTCATAATTAGTCTCTTTTTAAAATAGTTGAAGCCTTGCGAGCTGTAGCGTCGATTGGAAATCAGCTTAGGTCGTCTCTCACATTTTGCTATTTTGTAAAGTGAGCGGATCCGTTGTTTAAGTAGACCTTTGGGGATTTCGGAAAGCAAAAAAGGAATATCCGTGTTTTCGTAGACTAAAACTGTGCGGAAAGCAAAATGCTAGATTTCGGTACACAATATCGACCTCTTGAAAGTCTCCAAGGGCGACTTGCACGCGGACTATACTGCTATATCTGAATAGCCAACCAAAATAGAAACAAAAATGCCGACTGTTCAGCAGAAATACAATGCTGACAATAACTAGCATAGATATAATTACACGTTTTTCAAAGTCTGCAAATGGCAAGATAACGGAACCTACTTGCTCTATTTTGGAGTTTAAAACAAAAGGTCTTTCATCCTTCGATAGTTAAGTTAAAAAACAGAAAGCGTTAGAATGAGCCTAATACCGGCAAACGCAGTCTTAAACAATTTCCATATAGACTAAAACTCGGAAAGCAAAATGCTAGATTTCGGTACACAATATCGTCTAAAGTCTCCAAGGGCGACTTTATACTGCTATATCTGCCAACCAAAATAGAAACAAAAATGCCGACTGTTCAGCAGAAATACAATGCTGACAATAACTAGCATAGATATAATTACACGTTTTTCAAAGTCTGCAAATGGCAAGATAACGGAACCTACTTGCTCTATTTTGGAGTTTAAAACAAAAGGTCTTTCATCCTTCGATAGTTAAGTTAAAAAACAGAAAGCGTTAGAATGAGCCTAATACCGGCAAACGCAGTCTTAAACAATTTCCATTATTCCTATTGGAATTGTTATTCAAATTTTCAATGCTCATTCCATTGCTCAGTTTGCAAGAGAGTTGAACAAAGCAAGAATTGGAAAATTTGACCGTTTACACTGATCGAAACGGTCAATTTCCATCCGTCTTTGGACGACGACGACAGCTAGTCTGGAGTGAATTTTTTCACAGCGGCAAAAAGAAAGCTCGTCGCTCCCGTTAGGAGTTCAGTCACGTGTCTATTCAATTGAACAAGAATATCTTGGCAATCGTCCAGCGACGACGTTGGCTCGAAAAGGACTTATAAAAGTGCCGCCTTTATCCTCTACGTGACAAAACGTATTCGCGCCGGCAATAAATAATCAATCTGCTCCGACTTGAAGAACATTTCCCTTTCTATAGAAGAAAAAGCTTTTTGAGAAAAGCACCAAAAGCGAGTACACACATTTAGCCCATTCGGACATTGTTCGCCCGTAAAGGAGAGAGCGGCATAACTACTATGATGACATTCTATGACTGATGATGCGAAACGCGCGACTCAAAAGAGAAAAAGGCGATCCGCTGTTACTGCGCTCATCGAGTGGGGCGAACAAGTTAAATCTTTAGCAACAACGGTTTGCAGAATTTGATCAGACCACCCAGCAAGACGTCGCAATAATGTCAAACGGTAGCAGCTGTCGGTGAACGACATCAACGTGCCGAATGTGTTCCATTTATCCAAGTCGATCGGTGAATAGAAAAAATCTGATGCACATTTGACATGTGACTTCTTTGTCCAAGCAAAGGTGATGAACGACAAGAAGAGCCGAGCGCCAAGGAATTATCATCGCCCATGTAGAGCTGCTAAAGAACACCTTAAGGAACCTTGTTGGCGACAGGTTGCTCAAGAAAGGGTGCTTCAATGACAAGCCTATTGTCCTTAGGTTGCCAGTAGGCGATTAACTTGTCTTTGTCCACTTGGGGATTCAATTGTCGAGAAAAGAGCATCTGATGTTCGTCCGACTGATTGGAAGTTTGTTTCGCCTTGACGATTAACCTTAAAATCAGAGTTCAATCCTGACATCTCTGTCTCGCCAGCAAAGCGTGTTGCTCACCTGGCGCCCTGAACTTGCACCCGAATGTCGCATGCGTCAAAAGGGACCAACACAATGGATATCCTCCAAAACTTTGAGTCCGATATATTGGTGACCCGATAATAAGTGTCCTCCAATTTTAACTTATCTTTGGACATGACGATCCCTTACAGAGGATAAAGTGGGACAAGCGTAAAAACTACTTGGAATTGGAAAATATTAAGTTTAAACTTTGAAATTTCTTTAAACCAGCAAAGTTGTCCTGTCAAATATGGTCGCGTGGTGGTGCTTGGTCAGCGCAATGAAAAATTATGAAAGTGAAGGAGTTGGTGAAGGCGCCGGGAACTTTTCTCAAAGTACTTGTCATAGTTAGTTGGTTGGTTGATCAAGTATGACGACGTGTATTCGTACCTTTTTTACAGGCTGCCGCTTCGGTCTACACCGTTTTTGCGGCCAATCTACGCAATTTCAGGTTGGTCGGTGCCGGCGGGGCTACTGCGGCGATTCAATTGCTATCCTTTTTCATCTACCTATGCGTCAATCAACCGCGCAAGTTGCGCAGCCTCGTAAGAGAAAAGCGTTCGAGCATACGCGTAAAAAAATGCTCGCAGTGTTTTCTTTTTCAGGAGACGGGCGCTTGTTTCCTGCAACTCGGGGCCAACATAACCGCGCTCATCTTTGGCGTGCTCGGCGCAAAGAATAAATTGTACAACCAGGAAAGGCGCTTAAAGTGTACGATCATTGCCGCTTTAAGCGGTACCGCCGTAATGCTAAATTTGGTGATTATGTTGCTCGTACGAAAACATATTCGACCTTGGAAAGATGCTGATGTTAATGACGACACATCAGCCAGCGAAGATGAATCGGAAAAGAGTGATCAGAAGTCATCGGAAGAATCAACGGAGGAAACGTCTAGCGAAGAGAAACCAAAGAAAAAGAAAAAATCAAAAAAGAAGGAATCATCAGAAGAGGATGAAGAAAGTGAACCTTCCTCAACGCCTCAATCTGACCGTCCTTCTCGTAAGAAGAAAAGACAACGGCGTACAACTGAGGAGGGCGACAGCGACGAAGGTGGTGGGGACAGCGGAGGCAGTGATGACGGCGGCGATGGAAAGAAAAAAGATAAAAAGAAAAAGGATAAAAAGAAAAAAGATAAAAAGAAACGAAAATCTAAAGGTAGAAAAGGCAGCAAACGAAGTTCAAAGAAAAGGTCGAAACGCAAACCGACCAAAAGGTCAAAATCCGCCAAAAAGAAACGCAGCAGCAAAAAGGGACGCAAAGCTAAGAAAACTAAAAAGCGACGAAGAGGGAAGAGACGATAGAGAGTTATGGTTGCCGTTGGCGCTCCATTTTAGTCAATTGCCCGTCGCTTTGTCTGAGTTTTCGCTGACGACACTACCACGACAACGACGTCCGTTGATTATAGATGCAAATAGAAATTGCCATTCATTCGCGGGCATCCGTTAAAATGGCGTTGAAATAATCGCGCATTGTGTGTAGAAAGCGTTTCCACGGTTGCGAGCCGTTCAAGGTGATGTTGACCAAAGAAGAACAAACTTCCAACCGAAGCAACGCCGCTTTTATTACTTGCTATCAAAGAATGTTGATTTGAAAAGCTACCGCCAAAGGTTATAATTGTCCAACGAAATCAAAGGCGGCGGCTGACGTCGTCAGTCGGTCTGAATTTCAAATTTCCCTTTGACGCTGCTTCAGCGCGTTCACCGATGGCATCCGCGGACCACCGTCGATCATCGTCTTAACGAAAGTGCGCTAAATGTCGGCAGTTGGAGCTTACGAAATTTTTGAAGAATAATAGGGGCTACAACGAAGCAACCGTCAAGGACAAATGTATTCATCAAACGGTTTCCGCTTCGTTCAGTCAACTACACACTGAACGGCAGTTTGAAATAAGAAGAAAGGAGCGAGAGAAAAAACCTCCTTCTTATTTCTCAAAGTCGCAACAGCAATTTTATTCTTTTGGCCATTCGCGGGATGCAATAACATGCGAATTATTAGCAATGCAAGCGAAAATCGTTCGTTCGATTGTCGCCGGCAGTTGCAAACCGTGAAATGGCATTTTCGAGAGCGCGGCAAAGGTGTGAGCAAAAAATGTCTACGTGCATAAATGGAAGACGACGACGAGCCGCTTCAAACTTAACGGCCTGTACGCAAACAGCCTTTGATGCCGCGCCGCTCTGACCAACAACTGTGGTGGTACCAAAGTAGTACGGTACGACGATGTTGGGCTAATGTGGAAAATGTGGTCGCGCGACGTCAACCGGTTGTCCAAAAGCTGCTCTTCCATTTTCTAGACAATGAGAGAACTGCCTTCATCGCCCTCCTTCTTTTCAACCGGACAATAGCGAAGAATAAAACTGCTAAGGGCGTCGCGCGTTAGTCATCAACAATAAACTCAGACGTTGAACGGAAGGAAAGATTAGGTTGCAAAAAGGGCACTCTCTCATTCTCTCTCTCCGAGACAAAAATGTCAACATGCGCTGCAGACGAGTCGCGGCCAATAAAGTGCTCCAACCTAAAAGTTGGGATAAGGAAACCTACAGCATAGCTATTACTTCGGATGAGAGAAGAAGCAAGGTCACAGAAACGAAAATGTCATAATTTGCTTCCGTGCGCGCGGAAGCAGTTATCAGGGAAAAAGGTGAAAGGCGGTTCGTTTCATCTTGCTTAACATTGCCATTTATGGCTGCAATGTTTATTCATTTGTTGGTCAAGTAGGGAGAACGTTTCGCCTTTGCACCTTAAGGCGCCTGTCACCAAGACGAAGAAAGATACATTCAACGTGAAGAGATGGACGTCGGAAGGATGAGCTCTTCGCTTAACGACAGCTTAAGCAATTTGACACAGTTGAAGAGAAAAGGAGAAATCGGCAGACAGCCGTAATCACGTCAGAGAAGGATGTTCCACCAATTCTTGCTAACAATGGCAGCAATTTCTCATTAGCGCAGCTTTGAAAGGAAAAACAACGTTGCCGACCGAAGCGAGCGCCGCGACTCAGCGGCAACTTTGCACCACCTTTTGAAAAATAATCAAACAGACGCCGCAAATCAAACGGAAACACAAAACGGCTCATTTCCTGGCAATGAGCGACTGCCGATTGGATACAATGCGTCGCCATTTCAATAGCTGCAATTCAATCCTTAACGAATTGACCGTAGTAAGATAACAAAGGCAAGAACATGGTCAATGCCGCCATAGAACTACAGTCATTGTTTGCCCCTCTTTTAATCGAAAGGGTTCGACGATTCATGCTACATTTCCTCTGTGGTGTCTTGCAGCATGGTGCTCATTCTCTCTCTCTCTCTGTCTCTGTCTCATTCATTCCTCCTAGGCTGTTCGTCCCCCGTCGTCGTTTCTTAACATGGCACCTCAACAGGTGGGTACGCATTCCCTTATCTCAATTATCTCTATGCATGACATAACTATCTCTTCATTGCTACACGTACATACGGGGGATTAGCGCCTACTCCGTAAGTACTTGTCAACAGTTCCATTTGGCTTTTCTTTTCTCTCGGCAAGCACTTAGA
The DNA here is from genome assembly GCA_037903355.1 of Trichuris trichiura. NCBI lineage: Eukaryota > Metazoa > Nematoda > Enoplea > Trichinellida > Trichuridae > Trichuris > Trichuris trichiura. The sequence continues at coordinate 1,743,830 of JBAJFE010000011.1, forward strand.
CAAGTTAGTTGATGGTCGGCGGACACTCACTTGGCCGGTCGTTGATTGAAACAAACGCATCCTGTCCGTACATGGCAATCTGGACAATTCTCATGGGGACGGCAAGGTCGTGTCGGGCCAGTTGGATTATATACCGTTCCCACGATTCGAAATGAGGACGCTGTCTCTTCGTAGGGCTTAGGCGATTCTCGTCTTCTTTCAGCAGGCAAAAATGGGATGGACATGCGCTCACGACCTTTCCCACAATTCGTACCGCCTACGCATTGTCCGTAAGGGTGGCATACATGTTCGGTCAGCGCCCAACGGGATTGACTGACGCCAAGCAGTGACCACAGTGTTGATTATCAGAATTTGAGAACAAGTTGCGTAAACGTAAAATAGACGCCGTAACATCGAAATTGGCATTTCGTTTGAAGGTAACATTTTTGTCGATTGCCAAATAGGCCTACGTCCATTTTGGTCCCGCCAATCAGGAAACGCAGCATTGATAAACGGTCGTACGGACGCATGCGCGCAATGGTGCGTTCCTTTCTTAGCGACCACAAAAGCGCCTTACAATGGACGCTTTTATGCGGTGAGACGATGAAAGCAGCCACTTTCAATGCTTCACATACAATAGGGTCGTTGTAGCTGTTGAAGCCCCATAATTTAGCGGCATTCACTGGCTCCCCTTTGTCGCGTTGCTTTTCCTCCCGAGGTTCACTTGCGGGACGATCGTGCTTAGCGTAAGCGGTCAATCGCTGCTTTTACATGTTCGTTCTCTACATTTCGCGCGGAGTGCAACTAGAAAGACGGGAAAGGTACCGCTGTCTCCAAGGTCGGTTGCAGTCATCTCTTCTTCCGCCGTACGACAGGTAAGTCAGTGGCACGGATACATGATGACGCATCGTTTCCGCATCTGCTTGATGACGAAAAACCGGTGCCGCATCCGGCGTCCCTTTGACCCTTTCTCTGACTGTTCGTTTCGAAAATTGGCACTGCGACAACACCAACAATAACAACAACAGCCGCGACAAGTTCATCCTCCCATTCCTGTACGGTCGATTGAGTTGAGGTTATCAAGTTTTTTTTTTATCATTCCGAAAGATTTGCATAGTCAACGTACCCATCGACAGTGTACAACATTGGGTGCAAACAAATAGCGACGGTTGCTCGGATACGGACGTGGTCGAATTGAAGTTTAATTAGCGCAAGGAAATGAGGTGAAAATCGACCCTGCAGATGAGCGCTCATCGTCGTGTAGGCGCGCCACAGATAATTGTAGTTGGCAGTAGACGACCACTTCCTGACATCGGTCGCCCCTGCGAGCGTCCCACTTATGCAGCCCTCTTGTCCAAGGACGTTGGCCACTCGAAAATTGGAATCGCCGAACAGTGACGGTGGTAATGGTCAAGGCTGGCGCGCGCCCAATTGGGAAGACAGTCTGCCGTCACGAAAAATGTTGACGTTAATCGTGGTCCCTCCAGCGGCGCCACGTTTTGCACATACGAAGCTGAGCTTCGCAGAGGGTGGTCGCGATGCGAACAAAGTAACACGCATGCGACCGCCGCTGTGCCGGTGAGGGGCGTAGTACGCGTGCATTCGCTAATTTGTTTGTCGGTTCCATTGCTTGGCGTACTGTCGTCGCTGCGCTTTCAAGAAATAGACGACGAAGAGAGAGTGAGTGAAAGTGGAAGAGAGAGGACGTGATTTTTCAAAAATCGAACTCCCATTCCTGCCTTGCCGCTGTTCAGGAGTGGCTGCGCAGTGAAGCGGGCGATCGATGGCCCCACAATAGACCGTGAACGCTGCGGCAGCCTAAACGGCAATGGCCAGTTTGATTTGTCGACCACAAATTCTCCCACCGGACAAGAGGCGCTAATTACCGAGGCGCCGCGCATAGTCGCCTCCTATCTTGTTGTTATAGTATACTGTAATAATAAATAACAAGTATCATTAACTAGCAGAACCAAGTTGAACGAGAGACAGCAAGAGAGGACCATTGTTTTAACGGTCAATTTAGTAGTAGAAGTAGTGGTCAACCTTAGTTGCAAACGATCATGGAACCACAGCCACCGCAGCGAGGCCACTCGACCGGCCGAGCGCGATGTAGTCAACTTGGTGCACAATTGCCACGTGAGGCAAATCTGAAAAGGAAGCAATTTCCACGCACCACTTATTCAGCTAGCGTTTATGGCCGGTCGATTGGCCCGTACGAACTGAAATCCGGTCGCTGGCATCCGTTTTTGCCCTCCGCTAGAACCGGTAACTTTCCAAGTGGACCCCCGCAGTGGTCCCCCTCCGGCTGACCAGTTTTCCCATCCCGTCAATACACAAAGATTACTGTATATATGCTCGCGACGACAGACGATTGCACAACAAACGAGACAATAAGGGAAAAGCCAACGCTGTCTGCTAAGGTTCGTTCACCTTCGCCATTGCCACCTCAGCGTAAAAGTAGGCAGCATTTTGATAGTATCCTAAAATTCGTACATGGAAAAATTTAAAAAGGATAAGCGATAGATCAAAAATGCTTTTTTTGCATTGAGGCGGCAATGGTGACGCGTTAAATGCCTGTTGACACTCGTAACAACATCCCGTGGTTCATTGTTGTCATGAATGAACTCTATTTGACAACGACGACGACTGCATCTCTCTACTTGTGCTTGCTGTTGTGTCACTCCGCAGGGGGGTAACCATCGGCGCTAAATGTGGAAACAATAGATGACCAGCCATCATTGACTACGAGCAACTATGACGACGTCGTGTCAGTGTATGGATGCAAAATGGGCGACCATTGTATACCAGCGAAAGGAGTTGAAAAGGCGAATTTCGCCCCTCGACGCACAATTGCCCAGAATGGAATGGCCGTCGTCGCGGCAATGAGCGCGCGCGCGCGCGCAGCCGAATGGCAACTGTGGCGCATTTAGCAATAAGCAATGGATGTGCTTGCTCTCCGAGTACAAAGAACGCCTCTTTGGCGGCGGACAATTGTGGACGTCGTCAAAGAGGGGAATAAAAGTGCCCTTTGTGCCGCCTCTTTCTTCTCCTCATTGCGGGTTCCCGCCTGGGCCAGTCTGACATTCACTGTCAGCCAGGATGGTTGCGCGCGCACGCTCTCTCTCTTCCGCTCTCTACCCGTCGTTCATCTCTACCGATTCCTTACCACGTTGACTCGTTGGACGGACGTACGCGATTTGGCCTTAATTTATACATGAAAGGTAGGCAATGGAATGCGCGCAGCACATTGCGTGCACACACTTACGATGGACAAAAGGTTGCGCAAACTACTTTGCATATTCTTATTGGAAAATACGATGTCGTTTTGAGAACGGATGACTTTTACGCGCCGGTAGCAACTTTTTGTAAACATACGTTTTTCGTTAAATGTTGGTGACGTGCCCGGATAACTTTGCCGCGGGTTCAAGTTCAACGAACGAGGAATTTATGGACGCTGATTGGCCAAAGTAATCGGAGACCATTGGCCAATGGAAAACGCGTGCGCCCTCCCGGATGCCTTCGATTGGCTTGCGTGACAGGCGAAGCGTCACGACCTAGGCGGCCAGGCATAGCGAAGCAAGACGAGCCTATTGTGCTCTCCGTGTCGCGCGCTCGCCTGTACAGCTCTACCTTTCGTCGGCGATAATAGGTTCCAGTTTACACAAGCGAGCCTCTGGGAGCATATATTCACAATCGACCAACCGTGAGGAGGCTGTGTTGTCGTCGTCGTCGTTGTCGGTTGTCACTTGCTGAGAGTTGTCCTGCTCGCGCCGAATTCTCTCTGCGTCATACACGCGCTGTCGTCGTCGTTGTCGTCGTCGTTGCAGCCGTTGTCAAGAGGTAGCAGTTGTAGTAGTGATAGTATTAGTAGAAATAAGCAGCAGCAGCAGTAGCAACGTTGAAGCAAAGAAGACACGAGTCTCTCTCTGTGCAGACTACGCTCCAATAACCGGCCAGTCAGTAGTCACTCACTCACTCACTCACTCACTGTCTCACTCTTTCTCTGCGAGTGACTACATTTTGAAAAACTTGTCAACGAGCTATTGTTGTCGCGGCACCAGCTTTGTGTCACCGCGTATTGTCCTCCTTCCTCAATCAGCTACTGCTTTGCTGCTGCTCCTGCTGTTGCGGTCTTCTTCTTCTTCTATAAATTTATAAGCGGCAGGGTATAAAATGGACACTGAGCAGCAGCTCAAGGCTGCCGCCATGGCGGCTGGCCTACAGCTACCTTTAATCGGCGGACAGCCGGCTGTCGCCAATTGTGGCAATGCAATGGGAGGCCCTCAGCCAGGAGCCGAATTAATGTCATTCGGCGCGATGGCAGCGGCCGCCGCAGCCGCGGCAGTAGCTGCCAACGCCGGTGGTGGCCAAGGACCCTATGGTCAACATCCTAATGCCGCTTTGCACCACCATCAGCATCATCAGGCAACAACGCCTATGCAGCAGCACCCGTCCAGTCCGTCCATGCAACCGTCGACGCCCACAAGCAATACGAATAGTTCGTCATCGGTCGGCTACAATGGCAGCCCTTCTTCGCTGTCGTCGCTTACGCCAGCGTCGTGTTCAATGCAAATTGGAGGACCGCAAACCGGTATGGCACCCATTGGAAGCCCGTCTTCAATGACTATGGGTCACCAAGGGCGTGACGGCCTTTGCTCTCAAGCTGGTAGCGGTGGCGGCAACAGCGCAGGGAAAAAAGACGATCGCGTTAAGCGTCCCATGAATGCCTTTATGGTCTGGTCGCGTGGTCAGAGAAGAAAAATGGCCCAGGAGAACCCAAAGATGCACAACTCGGAAATAAGCAAACGATTGGGTCTCGAGTGGAAAAATTTGTCCGAAACGGAAAAGAGGCCGTTCATTGACGAGGCAAAACGGCTAAGAGCCGACCACATGAAATTGCATCCGGACTACAAGTATCGGCCGAGACGTAAGCAAAAGACGCTTTTAAAAAAGGACAAATTTATGGGACCAACCGGTCTGTTGGGTGCTGGCTGTTTGGACCCGATGAAAGCAGGGGCTGTAAGCCATCAACAGACGATGTATCAGATGGCGGCCGGTTACCCGATGATGAGCGCCAGTCCGCCCAATGGCGCCTACCAAATAGCTGCAGCCAACTTTGGTGCTGCCGATCCGTACCAACAGCAGATGGCCGCATATGCGAGGTATGACCCAATGGCCATGGCGGCCATGCAGCACATGCAAAGCGGTGCCCAAGCTGTGCCGTCCAGCGTCTATCTTAATGGATCCCTAACGTCTGCCTATCATCAATCCTCCGCAGGCGCCTATGGTGGCTTGTCATGCGCTGCCGGCGCTCCGATCTCCGCAAACCCGTATGGTCCCACCGGAGGTAGTGGCCAATTGATAAAAAGTGAAGGCAATAGTCCTCAACCGGGAGCCACCGTTGGCGGCGGCGGCGGTCGGCGAAATGACATTACCGACTTTATCAACGTCTACCTTCAGCCAGGTGCTGCCGAAACGCAACAAAAGTTGCAGTACATGTCAAACGTCAATGCAGCCATGAATTCCGTTCAACTGAATCACCTCTAAAGGAGATGAACCCCTGAGCGGAGACAATCAATTCCGCATCAATGTGACGGGTCTCTCTTTGTCGTTCAGGCAACATTTTCCTTTGGCACCAAATATACAAGTAGTAAGCATTCTTTTTTTTAATGTCCCATCAACGTCAATCCGGTCCCGGCGTTTGCATGACCGGTCGCCGGCTTTTTACTCCTCATTTGGACATTTCGTTGTCGCTCGCCCAGTCGGCGCTTTGGTAAAAGCTTTACCCATCTTACTTTTTTTTCCCATTTGCAACAACAACAACGCGTGCCGTTGACGGGCGTTGTTTCTTTCTTTCCTTCTCGTTTTCGCACTGTTCGTATTTTACTTCCATTCGTGTACAGAAGCAGCGGACTCTGTTGTAAGTTTTATAGTTGCTTATTCTCACTTTGCTTATCGCCTTTGTTACCGCTTCGTTTGCTACTTGTTGTGCCCAAAGTCTGAGCCTCCCTTTGCCGCCGCCCGTTGGCACTGGCCGGTTGGACGTCGTTCTTTTCTCTTTTTTTGTCCTTTGGAATAAATAGATTTTGAAAAAAGCACCAAGTCGCATTATAATCGTTTGCGTTGATTTTCGGGCCTGCGCGGGTTCAATTTGTACATTGGCTTGGCGCGCAACAAGACGGAAGGACGTGTTTGCTGCTGCGACGGCAAGACTTCAGCGACCGGTTTCTCTGTCTCTCTTTCAAAATAATGCTACTCTCCTTACTGGCTGAACGCCAACAAGGCCTCCCCGTATGCGTCGTCGTCGTCGTTAAGATTAAAAAGTTGATCGTCCAACATCGTCGACGCCTATCCGTTTTCCATCTTTCTATTTTGCATACGTAATTTCGCTGCTTTACCTGCCTACGGCAACAAAGACGAAGCAGAAAGATGGCCGATCGTTGATAAGAACGCACGTTTCTCGGCAGACAGCGCGTCGCCGGTGCCGTACACGGTTTACTGTAGTCACATTGCAACATACGCTGACAGCGGCGCTCTTTAGCATGTGTCTAGCATAGCTGCCGTGCACCTGCGCGCCGGCACAGCCCACGCCCGTTGAAAGCGTAAAAACTATCGTTCAACGCTTCTCTACCCTTGTGTGTATAAGGAATGAATCACACGTGCGCGCGCGCGCATTTCATCGCGCAGCGGCACAGGGTTCACGCTATGCGCAAGATAAAGCGAAAAATAGCAATGAAAGAAGGTGATTGTCACAATGGGACAGCTGCCTCGTAGAGTGTTCACACCTTTGCTCGTCTGATGGGAACGGAGCAAAGAATGCATTAATGCCTGATCATTTGCATATAAACGATGCAATAACGCTCTGAGAAAGAGAGCGGTATCGCAAACTAGCGCGAGCGCGTAACTTTGCTCATCCGATTATAGCGGATAAACGTCGCTGCAAAGTAATGCTAACGCGTCGTACTGTAACACTATGATCGCCTTGACAGCGCAGCTGGAATGCGCTCCAACAATGACCAAGTGGGCGATGGGTCAATTGCGGCAGCCCACTTGCGACCAACCATTTCGGAACAATACAACCGACCAGGTCGAGCGCCGCTGAGAGGCCGATGGTATGCGCTATGGAACAATTAGAGCCGCTTTGGTCCAGCTCCTCAGCTGCGCCTTCCCGTCGCCTCCTCCAATGGTAATTAGCAAGGATTTCGCAGGGTCGAGGTCGTCGCGCCTTCGATGAACACCACCTGCGCGTCGGCGACCGCCGGAAGATCACCGTTAAGCGGTGCCGCGTTGGAACGTACCTTTTTCGGCAATGGGCGCCCCTCCTACTTAACAGCAACGCGTCGGTGTGGTCGATTATCGACGCTCGCTACAAACGTCTCGTCGACGGTGCGGACAAAGGGCCCAAGATTAGTATCGGCTTCGTCGATGCGTGGTCATGGCGCATTAGTCAACTCGCCATGCATAATTCAACGATCAACGTCCTGCAGTTTGAATAATTTACCTCAGCCGACTGTGGATTTTACTCCCTCTCTCGTGGGGACACTTCGGCCGTTTGCAACCTTTTTTCGATCCCATCCAACATACAGTAGTCCTGCTCTCTCCGGCCTAGCTGATTCACGCAGCTGACCAACGGAGGAAGCGAGGAGGCGTGAATAGGATGTATCGATTGCGCCTGACATACTGTGCTTCCAAGAGACCGACTGCAACAAGTGACATTTCGGTTTCAGCCTTTATTAGTCCAAGTGGAAACTGAATGGAGACGGTTCATTAGCGCCGTTACCATGGCGGTCGTCCGTTGATCACCGGCTTCGGACACGTGCCAACGCGATGGCGTAGTCAATTTTACCTGATTCCCGCTCTACGCGCTCTCGGCAAACAGGCAATATATTCCCTGAGGCTCACCTCCTACTACTAGCCATAATGCTTGCGCGCGCGACCAAATCCTGTGACCCGTATAAAAGAAAATCTCATTACTATCTGTCAGCCTGTTTAATCCGGAAACGAAAGCAACAGTCAGCTTATGGATAGGCGACGAAGCAAAACTGCTCCATATGGTTGCCAGCGCATATTTCTGCCTTATTAGAGATTTCCCTCATTTTCAACCGACTTCTTCTTCCTCTGCCCCGGTTTCCTTACTCCTACTCATTTTGTTCAACGAAAAGTAGTTTCGCACTTTTGGGCCCGCAGAAACGGGGGAAAAAAGGAAATCGAAACAGGCAAAGTGCTGACAGAATTTCGTTTCCGGAATGGTTGTTTACGACGGAACGGTTTCGGTAAATAACAATGCTACCGGCCGCCGCCTGGATCACACATCCTGCTGCCGTGCGAATTGGGTAAATATTTGACCAATTTGTGTGCTACCAAGTTGGCTACAGTCGCGCGCGCGTGCGCGCATGTTTTCAACCTCATCCATTCGTCGTCATCGGTGACACTCCGGCAGCCGCTTGGAAAAAGTACAGTAACCTTGACAGCTTCTTGTGGATGGCAGCAGATTTCTTGCGAAATGTGTGTTCGCGCCGCCGTGATCAAATAACTATTGGAACCGCTTTTAGACGGTGCTAATCATGATCTGATCAATTTGTTCTCCATTGTGTTACTTCCACGCAGCAGGCCAACTAGTCGGACGAAAGGCCGATCGCCGGTTTCCCTATCCAATTGACGTGCTCCCTTTCAAGTCCTTTGTCCAACTCTGTTCAGGCGCAATTTTCCTGTTCGCAAAGTGCCTTCGCAATCGATGCACAACCTAACGCGTTCACGCGCGCCTCTATGTATCTCTTCTTGTTCTCTCGTCTCCGAACCGACCGATCGCTGAAGCATCGAACGGTGTGTGGAGGCACTTGAACTGCCAAAGGCTAACGAATCGCTTCCATAGAGCAAGAGAGAAGAACGTTTTCAATACTCTCTCTCTGCCTACGTAGCACTAATGGTCTCGCTTAAGGATGGTTCCACTTTTGAGAAAACAAAATTTTCAAAAGCGCCAATCAGCTCACAACGATTCAGAAAAAGAACCGGAAATGACTAGAGGACCACCGCGGCATTGCAGTCGCGTTTGGCCCGCAGTGGACATAAATGGCAACAACAGATACCGTTTGGTTGTTGTTTGCCCTTTACGCGCAGTCTGCTAACATTGCTTATGAACGAACGGAGAAAATTTTTGCCTCAAACAGTAGGCGAACGTCTATTTGAAGAGTCACCACAATATAAGCGAGATCGTTCGATTCGCTTCATTTCGTTCGTTTATCTTCCTCCTCTTCTCTACCGTAAGCGAATATTAGCACAACGACCGACTGGTACAATTGGCGTCGTCGTATTGGGGTGAGGCTGTCGGCGAGCAGTCATCATCTCTATGTATGTGACTCACCTGTCCTCCTTTTTCCTGACAGCACCTATTGTCTGACAGCTACGTTTGCGGCAAAAAGAGGTGGGCGAAATCGGAACGTGACCCCCGAATTAAGCAATCGTTCCCTCTGCCTTTCACCACACGCGCACAGCGAAAATTGGCTAACGAATACTGTAAACGGCGACGACAGGCCATGGTCAAAATTATCCGTGACGACAATCAGCCAACCTTACAAGCCCACTGACCGATGATGCCAAGCTGAACAGCACAACGGATGAGGTCGTTCACTTGGCGATGCAAATTAATTGACCTTGGCGGACGCAGCGGGTCATCCGATGGGATGTGTACTATTAAAAAGCGGCTGCTGGTCGCTACTATAGGCATATTGTATGCAAATGAACTAGAACGACAACGACGACGACGACAATGTCGCGCATTTTCGAAAAGTTTTCAGTGGGTGGCCTGCTTTGCAGACTACGGTAATTCAAGGGACGGTAGGATAATAACAATAGAAGAGGATCATCTCCCGAGGCAGAAACGACTTTTAAAGAAGCAAGGCGGTGATTCAATTGACACGGCTCATCAAAAGATCCAATTATCCTTTTACTATAATGAAATTTTCCTTGGCGCTACACGCCGACCCTTGACAGCGCGTTGAGCGGCGCTTGTCCCTCAGGGAGACGTTTGTATCGAATTAACGCAATTACCGATGGGCAAACGACTATAGAAGCTTGGAGACAACGAGTCCCGTGACGCAAATGGAAAATCTAATCATAAACAGTGCGAAGAGAGCGACTACAATTGGAAGAGTCACCGCGAGGTCATTTGTCTCAACGGGAAGTGCCTAGTCGTCGTTTGCAGCATGCCTTTGTGACACTTTTGTCAACGAAAACGGCAAAGGTAAATCGAGTTAAACAAGCAAAGGGAGGACGCTCTTTCAAACCAAAAATGGACAAGTGCTGCTAGTTTGCGGATCCATCTATTTTCCTTTCCATTAGGACGACCAAAAAAAAGAAGAGAATGGAAGCACCTTTCCTTTTCGCTTTGGTTCTGTTGGCCAACTGCCGCCGCCCATTGGAATGAAAATTATAGCCTAATGCTCTCCAAAGGAAAGATGACACAATCGACAAGATGGAGAAGACCATAAATTCTGAACGCAACTATGTGCCAATTTAGGCGAAAAAGGCTGACCTAATGAAGAAAATAATCGTTCTCCCATTGTATCCTATTGGAAAGGAATTGATGAATGGACCAACAGATGGCACCGCGAAGTGTCATTTGGTCGCAAGGTAACTCGGACAAAATCTGAAGCTATTTTCGCAAATTAAAGTCAACACTGCGCGTCGCAGTGAACTCGCAGAGAGAGAGAGAGAGAGAGAGTTCGTCAACCACCGCATTTTCCATTCTTATTTACCCGAGGAGAAAGGACAATGAAACTCGACGGCGCAGAGTATAATGCCATCCACCCCTATACGATGACAATGAATGAACGGAATAAGCACAATCTTGTCGTTGCAAATGTGTATACAGCTGAACTGGCGTAGGCATAATGGAGCTAAGATTGTCTCGGCAATGAGAAGAAAAGTGAAGAATTGAAAACTTCTTCGCGTGGCAAAGCGGCCATTCGTAACCACTTTAACAGCTTTGTAAGGGAGCGCTTAGCATTCAGTAAAAACTTTACGACAGATATCTCGCTTGCGAAAGTCGCCAATTAGAATAACCGCACGCGACTAAACAGCCTTTGCATCGATGTGATGAAGCCACCATTTTTCATCAAAGTCAGTGAATACAAAACCTTATTAGAGAAGACTTGTTAAGTGACTTTCAAAGTCTCACCAAAAGAGAATAGATGAGATGTAATTGCTCAGTTGGCACGAACTAAGTTTTCAGAGCGTGTAAAGCACTACATTTCCGTTAGGAAACAGGTTGATGCTATTGTTTTGGCGGAAGAGCGCCCTTTGCATTCAATCTGACATAAACGGTACATCATCACTGTGTTATGGCGTGTCAGCAGCCGCAGCTTAGAGCACCCATTTGTCGCAAGTGGTTTCTCCATCCGTATGGGCGGAGTCAACAGGTAGCTGCCAAAGTTCGCGGTCGCAAAACAATACATATTCGAATGTTTTCCTGCATTAAATGTTTCCAAACTAGTTGGAAAAGCGCTAACGGCTGCTTGGTTTCCTAGTGACCGGGTCGATAAAAGGACATAATGGGTTGGTCCTTTAGGTGACTGCGGAAGAACTTGACGCAAACGACACCCTGCATTAGCCTGAGTGCTCTCCATTCTGACTTGAACGGTTAAAAACCAATCGTTTTTCGTTTACGTATATATACGTAAATTATATGAATTACGCGGACGAATAGAAAAATGCATAAGAAAAGCTCAAAATTCGGCTGCTTTTGCTAACTTTTTCGGATTTTATATTTTATCAGCATTTGCTAATAGGCACACGCGATATATATTCAAATTTTCAGAGCAAGCTCGTTGATAATGCATATGCCCCCATGAAAAAATTAACATGCAGCTACTTACCGAAGGTGACGAAGATGAGAAGAGAAGAGTACTGACATTCAAATGGATGACATCAGTAGCCAAGTTGAAGAATGCGATAGGGAGAACCTACGAACATATAATAATGAAAAAAGGCGCTACGGAATAGTAGCTATGCATTCTTGCTATGCAATTTCAAAAAATGACTTCTTAGACACGTATAAACTTCGTCTTTGAACAGTTTACAGAATACCGCAATGGAGCTGAGTTTTACGGAAAGCAAAAGTCGGCTACCATTTCCATGTGAAAAATTATTAATGCAAAGAAAATAAGCTGAACGTTAAAAACAATTCGGCTGAAAACAAACACACCTCTATTCAAGCGGCCCTTACGACCTCTAACAAACGAGCTGTATTCAATTTTCCATATTTTCGGTGGTTTTATTACACAACTTGTTTTAATTGTGAACTACAGAAAGAGATATTGCAGCGAGCCGAGAAAAGTGAATACAAAACTGGGTGAGTGGCGAGTTCGAAAATGAGAATTCACTAAATGACGAACAAGATAATTTTGTATATTTTTTATTGTTTTCTCATTACAATTCCCATTGTATTGACAAATCGATCGTGCTGCTTTATCAATGGGATGAGTAATCACCAAATTTACATAAGCCGTATGGACACCGCCCCACTGGTTAAGTCACATTCTATCGTAAGTATGACGGTTACGCTTGCCATATTGAATTTTGTATAATTCTTGTCTAATTATCGACTCTTGAACAAATTGAATTTCTACGACGTTTAGATTAAGCTTTTCCACGGATCTATTCGAAAATGCGTGCAGCGCTAATGAGTTCGCTCGTTTGCCGCTTATATAAAACAGACAGGCGGATATTGAATGAACGATTGGTTGTCCCGAAATAAGTCGCAAAACGATTACAAGTGCAACGTGGAAGATTTGCCGTGAACAAAAAGTTCAGGTAACAAAGTAATCATGATTTCTATGCGTTCAGAGAAACAAAAAGACAATTGAGTCTAAAAACACTTTCTTATCTTAAGTAAAGTAGCGGAAGAAATATGATTTAACGCCAAAATCGTCAACAAAACTAAAAGAGCCCTCCGCGCAAAATTGATAAGCGCATTTTTACATTCGAATTGCAACACGGATAGCTCATCTGAAAAACGAATCACAAGGCAACAAAGTTAATTATCTCTTACGTACTTTTAACCTCCCAAAACTGCAGAGCGCTGATCAGTCTCGGTATACTTATCGCTTCTGCAAGCAATGCGTAGATGGATTACGAAAGTTTGAACGCGAAATGAGAAACAAAAATTATCTTCAACAAGACAAACAAACTGTTTAATTGATGTCATCGAATTTCGGACATTAGCGTACGAAAAAGGCGAAAACTTTCTCAAAAGTATGAAAGCATTAGGTCGGTAAAAGCTTAATTATTACGCCTTGTATCCAAAGGGGAATAGTAATTGGCGCCTATTAGAGAAAGGTGTTAGCCTATTACGCCCAACTGTTGGCGCACAATTAATGTTACTCGCAAATCTAAAAACAACTTGTATTAGTACAAACGACATCACGTTTATGCTAGAAGATTGACGTTTCGCTAAGAAATGTGTACGTTCTCACGAGGCATATCACGGTAATGTCTAATTAATGAGATATAAATAATAATAATAACATATTTAAATTTTGTCTTCAGCGAAGGAAAGTTGATAGTTGCACGGGATTTGCTTGTCCTGAAAACTTCGAAATTATTACTATGCCTTCATCCCATTAAACAGACAATACGGTGATATTGCTCATCAGGACATCGCTTTTACTTCCGATAATTGCACATGCATCATAAATGCATAGAAAGAAGAGGAGAAATTTACATTCTCTATCCTGCTCTACGTCAGCAAGAATACCTATTTAGAAATTGTAAATGATGTCTTTAAACCCTTACTAATACGTAAGCGACGTTTGAAACCTTTCGCGAAGGATTTCAACAGAAACGCGTACTAGTAAAAGCATAACTGTAAAACAGAACTCGTTTAGAGCACCACAGCCCATTACTGTTCTAAGTGTAAAAGAGCTAAAACGTGGGGAAAGTAGTATGACCATTTAATCTTGAGAAGATCTACCCAAAACAGAATGAAGTCAAGTTTTGAACTTATCCACTCAACCTGACGGGTACATGCTCAGAATACCGATTCGTTACATACCTTACAAATGATAAGAAATTATGTGAGATAAAGAGATGAATATGTAAATAAAAAATGAGGGACAAGTTTATTTTTTCACTAGCACCATATTGAACTTTTTATCTCATTTCTTTCGCATATGCTGCGTCAACTTGATTCGTTTGAAAAAAAGGCATTCCAGTCATCAAGCAACGTTGAATAAGCGGTTCGAAGCTCAAACGCTTTTCAACCAGCGGGAGGCCATTTAAAGCTTACATCTTCTCTCTTATGGCCAACCAAGATAAGAAGCAGACTCAAAAATATCTGCTTTGAGAAAATTTACACGCAATACACGCTTCAAATTTGCATTAAAGCAACTTGAAATGTGCGTAAGGCAATGGAAGCTACAGTAATCTTACCTGATTATCATTCTACTTTATTTAACCACTTTTAAGATTCTGACATGTGAATGCGGAGATTTCGAACTACTGCACCAGTACATGTGCTGTATGGTAGAAATTATTTTAGCTGTGCTTGTGCGCAAGAGCAGCGCCGACTGCTTTTATTCTTTCTACTGAAGCAGCCGGCTTGTTTCAGATTTTACAGGGACAGTTTTAGCGACTCCACTTGCCTTTCACTGAGTTTCTGCGTTAACCAGACGTTGAAGATGGATAGAATAAGAAATAAAACGAAAGCTACGTCTGTAAAACGTTAGTGGCGTTGCCTGTATGCAAAAAAATAAAAGACTACGCAGTTGTCACAAAACCTCACCAGTTCAAGTACTTCTCGCCACCGTTGAACGCTGGTAGCGGGAAAAGGAGCTTCTACAAGTGCTAGGTTTGAAAGCTGGAACTACTAGCTTGAAGGCACACTGCCTTTACCGACAATGTAATATTCAAATATCTGCCTAACTTACTAGCGGCAAAGAAAAGCACTGCAGATCAGCAATGCAACCAAGGGGCTTACAGCTGCGTCGCAAGAACAATAGGTGCAAAACAATACAAGCGGCGAACACACTTGCACAATCGATTACGTCATTCTGCGGTCTAAGTGCACAACGTAAAGAAATACGAGAACGTATTGACCCCGCAACTCGACGTTATCACACTGAGCGGCGCTATAAAAACTTAACTAGCCTAATTCAAGATTAAAGGCAATATTATGAGCCTTTAAAATGACTAATATATAGGGGATGGTATCTCTGACGTCACTAACCTCACACTGCACTTCAGTGGCGTCACTGGGCGCATATACACGGGATTGAGATGCTATGGTTAGCCATAAGTCGCCCACATAGAACGTAATCGTATACGAAACTTGCCAGAACCAACCACGCAAATATGTAGGAACAAACTTCCGCAGCTAACGAGCGCCGCCGAGTAAAACTTGAAATTCGAAAACGTTTTGGATACAGTAAACATCATGCGCAGGCGAACGTTTGGCATGAATCCAACTTTCAAAAGCGTAATCAATTTACAACAGTTTTGAAACAATTTCCCACACAGACTATTTTGAAAATGTTTAACAAGCTTATGACTCACACAGTGTTGACAGGAAGTGACACAGTACGTACATACAAAGAAACGAACAATTTTCAAAAATAAAAAAAAACTGCACGGCCGTGCCGCGTCATTCGCTTAAGAAATTGTCAATTTGTTATTTATCTGTTCACAACAGTTCTCCAAACTTAAAAGTAAACTTCACAGACTTGCAGGTACTTACTCTGGGCATTATTCAATTTGAATGTTGTTTCTCTGCTAAAGAAATGTTCATTACGCAGAAAAAAGTTTAAAAATTACAATTTCTCTGCTGTTTAGACGTAGCGTTTCATAATATGCACCGTATCACCTACACCCACTGTATAAGTAAACACTTAGTCTTTCAAAATATGCATTCTATAAGAAATGAGCAGCGTATCAAAAGCAGACAGCC
Source organism: Trichuris trichiura (assembly GCA_037903355.1). Taxonomy (NCBI): domain Eukaryota; kingdom Metazoa; phylum Nematoda; class Enoplea; order Trichinellida; family Trichuridae; genus Trichuris; species Trichuris trichiura. The sequence goes on from JBAJFE010000011.1 coordinate 1,759,749, forward strand.
TATTACATGACGCGTTTATTGCAATTTTCGAAATCACAATATTTTTCCCGCATTGCTCCACTTTTCAGCCGTCAGATTTTGTTGAAAGCTGCGATGTCAACGCTCTGAACCTGAATACGAAGAACAAAGATAGGTAGGAAAACAATTACACTGTCGAAGCAAAGAGAACTTACGAAATCTTCGAATGCCTCAATTTGTTCACTTAATACTTCCAAAGAAACTTTCTCGTCTTCAACGACACACATTATTTGAAGCTTTTTTATGCCGTACCCTACTGGGACTAACTTGGCTGAAATAATCAGGGCGGATGAACTTTTGGAATGCAAAGAGATAACGATTACAAGCGCCCCAGACGAGACCATCCATTTCTATCGACCGAACACGCGATTCCATTTCTTTCATATCAGTTTCATCGTCCCAAGGTTTCACTTCCAGAACAACGCTACTTTTGGCAGCGGCAACTGGTTCTGTAGAAAAAATGTTTGTAAAAACAAGTCTTAAAATTATCAAATTGACTTTTAGACTTCTTAGCTTCGTATGCCATTAAACGTTCCTTTCGAATTCTCTCTTTCTCTTCATCCTAGAGAAGAGCAATACTTCACCGGTTCAATGCACGTTCGAGAACAACAAGCGCTACTTCTTCTGACTCTTCCTCAGAACCAAACAGGTCTACGTCATCATCGCTTTTGGTCTCTTTCGGTGTTGGAGCAACTGCTTTAACTTCAACCGTCGGTCCAGAATGTGCCTTTTTAAAGAATTGTTTCTGTAGACATTCCATACATTCCTTTAAGTTGTTAAAACCTAGTAAACGAAGCTACAAAAACTAAAACGTTAGTTAGGCTTTACATTCGTGCAGTTTCCTGTTTTCTTCCTCTAAACGTTTGACTCTTTCCGACAGGGAAACACCAGTAACAAGCTACGGAAAAACAGGCGAGTGAAGCTCAGGGATTTACGGCGTGTACAATCGCACCTCTTCGGCTTTTAAGGATTTCTCAATCTTGTCACGCATTTCATTTATTTCACGCACAAGTGCCGCATGCGGTACGTTGACGCCCCGATCCTATTTTATTGCCTTTAATATGCTACAAATCTTGTAAAGCAGAAAATAAGCGCCAACCTGGGCAGTTGGACGAGCGACAGACGGGTCCGATTTCGTGCAAGCCTCCTTACGTTGGCAGGAATTGCTGCAAACACTACTCTGCGCTTCCGGAGGCGCTAGCAGCTGCGCTGCCCGAAGATAAGCATTCCGATCGAACCAAACACTTTTTGAAAGTTGAGCAAGCGTTGCAGCATCCATACGCTGGCGTCACAGCTAAGCCAAGACAATCCCCTCAGGGTAAAAAAACAGTATTCTCATTGCTGAATCGCAGGTTCCTTGCGTACTGTATAAAAAAAAATAAATTCGTATCTGGGCGTAAACTTTGATCCATTGTTCCGCTTGACTTTGTTCAACTTAGCTCGGAGTCCTGGAACGTCGGAACCGCGAACCAACCGCTGTTCCCGTTTCACTGGTTCGCCTGAATGCGGTTAATCTCCCGAAGGACTATTTATGCGGTTGGGGAGCCGCTCTAATTGAAACGACATGCACTTATCCATTCAGCAAACTCGTTGTGCGTCAGCAGTTATATGGTGTTCATCTTTTGCGCGCCCTAACTGAAATGCGAACGGAGGGCATCAGCAAGCTCTATCGTGGTATCCTACCGCCCTTGATGCAAAGAACCAGTTCGAGGTAAGCTCGCTATTAATGTCCATTTCTCGTCTCCACAAAGACTATCAGCATTCCTGAATAAACTTGGGCATCGCTTTATGGAAAATATTCAATTTTTATAAACCTTAAATGTTTTAAGAAATTGTTTTTACTCAAACGAATAACGCATCAAGTTTAATCTGAAACATCTTTTATGCTGCAGGTTAACTAGTTGCTCTTCTAGCGGCGGTGAACTTCCCGCGTTTTATCGTTAACATGCGTGACACCGGTTTCAGCGTATTTTCTATTAGTTAAGACCCACATTTCGATGGGTTTATTTTGTCCTCGTTGCCAAGTATTACTTTTTCTTCAGCCTGTCTTGATGCCAATTCATTCTATTTTTACGCGTCTCTACATGCTTCATTCGGCTTCAGATGTATCATGTTCGGAACGTACAACCATTATCGCCGTTTTCTGGGTTGCAATGACAGCCACCGTTGGACTATACGCACTACGATCGCAGCCTTTCTTGCTGGCTGTACAGAGGCTTTTCTGTGTCCTTTTGAGCGGGTTCAAACAATTCTGCAAAGTCCAAAATACCACGGTCTGTACAAGAATGCCTTCGACGTTTTTTGGAAACTTCGCAGGCACGGTTTAAGCGAATATTACCGTGGTATGTCGGCCATTTTGCTCAGGAACGGTTGTAGCAATGCGCTGTTCTTTCCTTCGCGAGATCCTCTAAAAGAGCTTGTAACGAGAAGATTAGCATCGTACATGGAAAAGGAGGAACTGAATGTTTCCAATGACTTGATTCACTTGCTTGGTGACTTTGTCACTGGCTGCATTTTGGGTGCTTCCTTATCGACACTATTCTTTCCATTGAACATGCTTAAAACCCACGCTCAAGCTTCTATCGGAGGCCCATTCGTGTCATTACCGTCCGCCTTGCTACAGGTTTTCAAGGAGCGTGGCTACAGTATCAAAAAACTTTACTACGGTGTCCATGCAAACTATACCAGGTCTATGATCACCTGGGGCATCACGAATGCTGCTTATGAATTTCTTGAACGACATTTGTACCATGACCATCTCACAATCCAGAGTTGAGCATTACGCAAATTTTCCAACTGCTTACGTTGCAGAGTTATTATTTAATTATTTCCGTCAATAAATTCTATTGAAGAAAAGCTGCAGTTTCTGTTTCGGCTAGTTAGTGCGCGTTTTCGATGATCAGTGAATACTCGCGTTGGTATTCTGTTTCGCGGCAGAGAAAGCAAAAGTGTTCTGCCTTCAGTTTATGACTTCATTGAATCTTAGCCTAAGAAACGAACAAGCTTTTTATCGCTATTTAAATGTTGCCATTATCCTTTCCTTGCGCGGTTGTAATAGGAGCTGCTCGAAACCTTTTTAATACGAATGTTCATTCTCCCTTTCGCAATTTATTGAAATGAAAAAGGCAAAAGTCAGCTTGTATCTACCTTTGTCTGCCTTGGATACTGGAGTTCTGCTACAAATATCTTGAATTTGAAATATGTACTTGAGCATTACTTGAAGCAGTCTTTCCTTTTGAAAAATTCGTTGTCGCCGTTAGCAACGTAGCCGATAGAATGCAGCTAATTACCGTTGTATGTTCGCGAAGGTTTATATTAAGGTTCAGCACTATTGTTCGCGAGAAGCCGTTTCGTCCGAGTCTTGTCGGTAAGTAGCTGCCATTTTGCGTAGTTCAATCATTGTTCATTTGAATTGTTTGGCTAAAAGGGCGACAGAGTGAATTTTTTTGCTTCGCAACACTTTTCTTATTTTGACATCATGCCTCTTTACTAAGCGTTGATGTCATAAAAGACGCATCTGCAACGTAATATGCCTTTTACCTCAGTAGCCGCGTAGAAGCCTTAGTTCTAAATTAACGATTTCAGGTTGCTGCTCTTTTTATTTGATTTCAGTTTCAGACGACTTACTTTAAGGACTTGGTGTTCTTCAGTCCCATAAAGTTTAGTGTTAAGCTAAAGCGTAGCATCTTTTCCGTTCATTTAACAGTCTGCGTAGTTATCCTTTCGCTTTGCTGCTTCATCTGTTTCTGTAAGCGTTTGAGAGAGCGTAATGACGGGAGTAAAGCGACTCACCTTCATAACCCTTTCTTCTTTTTCGTTGGTGAATTGCTCGGTAATTTTACAATTTTTCCAAAGCTTGGTTCATTAATTCATATTCAACTATAACAACGTCTTGCTTAAACTTTCTGTATATAAATATTATGCTTTTATTTTTTGCGCTTAAGAAATAATCGCCTGCCTATATGTTATGCTTGCGCGGCTACATATAAGACCATAATGCAAATGCAACCAATTCAGGTAAAGTCGTTTCACGGCAAAAAATATAACACGTCGAGCGAAGAGTATTCGTGCTGTAAAGTTTTAGTAATCGAATCGTAATAAATGCGCGACTAATAGAGATGCGTACTGTAGCCCAGATAAGTCTTCAGGTTCGTTGAGTTGGCTTTGTTACTTTTCGAACTTTTCCAAAGTCTTCAACGCCAAGGAACTTGGTCAGTCGAGCAAAATTGAAGCATTGATAGCCGACAAGGCGTTCATCTGTTCTCCAGTTCTGCAATGTCGGAACGGTAGTCACTTTTACCCTGCATACATTTCGAAAATGGTTGTCCGGATTACGGAACTGCTCCACCGTTCCGACCTCAGCGTAGATTAATATCGTCTCTTGCGGCATGTAATATGCTAAATTCTTTATGTATTGTTCCAGCGCAACGCACATAGGACACCAGCTGTATCCGTATTGACCTTTGGACCCACAGTAGAGCACGTAGATGTTGTATTGTCGCGGCACTTGCGCTATCAACTGTTTCATACCACGAACGTCACCAACATAACGAAAATACGGCACCCTTCGTTCTTGAGGAACTCTTGGTGTTGATGGGCGTACTAAAAGTCTCACTGTTTAAAGTTGATAATGGTTTCAGTTTTATCTTACTTGCTGGTGGCTTAGCTGTACCGCTGCAGCTGTTGAGTCCAATTATTAATAGAAGGCAAATAGATGTTTTCAGTAGGCTACCTAAAGAGCTCATTTTAAGTACAACCGCCTTTTATTCAGTTATGGCTTTTCTCGCTTGGGAACGTGCCTTTAATAGCCTGCTGCTCACACCCATGTATGTCGCACCTTCCGCCTCATATCTAAGAGTTATTCAACTGCCATTGCCTATAATCAGGAATAAGATAATGAAACTTGCCTGTTTGCCGCAGGCATTTGATTCGTCAAGTTTCCCAGACACCGTTCTTTTTTTTTAATCATAGCGGACTCAAAATGGAAATTCTCTAACAATTTATGCTGGAAGAGACATGCAGGCGTCTTACGCTACAAGTAACGGGGTGTCAATGGCTGCACCCAAACTTTAAGAGACTAAACTATCTTCTGTCCCAAGTAAATGACAATTTATAATTGATGGGCATCGCGGCTATATTCCATTGTGACATATTGCCTCGAATGAATGGTCAAGCGTGACCTGCAACAGTTAGCGGTAGTCGATTACCCTGTCAAGTAAACGAGACAGAATCACGAAAATCAGTTTTCCCTGCGCCTTCTGTTCCGCCGTTGGAAACTTTTGTTGCCAATTGTTTTTGACATTCCTTCCTTTTCTGAACCTTGACGCACCGTATTACAACGTTCCTTGTATTGATTTATCGCGTACTTGGTCTTTTCGCACGTCAGTTTTCGAGTTTAAAAAAGTTGGAAACGAGTCACCCTTGAAACGATTTCCCCAAGGTTTTTAAAGATTATTTTTAAAATTTTTTACCTTCACGCGGCGGCAAAGATTAAGGCCAGCTCGTCAGTAGACCCAATGCTTTCCCACGACAAGTTAAACACTCTCTATTGTTAATAGTAGTGCTCTTACTTTTGGCACAATTCATTGTCTTGCGTCTGTCTTGTGTGTCTTATTGAGTATTGAATAAGAGTCCAAGTGTAACTTTTTAACAGGAGAGCATCTTTCGCCAAACTTGTGCTTGCATTTGGCTTAGCGAATTGACTCCTTTTAAGGCAATGGTTATACTTATCAGAAGTTACGACAGATCTTTTTAATGCTAATAAAATGAACAAATTCCGGAGATTTTCAATCATCCCTGATTAGTGTTCCTTTTTTTGTCACCACAGAATGCCTACATTCCTTGAAGGAAGCTTTTGCAGCACAGTCTGATGAGTGCAAGACCGCAACGGCGAAATTGTTCCATTCAAAGAAGTATCAATTTCAAACGGTCGAAACGAGCCCGTTGGAAATATCTTCATTGGCGCTCGTAACGAAAATCGCCTTTGCTTTGCATCGCAACCGTGACATTTGAATAATTGTTCCGGGCTTTTCTATCCTTTTGCTCCTTCAAAGTCGGAGGAGCATTGGATAACGGGGATAGCGGCTTCTCTGAAAGCTCTGACAACTTTATGATTTCATTTAATGAAAATTTGCATACCTTTTGCAAAAAGCCGTTTACCAAAAAGTAACGTTAAGTTTATCCATTATTCTGCAAAGCTTTTGATCTTGTCGAACAATTGATAATGTAGTTTTTTGTAGCTAACGTATATGATTTTATAAAAAGTGAGTTACAAGATTATTTATTTACTGGAAGTTGTCAGCCGTTGAACGCAGTAGAAACTGCATTGGATAAGTAGTTGTAGTTGCAGCCTTTTTTCGCGAATGTTTTAAACCCTAAGGCCTCATGTCAAGTTATGTACAGACCTAACGTCATTATTCGTTGTATATCTCATTGTTGCGAATTTCGCATGCAGCAATCATTGCCTCTTTAACTCATATTTGCATATAGTTGGATCATTCATTTCTTCGTCGGAGTAACGGGTTCGTCGACCTTTATATTAGTTTATATTATTTAGTAACGTATTGCTTGAACTGTTCGTAACATATCGGTCCAGTATGTTAAAGCATTACTTGTTTTCCATTCGCGCCAAGTTATAGGCAGGTTAGATTTTCTTAATAGCAGTAAGTTCTCATTGCAACTTTATCAAACTGCTCAATGCGCTTAAAGTAAAGAGCAAATGACAATTTATGCAAATCAGTAGGTTATTCTCCGTCTCGCGAAAACGAGTTCCTGTCGGAAAAGAGCGTTTGTTTACTTTCAGAAGGGTGGAATGCTGCAAATTCCGTGGGCACTATTAGACAACATTCTTGGCGTGCCTTTAAAGCTGAAGCAGCAAAAATAGAAACAGTTGAGCAAAGTGTGGAAGTGATTGCCCATTTCAACTAGCTCGATGCTTCTTTCAACCGACCATTTCTAATTGAAATTCACGTCTTGCCCACTTTAATAGCTAGTCGAGTTATTGGAAATTGAAAACGTTCGGAAGCTTATTGGTTCTTTGAAAATGGGAAGCAAGTAGGTCATTGGCGCGTCAAGTGCGCTCTAAATCTGTTGTTTTCCAAAGAGATTTGACCCTGGGAAAACCTGCGTAGGTCACTTTTAGCGAACAGGCCACTGGATGCCATCGTGCCAACATTTCAATGTCGACACGCGCTGGATTGGTTCCACGTCGTTTTACCGACCTCTTAAGACTTGGAATAGTACGACCATCGCCAGTTAGGTCACTTGCAATGGACATACTAACATAGGCTACTGTCCAAAGAGCAGTGACGGTATGGCGATGCGATGCACTTGCAGCTGCCAAGCGGACAACGCATATGGCGGATGCGGTCTTTGATTTTAAATACCCAATAATAGCAGTTCTTATACAAGACTCTATGGTTGGTACGAGTTTTGCCTTCTCTTGAATATCAATACTTCCATTGTCCGTCAAGGCTCTGACCTCGGCATTCTTAGTTTATTTGAAGGAATAATGCTCATTTCGATGTAGCTTTGGTGACCTTTCATTTCTGTTCCTCCTGAAAAACAGTTCGACGAAAGAGAATTCATGTCGGCGCAATTCATGATGGTAGTGATGGTGGCCGGTTGATTTTTGCATTCTCCGAAAAAAACCCATTGCATAATGTTAGAGTTGCTTGGTTCCGATTGGCTTTCCATTTACCGCATCGTTGTGGCCATGTTGAGCTCGTTCGCGGTCATCTTAATTCTGTATTCCGCTTCGGTGAAGCGAGTATATTCAAAGAGACTGTTGCAAGTTGCAGGCCGACGACAATTGTCCGGAAAAGAAAAAGTTGGTTCGACGAACTCCCAATTGAAGAGTTGCTTTTTATTTCGCGATTCCGCCGCTACAGTTTGGGACTGCTTAGTGGTTGCTTGTACTTGGGCGTACAAGAGATTGCATCCACGTTTGGCAATGCCTACCGCTACTCAATGTTCCTTTGGTTTTGAAGGAAGAAAACAATCGAATGACCAATCAAGCCGGTCGTTAAAATTGTTCGCCGCGCACTATTTCCATGTTTGGTGGCGCAGAACGAAAGCGCTTTTTCCAAAGCGCGATGACCGGAAGTTGCGCGCCAATGAAGCTTTTCAAATCCGCTCGTTTAGTGTCAGCGAAAATGACCATTCTTTGAATGCTCAAAGTCGACGTTACGTTCCAGCTTACGTCAGACTGCGCTGCAAAAGTCTCCTTCAAGGTATGTAGGCATTATTTGTTGGCTAAGAAATAAACGCGACAAGTCAACGGTTGACTGAGAACAGCAAACAGCCAATTCTCACTGCCGGTTGAACGCGATGTATTAATAGTAAGATTATGCTGTTCGACAAACTATTTCCTTGGAAATGCTGTTTGCCGCGGTATAATGTTTACCATATGTCGTTGGAAACAGTGCTTTTGACCAGTTTCCATTCTATTTCGTTGTGTTGATTCACGCCATGTTTATACGAAATCCCATTGCCGAGTGTCGGCACAAGGCGCCATAACACTTCTTTTGCTTCTTATGGATTCGGGTAAGTATTATGTTCTGATCATTTCAGTTAGCACAGTTTTATATATATGCGCATGTGGCTTCGCCCGCGCAGCGTCTTGGACGAAGAGAAATTTTCAAAAAGCATTGCGTAAGCGTATTTTGAATTTAGGCTAACTCGAGCCGGCTGTGCTTGTGTACAATGCATGCAGCTAGCTGTTGCGTGTCGGGGCCCATTTGTTAGAAAGCAGTTTCAATTTTATTGTTGCTTCAGGGTGTTTCACCTTCAAAACAATTTCTCTTCAGTTCTCCCGGGCGACGTAGTTTTGCCTTTGGAAGAAGCGTGTTTCAATTATATGCCTACAGTTAGCAAGGAGAGCGCATGACGGCAAGCGTGCTGTTATGCCTTCAGCTATTGTAGGTAAAAATAACCTCTTTCACTGAAGTTGTCGCCCATTAGGCAGCTGGTCCTTCGACTTTATATAATACCGTTGCTTCTTCAAAGGCGAACTGTGTTCAACGGCGGCGAATGTTGCACGACGATCCTATTTTTCCGACAGGTAGTCTTGACAATATTCGTCGCCGCCTACCTGTCATCTTCAAGCATGGCGACTCATCCGTTCGCACACGTAAGTGTTCTTGTTATTTATGCTTAAATTCAAGTTGAGCAGATTGGTTGGTGCCCCGTTTGCCATGCTGAGCAATGCAAGCTTGAATTGCTCAACGTAAATCCGCTGTCCGTTATGTTGACATGAAAACCCTTATGCAAACAGTACAATTACCTCGCCAACGCTAGTCGTTTTTTAAGCAACAAGGTAATATTTTAGCTCCAATTTTGTTAACACGATGAAATCTTGCATTTTTGCCATTTCAATTTAAGGGTCGCTTAAGAAGCACCATTAATATCTCTTCACTTTATGTTTCTATAAGGTCTTCTCACTCGTTCGAATGGAGGAGTCGTTTTAGAATTAGAGAAGGGAAGGAAACGCGTTTTTATGCTAATTTGCTAATCTTGACGAAGAAAGGAATGGGCTAGTCGATATGTAAATTAAGTTAGAAATGCAAAGAGATAGCATGAAAGCGAAACGCTTAAAATCTTCCATTTCCGCCGTCTTGACGATACGATTATTCTTGAACCGCGACGAATGGCTTTGTCAATCCTGCATAGTTCTCAGCCTAAACGGTTAGTCGCACGTTGTTTTGAAATACCAATAAAAAGGATTTTGAATGAACTAATCGTAATTATTATCTTTCCGCTGTTTAGCTGTACGAATAGCAAAAGCGGATTGGTTGTTAGTTTTGCAATTTTTCTAGTCGTCATAACTTACTAGAAATTATAGCATTCTTGTTCTGACAAATGCAGTTATAAGTAGTTTGAAGTAGGTAAATGCTTTATGGAGGGATTAGAAGCATTTCTGCCTCGGTAGGCTAAATATACTACTTGGTTCTGAGAGGTGGCGCCGAATAACTAACTTCAGCGCTGATATTGTGCCTATAAATGACTTTTTCAATTCCTGCACATGCCATCGATTCGTCCATTTCCATCACCCGCAATTTTCGAAATAAAAATGAAGCTTATTACGCTTGTCTGCTTAGCTATGCAAGAAATGGTCTCTTAACCTAAGTATCTTAGAGCGCTAGTTCGTTTATAAGGTGGTTCTGTAGCAAGTTTTCAAATTTCCATTTCGGCTTGCCTTTGAATTCTGTGTTCGGTATGTATGGTCATCCAGAGAGACTTCCCGGTGAAGTACAGCCGGCTCGATTTCAAGCAATCACTGACTGGCATTTCCAGACAGCCAGTTGAGAAATTCGCCGTTAACAATCCCCTTTGGCCGACGCACAGCTGCCTGTTTTGCTTGTTATCTCTCGATGGCGATTTTGGCCTTCCTGTTGTTGCTATTCATAATCTTTACTGCACGGTCAAGTGACAATGTCCAAAAGCAAAAGTTGGCTATGAAAAAGCGCTTTCTCTTACTAAGACGCTGTATACACGTTTTTTGAATAAGCAGTTATCTTATTGTACGCAGTGAACATCTATGTTTGTCCTATGAAGGATGGACGACTGTCGTCCTTGATTAGATATATTAAACGTTCACCGCTGTGCTTTATCCGGTAAATAAAGATCAAGCTTGTTTGATCAGGTAAACTTTTCGTGATCACCCTGTATGCTTATCAAATAAACGCTCATCACGATTCTTTGACGCAGACATAGACGGCCGACCGCATGTTAAAAAGATGCACTCAATCATTGTTAGGCGCCTATAGGTTTTTATTGATGCATGCAACTTCCTTTCTTCGCTGCATTCAACCTTATGTTGGTTCAAAGGTCACGCCCACTAGATCCGATTTGTTCAGTTTGGGATGTCTTGAAGGCTCTGTGGATGGCTCCTTTGCCATCCGTTCGTATTGACCTTCGGCGTGATGTCCCCGAATGGCACGAGCAGCCGGCACCGCCTTGCAGCTGAGGGTTCGATTGACCCGACGGGTTTTGTCCAATGGACCGCCAAGAGGCGTCCGATCACAAAATGCTCTCAAAGAGAGGCAGAGAACGGATGCTGTTGTCAGGATGGCAGGATTGCAGCAGTCGCGCTGCTCTCATGCCTTCATCCTCTAATAAACAAGTTTATTTGTTAACCGTTCACACGGACGTGGCGCTTTGCGTAAATATAGCCGGCTGGCAGTAAGCGACCTTCGCAGTTCACGGCAACAATACGAAAGTCGGCTTGCCTTACGTGACGTTGCTGTCACTTTTTGTTTCCCACGATACGCGTTGCCCAATGCGGTTTCCTACTGATTGCATGTTCATTTGAACGATTTTTTTTCAATTCAGTTTCGAAATCGTCCAGCGAAGTTAGCCAACCGGAAGCGACGAGGCCTTGTAAGCCGAACGTTAACTGCGATTTCGACGCCTGGCAGCAGGTCTTATCTGGCGTAACACCAACGCGGGTGCCATATGGACAGTTCATCGACGGCGACAACGACGACCAAGTAGTAGCAGCAGCTACGCGGAATATCAACTGGTTTATAGCGACGTGTCACAATCGACTGAGGCAATTGGTGTCGAGACGTGCTTGTGCAGCGGACAACAACGACAACGTCGGTGCTGCTTGTTTTAAGGTTATACATTGCCCATTTGAAGACAACACAACTACCGCCGCCGCCGTCGTTTCTTGTTCATTCACCAAGTCGGCTGATTGTAGCGCATGTGTAACTTCATTTCCATTGACTGACAGTGCTGCCAATCGAGCTGTCCTTTGTCGCACCAACAACAAGGAAGGTGAGACCGCCACCGTCGTTAACGACAGGAAGGTAGCTTTGTGTACCTCGTTCAAAGTCGATCAACCTGCGCCGTCTGTTGACATGGATATTGATCTGGACGGAGCAATACAGCGTTTCGAGCACTACTGTTCAATCTATTCGGACTCGCCATTGTCCAATTACACGTCCAAGCAACGGTTAAAACGTAAACCGAAGCAAAATGATGAACCCATTGAGGATAAGGAAGAATTGGCTAACAATACTTCCGCCCATTTGGTTACAGGTAAGCAAGATAACTTTTTCCAACCAACATGGCGCGAACCTAGCCAACGTGATTAATTGTCTATTGTCGGCCGACTATTTAAGGTATGTGACCTAAAGAGTAGAAAAAAGGCGATCGGTCGTTGTTGTTTCTATGGAAATTGAAGCAAGAAAGACTCGACCGTCTTTTTCAGCTGCTCGGCTAATTCAATTTGCGCTCTTGCTCCGATTGGAGCACCTTCTTTCAATCGTAACTTTGTCAAGCAACAGATCAGCTTATCAACGCGGCGAAACATTCTTAAATGTCGTGCGCGTATTTTTCTTCTCCGCTTAATCATTGCCATGTGACGTGTTCGCCGACCGGCTGGCAGCGAGCGACGGTTGGTCATAAGATTTTTCAACTTTCTCAGCTCCTTGCAGCAGTCTGCTCGTGTGATTTGTCTGTTAGCCATATTTGGAGCGGCCCCTTCCTTCCTTCCTTCCGTGAAGTTTATTGGAACATTGGTTCGGTTAGTACGAATTTCACTCTTCATTTCTCATTACGCCAACAGTCTTTGCGGGACGTTGTTATCTCGCTGATATGATTATGTGATTTGTTTTTTCCATTCCTTATCTTTAGTTAGCTTTTAAAGGCATTTGGTTTCGGCGAATTAAGCGAGTTCCTTTTGCCAGCGCGGTCGTTTTGTTGCTAAACTTGTTTTGCTGCGTACAACGAGAATGCCTCAGGCTATTTTTGACGGATATTTATCGCTTACACATTATGCTTGCTTCAAGTTGGCAAGTTAGCGGCGTCGTTCTATTTGCGCCAGAAAAATGATCCAAGCAAATCCTACGCGTTGAACGTTTTGAATTAAATGCGGACGGTTTAGCTTGCTTGCCGCTGCCATGAGCTGTTTTAAGCTCTTTAGCGCGTTGGAATTTAATAAAGCTGCGCAACGGCTGCCGATTGCACCTATAAAAAGCCAATGGCTTCTTTTCATGAACAGATGGTCAGCAGTGCCTATGGATAACGAAATTATTTTCGTCTCGTTGGTTTTGTTGGTTTCCATAAGCGAGAATGTTCCAGCAACGCGTTAAAAGTTGTATATAGGCACGCAATTTTTTGAATACTGCTTTTCTTGAAGCAGTTAAAATTAGTGTTAGTTTTTCTGCATTTTGCAGCGGGTGCTATCCAAATGCTTTCCGTTTACGGTCCGACGTTTGACCAGCTTGTGTTAGCCCCCGAAGGACAGCGCTGCTTCATTGTGGGCCCGTTTCTCGAAAAACATGTTGCTTCCAACGCTAAACAAAACTTGACTCGCCGTGTGCGTGACAGCAAACGCAGGAAAACTCAATTATTCTGACGAATATTTCTTGTCTGTGATGAATGGAAATTTTTTCGCGTTCATTGCTTCATTGTTCAAAATTGCGCAACGATATAGCAAACGACTGGACGCCACAAGTGTCGGCATTGTTCTTGGGCCCGGTTGTGCATGTGAAACGGTCATTTAATGTGCAAACATTGAAGACTCGCTGACTGAAAATGCTTGCAGAGCTGTCTCCAACAGATCCTCAATTCTTTATTCTCCGTGTGGTGTCTTGTTGTCGTTGTCGTCTGCTAATGTTAAAAAGTGCACTTTGGTAAGCAACTTGACATGTGGTCGTCGTCTGCTTTGGCTGAAGAGGAATTAGGTTTGAATTGTTGCAGTAAGCTGCCTTACGGACTGCGTTACCTTAAGCACCTATCGAAAGATAACTTGTGACGAATAAGTGGCTTCCATCAGGTGGTGCAGTTCCGACTTCATTTTCTTGTTACTATGTCACCTCCATTGATGTACAAAACGTTCATTATCATAAGGCTTGGTAAGTCCCAATTCCCTTTGCAAAACGAAGTACGTTGAGCGCTTTGCAAAATTTCGCGTATAGTTTTTGCCTGAAGATCATAAACGAAAGAATTTAATTTGCTCAAAGTGCCATTCGGCGGGGCAATGTTACCTTCTCTTCAATGCCGTACCGCAACGTGCAATTGGATCGCTCTGGTGACATTTCCACTTTTAACTGTGTTCTCTATGCTCAAAATAGTTTGGTTACTCGCTGTGCCAGTCAGCATGCGCTCACTGGAGGAACTTATACGAGCTTATAAATGAGACTCCAAGTAAGCCGCTTCGATTTCTCTTCGCCAGCAGTCGAACAACGCGTACGAACCGCTTCGCATTCTTGTGGACGCACCCTGCAGGTCTCCCTTTGTCAACATGTAGTTAGTTTCCGTTACTGACTAGGCGTGGAAAAGCGGCCAAATCTAGTTGTCAACAGTCAACGCTGTCGTCTTAGGAAGACTGTGCTATTATTATTGCCCAAACATGGCAGCGGCCAACAGTCAATTCATTTTGGCCTCGCTCCGCTCTCGACCTGGAGGGACAGAAATGAGGAGTGCATTTCCATGATTGCTGTTTTGGCTTCTCTCTCTCTCTACCTGTTGCCGTTTGCATGTTGCGAAACCAGTTTCCTAGGCGGCCATTTCATTATTTCCAGTTGACCTCCATTTCGCTTACGGCCTCTAGTAGTTGCCGTCCATTACTGGAAGAATAATGAATTTTTTATCCTTCTAAAAATGTTAGCATTTGTCGTTTGCTTTGTTGCGTACATTGCTTTTTATCCACTGAAAACCACTTGACGTAGAATCATGTTACAGCCGCGTGTGCGCGACCTGTTGACGATTGCAATGACGTTTAAACGTTGCAGGCAACCGAGGCCGTCTTGCCGGCTTGGCAGTAGACGGCGCTAAGGACATTGATGACAAAAACAGAAAACTGGTCAACGAGCCGACAGTAGCCCGAGTTGACCGGATTGAGACAACAAGCGGCAATCCTGTAGTAGCGAGCACATCGAACGGTCACTACTCACCGGCAACCGATTCGTTACAACCATATTGTTCAGGTCACGCTTTGGCTTCGTCCACTGCTTCTTCGGGGCTTCGAGAGTCGTCCGAAAGAGCGAGGGTCACTGAACGAAATTCCCCGCATGCCACCATTAGGTTGGAGCAACCGGAATTGTCCGCTTCATTGCAGAACGAAGGTGGGCAATCTGATCAAATGGCTCAACCAAATGTGACCGTAATTCGCCATCGGGTGTACATTTCTTCTGTCTCCGACGACGGGCGTACCGGTGCTGGTGGTGCCCAGTGGGCTGTTCCCAATTCTGCAAAACCGCCGCCCTATTTCTCCGCGACGCAACCAATGCAAAGACATACGGACGCCTTACATAGCGCACCTTATTGCAAAAGTCCTCGTCGATCAGCAGTCGTTGTTCAGACGCCGAAAGTAGAAGAAGAAACAGTACGCAGAGCAGTGGCTAGCCGCGGAAAGGTTGAACAACGTCATTATCCGGTGACTATACGATCTGAGGATATTGAAAAGCTATTGCAACCTATCAACTTTGCCGATACGAAGCAAGCGAGCGCTCAGCGTTTGCCGCCTAAAAAATTGACCGTATGCACCAATGAACAGCATTACTTGAGCGCTTATCAGAACTCAGAGACAGCGTCACCAAGCCTTACCTCGATTGAAGGGCCGTCGTCCAGGTCGACTACACCGGCGCAACGAAGTATGCATTCACCGGCGCAAGAATACCGACGAAAAGAGGAGGATGAGCGGGAATTATCAAGGTCAATTCGTCGCCATAAGTACAAGGCAAAAATTGATCGAGCCAAAAAGGAGTTTTTGGAGAGTCGCGCAAGCGTGTCCGACTTGTTCAAGAGCCGCGAGGAATTTGCAAAAAAGTTTAAAATTTCCATGGACGACATGGAAAATCAGATGCGCGATCCGGAACCGGCTCGCGGACCCTACATGGAGTATCTTTCCCGCAGCGGCAATTTGCACATTACGGCCAAGGACGTGCAGCCAAGGTACCTTCCTCCGAGGTCTAAGTACGATCGCCTTCATCGGGAGATGGTCGATCGAGCCGAAAAGATGTGGGCCAACTATCAAAAACGCAAAGCGGACAGCAGACTTAATTTGTACGCTAGGTCAAGAGCCTTTAGCACTGGCTTCCTTGAAGCGGCTGCAGCCGAAGAGCAACTATCGCCTGGAAGCTATTTTCAGGTAAAAATTAGCCAAAAGTTTGAATACTTATACTGTATGCATGCTCTGTTTGTTTACTTAAAGACGGAGGAAACTGACTTGGACGAGGTGCATCAACATGGCGACGATGTATTCGAAACGACAGGTTCCTACTTTGCTAAGGAATGCCCCTCTCAGGAACATTACCGTGCCAGGAGTGCCGACTTTTTGCTGAGCAAAGCGAATCGAGAACAAGTGGAACCGCCGGAAAATCAGTTGCGTCGAGTTATGGGTGCCAGCGGCGCATTGGACTATGAGGACGAAAAGGACCGGAAGCTTTCCGAACATGAATTGCGCTTTAAAAAGTCGACCGAAAAATTGCATTTGCCCGACTGGTATTTGCAGTCGAAGTATGCCGGCGATGGAAGCCAAGTGTCACCGCGAGGTGACTCGTTGAGCCACAAAGCATCCGGCGGGCTTGCCTATACGACAACAGAATTACCCGTATCCATACTGAAACCAGCAGTTTCGCCGAACGTGGCCACTCGTTCGGGACAACCGTGGACGTACGGTTTACCATCACCTTCAAGAAGTACTGGCCGACTGTACTCGTCAATGCGCGACCGTAGACGCGACGGTCGAGACTTCAACATACCAGTTAATTTCTTCGACAAGTACAAAGATGAAATTGAAGAATTACGTAAAAGTCGATCAGAGTTGAACAAAGCGCAGCAGGGTAGTCCGACGGTTTTACCTCCAAAGGCCGCGTCCATTCGTCCTCCACCGGGTGCTCTTTCCGTACCGGTAGCCGCGGTCAAACCAACGCAAATGCATATCACCGAAACGTATACAATTGAGAAGAAAATTGTTACTGTCAACTCTCAGTCGAGCGCTTTTTCAACGGTCAGTCGGGAGACGACCACTACCGATCGACCCAAGGTGGCACCTCCAAAAGCTCCTCCGAAAGAGAAGAGTCCATCGTTGTCGACAACCGTTTCCAAGACGAAAGGACCCGGATATACCGTATCAAAACCGCCGCCCAGTTGGAATATTCCAAAGCTGCGTGACAGCGTTGTGGTCGAAGTGCTTGAATCAGATGTTACTCCACGACCCGGTAAGTTTTCTGTTTAAAATTTTGACGACGCATTCTATCTTCTCATCTAGATTAATGCTTATATGCTCTAAAAGTAATAGAAATGCTACCAGTTGACGAAACTGGAATGTTTATGCTGTATGCGTTGGGCAATTCTAAGTTTCTTCGATTAACTCGATGACGTCCATCAGCGAACTAGACGCAACGGTCGCCGTCACGAAAAATAGTTTTCTTCTTGGCGCAAATAAGGCGCCAACAATTCAGTCTGTTCATCCGCTTATTAAGAATGCGTTTGCAGAAATTATTGGCCGTAATCTAGTTTCCCTAATTGTAGTTGTTCTTTTGAAATTTTTCCTTTGTAATGCAGCGAGATTGAGCTTGCAGTGGGAAGGCGCAGGTTATTTCCAGTGTCTTATTCAATTGAAACAAATTTTAGGCGGAAGAAAGCAGTAGCGACAATGAAATTTAAGCGTTTAAACCATTGTTAACTCAAGTTTTCATTATTCGGCGGTTTAACCTTTTCCACTCCTGTTCTCGCAGTCAATTTCACCTTCGCATTCGGCCTGATAAATTTTATTTGCATATCAGTTTATTTCTTAGTCCCTTTTTATTGTGAATATGATATCCTGCGTTCTTCTACCTTTATAAGGCGCTGTTCTGGTCTTATACTATCTTTGTTACAAGCTAGGCTTGCTTTGGAATGTTTTGGCGCATTGTAGATTAGACACCTACCGAGTTCGATGTCCGTCTAGCAGTAAAAAAATTGTTAAACTATCTACAAACCTAAAACCAGAAGGACTTATCGATTTAATTTTGACAGTAATAATGAGACCGACCGAATGCCGAAAGGCATTCAGTTTTGAACTTCTGCAATCGAGAGCAAGGATACCACGATATTATCATCATAATTCGTACCAAAGTTCGTACTAACATAGCCACTATTTTTGAGTGTAATATGCAAGCGTAGCAAAGGCGCGCCAGACGTGTTCTTACGGCCTTTGTCATTATCCGCGCATTTGCAGAGGTTTTCCTTTATTTTATTCTGCTTTTAGCCATTTCTTACCCGCTCAGTGGTATCCCTTCAGCTTCCATCGCAATTTATATTCTGTTGCGACAAGGCGAGCTGCTATGCTCATAACTACTCTTCTAGTTATTATTTTTCAAAATTGGCTTAAAACGGCGAAATATCCAGTTAATCTATCATTAAGCTTGCATGGCTTTATAACAGACGATCGTAGATATTGTAGAAACAAAAATAGTCTTTAAAAAAGGAAGCGAAATCGCCTGCGGTACGTGTGCATTAGAAGTCACGCTGAGAGCATGCGGTCTTCTCAAAAGAAAAAAATGCCGTTTGGTTTGTTTTACCATCGTCCAATACTTTTTCTTTTTAAGTGGTTTCCACTTGTTCTTTAACGGGATTAGAATTCGTATAAAGAAAAAAAAGCATCATCCAGTACTGTACCTTGTTCATTGAGTGAATGAAATTCGATGATTTGTCGCGGACAGAAGTGACTTAGCGCTTAGTAAATTGACCACTGAATGCATGCTACAATTATGCTTGCGAATAAACTTAACCCTTCGACTGCAGCGCGTTTACAAAGTAGGAAAAAGTCAAAGATGTCAGAAACTTTTTGCCTTTAGCCTATTGTCCATTTTGTTTACCCGGTCACCTCTTGCTATTTGGGGTTAAGCACTTGTGCTTATTTGCGTACATAAGTAGGGTTACAGTGCCGGCTCACGTTTTCCCTTTGCTTGTCGATTGTTGGCTCTTTCCAAAGGTCCACCTAGACAACGGAATGTATTGGTAAACAGGATGAGATATGACCAGCGTTGCTGCTGCGCAAAGTTGGTCAGCGGACATCCGTGACGACTGGCGACCTGTCACACATTTATACGACGAAATGATAGGGGCGGCACTTTTCTACTTAGCAGGTAGGCAGCGTAATAAAATCAGTTTGCTTGGAACTTTTTTCTTTCAATTTTCGCCGACCACTTTATCGGCTGCTTTGAAATTTCAGATGCGTCGGCCGGACCTGGATTCAGCAATTTAACGCTCGAAGAAGCATTGGATTCCATGCTTTCATTGGTCGACGCGCCAAGACGTTCGGACAAACTGGAAAAAACGTTAGCGTCGTCGGATGCGCCAAAAATTCGACCTTTGACGCCCACTTCCTTCTATCGACCTGCTATTTTTGTCGACAATGAAAGACTTATGGAACGTTGCGCAAAAACTCCAAACCTTTGTCGCAAACTGCTACAGGTGGGCATGATTTCTAAGGTAAGCTAATTGCTTTTTTTGCTTTTTTTTAGAAGGAGACTGTATGGGTCCGTTGCAATAGCTGCGGTAGGATTGAGGAGATGGACAGCGCAAGGGGAAGGTACGTCAGCTGTCGTCATTGCTATACATACTATTGCGGCTATGGATGTCGCAGCGATGATTGGCAGGAGCATAAGCAGCTGTGCACGTATGCCCGAGTGAATACTGTCTGTAAAGAGGTGATTATCCGAGTGAAAAAAGATTTAGAAGTTCAAAGAAATATGTCTCTTGTTGCGCAACGTGGTTATGCTGACCGAGGTCGAGGATCCGTGAATCTCCGCTTTTTACAACTCCAAGTGGCAAATCAGTATATCGCTCATGGTTGGCCAGCCATTGCTCACGACCGAAAGTGCCTTTCCTACTTGACCATCTCTGATTTAATTGAATTGGGCAAAAGTGCCGATTTGATAGCCACCTGTCGCCAGTACAATCCGAAGGAAAAGTTCATCCTTAGTGTGAGCATTCTGGTAGAAATTGATCGAGTCCCACAAACGCCCAGTTCTCTTCACACCGCTGCCTTCCAATATGATCGCTCGTCCGCTATTGAATCTAAGCCATTTTCCCGAATAGCCAATGGCCATCTTCAGACCCGGTCGCTGCCACCGTCACGACGTACGCGCCCGCCAGTTCTGCAACAGCAGCAGTCGGCATCCTCCGTGCTCAAGTCAGTGCTAAAATCGTTGGAGAACATTGCTCCTGACCAGCCGGAAATTGAATCGCCGCCTCGTCATTTTCGTGAGAGAAATGTTGATTTCAATCGTACAAATCAAATGCGGCATACCATTGGCAGCGGTGGACAACAAACGAGCAGACGCCATTTTTGGCCTGCCAGTGTCCAACTGGCATTTGCTAACGACGTGGATGAAACGGAAGTTTAATTTGTTGCAATTATTAACAATAGTCATTTGACTACACGTTCAGTGCCAGGAATAATAAGTAATTCCGCATATGCGACTGCGTTAAAAACATTGTAAAAGAGGTTAGTTAACTTTTGTTTCTCGTTGTATAAACAATTTTTATTTTTCTGTGGTAATGTGCTCTTTTCTTTAATGCACCGCGGGAAATCGAAAAAGAGGTTACTGTAAGCTTAACATCGCGCGACCAATTGTGGCAAAATCGGAAATTGAAGCGTTAAAAAAATTATGCAAATTATTATTATTAAGCTATGCCATTGATAAAGTCCCATCTTAAAAGTGACGCTGAAAATAGCACGGCTGTTTTTGCTGCCCAGCGAGTCGTTGCTTATTTTCTGCTTAAGGCCAACTGTTGTCCCGTTATGTCAGTTTACTTATTATTTTTAACTAGTACGTATATGACAGACTTAGTATTAATAGCTTGTCAGTAGAACTGGATGCCAAGAGACAATTGCTTGAAGTATTAATGCGACCAACGGTAGCGCGGCTGTGATACTGACCACTGCGGCTGAACTGCGTATCGCTGAAATAGATACATGTGATGTTACGTGGCTCTTAACGTCTGTGATGTTTTAAGTAACTGGTCGCTGTTTATAAGAAAAGCTTTGGAATTTTACCCTCTTAAGGTAAACATTCCTAGTAAGCATCTAAGACGTGGGATAGTGGCTGAAATGTTTTACCTATTTCGCAGAAGTTTCCAGTAAAGCCAGGATCACATTTACACTTGAAGTCGCGCAACTTGTTTTCACATTTTCCATGATAACTGCAAGTCACCTGCTCGCAATCGTTCTCCGAATCTGTTTTGTAGAAAACTTCCACTGTTTGAGAAGCGGCGACGGTTTGCTGCTTTATACAAACCTTCCTTGCATTCCGTTCCTGTGCTTCCCGGAAGACATGCGCACGAGGCTTCTCCTTCGTCATTCATAAAGCATATCCCATTGCTTGAGCAACTGTTTTTTTTACACTTGTTCTCCCCTGAATTTAAGCGTCAAAGCGTATAGGTTGTAGCGTTGAAGAATCAACTTATTCGCTGCTAAGTGTCGCGAGGATTCGCGCAGCTTGTAACTTACTTTCTTTACAGAATGGTCCTTCCCATCCAGCGTCGCAGCGGCATTTACGGCCGTCAGGATTACAGTGCTCTAATTTGCTACTTTTGCATAGCACCCGAACAGCGCCATCATGCGTCTTGCATGAATCTATACTTTCAGTATTGTCTTTGTTCAAGAAGCTGCACATAGGCAGGTTTTTGGAATTAACATTTTTATAAGCACTTGGCAGTGCTTCTGGAGTCATTGCAGTTTCGTTAACATCGCCCGAAGTCATGTTCATTGTTATGATGGTAGTAAGGGTACTTTCTTCTTGTTTGACAGCTTTTTCTATAAGTCTCCAAGGGAGAATAGCGACGCCCTCTACTTTGTTTGTTTCGTTTTCTTTCTCTTCCATGTCCACTGGTCGCGGATGCAGCATTTTTCCATTGGGAAGATCGTCACACGTTGCAATTGCTTTATCTAAAATGTCAATTTCGTCTGTTGTGTAATAGTTAACGGCAAGCCATGTTTTGCAAATGTTTGTATCGTTTACACCATCCCATCCCATTTCCAGTGGACATTTAACCTCAGCATCACTCTGCACCGATGACAAATTTAGTAGGAAAAGCAACAGCGTAAACAACAAGTATGAGGCCGTTCTTGTTGATTGAATAAAATGGCTACGAACTGTTGGAACAGATGGATTGTACTTGTTTATGCTTACAGGTCGGTTCATGCAGACTTGATGAACATCATTGCTAGTTTATACTGCGCTTACGAAGGGCAAAAATAAAACACCCAATAAGTTGCTTTAAAATTAGTCGTTTACTTGTTGGTTTACAGTACGGTGATTCGACAACGAAACAATAAGAAGTCGGTATTTACAATTGCCGGAGTAGAATGTTTTAGGCTATGCTAATTTCACTCCCTTAAGCTGATTTCTTGAAGTTCTTATGGCATGGTGAATCCATTGATTTTAATTAGTTCCAACTCTAAGAAAAAATTTCTGCTAACATTGTAGACACTGGCAAAATAGGCATTGAAAAATCTGCGTATACACGAACCCTAGACATTCAGATCAAGTCAGCAGTGCTTCTGAATTTGAAAATTTGAGCGTCTGAAATGCAGGTTGCATTAGCGAATGGGATGAAGAAGGACGTAATGGAAAGAGAAGAAAGAAATTTTACGGGTGTGAAAATTTCTTATCTCTTACCGACTGTTGCTGGAAGTCGATAAAAATTAGAAATCTGCACAAATGTTACAAAATATTGCCTACCTTCTTTTCTTTTCGCCGTAAGCGCCAAACGCCGGTTCGTGTAGGAGTAAATTTTAATAGATAAAAAGGAAAATGATGACGGCTCATGGCATTTGTTTTTTGGGAAAATTAAGCTATAAATACCCCGTGGGGGTGACAGTATTCAAAAGGTGAAATGCAGGTACAGCAACTTAAAAATGACATGTTTGTAATTTTACGAAATAGTTCGCACTAAAACTGCTGAATAAACTATTGTGCTAAGGATTTTATCTATTTATTTATTACGAAACCGCAAAAAGCGTTTTTATGTATTTACCAATAAGCAATTCCCCTCAGAACACTTAGAGCCCCACGTTCTCCTCTGTCAACGATAACAAATATTAATTTATTTGGCTTGACGCAATAACAGCACTTCTTAGCACAAAATTGACAAGACAGGCGAAACTTAAAAGTACAATTTATTGTACATTTAAAGCTCTTACGTAGCTCTAAATAAAGAGAACAGAGCTAGAAAGCGTAGGAAGCAAACAGCAGTCTTCAGTTTTGTTGGGAATAAGTGCTTTTGGCCTCTATCTTCTTCACTCGATTGTCCTATGTTGCAAACTACTTATCAAACTTGAATGTAATTTCGAATTTTGCTTAGCGTCCAGCTGCCAGTCTACGCTGAGCTTGAATCGTAAAAGACCTCAGAGAAGCTGAACGCGTGCCATTTAAGTTACCATTCAAGTCAGCAGCGTAAAGTCGAGCTCCAATAACATTCAAACCTTGCATTTGTATTCAAATTTTTCAACCGGTTAGAAAGATTTTCAGGTTATTGTACCACAAGAGAGAAGATGTGATGATTGATAAAGCACTATAATTCAGCAAGCGGTTTACTAAAAAGTATTAAACATGTCTTACATTGTAGCTACATTAATACTGTTGGCGGGTTAAAGCCTATCCCGGAAACTTTGTTTTTCTTATTCGAGGCCGCCAAAATGAACCATACTTTTCAACTTTCACAATTAAGCTTTTAGCCTGTGATTGTTTAGGAATTTGAGCTCCGTCAGTTTTAAAATTCAGTACTTTCAGACTCGAGATTTTGGTTTCCGCCCCGCTGATAGCTCAGGATTTCATGCTCCGAAATTTGAGCCTCTACATAAAAGCATGGACGGCATAGGTTAAAGCTGACTTAGAACAAGCAAGCTAACCATAATACAAATTTCCCGCAAAGTTAGTTGCGGTTACCTATGAAATGTTTATGTTCAGGGATGGAGAATTTATGCAAAGTTTATCGTTTAGTGTTGAAGAAAATATAGTTCACGTAGTTTAATTGGCAAAGTCTGAATGAACTTTAAAGCGACTGCCAGACGAAAATTTTAAAATACGCTTTTCCTAAGCACTTCAGCATGTCAATTTTGTTCAAATGAATACGCAGTAGAATGGGAATAGTATTCTCTGCTTAGAGTTGAGCTATAGTCTCGTCTGCGGCTGCTGAACAGCAGGCCAACACATTTGAAAATGTGCAAACCATTTAGGAAAGTCGCTGTGCTTTGTCTGCTCTATTTTTGGTGGTCATCCCCTACAGAGGCTTTGTGCCCACACGAATTGAACTGGACAAATACGGCTGGCTTTGAATTTGACAAAGGTTGCATAAATGTTCGCTCTTTAAAGGCTGATAAAGATGTGCTTTTTGATGACCTTGTAAAAATATGCCAAGATAAATTTGGTCCAAGTGCCGTATTGGCTGACTTTGAGAATACAAGTAGAGTAGGTGATGTCATACTCGGAGGCAAAATTGTTCACATCCTGAAGAAGAATGCGGCTAACTTCACTGCGCTGTGGGTAAATTTTACGGATACAACTTTCAGAGAACGTCAGTTTGCAGTTGGTGACTGCAATACGGAAGGGAAAAAGCTGCCCCTTTGTATTCTAACTCACAAAGGATCCAAAAAATGCTTTCCCTGTTCATCTCCCATACCAAAAGAATACATAAATGGCACGTCCTATGTTTGCTTCACTGAAAACATTACTAAATGTAGAGTAAGAGATGACAAATGTGATTGCGAAGATGGATACGAAGGAGAATTTTGCCTGAATGGTATTGTTCAGTTGACTAGTCCTTTTAAAGTATTAACAATTAGCATTATTTTGAAAGTCTTCCACCTACCGAAAGTACAAGCTACTTGTGTTTTATCCAAGCTTAAGTTGTTTAACTTTTTCCTTTCCTAGCCTTTAGTTTTTTTCAGATTATTGCCTTCTTTATTATCCATGCAATGTTTCATCTTTCGTTTTGTTCAGTCATAGGGAAGTGTACGAATGACGTGTGTAAAAACAAAGGATACTGCGTTCCAATGCCAAACAGCTATAAGTGCATCTGTCCCGGTGGAGTGACCGGTCAGAATTGTGAATTAGGTATAATGCTTTTAAATTTATATATGCTAAGTTTTGAACAGCTGTTTTTTAGATTTTCAAAATGAATGCACAGGGGTTGACTGCAGTGGAAGAGGCACTTGCAAAGATTTGGCCAATAACTTTGAATGTCAGTGCGAAAGCCCATACAATGGTTCAATGTGTGAGCTATTACTAGTGGGTAAGTAATGAAAATTATCCAATATAAGATATGACAAAGCAATAACCGATAAAATACTGCCTTCTGTTCCAGGTTATTTTCTTGTTTTTACATTGGTCCGAGTCATTTGATCCACTCTTTGGTTTTTTTCCAAGCTTAAAACAATCTGGATGTATTGCTTTCATTAGTTATTAATGTTAACTTAAGTCTGATTTTAAAAAGCGTATAAATAATTTTTAAAAATGCACTGGCGTGAACCAGTTTAAAAATAAAGTTGATTCTTGGGAAGCCGTTGCCACGTGTTTGTATTCGTATTTTCTGCCTGTTTTGGACCACTGTAAGCTTTGTTCGCTAAGACTCTTCAGTCTCAGTTTGCAACAACAAAGCAAAGTCTAGAAAAGGTACAAGATTGTACTCCAGAAACAAAAACGTAAAAATAGCAGGCCAGAATGACTTATGCCTAGTCAACTATAAGACATTGAAGGAAATTCCTTGAGCTCTGTGGTTTGATCAGGCAGCAAATTTTAGTCATAAAAAAAACAATAGCGTTTTTACTGGGAGCCCGCGTTGAAAAAGAACTGATAATAAAAGCAAAAGAGGTTCTTCCATTAAGCGGTTTAACAGTAGCCTGAGCATCCTAATGTCGTACGGTCATCCCCGTTGTTCTCCTGGCGAAATTCCAATATTAGAAGTTTTATAGGATGCTTCACTGTATTTTGATCATTATTCCTTGAACTCGACGTGAGATAAATAACAATTGAATGCCGTATATACAATACTGCCAAAAGATAAATCAAGCATGTTTTTAAAAAGCTTTTACAAATGCTTGTTTGAAATCGCTTCCGCGTTTTTTGACTCTTAGATCTTGGATAGTCACGTTTTAGATACCGAGCCTCTAACGAGTCACAATCCTTTTCTCTTTCATAAGCACTATAAAAGCTTGTTCAAATACCGAAAAGCATCATTACTTCAGGGAAGTACAGACCATTTGACTTCATTTTTTTCTACTCTTTCTTTCCAGTTTCAATTATTTGCTTTTAAGAACAACGGGTAATTTTCAATAGGCGCCAGTTGATTACTGTAAGCGGAAGTACAATCAAGTTCAGTTAGTCCACGCGACTGCGTTCAGTTAAACAAAAGTCACTGCTAACTTAAGTTTACTCTTAGGCTATTTGCTGTTCTTAGGTAACACGGTTCTGATTTTAAGCTTAAGCACAGGCTGCCTGCAGTTGCCTGATCTGACGTATCCTGATTTCAGTTGTACCTACAGTAGTAGCGGGCGTTCGTAATATCTTCATAAGTCATAGTTTGAAATCCCTGGTCTTCATAACCACGTCCCAAATACCCAACAACATTAGCCTAGTGGCATTTATCACATACGAAAACGGTTCTCAAAGGACCAACAGTTTTCACCTTCTTCTCTTCAACAATATTACCAGAATCTTTAGGGAATAATAGCACCAATGTCTTCAGTTTTTCAAATTCTAAGATTTCTAACTTTCGCTGATTCAGCGGATCGAAATTTTAAATGTTCAGTCGTACTTTTTCGCGCCAGTAGTTTTTCCTCATTTAACGTTGCCTCTGTGGCAGAAAAGAGAGTAGTAGAATATGCACGTGCGCTACTTAAATCGAACTTAATGCACTTTTTGCCCATTTTGATAATTATTAGTACGGTAAGTAACTAAATATTACTCCAATGTGCATTCTAGACTTCTTAATTGCAAAGTCGTTTAAAAAAATTCACTATTTTTAACATTTCTTCCTGTTAATGCCAAGTTTTCAGAAAGCCGAGCTTCCACAATTGGTAAAAGTGCACTGCTCGTGTCGCTTCTGTACCCACTGGTATTAGCGCTGAGTTTATAATGTATCTTGACCGGATGCGGAAAGAATAAACAGAAACAACAACTGCTGGCTTGCTTGCGCATCGGTAAATTTTTGAGACGCCGCGTAAGAAGGCCTTTTCAAGCATTCAAAGTAGCATTTCGATAAATTCAAAATTTGTACCGCTAGTTTTTGAACAAATTTTTAACATGCTTTTATTTAACATTAGTCTCGGTTGGCTGGCTTGGTATTCAGCCCAACGAAAGGGCGAAGCACAATAAACCAGAAACAACTAGTTGAACTTGCTTTTATTTCATACTGTGCTCAAAATTTCTTTTTGCGGAAGAATGTGTGCGTATGCTTTAATTTTCTATTGTAGTGAAATAGTTGCGAAGTAAATGTCCGCTTTGTCGGAAAACACCGATTACAAGCCTTCGGCGTTTGTTCAACTTCTTAGTCGACTAATAGGGCCAAACAGGTTTGATCAGCGCGGAAATGAACTTTTAGTACCAAGGACATTTCTACCCCTACCAGCAATTTCGCAGGAAGAGTATGCGTTGCAGACTCTAACTGAGAGTTGTGTATTCAAGTCCGTTTTGGCGTCCGTAATGGGATTTGGTATTGGAGCAATGTTTGGCGTGTTTACAGCCAGCCTCGACCCGGCTCACACTTTGGGCGATCCTGCCCAACTCACTGCTCGGCAAGTGTTTCGTGAAATGGGACAACGGTCGTGGTCATACGCCAAAAATTTCGGCGTATTAGGACTCATGTTTGCTGGAATCGAATGTACGGTGGAAACGCACCGAGGCAAATCCGATATTTTAAATGGTACTATTTCCGGTCTGGTTACTGGTGGTTTGATCGGTTTGCGCGCTGGCGTCAAAGCGGCTGCACTTGGAGCTGCCGGTTTCGGCCTTTTCTCCACCATCGTTGACTACTACATGCGTTATTAAATGCTTTTGCGTAGTTTTTCTATCAAAGTGGGCGAAAAGACGAAACAGTACTAGTAATCATAAATATGTCCACGAATAGCAGCGGTAAAAAAACACTTTTTGCCAAAGCATCGCGAGTTGCAGGTTCTGGTAAGATATTATGCAAAGCAGGTGTGTACTTGAAACGCTCTTCTTTCAGTGATGCTTTCTGAAAGCTGCTAGAATACATTTCTTAACGTATACTACGCGAATTTGCTTTTCCCTGTGCGATGATTTAGTTACTGATTCTGCCTTCTTTCTAATAAGTATTATGAAACAAAATAAGTTTAAATATATATGAATTTTCAAGTGAGATATGATTGGCCGAAAGGGTAAAATCGCGGCAGCAGTTCTTACTTTTCTCTTTGGGTTGCTTGTAATGTATCCTGCACATAGGGTGTAGCGCTTACTGTAATGGGACCTGTTCTGTTTTAATGCATCGTACAAGCTGAAATTGGTCCTGAAGAGAAGTAAGTTGGCGACATGTCCGTTCTATCTTTAGGTAGTAAATTTTGCAGTGGACGATATTTTCCGAGAAGCCGCTGTTTTTGCGATGGGAGCCGCTGTTGGTTATTTGTTGTGCTACGGCAAAGTGCTTCCTTGGAAGCAGGATAGTCCAATTAATCTTTCTATTGACAAGGAAAATCCCAAGGTGGTGCACAACTTAGATATTGAAGAAATAGGTGATTTCAAGTCATTGTGCCGGTGCTGGCGTTCCAAGCAGGTGGATAACGCAATTACAGTGAAAGTCATAAACTGCTATTGTCATAATTCGCATTTCTAGTTTCCGCTTTGCGATGGTTCCCATAAAGAGCACAACGCTGCAACAGGAGACAATGTTGGACCAGTGGTCATCAAGCGAAAGGTGTAATGCGCAGTCAATGATTAAACAGTCAGACTAAAATTAATTTAGTGATTGGCATGTAGATTAGTAAATCATGCTTTGCGAATTAAAGCATTCGGGATACGGTATCGCTTTTCATTTGTTTTATAACGCTGGAATCATTAGAATGTTAAAGAAGGAATTGAAACTGCCCAAAAAGTACGCTAACGGGTTAATCACATTCCAGTTGTACTTAGCAGCTCTTGCTGGTCTGTCAACGCAATTAAGTACTTTTCATAAGCTTCTGGAAAGCTGATCTGAAAAGGTTGGTCCGTTGTTAATGTGCGTTTATTTCTCTATTTTTGGGGCAAAACGTTAACTCCCATTACGGAAATTAAATTGCAATGGCAAATTAACTATTTTGCGAGTCAGTTCTTTATTGATTAATTATTCAAGACTAAAGCAGGAAAACTAACCTCAAGCGTACCTACCTATTCTTTAACAGTTCGGTTTTACGGTTAGGTTATTGATTTTTTGTTCCCATTGTTTGCCACTGTTTTTTTTGTCTTCGATTTGTTGATATATCATTGTCTTGCTTTGTTTAGCCTAGTAACGGTTGAATACCACGATTAATGTAATGCCTTGACTGAATTTTAGTTCTCTAAATTTAATGCGTTCACGTATTTTATTCAACTGCAGTTCTTTTAATTCATTTGAAATAAATTTCATTAAAATTACGACCTAGTACCCACAGCTAAAATGCTTAACGGCGTGCAAATATTTACTGCGATGCATTTTAATCACTATAATATGCAATTACCACTTTTTATTTGTGATTTTTGTAGAACGTTTAATGTTAGGTAAGGTAGATTTTTTTGGATTTCATAATCATCTAGCGTCGGGAAAGCTGCAGTCTAATCGAAGAATATTCTTTCGTTATTTCTTTGCAAAAAGTGATTTCATCCGGGTTATGCTCAATATCTTGAAGAAAGCTAATTCTTGCATATGGTCCAGGTTGTCTTAGCCGTTTGCACAGATTAGCTTTTTTCCGTTTTGCCAATGGTCCTTGAACCTTACCGCTATTCGTATGACTCGTTACGTGTTCATACAGCGCTTTATTCAGTTTTGTTTTTTTAGACGATTGTGTAAAAGCCGCTCAAGACGCTGCTGATGTTAACATACGTAAGTCATGCATTTTCAGTTTCAAATTATGCGCCTCCGAAATAATTTCACGATCTTTTAGAGAATACAGGAAAGTTCACATCCTCATCTAGTTCTTTAATAATATGACAATAGAATTGGGTTTGAAGATGTAGTTTTTTCTTAATGGCTCATAAACTTTCAGAATTAAGCCTCTGCCTTCTGTGTGAAATGTATTGGTAAACCCAGCAGAGAGTTTAAATCCAATTTAAGCAAACTGAGTAAGGCCTAGTTTTGAATAATGTTTAAGAGGCTTAGAAGTCTGCATGAACACATTTGTTCTTCGTGTACGTAAAACCATTGTAAAACACTTTAAAAGTCCGTCTGTCTTTTTATCCAGTTGTAGATTCTTTTGATATGGTAACTATTTAAGATTCCGTAAGCTGCACTTAAGTTTGCTTCTTGTGGAAGGAACACTTAGTTGTGCGCTGCCTTCTTGCCCGTCTTAACTACTAATGTTCTCAGCTTTGGTGTACTTATTTGCTGCTAATTTAATAATGTTCATTATGATTTATTAGGAAAAATACCATC
Source organism: Trichuris trichiura (assembly GCA_037903355.1). NCBI lineage: Eukaryota > Metazoa > Nematoda > Enoplea > Trichinellida > Trichuridae > Trichuris > Trichuris trichiura. The sequence goes on from JBAJFE010000011.1 coordinate 1,790,328, forward strand.
TTCACTGTATTGTAACCGATGGAGTTTCTCGATCTGTGCTTGTCTCATCTTCTGCGACAAATATTTGCCTTGCATTCCGTTCGCATTATGTGATAGTAATAATGCTCTACTGACCTTCTTCAACAACTGCTGCTTTGAAGAAGGCAATGCTTGTTCGATTTGGGCGCATACATTGGGTAAAAACGATGGGAACGAGTTACTTTCTGTCTCTCAGTTTAGGTATGCCCATAATGGACTCGTCAGTGTTGAGATACTAAGTGGCTGAAAGGTTATAAATGAATGGACGCTTATTATAAACTGAAGTTCAGTTTGACTGATTCCTTAAAATCGATGCTTCACGAAGCAAACGTTTTTTGTGCTAAAGTTTTAACAGCTTTCTTGAATCCTTTAATTTATTAATGTCTTTCTAATGGTTTCACCTTATCACGGAACTTGTTTCCCGTTAAACAGATGTGTCCTATTGAAGATAATGTTTTTTATGGTCGCATAAGGTTTCATAAGTCTATAGGAAGCTACACGGGCTATCATCCTTATGTGCCAACGAAGCAGGCAAGATTTAGTTTAAAACTGTGGAATATTCGAACGTTAACTGTTCTATCATAAGCCACCTTCGTGAAATATGATTTACCATCCGAAAAGTTCATGTTTTTAAAGTAAAGTATTTTTTTGCCTAATGGTTTTGTTACTAGGTGAAGCTTTGTGGTACCGTTTCTGGCAAAGTCGTATTCGTTAGTTTGTTTTTCAAATTTGAGCCGATCTAGTATAGTGGCTATTCGTCAGAGTGTTCATAATGGACGTATAGTAATTTCTGAAGCCAAACTTTTTTGTTTATCTGAAATTGACTGTGCATTCTGGTCGTAACTTGACAGTTGTTTGCATTGACATCTTTATTTTTATTATTAGCAGCTTTTCAGAGTGAAGTATGAAGCAGCATCGTGGCTACATCAGTGTAAAGGTGTGCTCCTATACCATAGCACGTTCATAGCTTTCATCTAAACGTTTGGAGGCTGAGATTGTCCTCGAAACAAAGCTAAGCTGAAAAGTTACAAATAACTGTACGGAGAAGCATGCAACGAGGAGCGAAAGTTGAAAATGATCTCGGAACGCTAATACTATTCCAGCAGAAGTAATTCAGGTTTGTATAATTAATTTTAATAGCCAAATTCGCTCTAGTACTTTTTGAATTCTTGTTAACCGCTTGAAAGCATTCGCTCGCTTAGACAACCACAATCAATGGGTTAAAATTGGCCTTGCCTTATTTTAGTCTCGGAACCACGCTAGCTCTATTAACGCTGCAGAGAAAGCGGCTATTTTGTTCAAATTTTTATTATGCAGCTTTGGTTTGAATGTAACCTATTTTCGACAGTTTTCTTCGCTTGTTTATCTGAATAGGAAGCGAGTTTTAAATGGTGTTAAATCGTAACGTTACTAACCAACCTCTAACGGAATTGAGAATCCGTCTTCCCGCTCACTTTGTAAAGCTAAAAATCGTAAGCTGCACCGTACAAACAAGCGAACTGACTATTTAGTGCAGCGATGTTGAGCAATTCAGAAGACCGTTTGATACTTTCTTTTGTTTATTGGTACTCTTTCATCATGAGCGAAATAGCGAAAAGCTGCTTGAATGGCGCAAAATTGGTTGCCAGTCCTGTGCTTAGTTTTTCTAATGGGCCGTGGCATGATGAATAGTTGTGTTTTTTCTATGGCATTTATTTATCAGCCAGTCAAGGTTCCACGGATCGAAGCCAATAAGAACTCCATCCAAATGATGGTCAATGTATTATGTTGCATTATTAGTCTATAGCAATGGCGATGGAGACGACTGATTGGCGAAGTATCAGTAACAGTTTGTCTTTTCGCTGCGGTCAGCCGATAAAGATTTGTTGGCGATTATTTCCTTCTCGCCAAATAGGTCTTGTTGAATAATGCCGTACGCCTCTACTGGCATTCGTATGTCGCATCTCGGATTGTCGAACGAAGTGGCAATTGATAGTAGCTCCTATGCAAATATCTTTCAGTAATCAATGCTTCATCTTTTCTTCTTCAATTCGCTTTCACCAAAACATTGCATTCATTTTCTTCCAGTTTAAAGTCAGCGGCGAGTCATTGGTAGAAGTCTTTTTGCAACGTTCGTTTGAATACTTTTCTATCCGTTTATTTTTGCAGGTTTCACTGCGATCAGTTTTTTTGGCTAATACAAAATGATCAGTGCAGTTGCCGTTGCTCATTGAAGCAATTTCCTACTAATGGTGGCCATTTTCTTATCACGTTTACTAGTTGCACGCATCCGTCCGTTCCCTCTGGCGACGAGTTGAGTCATGACAGAGGAGTGAGTGCCTTCTAAACGAATTGAATGCGCCGTTGCTTTCACCAAGACATCTCTCCTTATCTCCGAGTCAAATTGCGCCACACTGTTGTCGATACACGCTTTGGAGGTGTTTGGAGGTTCGACATTGCGCGATGGCCATTCGGCTACTTCAAAAGGACGCCTGAAACTGATGCATCAAGACTTTACCGCCTTCATCGACCACAAGCGACGCTGATAATTTTGACATCGAACCATTATTAGCACGTCACAGAAGTGCTAAATAAGCTATGACTTTTTCCATTAAAATCCCATTGTTTAGCGACCAGTGAGGGGGCGGATAATGCAAAGTGAAGCGGTTGATCGCAATTCGGTCAGTTGTGATTAGTCAGGTGCGAATATGGACGCCATTATGATGCTATCATCGATCCGGATTGAACATGCAGCCGAGAAGTGGCAACCTATCATGAAACGAAGCGAGTTAGTTGCCTTTGCCTATTTTGCTCTCGCGTCTCGCTACTTGACAAGAAATCGCTTTGACGGAGTTCCCTCGGGTTGCCGTGGTCTTGTCGCACTTCCTGGCTGCAATAGTTCACTTTTGGCAACTTCGATCGCTCACAAACATTAATATGACCTCCTTGAAGTCGCTACGTCACCTCATGTAAAACTTCCTGTTATGCGGACCAAGACCGGTTGGACTTGTGTTTTTTTTCTGTCTTCCTTATGCTTGCTGCTTCCCACCGAAGGAGGTATACCGCGCTGCGTGAACGTAACTCTTTCACTGGTATGGAGCTATTTCAGCCACTGGTTACGTAATTACCGATTGTCCTATCCGCCCGGAGAACTGGAAGGTTCAGTTTGGTAAACATAGGTGTCGCAAATCATGCCTTCTGGATGCTGACTGTGGTCCCAAGCATCAGTGCATTTGCGACCAGGAATGCGGCCTTAGCTGCATTCGAAAAGGTAAACTTCATAAACATTTCATGGAATGAGCGCGACGATTTTCATACCTTCTTCGCAGGTTCCCACTGTTCGCTGGTGATTACCGGATTAGCCAACGGTCACGTACGTTATCCGAAAGAAGCGATCGTTGGATCCAGTATAAAGTACGAATGTTCCGCTGGATATCGCCTTGTTGGGCCAGCGCGTCGCGTATGTCAGGGCAATCGCCTTTGGTCAGGTTGGGAGCCTTCGTGCACCACTTCCGGTAAGCGTTGTTCAATTGAAAATTGTGACGAGCAAAAAGCTGTTGGCATCTCCACTGCTTCGCCTTTTTGGACAACTTCTACACTGAACCGATGAAATGCCTTTGGAAGTTGTCTAACTTGAGCGCTGCAATTCTTGCATGCATTGATTAGTGAAATCCGTTTAGCCACTTAAAGTGTTAATAATCGAACGGTGACACTGATTCGTTCGGTCATATTGTCAAGAGGCTTTCCTTGCCCTGAGTTCTTTGCAAGAGGGTCGTCATTTCTTTTTTCATCACTCGCAAATTGACTTAGCCTTCTGTACGGTCTTTGACCAGTCGAAAGTTTATGCTTCTTTGGAAGGCTGTTTCTTAGCTTCTAATCCATGATTTGGCATTATATGCTTCCCATTTTGCTTATCTTAAATCTGTATTGTACATCCGGTCAAATCATCACTGATAAGTGTTAGTTAAAAAATCATACTAATTTGTTGCTAAAATTTATTTTTGCTTGTAGACAAGTGCACTAAGCCTCCCGAATTACCTTACGCGAGACACAACGCATCCGAAGGGCTTCCTGTTCACGATGTGAACACTGTTCTGCGTTACGAGTGCACAAAAGGCTATGACGCTGACGATGGAGGCTTTCAACTCGCTAAATGCCTAATGCACAAGGGAAGTGCCGAATGGTTTGGTCCCGATATTAAATGTATCGGTATGTGTTTGCTTGTTGTTTTTTTCCAACTTTTGAAATGGCTTTCGTCGCTAAAGCTCGAAGTTGCGGCCACCCTGGTGAGGTGCTCAATGCTATACGCTTGGGAGAGCAGTTCACCTATCCCAATACGGTAACGTACCGTTGTATCGATGGATTTTATCTGCGCGGCTTGTCGACGCTCACGTGTGCGGACGATGGACGCTGGGTTGGAGAGAAGCCAACATGCAAACCCATTGAATGTCCTCGGCCCAAAGCCCCGTTGTACGGACAAGTGCAAGGTACGTCAGTGGACTTTCAATCCAAAGTAGTCTACTCATGCGAAGAGGGATACCGTATGGTTGGTCAAAAGCAGCGCATTTGCCAAAGCGATCGTTCCTGGAGCGGTATGGAACCTTACTGCGAAGGTGCGTTGCAATCGCAGCGTTCATTGTCGACAAAGTTTGTTTAGAAGTCAGCTGTCCCACGCTTGGAGTCCTATGGAATGGATTCATTGATGGGGACGAAACATCGTTTGGAGCGATGGTCATTTTCCGTTGCTTAGATGGAATGACTCATTTAGGCGCTCCTTACAGTCGCTGTCAAAAGGATGGAAGTTGGTCGCACCCGTTGCCCAGTTGTATGGGTAAGCGAAGTGAAATCGGGAACAGCATCGTTCCTATCTTTATATGTTGAAGCACCTTGTCAAATGCCCAAACTTTCCAATGGTCTGATAATGAGGGATGACCTTAGCGAACCGGTACCTCATGGAGAACACGTGATCATTCGGTGTGCTTCATTTCACGAGCTTGAATATTCGGAAAATCCGGTATGCAATAATGGCTCATGGTCGCATTTGCCACGTTGCGTGCCAAGTAGACACTATTTCCTTCAACTTTTTCTTTGGAAGTTTTCGTCTCCTTTTCCAGTAAGGTGCAGGAAATGGCCGGAGCCGGTTCGCAACGGTTACGTGCTTTTCGCCAAGACTCATCATGGGGCAACGGCAAGATTTGTATGTCATCCGGGATATCAGTTGAAGGGACCTCCGGTAATTCGTTGCTCCTTTGGCGAATGGAAAGGCATCCGTCCTGTCTGTACAGAAAGTAACGCTGCCTAAGCGCGATGGTTTTGATTTTTGTGTGTTCTTGTTTACGTAGAACATTGTCCGCACCCGAAGACAGTGATTGGAAATATTGAACACGGTTTGATCAAACTGGAGGGTTCGCTGGGCTCCTACGAATATAAAGACTACATTCGAGCAGTTGGTGAACATCGGACAATCGCATTTGAATGTCATAGAGGTTATGTATTGGAAGGTGCATTATTTATTGCAACTATAATCTAGATTAGATGCTTTTTTTTGCTAGGTCCGGCCAGGGCTACGTGCGTTAATGGAACCTGGCAGCCGAATGTTCGCCCGAGATGCGTTCTTCAGACGCATCCATCCTTAAGTAATCGTATTGATTGGGATGTTATCGTTCGAGATAAGCGTCACCTGTACTGGAAACCCATTCAAGTCATACGCCATTCGCAAGAGATTCAACAAGCCTTCGAAAAGGGTTCCATTCTCAGGGAAAATTCGTTCAAGCGCAAGCGCGTTGATAATGACGTACATTCATTGAGTAACCGATTCGCCATTTTGACAGACCCAGGCAAAGTGGAACTTGAAAACAAGCTTTGGGCTTCTTCTTCTTCCGGTACGTTTTTGAGGCAAACGCTGGTCGTTCCGTTTGTTGATGTTATTTTATTTTTACGCCGCTTCGTAGTTTCTTAACTACATTCCGCACTGACAACCTGCGAGCATTTATTGCTAATGGCACTTTTCAAGCACTTTGCTTAGCGGGCAGATCGATTCTTACACTTTCGATTCCTTAATCCTTTTAAATTTAGCTTTTCTATTCTCATTAGAAGTGACAAGCGGGAAAACGTTTCTTGAAAGCTTGTTTTCTTCACTGTTCGTGGATTGGAGTTGATATTGACACGGCTAACATCAACTGTCCATTATTGACTCTTCTCAATCTGGCTCGTGCTGGAATTGTCAAGTTCCAATAAGGCCACTATAGATGGTGTTGACGTCTCAATTTAATTCAAGTCAGTTAAACTGATGGCAGCAGGTTGCATAAACGTAAATGTCTGATTTCCTTGGGTATCACACTTTAGCATTGCTAACGAGTTTGAAAACGTGTGAAAAGCGAACACGAATTGTCATTACCGATCATTGATCACAGCAGACAACATTCAGTTTCCACTTCTTCCATTCCGTTTCTTTAATTCCACATCACTTTGATGTATTTAAAGACGGCCCATAATGCGCGCATAAGTAGAGTGCAACTGACCATCAGAACTATTATTGTAGTTGGAAACACTGTGTTCAATCTTGTTTAGCTTTTCAGCCGCCTCACTCTGATACGTAGCTTTCCTGGGATAGTAATGCATACAGATGAGTAGACTTTGTTTTCTGCGTCTTAAATCGCGAAAACCTTAGTAATTTCCGATTATCTTGAAATGCAGACGAATCAATGATGTGAACTCACTTAGAGTGTATTGTTTTATTTCATTATGTTTTGCTGTTACACTTAAATCGAAGCCCTAAGATACATAGCTTTCCTGCTTTCAGTGCCTTCGGATTGGTGGAATAGTTGTAAAAACTGATGAACAGGTACTATTAATATTTACAGTATGTCCTGTTGCATTTATGAACAGCTTTTCCGATGTCTAACGTGTGGCTGAGTATTCTTTTGCGCTGCAAATAAGCTGCGATTGACAGTGTGTGCTAATGATGCATTCGTCTACGCGTCAGTATACAATTATTGGCACGCAAAGTCAACCACTAGACAGCGTAATGCTCTCATCGCGTAACTTAAATGGATGATCACGTTTCGCCATTCCCTAAATGGCTTGCATTAATGATCGATCCGTCTTGAACGCTTTGTAAAAGAAATGCCCCCATAGTCTCATCAGACTGAGAAGAACGCAACTAATTCTGTGTTCATTTTGTTAACTGAGCATTTGTATTAAAAAAATTTGTTTGGACAGAGTGAACACTTTGTTATTGATGTAATGGATGGCATTATTTGAACGTTTTTTAATAATTACGGCCTTTGGTTGGAAATGTCAGAATTTTGATTGGATGAGTAATTTTTCTCATTCTTCCGTGTTCCATTCGGACACAATATTCTCAATAACGGTTTTATGTTGAGAGCAGCTAATTTGAAAACTTTGTTCCAACAACAATAGGTCGTCTGAAATTGAATTTTCTTTTTGATACGGTGATTGCTCCTTTTGCTGATTTCAAGAGTGCTGTCGGTTTACCGTTGCGTACTAACATGTTAGAAAAAAGCTTGGATCATCTGACAATTATAAAGGCGCTTTTTTTGTCATGACGCGGAGCACGCTGAAAATTTTGCGCATCATAGGTTCATAAAAGATCACTCTTTGTGATATGATGCTTTCTAATGATGCATAGCTGCACTTGAAGGATCACTGATTTTCAGAAAAGTCATTGTTTCAGTCATGAATATTTCTCGAACTCTGTTCTTTGTTGTGGTTTTCTTAGCATTAATATGATAAAAGGCTTCATGACGTTCCGTTTAGTTTTTATTGCAAGTTGATGTTTTGTTGATTTCATTATAATTAATAAATTATATGCGGTAATATTTCAGCATGTACATTGCCAACGAGAGCTAATTCTTTCTTCGTTATTGCCGATCAAATTGTAACATACGGAGAAGAGGTGCCGGATGGGACCACAGTAAAAATTCACTGTTCACCTGGCCATGTGCTAGAAGGATTGCCGGAAAATTTGTGCTTTACGGGCACGTGGAAATTTTCATTTGGCAAATGCTTTCCAAGTATTAAGTTGAATAGCACTAAAGAATGTTGCCCTTTGAAATTGATCGACGGTTCTTTAGTACCGTCGCCTGTGGAGGCGAATTGTCCACCTCCTGCGGATTCGGATCGGGTAGCTGTGGTCTGGTTGCCGCCTTTGGAGCAGGTTGATAACGGCAGCACCTATGAAAGCACTGCAATCCGTCGGATTGCCGTTGGCAATGGAAATTTTTCAAATCGGCGGTATCCAAATGCAAGTATTGTCAAGTATGCATGCCAGAGGCCGGAGACTAATCGTAGTGCAAGACAGAGACCGCAAGCAATGTCTGTTCAGTGCGTCGACGGGCGCTGGATTGCCTTACTGAGGCCATGTTGTAAGCTGTTTCACATGTCGTTTTATTACGTTTTTTAAAGCGCCGTTCTGTTTCAAGTTTCCATGGAGTCTCGTCAACTGGAGCCAACTATTCGTCGTTTCTCCATGGAAAGTAGTGTCTCCATACCCTCTCTGCTCAGCGTCTCATCACTGCCTCCAATAGTCCGTCGCTCGCGGCGTTGCCTGAAACCGGATATTAGAGCACCTTGGGAAGTGGTAGCTTACTTCAGCCACTCCAAAGCAAACAAAGGGGTAGTGAAGCCTCAGGTGAAGACTACATACCGTCAAGGAGCCACTGTTTATGTAACTCGACGGTGCATACGGCTTTCTTGATTTCTCCTTCCTTAGGTGCGTTGTTCCACAAATAATTTGACAAGTTGGACGAAATGCGTTGGCGGACGTTGGTCAGAGTTGGACGAAAACCTATGCAAAAGTGAGCAGCAGGCGTTTCTCCATAGGGAGTCTCCCGAAAGATTTTTTTAGATGCTTCGAGTGACCAACCTCTGATCAGAGAAGGAGATTGTATTTTCAATCCGCTCGACTTTGTCCACATGACCGTTTCCAGTGTTCATTCTGGCGAACAGTTTGTCTTTACCCAGCATCTACCTGAAGGAACTGAATTAACTCTGCGGTGCGAGCATGTAGGTCTTTTCCAGTTGGTTGGCCCTGGTCAAGTGCTTTGCCGCAATGGCAGTTGGTTCAGCACTTCGCCAAAGCCTTATTGCAGACCCATCGGTACCACAGTTCCGTCAGGCAAGTGAACAATGCGATCTGATTATTTTGTCGGCAAAGTAGCCATTAGGACGTCCTCCCGCAATCGTATTTCGGACCGTTCAGGGCGACGCATCGCCTAGTTCATCAGGGGATTTGATAGTCCGGAGGTCGTCCACCTTGCAACTGGACTGCCTGTACCCAATGGACAAGGGTCAACCTGCTTGGGTAAACCGCCCCAAACGAAAAGTAATTTTCTAACTTTGTCTCTGCGTTACAGCATTACACCAGCTCGTATCGGCAATATCCGCAGCATTGGGTTAATGTCTCTGTCGACATGGATCGTTTTCGTGATAGCCACGCAAGCATGTTAACTGGTAATCCGATCACGCTGAGCGCCTACAGGCTGACTGTCTACATGGCCAGACCGGAAGACTCTGGAACGTTTTATTGTGTTGATTCAGTTGGTCGACGTCATGCTATACGCGTTATCATCAAAGGTGAGTAGATTCTATTATTATGCGTTATCTTTTCGTCGCAACGAACCTTTGCTAAACTACTCCTCGAGATTCCCCAGACAGTATGCATCTGTAAGATAAGAAATCTGTACGTAGCTTTTGATACGCATTGTTAAACGTTAGAGTTTGGTAAATGAAAATAGGTTTTTTTGTGTTAAGAACGCTATTGAACCCCGAAATGGGAAATATGCATCAGCTGCCGTACGTGCGCGTTATTCAATCTGACAGCGCACTAAAAGTGCGAGTAGAAGAAGCTTTGGAAATCATGAGCCAACTAATTATTAATAGCTGTCAGCGGAAGGCGGCATGGTGACTTAGTTTTTGCGAAAGGTTTCAACTGGCTGTCCTGCACCTTTTTGCTCACATCCATTCTTCAACGTGACGGATAGCGGATAAGCGTTGACTATGAGTGCAAGCTGGTACTGTCGTCGCATCCATCATTGGTGGACGCAGAAAAGAAGCAAAGATTATCATCCTAAGGCGGATTTCACGCGCATTCGATAACGATGCGCGCATAGGAGTTTTGCAATCAGTAGCAACTTTCTTGACTGGTTTGCTCAAAGCCAGTTTTGATATTCACTCGGGAGAAGTTTTGCGTGACTAACTGGGCCAGCAAAGGCAAGAAGAAACGGGCTGCCGATATTGGGCTGACAATGCGTGGGAGTAGCAATGACGACATGCCAAATTGACGTGACAATCGTCAAAATGGCAAACGTTTAGGCAGATAAGCTGTCAAAACTGGTGACAACTCTGCGAGTCGCGTTCAATCGTATAGGCGTAGCTTCTTTCGGGTGCAATGAGCTCAAGTTTAAGTCACTTCTGGACGCGTCATTCCCCTGCAGTACGCCGCTGTCACAACCGTTGAAACGGCCTATTAACCGCATTGGCCAAATGGGTCTACGCTACGGAAGGAAGTGTCGAACTGCTTTGCCGAATTTATTGCGAAGAACTTGCGTATTGATTGATCCTTAAGATGGCATTGCACTTGGGCCGTTTAGTGTTGATCTTGCTGCTCGGAGTGCGGGAATGTCATGACAGGAAGTGAAACATTGTCGCCTTTGCCTAGTGCTGACTGCTTTAGTAGTTCAATAGCCTCAGGAAAGCGATAAGCGAATACTAAGGAAATTTTGAATAGCATTTTTGAATAACTCGCTGAAATGCCGCCATTGCATTTGGTGGTTTCTAACTGAAGGGTTCCGCTTTTTTTGCGTTTCGCAGGAACAGCAAACGTTCCATTCATTTTTTTTAGTAGGCAACGTACTCCAACTTTCAGTACGCGTCTTCTCATCTTTTTTTGTCGATGAACTATCTTAAGAGCCTTAGTTCCCTGTGAAACTTTGTTGAGGATTTCTGTGTTCCTCATTTCTTCTCATTGTTGGCAACAAGCTCAGAAGGTTCATACATGTTCGTCTAAGCTGTAGGTTTTGCTAACCAGTACGAGTTAACGTAAACGGTCTATTATTTCCTTGCATTCCTTTGGGCAAAACGAAGATGACCATGACTTGTAAATAATCTTTTCTTTACTTTTAATGTTCGTCCCTAAGACAGGAATTCTATACGTCATGCTCAGGTTCGTATGCTTGAAGTTAGCCTGTAAAAGTTTTATTGTCTCATTCTGTGCGCGAAGGGAAGATGTTATTTGTCAGTTGTTACGCGCTTGTGCTACCGATGTTAGAAGTATGAAAAACTGCTTTCGATCACATCGTAAAGCGTCCACTAGCGATAGATAGATAAGAGTGAAATCCAATGGTTTTGCTGTGCTCAACTTCAGTTAATGTAAGCAATTTTTTTCCCACGATTATCTGTCCTTCAAAGTCATCAGAAAAGTAATGACGTCTTCATTTAACGTAGTTCTTTTCGTAGCTCTTTCAGAGTATTGAGATCTTGAACAAGTCGTGAACTGTTGCGTCCTTTAGCAGAAACTTAAATGACAAATGTATGCGATTAAGGATTTTTTACTAATTGTCGAGCAGTTTAGCAAATATTATCCTTTTATAATAAAAACATTCAGCTGAATTTGCCCGCGGTTAGCGTGCCTAACGTCCTCTACGCGTAGCGTTGAGCCATCTTCACGTGAGAGAATAGAAGAAAAAACTTGGAAAACCGTAGGCGAAAATGTACTGTTGACAGTTCTGTGGGAGCAATTGCATTAAGATCGCAGCCATACATCACTTTGTAGCGTATCGTTGACTTCCTGCCAGCACGTCCAAGTCACGTTAGGGTCGCACAAATGCAAGGTTCTTGCTGTCGTTCTGACATTCCATTCTTCTTCATTACTCATCCATAGCGATCGTTGCATTTGGAGTACCGCTTTTCTGTTTTGCGCACACTCTATATCATTATCCTTAAAAAATCAAACCAAATAGTGATTTGCCAGTTTATTTGTCTTGGTTGGCATTTGCTCAGCAATGCAAAAAGTGACTTCGCGCTTTTCAGTTAGGATTGAGCAGATGTAGCGAAGGAGCTACTAGTTTTTATTCCAATCGCTGTTTAACTTTTAATAGCACAGTATGACTTTTGTGTGCGCAGGTTCGCCTAGCTAAATACCCTCAAACTTAATTAGTCTTTTCGTTGGGATTTCCAGCATATCAATCTTTCGCAAATATACCCCCTTTGGCATGAGTGAGTTCAAGAGAATCTCTAGAAATTGCCCTGACTAGACACTTTCAAGTGTGCGCATAAATAGTCAGCGTTCGCGATCGTCTGTTGTGGTACACTCTTAACTGCTTGATAGCTGACGCTGCTGGTCGCTTATTCTAGTTGCAATAGTCACGCTAGATAAGTACTTCATTGTCTGATGACATCCGGGGGTACATGTGAGCACAGTGTACCCAATTTACTTGAACAGTCTTCCCGGCACGCAACAGCTGTCCATCGCCTGCTGCGTCAATGAGCGTCACCGACGACGATGGTTCCATCATTCATAAGCGTAGTAAAAGAGACTCCTAACGCAGTGTCACGCGGACAAGTAGGCATCGCTTTGCCAACAAAGAATTATCGAGAAATGTACCAAATTGTACGAGTTGACAGTGTGAGCATCAAACTGATTAAAATTAAATTCGTCGGCAATAGTTGAGATGGCAAAAAATTGTCTGCCCAACATAAGCGAAAAACAAGGTTTACTATAGAGTAAACGTCGCAGACTGGTGAGAGTGCACCTGCGACAACGGACAAAACGTTCACCATTTTGTTGCAATTCGTAGTGTCTCATTTCTGATAGAAATGAAAGCTCGTGATTCAAGCGATTGCGCATGTTTCAGACATCACTTGCCCGCTGTTGAACCAGGGCCAAGCGATGATTGCCAAAGCGACCAAAGGCAACTACTTCGGCAGCGTTGTTGACTTGAAATGCCGACCTGGTTTTACACTGATAGGCGCTAGTCGCTTGCGCTGCCTTGAATCTGGCCAGTGGTCACAAGTACCATTGCCGCAATGCCAAGGTATAGATAGACGCTAGTAGACATTGAGACAGAATTAGATTCTATTCAACCGACAAAATGAAAGGCAATTTTAAATCACCTTGCAGCTGTACACTGTTCTCCAATAAGAAGTTCACATTCGGCTCTAATGGTCAACGTTTCTTCGTACGAATATAATGGCATAGCCATTTTCCAATGCAAAACCGGCTTTACAGTCGATGGACCCCGTTATATTCAATGCACATCTCATGGTCAATGGAGCGAAGATCCGCCGAACTGTGCAGGTGTTTATACGCTCTGTTGACCAACATTGCCAACATGTTGCTATTACAGTTGTTCGATGTACAAACCCCGATGTACCAACCGGAGCGGTGCTGGTACCCCGAAAGGTCCACTACTACTATCGAGACATTGTTCTGTTCAGTTGCTCAAGTGGATATTTGCTGACAGGCAAAAACTACGCTATCTGCAACAAACATGGAATTTGGACAAATTCTGCTCCCGAATGTACGCCTCGACTAGTCGTAGGAGCTCTTTAACGACGCTGCTATACTTGTCAGGTCTTCGCTTTTGTTGGTTTCCGGGACAGCCGGTGTTCGGTGACACTACCTCACCACCGAAAGCTTACTATTTAGTAGGCGATACTATCGTCTACTATTGCATTTCGAATAAGTACAAGATGGAAGGAAACGCTGTCACTCGATGCACCGGTACAGGCAAGTGGTCATCAAGCGTACCTAGCTGCAAGCCGCAAAGGCCAACATAGAATTGACTTTTCATGACCATCCATCATCATCATCATTGACGACAGGCGGTAGTAGAATGGCAACGAGGGCAGACAGAAAAAGAGACAGTAATGTCTACTGCGCGCAAAAAAGGAGAAGGTGAACGAGAAGAGACGAAAAGGAAATGGGACAAGACTTATGATGCTACGTCGTCTTCTAGAAGGCGCGCTAAAAAAGAGAATTGAATAAACATTTGCCAGTGGGAAACAACGAGCAACAGGTTCCCGGAATTTTGAGATTTCTATTGGCCGAATAGCAACGACCAAACTGTGGACGACAACATTTAAACGGCAGTGCCTGCTGACCAGCGGATGAAACTTCTCACCGGCAACGGTCAGCATTACGCTCAAGCCGCAACGGTGCAGCTTTTGCTGCTGCGGCGGCACACGTTTAGCTGCTCTAATGCGTATAAGTACAACATTTAAAATAGGGTCGACGGACCATCGGCGACTACACGTTTTCTATCCACCGAGTTGACGACGGACAATGCAGGCGAACAGGCCAGCTGGCGCTTCTGCGTTTCTTGCCGGGGTTTTTACATGATCATTCATCCTTGTATGTACAAATGGCGTACGGCCATGAGCAAGAGCAAGGTCGACAGAAACACCGAATAGGCATAGGCAGCCAATCGTTGAGAAGATGAAGGCGGAGGGGTTGCTTCGAAAACGTCGTAGTCCCTTGGTCGACTGAACGGCCTTAGAATGAAAGGAGGAGTAGTGTGCATGCCAATTTCGAAGTCAGGCACTGGCCGACCGTCCGAATCAACCCAAGGTGGTGGTCGATACGTCGCTAGCGTTAATTGAACGCCGGACATGTCTGCGGTCATGAACAAATCGTCAACATCCATTGGATCCCTGGGACTATGAGTCACCAAGGATTCGGATGGATAGCCCATTCCACTTCCCGAACCTTGATCAACCCCTTTGTGGCCCACTTGTTTGATTAGATCTTCGTCATCCGTTTGCACATGATCGAAAGGGGCTGCAGGTTCGTGACCACCGCTGCCAAACAGGTCATTGGACCCGTAACCGGACTGTTCAATGGCCGGTTCGTAAATTGGCGAAGCGGCTTGGACGCCGAGTTTGGCTGACGGCTTCCATGCGGAAGAGGCAACCGGCCGACCTCGTTCCTTCGGATCGAAGGACATCACCTTCTTTAACTCGTTGACGGTTCGCCGAATACGGGCCACCATTTCTCGAATCGTTGGCTCAATTTCGGCATCCTTTAGCAACGTTTCGGCGTCCCATTGGTCCGGCGATACCTCAACGGGTTCTTCGGATTGCTGCTGCAAACTGGTCCCATTCCAGCAATACTGATCCGATCTATTGGAACCGGCGGCAGCGTGAAATTCGACGCATAATTTTTTTGGCAAATGCAACCAGAAGCCTTTGGTCGGAATTGCCTTCTCTTTCATGTCCTTTGCCAGCAAGTCCATGCTCGTACCTAGTACGCTGCTTGGTCTGGCCGAGATGGGACCAAAACGCAGATCCTTTAGCTGATCGACCATTTTGCTGCGACTTTGACGTTTTGTTCTCGTTATCTTTGGTCGACCGCAGCCAGCAAAGACCTTTAAGGGTTAAACTTAAGTCACACGTTGAAAAAGTATGAGTCATCGTCGTCGTGGTCAATTACCTTATCTGAGATCTCTTTTCCTCTATCCTGGAAGATCATTATTGCTTCGGAAATTTGAATATCAATAGGATTTATCACAGATTCAATATTGTAAGGTCCTTCGAGGCGGTCGAGCAATTGCAGCAAGCTTTCTAAATGTGAACGCTTAGGCGACTTTTTAAAAAGAGCAAACCGAATTACCGAGATACTCGTTCCAATGGCGATCGAAGACAACGTAAGAAACAAGGCAACGAGACGTGATGGCCAGGCAAAAGCTGTTGCACGGTTTCTGGCCAGTCAAACCTTGACAACTTGGGCAGTAGAGCATTTGCGTCAGCTGCGATACGCATTCGGTGCTTGGCTTCATCTGCGAAAGAAAAAACATGAAGCTTCAATTTTCCGAATGGAAAATGATCCGCCTCGTCGACGTTTGGTCGAATCGATGCGCGCATCCTCCTGGGTGGCACCGCTGCCGTTACTTTGGCAGGAAATCAATCTCCTAATCGTCTTGGCCGTTCAAAAATACCAAACATACTGCCGGCCGGCGGCGTATATCCGGTATCGTTGCAAGCAAAAATAATTACCTCCCAACCGTGCCCCGCTTGCGCCTCTCCGTAAACCGATATTCGATAGAAAGGGACAGTTAAGGGTAAATGACGTGCTGCCTACCTTGAGCATATCGGATATGACGTCACTGCCAACCGTGAGAGCGTGAATGAACGTTCTTGCAGCCGAAAATGCCTTCAAAACTTGCAACTTCATCTTCTCCGGAACTTGACCAAACGGTTGCAACTGATGCATGTGACGACTCATGCATTGCCAGTAATCTTCGTCCAATTGATACGGTTGATTTAGCATGCGAAACATACGTCTGTACAGATTCTCGTAGAATCTGTCCATGACGAAATCCAAATCGCCGCTGGCCAAAACGCTGCCGTCCGCTTTTCGTTTGTACATGTAGTATGAGGTAAGATTGTCGAACAGCGAAACGAACAAGTCGGAATTCTGTTCGTACAAAATACCGTACGTTTTCATGAACATTGTGTGCAAGTCACGCTGCGACTTTGCCAAAAGCTCGCGAAAGAACCCTATCAAAAGGAAGCACGTGTCAACAGCGCTTGCACAAGTTGTTGAGGACAAACAACGACGTTTCAGTCTACAAACAGTTCGGCTAACGGCAGACCAACGGTCCGTGACCTCGCGCGCTCAAATAGTACCATGCGGAAGTGTTCCCCTTCCGCTAACAATGGCCAAGGCTGAGCGCCACTTAATTCTAGCTTACAGGCAAACATTGCGGATAGCACACAAATGTACGGGATGTGCCGCCTCGGATGCTTGACACTGCCTCCCTATTTAGCATTAAATGGACAGCTGTATTATCAGCACACGGCAGCCGGCCAGTGGGTCTTATCCATGCACTTTGGCTCCCCTGTTGAGCTGAACGGCCCATGACCGCTAATGGATATCAACGGGGGGTCCACGTGAGCATAATTAAGACGGCTCGGTAAAGGGCGGAAACAAAAACTCATTGGCATGAAGCGCGTTGACAAATATAGTAAAGGTCATTGACCGTTATTGTTCTATTAGAGAATAATGGTTTTACGGTCCATTCAACATCGCTGACTTAGGATACCGACAATGTGAATGATCCCTGGAGCGCCAACTTTCGGTCGCTCTACCCCCTACGATGCTAAACACATCTGTCGACGGGTGCCCTCTTAGAAGAATGAATGAATAGCAGTCTAACGACATTGCAATTAATGTTCAGCGTACAGAATGAGAGACGTTGGCTCTCTAGTTACAACGTCACATTGAAACGGAACTTTGAGGAGTTGTCCAGAGAGACGACAAAGAGATGAGACATTCAGTCTGGAATGTCAACGATGACAAATTGAGAACGTTTGCGACCTTGCAAGGCAATCTTTTCGTGCACGCTAGTAAACGAGAAACAGTTTTACAAGCGACACGTCTGCCTAAACAATTAACATCTCGCGACCAATAGGGTAAAATGCGTCGAGGGTCCCTTGGGTTGGCGCGGACAACAACCGGGTGCGCGCGCATTACTTTCGCGTCAGGTGAAATGTTGACATTTAGCACAGGGTCCCGTAAGGGGAAAAAAGAATGTATTGCCCTCATGCGCCTCACTGAATTGGTGTAAAGGAAGGAAATAAGAAGAAACTTGCTACCCCCTATTGGTGACAGCAGCTGTCCGCGGAAACCGGTCGCCAAGGATGACGACCCTGACCATTCAGAATATTTTATCGAATGGTCACTTTTCAATGGCGTCTTCAACCAGCCAGTGTTAATATTGGAAAACGAACAACTAAAAAGAATAACTCTTACGATCAAAGCCGTTCGTGCGACTCTTGAACGCCAACACCAGATTCATGATGCTGTCCTGGACAAGACGCCGGAACTCGTGTTGCGAACGGAGAACAAACTGGTTTTCCATTTCTTCAGTGCAACAGGTGAGGCCCTTAGCGCATACCTTGAGACGATGGTTGACGAACGCATCAGTGGGCAATGATTGTTTTGAAAGGGCATTCGAACCCTCCAAATCCGCAAAGCTTTTGTAAAAATGGTTACGCACTTGGCCGCAAGTTTGGTTCCAGCTGTCAGCTGTTCCAACTGAATTGACCATAATGTCCACTTCCTTGCCTTTGCCAATGGCCAAACGGCCAAATAGAATCGTGAGCTGGCAGTAAAGTAGCAGAGAGACCGGCAAGGGTGCCATTCTCCTGGTGCCTCCTTTAATCGTGGGAAAACTGTCCACCATGAAGGGAAAGCACTCACGATGGAGCACGACCAGCAATCCATGACCCTAACCTGCGAGCGAACATAGCGCACGCAGCGATTTCTCCTGCGACAATGGTCAAATAGTTGTCCGTGCGACAAGGCCGACCAACAGCGACCGCAGCGCCCTTGAATGTCGCAACGGGGGAACCGGCCCACAGTAATCATCAACAGTAGGCTAAGTACCTACATTTTATCTATAATTGCGCCAAAAAATAATGAACGTTTCTTGCCAGTCATTCTTGATCGTTTGCACAGATGTCTAAGAGCGACCAGCTGAAGAGTGTCGTACGCCGAAGGCAGCGAAGCAATTGGAAGATAGAAATGAAATGGAATCCACCCATGTCCGTAGGAATTGATGTCCCTTGCCGTCACAGATTTCATCTCAGCTCGTCAACAGCAAGATAGCAGCAGCTGGTGCTAAAAACAAAGTATACTTATAGTGAAAAGAACTATTCAACAAGGGAAGATACGCGTAAAATTCCGGGAACGCCGAATGATAACGAAGTTCTTGCGCCCTGTTGACAGGTGGGAAGTCAATAAAACAATAATTTCACGAAGTTAAGCGAGACTGGTCAAAAAAGCAATTTACTGCCCATATGGCACTACAACACGCTCTCTACAACGAAATAGACGCCAAAAACCTTCGGCATATTGTTTGGGCTCTTAAGCGCAATTGCAAACTATATTTCTCGAAAAGGAGTGGCCAAAGGTGACGCGTAGAAGAGTCAATGCTAAACCATTCCTTCGCATTGCCAGAAAAGCCAACTGAAGCAACATTTTCTAGTTCAAATATTTCACCTATTGTGGCCGCTCGCACAGGTAACATTGAATGGTCATAGTATCCGGTCTTCCAGGAGCTTCAGCACTCAACATATTACAGTTCACGAAAGCGAACGTTCAAGTGGTGATTACTGTATTCATGCTTGTGATCAAAGGTGCAATTGCACGTCTAATATGTAAGCTTTCATCCTTACAATTTTCATCGCCTTGATAAGCTGATAAATGACGTCCAGATTAGGTAGTCTCCGCTTAACAGAAATTAGATAACGCGTTTTTCCGATTTTCTTAAATACTGTTGCTTCCGCTGCTAAAATGGAAGATCAGGAAACGCTGCTGCTTCTTTCGGTGAGCTACTTCTTTATATTATCAGCATTTGTTGTTCAATCCGGCAATTTGCTTTCGTTGCCTGCGATCCTATAAGACACTCGGCGGTAAAGCGAGAATAGCGAAAGCGTTGTTCTCGCTTTACCGCCGAGTGTCTTATATGATTGGGTAGTTGCATATTTCTAATCTAATATTTATATCAAATTTCTTCGGTTTCAATGTTTCTTTGGAATAAGCATTGCATCCTAGGCAGCGTGTTTCATTGTTCAATCGTTTTTTTTACCCAAGCACCACGAAAAGCTGCTCGTCAAGTAAACGACCATCTAGAACGAACAGCGAAAATTCGACACTGCTTTGTCAATAGGCAATGCGTATATGTGATAAGAAAAATTACTAGAGGTCGCCTCGAACGCCGAACCCTGGACCGTACGGTTTTGACTTCAATGTAGTTAAGCCGGTAATTGGCTCCGCGGCCAGACGTCCACTTTGCGGACCTGCTTTGGGTCGTTTGCCATCCTTAACCACGTCCAGTATGCGTACAGTGTCCTGAAGTGTCAAGTCTTCGTAGTAGTCGTCGTCAATCTATTGTAAAAAATAATGATTTTCAAGTTTGCAACTTTTCGTGCGCTACCTGCATCATTGGTGCATTGGCGCAAGCACCCAGACATTCCACCTCCGACAGGGTGAATTTTCCGTCTGCTGTCGTTTGGCCAGCGTGAATTCCTAAAAACTTTTGCATAGCTTAAAGTTCACTTTCCCTCTAAATCACTACCTAAGTGTTTTTCAGCTGTACGCAACACTTCCTCAGCGCCTCGGAGCATACACGGGGTGGTAGTGCAAACTTGAACATGATGTTTTCCCATTGGTTTTCGATTGTACATCGTGTAGAAAGTAGCTACTTCGTAGATTCTCATTCTTGGTACCCCTGATAAGGGAAAAAAGAAATATTAAGCCAACAATAACAAATGTCCATTGGTCGTACCTATAACTTCAGCCACTTTGTTCATGGCAGCTATAGGTAACCAACCGTGCTGCCTTTGAGCTATATCCAAAACGGGCAAAATAGCGGCCGACTTGTGGGCAGCCGGATACATGGCTTTGATTGCTTTTATACGTTCCATATTTTCCGCGGTAAATTCGAACGGTGTAGTTGCATTGTTTTCAGGTGAATCCCGGTGTACGTAAACTTCATCGTGACTTAGTCGGACCTGACTGCTAATCACAGCACGGCGAACAGCCAAGCGTAGCATCTTTTGCTGAAAGCTTCTATTAGCAATCGTAGCTAAGTAAAAACACTACTGAATATGACATAATGGCAGTTGACCAATCTTGGAAGTCAAAATAATAGCGTTCTAGATTTCAAACGTATTTATCCATCTGGATAGTGTGCCGGAGGATATAAGGTCATAAATAACGGTAACAACATTGACATAACAAGAAAAATGTTTCGCTAACTCCTATTACAAAAACGTAAAGCTAACAATTGTTGCTCCACGAAGGCTTCCTCTTCAGGATCAATGTTCTCGCTGTCCGAGTCATCACTATCACTTAGGGTATTGTCTTTTTCGTCCGTTGATTCTCGATCGTCTTCCAACGTCTTTTTCTTTTTGCTACCTTTCGGGGAACCTGCTTCGTCGGTCACTTTCGCATTAGGGGCTGTACAATTACCGGCTTGAACCACATTGTTCGCTTGCATCCAGTTCAGCCATTGATAGTAGAAGGGTAAAAAAGCATTTGCCATAGCTGGCGTTTGCAAATGACCAGATATTGCTGCCGGCGAACTACTGACCATAGGGAAACCTCCAGGCCACACAGGGGGACAAAAAGGAGGATAACAGGGCGCATATGCTGGCCAAGCACCCGGAAAGCCAAAATTTGGAGCCGCTGTCGTTTCACTGGCCACTCTGAAATTTGCAAACTAACACCATTTTGCCTTTTACGGTTCAGCAACAATTGTTGCTAATTCGATTTCATGCTGAACGAATAATGGTAGCAAAGACCTTAACCGACCTGGAAGCACCACCAAACGGTAAAGAAGGCAGGGAACGTCCTATCTGCAAATTTGACGGCAGGGAGCAACTTTTGAAAGAAGGCGCCGTTATGCCGGAGGAACTTGCACAGCTATTTTGATGACGTAAATATCCAAGATTTCCGCGAAGACGAAATCGTTTACAAAACTCCTTTTTACTGCGATGCTGCTGACGTGAAGAATTCCTTCCCGTAAGACAACCTTTATCATAGTACAGTTCACGGAAGGCAGAAATCATTTTAACACTTACTGTCCGTGTCAAGCATCGGATGCGTACACGAAGGCAAAGTATCACCTTCAAGGATGCCATTTTGCAAGGGAAAGTCATTTGCATGAAACTCTTTGTCACTGTCCGCCGCGTACGTTGATTTATAAAAGCGTCTTAAAGCATGTTATCAAAGTGGACATATATAATTGTATGCTCAATAAGTGACCAACCTGAGAAAACGGATTTTGTCTGGCGTGAAGTCTGCGCTGCTAACCAGAATAGCACAATTAAGAATTGCGGGTAGAAATTCCATTAACACGTAAGTTTGCATAAGAGGAAGACTGGATTTGTACTTCAACGCGCAATTATCAACTGAACTTTCACTGGTTGCCAACTGACAACTGAAAAAAGAAATATGGATGCTGGCCGCAGCAGATTTTAAGTGATTACATTATGTAATCCAGCAAAACCCGTTTTTTCTTGTCGAAAATCAGCATTTCTTTCCAATGATAAAATAGGCCAAAGCAGTAGGCTGTCAAGTGAAAAAGGAACATCAAACCTGGAACTATGCAACCTGACGACACTTTGAATTGAAACCATTAAATGCCTACTGAGTTTAAATGTAGAAAACTTTGGAATATAGTAACCTCTGCGACATACTACTCGTCGACGAACAGCTGAGAAAAACAATTTCACATTGTTAACGTACGTTGGAAAATCAATGGAGGATACTTACCAAGTATGTACAAAATGATCCATGTTAAAACTGGTAAACTTGTTGGCAAATAATAAAGAAGTAATGTTAGCGGAGGATTTTGAAGACCGACGAAACATACACCCGTGATACCGTCAGCGTCCGCCTACGTTCTCCATATAAAATTTCGCTTTGTTTGATGCAACAAGTCAACTTACGACGTTGAAGAAACCAGCTAGAGCAATAGTAGCGACTATTGGTATAAAGGGAACGACGAAATGTAGTTTGGAGGCCATTTTGTCATAACGCTTTTCAGTGCGTTCATTTGGCGCGCTGCTGAAGGTGTACTGATGGTAAAAGAAAACTGCAAGCCAACATATCGCCTGGAATCGAGTCGCATAAACAATTGCGAACTGCCCAACGCATTGCGGGGAACTGCTATTTGACCTAAGCAGAGCAGCGTAAGAATGAGTATGATCAAAATGGACATACCATATGGAAACGCCTTCTCTCTGTCTCAGAGCGCCATTATTACAGGATATAGTTCTTCTCCATTGAGAGTTCAACGGAAGAAGCCAACAAAACAAAATGATAGCACGACAGCAGATATCCCCTACCAATGGCGTAAAGTATCTAGGTGCTTCAAAAATACTCGTAAATTGGCAGATCTATATGAGATAGAGGGAAAAAATGAGCAACGGAGTAAAGTGAATAGCCACTCACCAAAACAACAACAGAAAAGGAAAAACTAAAAGGGGCAACCAGCCAAGCAGTATTGTCAAGCAGCAAATGATCCACAGCGGAGAACCAATGGCTAGTGCAATTTAGAGCGCAATATGGTATCACCCAGTCTTCACGTTCAAGAGAAAATACTAATGGTTTAACGCAGTTTACCGGTTTTGGATTAGTGTCGTCCCATATAGGAAAAGCATAATCCACCTACGAGAAAAAAAAACCAATTAAACATTAAAACTGTACAGCTGCATTATTTACCGTACAAGTGTTGCTAAAAATCATTGGATCAGTGCAATTTCCCAGCTGCTCAGGCCACAGGTTGTTGTCAACCAAAAAGTGACAATCCCTACGGACTTTTTCGCACTGCCCTTGCGGAACCAGACGACGACTACCATTGTGGCAAGGAGCCACGTTTGCTGTACAAAGCAGACTCCTCAGCAATGTCCAACAATGAGGAAGGCCAGCCAAGCTTTGGTACGCCTCCAAATTAGGAAGATCTATTTTTAAAAAAAAACATCAAAACTGATTATTCAAACACTAGCAACTCATTAGCATGCACGCCTCAAGCGTACAGTTTGAGAATTGTGCATGAAGGCTCTTACCGTTATCGCGGAACCAGTAGTCGCCGCCATTAAAACTGGCGCCAAGGCAAGTAAAGCTGTCCAGAGCTGAACAAGTTCCGGGTACCGGACTTCGGCAGCTCGGTACAAGATACCAGCGGGTAGTGCCGGTGGGCCATATGCCCAATGGTTTTGCTTCTTCCGTGTAGTTCAGAAAAGCCTTTGGAGGCCAAGAAGCAGGCTCGCCAATGACGCATTGTAGTACGGAAAATATGACAATTACTGTGAACATCAAAACCGACACCAATATCACCAAGGAGCCCAACCAGAAGCGCCCAATGCACTAGCAAGTATGGTAATTTAAAAATAAATGGCTGTTAGGTTCACCTACAGTCTGTAGCTAGCTGAAAGATGCGTTGAATTTCGGTCGGCGTAATCGTCCTTTAATGTCTTAATGATTTATGGTTGTAAAATAGCCAATGTTTTGAAGATACACGCTAGTGGGACTCGAGTTATTTGTTTCTATGGGTTTTTTTGCAACTTTGCGCATTTTTAAAGTTTAAACGGAAAGGTGCTGTACGAATGGAAAAAGTTAAATGTTCTACTATCTTACATCGAGTTTTTCTCTTCTGCAACGCGAGTAATCTTGTCATCAAAGCAAGACTTCGAAGTTTCTTACTTCCTGTTGTCGGAAGAAAAATTTAACTGTATAAGTGAAATGTAGACCGTTTTTTGCGTTGAGCACGGAACAACAGAAATCTTGAAGGCTATGACCTAGGAACTTTGTTTGAATTCAACAACCAGTCATCACTTGAGGAGAAAGAATGTGCAATGAAAGCGTTTTTTACTGTGATGAATACTCCAATGTATTTCAACAATTAAACTTTCCTATTTGAAAAGCAGATGCCAAACTGACGTTTGAATCACGCGAAATGTTTTCTGCGTAGTATGGAAAGCACTGCGGCTTGTAGTTCATGGATGTTTCTTTCATCAAGCTGACCAACCTCTAAAGCACTATTAGGTTGTTTTTTTAAATACCGAACTTTTTGCTGTTCCCCGTATTAAAGCCACCGCTAGTTGCCACTCAACGTTACCTGCTCATCCTTTTCGGACTTGAATACGTTTTTACTGTATTCGTTTTTGTAGTATCTGGGCACTTTAATCTTGGTACATTTGCATTGCTTCACATAATGACAAGCTTTGTCCTGCGTGCAGTGAGTTAACGGCTTGCAAATAGTGGCAGTAAATTTTCTCCCTTAATTCCAACGATATAATTTTTCATAAATTCAGCTGTTGCAATCATAAATTTTGTCGTAATGATTTACACGAAATATTAAGATGAAAATTTTTGGAAACCTAGAAACATCGTTTGCTATGGTGTTTGAATTTTAACGCGGGCTGCCTTTGTGAGCTTTTGAACGGAGGTTTTGGTTTCCGTTCGTCGGGTGAATGCGAATTTTCCATAGCGAATTGTGTAAGAAGAATTAGTTTTCTTAAGACGCTCGCAATCCAAGAAGCTTCGAATTCAGTTTCCATTTTTTGCTCCAGCTGAATATGATCTGCTATTTACCCATTTTTAAATTCCAAAAACATCGGAAGTGCCAGATCGACAAACTATACGACCTTGTAAGCTTTTGAATTCAACTTGATCTTGCACTCTTGGTTGCGTTAAGTTGTACTTCAGACTTCTTGCTTTCTCGTTTATTCTTTTCAAGAAGCTGCAAACGGTCCATGCTTCTCTGCTGTAAGTGCTTAAGAATAAATATTTATTGCCAATGGGTCTATTTGCTTCTCGGTAGTTTTTCAGGGTAACGCTGCAGTGATTTCAATATCAGAATGCAGAATGATTGTCATACATACCGCCATTATCAAGGTAATGTCCTTCCGCGCGAGCTGATCGTTAGCCTTTTTACTACTGACTGTAATTCTCTACTTTCTGGCGGAAGTGTGAACGTGCACAGGCAATGTAGGATAAACATACTGTTAAGCTAAAAGAAGTACGTAATAGCTGGTTAAACACATGTCCGAAACTAAAGAGTTGCTGCTTTAATGATTGCAAGATTGCATTATTCTCGTTGTTAATGATAACTGCGTTTCGTGGTCTCTTCTAAACAGTTTCAGTTATTTGATGTCTCATAGGATAGAGTTAGTTTGTGCCATTTACGTAAGCACGATTTATTTGGGCTTTTACTTTTTTCAAACTTTTACTGCCACTCTAGTATTATTTTATTAGTATGGTGTCAATTACTTTGAATGCTTGTAAGAACTGCGCTTTCCTATACGCTGTGCTACATAGTGGGAGCAATTAAGTACCTGCATATCATTAAACTGGACGATAGAGGTGACGCGGAACGGTAGTGGGGTGAGGCTCTTATGTCAATGCCTGTAGGGTGTGCGGTCTGCCCAGTTTTTTTATTCCGGTCAAGAACTTTAGTTAAAAGCAACTTGATTAATGCTAAAGTAGATAGAAAACAAAGCTATCCGATACTGTATGAATGCGGGATGTTTTGTAACGGCTTTATAGGTTTGCATGGTAAAAGTAATGATGCATTGTTTAATGATTGATAAGCGCAATTAGAAGAAAAGAGCAGGGCTTTTGAATCGCTGAGTCACTTTCTCAACGAAATAACTGAAACGGTCCCGTGAGCGATGTTAAAAGTGTTTCATCTAAAGAATGAGATCATTACTTTGTTGCCATGAACATATTGTACTTCCTTATTTGTTTTCGATCCTATAAGTCATGTTTAATTTACATTCTGTGGGGCACATTTTTATTAAATTAATTGGACAATTTTCTCTCAGCATCTTTCAGCAGGAAATTGGCTCGTATCTCGTTCAGTGATGAGCTCGAGGTTATGCATTATTTTAAGATTTTTGCTAACGTTTAGCAGGTGACACCGGTTTTCCTTACGAATAAAAGGGTATAAGGAGCTGAACTATTGTAGAGTTCTGATTAAATGTAGAGACTAAACTTATTTTTTGACTTACTGCTTTATTAGGGTTAACCAAGGACCGCCATCCGCGGTATGGTGTGCGGATGCCTTTGAGCTCTTCTTTGAGCTAGCGTTTTTCAGTTGCTTTAGTAATGATCTAAAGCGACCTTGGCTCATTGAAGCACCCGTTAAGGTAATTTTCCTGTCAAAGCAGTCATTTTCTTTCTTTCTCATTTGCCGAGCGGTCGCGTAAGTCGTTTTGCCGCAATTGACATAGAATAACCGTTCGAAGAAAAAAGTGTGTGAAAAGGCAAAGTTGTATATTCAACCTGTCCAAACTGTTGAACGATGGATATCCAATCGAAGTAGTGTTACCCATTTTGAATGCGGCGGTTAATTTGCCAACATGTCGCTATAAGTTTACGCTGCGTTTAGGAACCTTTCTTCGGATCTGAATATTGTTCAAACGCATTTCAATTTGTCGAACCTTATTTGGTATTTCTTCCTCCACCTCGGTTGAACGCTCAGATTTGACGATAGCTGAAAATGGGCAGTCCAATAGAACTCGCTGATTGGCTTCAATTATTCCAGAGCAATGTTTCTGTATTAACAACACCCTTTCAGCGCGCGTCTTTAGCACCTTAACGATGTTAACTGTGTTCCAAGCGAAACTTCTTTACCGAAAAGAGCAGTTGGTATTCCAAGGAAAAAGTGACGCGAAGTACAAACAGAAGCTAATACAAGTTAAGTGGGCGTTTTACTTTTCCCAATGTCAGCACGATGTACTCATAAAAAAACGTCCTTTTGAATTAGTAGAAAAATGGTGAAATAGGTTTATGCGAGTGCAGATTTTCAAGTTTAGTGACATTGATCTTATAGCCATACGTGGCTTGCCAAGTTCCGCCCTCAGCATTGCAAAGGTCTTTATAATTGTTCATTTGCCTTATTGGTTTCTACTGTTCATCTCACGTTACTTTGTGAACTTACCTTTCTCGTAAGCATTTGTGAGTAGGTAAAGGAGTAAGTAGGCGTTACTAATTTTTTTTTGCAAATTGATGCGACTCCATTGCCACTCTTGCTCAATGTTCAAAATGCGTCTTCTTTCGGATAGGCATATGCTTTTGTTACATAGCTCATCTTTTTTTATTACTTGATGGGGCTGTGCGTACGACTAAGAACTATAAGAGATGAAGAATAAAGCTATAGAAAAAAAACGAAACAGTGAAAGCGAAAGCGAACTTTTAATGCTTTATTAAGCAAAAGGTGGTAATGATTGGCCCAGCTACGGCGACGCTGATTGCTGGGCTAATCGTTACCACCCTTTACTTAGGGGGAGTTCTTAGAAACCGTAATATACGGTAAGTTGATCCAGTCAACTATCTAGTGAAGGAGAGAAAGGAGAAATGGAATGGTACGAAAAATAGGTTTTACAGAGGGGAAAAATTAGTGAATGGAGCAACAACGTGTGGGGCGCGGTCGCACCTCACTAACCTTCTTGTCTCTACTGAGAAAGGAATTATTATGGACGTAGAATGCTCTTTTTTGTTTTGCTGAGGTAAAATTCCGCTTGCAAATTTAAGACGCGGGATTTCGGGTGCCAAAACGCATGGATGCATGTTCTATCACAGCTGAAGATTCTGATGCTTCATCCGTCGCAGTGACTAGATTGAGAGACTGCAAACGGCAGCAGTGTTCAGCGGTAATACGTGGCAACAGTTCCTTAGCGTTGTTGTAAGGTGATAAGCAGTTCGTATGTTTCCCAAATCTGCCCGTTTCTTCAATATACAAAACAGAAGAGGAACATTCAGCATAGTGTACAATTCGTGCAGTTCGATGTGGGAGAATCTGTTCTTGTTTTTGCGTATCACCGCCTTAAATTCGGTGAATTTTTGAAAAAATACGGCAATGCTTAAACTTCAACCTCATTTCTGATTCTTCTCAGTTTGTTCAGTATAGTAGGCTAAAAACAATGTTTCTACATTGGTAGAGTCGTCAGGTTAGGATTTGATTGTTGCGAATAACGACATGTGATTTAAATAATCAGATAGTTAGACAATGCATTATCCGAACATGTTCCAGTTCCCATAAGTTCTTATCTGTATAAAGAGGACTCAGTCTGTTAATTCGTATGTTTTACAGATTCAGCGAATGCATTGATAACATGCTTTCAAGAATTCACACTGGCTATTTTTGCACGCATTAGTGTAGTTTACGTTTATTATAACTGCCCATTTACTTTTCGAAGTTGCGAGACCGTTTTGCTTGTTCTTCAATGCTAGTCAGGCGTTTATTAAGCTGTTAAGCCAAATTTTGATTATGATATTGTTTGCATCTTTGTTTTTTCTAAACGAGGGAAACCCGTACATGGCTTTAACTGTTTTCCCGCAAACGGTTTTCCACCAACTGAAGAACACAAATCCCGTTTTGCTGTACGTTTCTCAGCGATTTTGTTTTGACCAAAACGTAAACTTCAGGCTTGTATTTCGGTTTTGGCTTAGGTGAGATTAGTATAGGCTGACTGGAGTGCATCGTAGTAAGGTAGAACACGTTGGCCAGTATTTTTCAAGAAAGGAACCTACACTTTTGAGGTAGTGCTAGACTACGGTAGGTTGCTTGCAGAAAGATATGTTAGAAGACTCTTGTTTGTTTCGAAATTCATTAGTCTGTTGAAAATTGATTGGTGAGAAAAGATCTGAATTAATTGGACTGTATGCGGGCAAGCGAATTAAAACTTTTTGTACCCGTGGTAGGACCTTGTGTTCTTAATAATCATCCTGAATAACCTACTTCTATGAGCTGAGTCAAGTTGCTAAGAGAGGAGCTCCACGTAGTGGTGACTGTACGGTGACAATGTTCGTGATCAGGTACGAGTGCTCAATATTTTAGGTCACAACATTAATGCAGGATTTGGTTCGAAATAATTGAAAATAAGTTTGTAATTGTTACATTTTTTCCATTTATGTAAGGGTTAAATTATCGTACGCCAGCTTGCAAAGAAGTATAACAGTGGAAAAACCATTACCGTTGTTTAGCTGATCTAACGGTGGCACTGTTAGTCTGAAGTTTGATTGTCAGACTAATTCGTTTTTATAATGAGGTCACATTTAACAGCATGTACTGAGAAATACCGGTTGACTACTTGCTCAGTTTTGTACCTGCTTTGGATATAAGATATTTTACTGCGTAAAGTGCGGAGGCTAATTTCTGTTAGTCGTTTACTGTGAAGCTAAATATTAACTTTTAAGCATGAAATTGAAGCTCAGAGAAAGCAATTCTTGCAATTACATCGAAAATACCGTGCATATTGACGTGTAACCTGACACTAAGTAGACGATACGAGGTTCCTTGAATTGGCGGCGTTTGGTCCACGTTTTGTCAATGTTAATTAGTCTATGCTCCTGCAAAATTGGTTGGAGGGATGTGGAGCAACTATGATTAGTCCTACTCTGAACAGTGAAGACTGCTTTCCCGCGCGACGCTGCATGAGAGATGTTGTAGTCGTTTGAACGGGATGTGCATTGTGTTTGGACACTTTTTGACGCAACTTTTATTGATGCTGTCTTTTATCGCAGAGTAACCTAACTTCACGCAACTTCGTACAAGAATAAGTTAAGCAGAAAATGTCTGATCAGGTTTACATTAAGCGTTTGAAGTTTTTGGGCAGATTTGTCGGACCAGGTTTCATTAAGTGACGCGCAATAAGTTCACTTTGTTTTATTTACATAAAAAGTCCCGTTAAAACGCTTTTAGAAAATCCGGAGCTTTCAGATGGTCTATCTTTACCCATAGTCAGCAGCTGCAGCAAGCAGCGCCACATCCACGCTCTAGGTGCAGAAGCACTGTACCTGATTTTCACTGTGGTAAGTGTACCTGTGTATCTAGATATACAGTACTTTTAGATAAATTTTTGTTGAGTATGTTTCTTTGTTGGTTTTGACGCTAATTTCAAGCTCTGAAGCTCGACGGCTCTGAAGCATAACATAGTTACACTTAGCCAAATAATTATACAATGGCGTCTACCACATAGTATAAAATGTCGAAAGTACGCTTCACCGAGTAGCTTGCGCTTGTTTATCTAAACACATGAAATCAAATGAAAAATCACGGGTGTTCAACATGCGTCATATAAAAAATAGTAAGCTCAGGATAGGTCCGGTGCGATTTTAAGAATTCGAAATCATGAAAGTGCTAAAATAGATACTGTTTGCTGTAGCGTGGCACCGGTGACGCAATAGCGTAAGATGGGTAGCAAAAGCTGCTTTCTAACCGGATGCTGCTAACTTGTACGAATGAAATTTTTTTTTTACCATTTATTACAAGGGGTAACCAATGTGCTGAGTTTTGTCACTGGTATTTTATTGCTGCTTAAATCTGAAGCAGAGTTGCTCGCTTTGGTTCGACTTTGGCTAAGTATTTAAATGATTTCCTTAAACCTGGACAAGCGGAAGCCAAAGAAGTCGATACATATTTGCCTTTGTTTAATGTGTACTGCATTTTCAGGTTCCTGCGTTTTCTTTTTTGTTGTTTTACCTACAGGGATGGAAAGCCAGTTTGCGTACTAATTCAGGGCCACGTATTGTCTGAGTTCTTGCTTACTTTAGAAAAAGGATTTTGTCCAAGTTAATAATTCTGCACATTGATTAGGGACAGTATTTTTTCAATCGAATTCACTTCATAGAAAAAACAATTACTTGCTGTTAAGCGCTTTTGCTTTTGTTGTAGATGTAATAAAATTACTGCCACCGGCAATACTGTAACCTCAATGCTTACAGACCGGCAAACGGTTTCGTTGTTTTGATTCGTTGCACTTCTGTTGCCTAACGTTTTTATTCAGCATATATCTTCTTTGCTACTAAGCCTTACTACTCCCTGTCGCCAACGCCCATTCAATTTAACTGGTCGTTCCAAAACATTTGTAAATGTAAAAAAGGAGTATCTCATTGTGCCTATACCACTTGCTGGACGAGGCCACTGCTGATGATAACGACATGAGGTCGAATGGGCTTAATTTAAGACCACCCATAGGGCGACATGACTGCGGACCCCTCCTGTTACAGAACCGTACCCAGTTCGCAGAGGGTTACCCTGCTTGAGCTCGCTATCCCTATGTGTCTTTGCTTCCTTGGACTGCTGCCTTTTCATAGGTTACTGTCTCTGCTCAGTCATTCACTTTAATAGGGAGCAACGGTGATCTGTATAAACTGCAGAGGCGGGAATGGTTTAGGTCGCCGAATTGGTCATATTTCTGTCGTATCACTATCGCTGTTCTCTGTCCTCTATACGAAGTTAACCAGATTATTCTTTCAATAGAAGACATATATCTGTCGTATATCGTCCGAAGGAGCTCTACTGCTACATTCGTTATTCCTACGCTAAGTTTTTTCATGTATGTATTTACTATGGAAACAACACAAAGCGTTTATTTGTACTTACCAGTAAACGAATGCTCAGTGCTTTCGGAGCCCTACGTGTTCCGTTGTCAGCGATAACAAAATTCTATACTAATTTTTAGTTAATGATGGATACGCTTTTAGAATTGATTAAAGGCGTGATAGAAGCCGCCTGGATTTGACTTGAATGAGTCGTCGCACGCTAAAAACAACTGCTTTGCGGCTTGTTGGACAAAAGCCAATTCGGCAATGCTCCTATGGCAATCTAATCAAGGCAGCAGAAGCTAATCGCTCTTCCTCAAAGTCCCCTCCGCCAATGTACGCTTCATAATATCTTATCGCGCGGGAGCAAAACCAGTATCCCTATCTTTCAGCGAGAAAATGAAAAAAGATAAGCTCGACGATGATATGCTTTTGCTTTGGTCAAGCAGTGAACATTCTGGCTGCGTCGTTTCTGGCTACAAATTCATTTGGTGCGACCGTGTGTTCTGTATGCATAGGCGAAGTAAAAATTTTTGCATTTTTTTTGCTTCCG
Organism: Trichuris trichiura; assembly: GCA_037903355.1. Classification (NCBI taxonomy): domain Eukaryota; kingdom Metazoa; phylum Nematoda; class Enoplea; order Trichinellida; family Trichuridae; genus Trichuris; species Trichuris trichiura. The sequence continues at coordinate 1,822,739 of JBAJFE010000011.1, forward strand.
TGCGGTTGGAACAACAGTTTATGAGATTGTATTCGGCCGACTGGTTGAATTGAGGATTCGATTTTCATTTTTTTCAGCTCTTTGGGCCGGAAATGGCTTGCCGATTTCTTTCTTGCTTTTCTCGCCTGTTCACTACTTACCTGCGACTTCATGGCTTTGCATATTAGGTGTTCATGAAATTATTCTGACCAAAAAAGTTTGTTGTCGCCACCATTCTTCATTACTCAACTCAAACGGTTATATTTAGGCAAACAGTAAATGAAAAAAGTGATCAGCCCATTAGATAGCTGCGGTAAATCGGCTGTAAGAAACATGCTGAATTTTCCAAATGGGGAAAAGGAGATCTGAACAGGTATTCCGTGCTTTAATTCTTCATTTGAAATTTTTTATCATGCCGCATAGGGTAGAACAGTGATTCCCAAATAGGGTCCCAGGGGCCCCCTGAGGGCTCTGGAAAACTTGAAGAGGGCCCTGGGAAGAACTGGGGGTTTAGGGGGTCCCTGGGAACTTAGGGGGGCCTCAGGGGATCCCTGGTAGTCGATGCCGCAGGACGAGAGCAATCTGCCGTTCAGGATAGTGAGGCGAGGCGACCTGAGATTACTCCTGACGACTATCGAGCCGGACGTAGATAAATTAGTAGCACTGCACCATACCCAGTCGTCACACTGAGGTAATATCAGCGACTGTCGTCTTTCACCGAGGAAATATTGAATTTAGATTCAGTGTTGCGCAGCCCTGAGAACAGCATCGCAGCCTGACTTGCCTATTGCGCTACGATTGCTAACAGCCCAAAAAATTGAGGAGGAGGAATCCCAGTGAGGCACGTGTATTCTGAAGGCTCCCTGATCTCCAATTAGCCGGCTTATGTCCAGCAATACGAAAAGAACGCCTTCAGTGCCAACTAAAGAATTAAAAGCGTTAACGGTTTCGAATATCGTTAAGGAGCTTTCGCCGTATATGGCAGCCGGCTTCCTTACTAACCATTTCGCTCTAGTGTAGAAAAGAAATTCAGCGTTGACTTCGCATCGCCAGGTTTTCCAGCCATTGATCGCACACTGAACTTTCACAGCGCAAACCATGGGGTCCTACTTGCGGCTGACAAGATCCGCAGGTTAATAAGGTTTTTAATGACGAACTGTTTTTGCTTTGTCATACGCGTTAGGCAGTGAAGTCAATTCTACATTCTGCAACCTGTTTCAGGTGTTGAACTACTTGTACAAATTCACAACAACGTAACCACAGCAGGTGCACCTGAGGATAACAGAAGCTGGAGAATTATGTTTGGGAGGATGACGGGGGGCCTCGGCATGTTGAAGGTCTCGAAAGGGGGCCCTGGCTCCAAAAAGATTGGGAAACACTGGGGTAGAGACTCGATTATTCAAAGTATTGCCTGCAACAGGTAGTCTGATTGATCGATAATGAAATTATTAGAATATTAGTTTGGGTTAGCTTTTATAGCTTGTTCTCAATTTACTTATTATCTACTTTATTCGTGAAGCGCAATTGGTAATATGCGATGATCTATCACGACTAAGTAATTTTTAAGACAGCAAAAGTTCTTATCCCGTCGTTGGCAGGTTAAATGATGTTTGTGAGTGAGTGGACAGCAACAAGAAGTCTGGAACAATTATGCACGAGAAATGTATTGCAGTCAGGAAAACTGACTTTCATAGTTAAAATGTCCGGATCATGGTCTACTCATACACAACCGTCATAGTTTATCCCCCTCACGAAGGCACAAAAGATTACCTGAAATGTGCAAAATTATTTAACCTTTTTATCATTGAATAAAAATGTTATTAATCTTGGTTCACTGAGTTAGATGTTCATCTGACGTCTTTTCCAGCACAGTAGTTAGAATTTATTTACGAAATTTAGTATCTCACGTCGATTATTGAATGGTTCCTTGCCGTAAAAGAATAAACAGTAGAGTGTCGGTTAACGTTGAACCTGCTTATCATTATACTTCGAATTTAAATTTTCTACAGTACATTTTTTCCAGAAAGCAATTACGCTGCTTTTGCACGTACGCAAAACGTAGCATATATTTTGGAGCGCAAGCTGTAGCATAGATTTTGTGCGGTGAAAAGAACTAATAAAGTAACACAAGGAAAGCTTTAACGGTTAAATGCGATGTAACGTTTTTAAGAAATGAGTCAACAGCAGAAAAACTTTCACCGTTAAGTCGTTCAGTAGTTTTTTTGTATTGACCTGCTGCTGTTGCAGTCACATTTACTGATGAAACTCCTTTGACCCTACCGTACTGATTAAGAGAAATAAAGTTTACTATCTGTTAAAGTAGTGCGGTCAGAGTTTCGCTACCGCAGAGATCTGATCAGTGGCTGACAAGATGTGTTACTGATCTTTTTCTTACTCAAAAAATTAAGCAATTGAATTCTCAACTTCTGTCCTCTAAACTTTAGCACGACATGTGGAAAACTAAGGCAACATCGATTTCCTCAGTGGAAATATTAGCGTGTTTTGAGTAAAGCTGAATGTTATCAGTTTTCGTGACACTTCTTCAGAGAAGTTAGGGGATGCTAGCTTGTATAGCGAACAAGCTGAAAAAATGAAGCAGATAGAGTATTTGTTGCATGCGACAAAAACTGGTACTTTAAACGGCTTAAACTAACAAGTGAATCATTGACTGTATCGTTTCAAACTTTTAAAAATCGAAGAGCTGTGTTTAGAGCCGTCTTTCCTGATGGTCTGGAAAAACCTTCCTGGTTAATTCTTTATCCTTAATGATCGAACTGGAAGCCAAGGGAACGTCGATACGACGCATAAGACATATTTGCAGCTTAAGTTTGCTACTGAAATTTTAAAGTGAGTCTGTTTCAAGTGGTTTGCATGTTGGGTTAGGTAAATTCGGAGAGCGGACAGATGCCTTTAGGCTTTATCGGTCGTTCGTTACCATCGTTCAGGCGTTTTTGCCTGTCTCCACACAATCGTAGATTTGTCAGCCAAAGATTTCTAAGCGGTTTGAAGCCGCAAGAATTCTTCTTTCACTGTCTATCCGATCGAGAGGTGACCAATGAAGCTGCCTGTTAGACGTTTAAACGTTTTATATTTCCAGGGATTAACCGACACGGCAGGGAATATTGTCAGTGATGCATAATTGAACATCTGGAAGGCCTTATGGCGAGCTGCGACGTTACCGTCCAAGATTATGGCCGTAGCGTCATTCAGATGTTTCTGTCGTGAGCTTCTGATCATAATGGTTACTGACAAGTGCGTTTTCTTTGCAGTTTTTGCACGGTGAAGATGGATTTGACATAGTGCAGTCTTAGTCCATAAGCGGATCCTGCTGGGCAATCTGGACATGCTTTAAGTTTCTCTTTTGAACTACATGCCGTCTTTAGAAGAACATGCAGCTAAAAGAGCGTTCAAAAAGTGAAAACACACTTAAACTCCTGCGCATATACTTAGCTGCATAATGTTCGCCGTCTAAGCTGTTTATTATTCTTCAGCTACTTGGTCGCCTCTTGGTAAGTAAATGCGTGACTACTTGTGGATGAGGTACTTCATCTGTCCTACCACTGCATAGCGCTTGTCTTTTTTGTAAAGCGATAAGTGCATGGAGTATGTGATAACTTTGTAGTTTACCAACAGGAAGCATTGTCCTTACATTAGCGAAGAAGAGAGCTGTATTCCTGCTAACATCAGTGGAAATTTGGATTAGAGTAGGGTTCAGGTGCTTAAAAGAGTTCACTTTTTGCATTGTCGTGAATCCGCTTATTATGTTAATGTTGAGTCAGGTTGTTGGAGGGATGTTTGGATATCAAATTATTCATACGACGTCAAGCCCAACCATTGGTGTGAGGCTTGAATTAAGATTTACGCTTTCCGGTAGGTTTTGTAGGTAGTATTTTAATTTTTTCCGTCTCAGGTTCTACTTAGTCTTGCCATGACTGAAGTACGTTATTTTGTGTGACTTTTTAGCAGAAGTGTCTACCAAGCAATCGGTGAAAGGAATCCAGCAATGCACGCTGAAGAAGAGAAGGGTAAGCGAATCCTCGTAACCGAAAGAGTTAACTTGAAAGTGCAGTCACGAACTCCTGTTTTACTTAAGTACGTTTTTTTGCAAGTTGTTCTTTAATTAACCTAACACATTCAACGCTGCTTGTATCGGATGCAATCATATTCACACAATGCAAGAGTTGTGCGGCATTAAGGCTGCTGCGATTTCTGTTGTTCAGCTTTCTCTTTTGCAGAATGCTTCGAAAGCAACGAGAGACCAATTATTCCTATTACAGAAATGAAGTTTGTTTTTGCCCATTACAGTATAGATGTTGATTATATAGTCCATACCGGCATGTATCAACAGTTTAACAGAACTTAAATGTACACCTCGACATCTCTGTTACAAGAAATGACACTTGAAACCACTATAGCATTCACGAAAGACGCAATACTCAAAAGTATTTCGAAGTGCACCTCTGTAGCAGCCATTGTTTGAAATTATGCATTATGGATATTGAAGAGTTTTTAAATACGCCTTCACCAGGAGTGGTCATTTTTCGATTGCCTCAAATGGGTACTGGATGCTTTGATATTCTGTATCTTTCGTATTAGACAGTGTTGGAATCTTGATATGAACCTGTTGATAGCAACGTTTGTGGGCCTGATCGAATTGGTCAGATGTTATTTGTAGGGAACAGCGTTACCTGTTTAGCAGTACTTTTTGACACTACAGTGCACTTACTAAACTGTCATTGCGTGGAAGACTAAGAAAATGGACGCATCGCCTATGGATGAATATTTTCCGAAATCACTATTACGACGACGACACTACTTTTTTTCTCTTTTTAGTCTTTGTCGATTTTTTGTTCTATAACTCCGTCCAAGTTACCTGCATAGCTTTCGGGGCGAAAACAAACCTGCAACCGTCAGCTTAAAGCTACTTTTAAGTGCAGCAACATTCAGATCAAGCTGAAAAGAAAAACAGCGGAACGTTTGTGTACGTTTAAAGCCGTAAAGGTGACTGTCCTTCTCCTGTATGAGTGGAATGGCTAAACTATACAGCTTAGTAAGAGTTCTGTAGTGTTCAGGCACTGTTTACGCGGAAGGGATACCAAGAATTGAACAAGTCGTAGAATGAAAAAAATATGGAATCGCTTCTCGAATGTTGGTGAGAAAGCTGATGAGTGAGCAGCCGATGAAAACATAAAACAACAGTTTTGCAGCTAAAAGAATTCTCAACTTTGCTATGTTAAATATTTTAAAATCTCAAAATACGATCAGGTTGGCCATAGCTGAACCTGCGTACTTTTCTTATCGGTATTTGATATTAGTCGCGGTGCATATAGACGAAGAATCGGTAATTCAACGCAAGCTGTCCCATTTCGTGTCAAGGTAAGATTGACATTGATAAATGCTGTGCGTCATCCAAGGCTTCGTACGAAATTATTTAGGTAGTAGTCTCGTAGTAGTTAATACTCCGTCTTTCGACCATTGCTAAGTTGTTGCGTAACGTTTCAGCTGAAAAGGCTCGTGGAATTGTTTTTACGATAGTTCTCGTTCTAACTTTCATGAATGTCGCCGAGTTTGGCTATGTTTTGTTTAAACATTTTAAACTTATCGTACCTTGTAAAAAGATTGTAATTTTTTTCTTTTCTTCGTCTAACAGATTGCAATTTCGTGGTTTATTTTTTCGTCGGGCTGATCTATAACTCTCTATAGAACAACTGTAACAGTGTAAGTACTTATTGCGTAATTGAAGTACGGAATCTCGATTCCGTAGAAACTTTCATGAAGCGAAGTTTTCAAGAGGGCACAGTTCCCCTCTTTAGTGCAAAATAAGTGAGATTTCTTCATTGCTGTTAGGAACTAACCTAGCTTACTATTATTAGCCGAAAACTGTTCTGATTTTTTGTCTTCATGGTAAAGTTGTTCTTCTTATTTGTACTTATGTGTTTAGTCGCTGAAGAAGTACTACTCTTCCTTGAATAGCGCAAAGTAGAATACTTAGGCGCACACGTTGGCTATGGCGGCGTTTCCTTCCGGTGGCACTCGTTTTATTGTTTTTCTTTTCTGGGCTTTCAAGCTTACTTGTCTGTCTTCAGCGACAGTGATGATAGAAATGATTGCAACAGGGTGACTTTCCGTCATCAGTATCGCTGAACACGAACGAAGAGGAGACCACAAAGCTCTGAAAAACGTTTTAATGAAAGGTCGCTACCTTTGTAATACTCTATAATGGAAACATACGAATCCCTTACAAGTTACGACGCATTTACCGAGAAGTCAGACAACTTCATCGTGACCCCATCTTGCACCAAGGTAGCATTGAGACAAACTGAATGAAAAATTTCATCCCGACCAATGCAATTGGATGCGTGCGCTAAACTTTCAGTGGAGATACAAAATCTCAGCGCAAAGCTGTTTGCGCGTTAAAGTAAGCTTCCGCCAAACTAAATCTGAAAACATTGGGACGCGAAGCCATGAAATTTCGCTGCAAAGGTGATTTCGCATGAAAACGAGGTGACCTCAAACTTTTTGCAGCGTAAGCCTTGACACGAAGCTTATCTGCGCGTCAAAATAATCAGTTGTCAAAACAAAGCTAGCGTCAAACTTTTGGCGAGGGTCCCTCTACAGGCGAGGTCAAAATATTCCTGCGTCAAAATGGGCTCGCTTGAAATAAGTTGCGCGTGAAATGTTCAGCGTGGTACATTTTGACGCGAAGCATCGCGTCAAACTGTTCCTGTGGCAAAACGAGGCTTGCGTCAAACTTTCTCCGGAGTTCATCTTGACACGAAGTCAAAATATCCCTACATCGAAATGGGCTCGCGTCATCAAGTTATAGGTTTGGTTTGTCGCGCTGTTCGGCGAAAACCGTTCTTGTATGCCTTGGGCGCGCAGGGACGAAGTAGTTTACTTAGCGAGTATTATGTTCCTGTGTTTATGGAGAGCAAGATTCGGATTTTTCGTGGATTGTTTGAGCAATGGGAGGCTGGAAATATGAAAAAATTATCTTTTTTTATTCTTCATACAGTAATTGAAGGAAAAGCAGGTAGAGTTTTTTCATACATAATCGCCAGCCGTCCGACGCGCGCGGAGAAGTGCTTTATCTCCGAGACGGCTACAGGAGAGCTAAAATGTTTCTCTTGCATGGGAACCGAAAGGCCCAGCGAGAGCGGCCTGCTTTTCAGAGCGATCGCTTTCCCTTTCGATGCGATATGGAAAGTAGCGCCAGAAGCATAATCCTGCAATGTTCCAGCTTCTAGACAGCTGTGTTGCTTCCCGTACGAGTACTCGACGCCATTATATCTCTTGATGGCCGTGATCGTTTAAAGTTGCTCTTCTAAAGCCTGGAGGCACCTAGAAGACGTAGTTTAACTGGCGAATAGTATGCGCCTATAGCTACGCAGAGCCAAATTCCTAGTTTCCAGAGGTCGAGCAAGGAACGGAAAGCCGAAAATATGAAAAACTTCTGTTTTTACATTTTTCGTACAGTAGCTGAACGAAAAGCAGGTAGCGGTAGTTTCAAAAATACTCACAGGCCGTCCCCTGCGCGTTGGAGAAATCTTTTGTCGGCGAGACGGCTACAGTGGACCTGTAATGATCCTGCGGAATGGGAACGGAAGTGCCGGCCGGTAACGAGGCAGTTTTTCTGCGCGATGGTTTCATTTGAAACCAAACAGAGAGCAGCGGGCACAAAAGTATTCCTGCATCATTCCTTTTTTTAATAGCTACGTTGGGTAGCGTAAGAACTTTGGAAGGTATAAGTTTTGTTTGTTCTCCTGGCTGTGTTCGACGGAAGCCGCTCTTCTATACATTCAGTGCGCATGGAGGAAATACTTTAGCTAGCGAATATTACGCCGCTATACTTATGGAGAGCAATGTTGAGATTTTTCGTCACTCGTTTGGACAATCCGCGGCCGAAAATAAGAGATAGTTCTTTTTTTGCATTCTTCGTACAGTAGGTGAACGAAACGCAGGTACCGATATTTTCAACAATACTCGCAGGCTGTCCGCTGCGCGCCGGATACCTCCTTCGTCCGTGAAAGAACCGTAGAACCGTTGTGATGCTCCTCCGGGGTGGGAGCAGGAGCACCGAACACCGGAACTCACCCTATTTTTGCTCGTGATCCCATCATCCGAGCAGAAATGGAAAGTGGCGAAAGAAACCAAATCCTGCACCGTACTAGCTTTTATACAGCTATCTTGAGTCGCGTACGAATTTTAGAAGCTGTTAGACCTCCTGATGACGGTGTTCGATTGAAGTCGTTCTTCAATGCCCTGTGGGCACGTTAATGAAGTAGTTTTACTGCCGAATATTATGCTTGTATACCTACGCAGAGCCATATTCTTGTTTTTCGGAGCTCGTCTGTGCAACGGAAAACCGGAAATATGAAAAACTTCTCTTTTTCCATGTGGGTACAGTTGATGAACGAAAAGCAGGTACCAGTATTTTCAACATACTAATTAGCCGTCGTATGCGCGCCGGAAAAGTTTTTTGTGAGCGATAGGGCTGTAGTAGCGCTGTAATTTTCTTGCGGAGTGGGATTTGATACGCGGACCGATAGGGAGCCTGTTCTTCTGCGCGATGGCTTATTTGAAACGAAATCGAAAGGAGTGTTCAGAAACGTGTTCGGTGCATCGTCCTTGCTGTTAGATAGATGCTCTGGGCCGGATAGAGACTTTGGAAGCTGTATGCTTCGTTTGAATCGGTGATCGACAAAAGGCGCTCTTCTATACACTGGCTGCGCATGGATGAAGAACTTTACGTAGCGAGTATTATGTTCCTATACTGATGCAGAGCAGCATTCGGACTTTTCGAGCCACGGGAGGCTAGAAATACGAGAAATTATACGTTCTTCATACAGTAGGTGAACGAAAAGCAGGTAAAATATTTTTCAAAAATACTCATAAGCCTTCCTCTGCGCGCCCGACTAGTTTTTTGTGTGCGAGAGAGCTTCAGTAGCGCAGTATCAGTTCTCTGTTATGGGAACGGAAACGCAGAACTATAATGAGCCCGTTTTTCTGCGCGCTTGCTTCATTTGAATCCGTATCTAACGCAGCCCGCATAAACGTATTCCTGCATTATTCTGGCTTCTGAAAGCTATAGGTTTTGGTTGTGGCGGTGTTCGACCAAAACTGCTCTTGTGTAGCCTGGGCGCGCACGGACAGAGTAGTTGAAGTAGCGGATATCATAGTCCCATACTTATAGAGAGCATAAATCGGATTTTTCCGAGATCGTTTGAGCTACGGGATGCTGGAGATATGAAAAAATTCTGTTTTTACATTCTTCGCGCAGTAGGTTACCGATAAGAAGGGAGTACTGCTTTCAAAAATAGTCACTAGCCGTGTAACGCTCGCAGGGGAACGGTTTTATTTTCGAGACGCTCTAAAACGCTTCTGTGAAAAAGGTAAGGAAAGGCCGAGCGACGAGGAAGCAGTTTTTTGCGCCCTCGTTTTATCCGAAACGAAATGGGAAGTTGCGGGTACAATCGTATTCCTTAATGCAGATGGCTGTTCTGGCCCGCTATGGAGCTTTGGAATCTGCAAATTGTCTTGATTGTGGTGTTCCAATGGCGCCGCACTTTTATATTCTGGAGGCGCATGCGGGAACTTTTAACTAGCTGATCTAGTGCCCCTATACTTACGGTTAGCGTCATTCCGAGTTTTCAGTGCTCGTACGAGCAATGGACAGCTGGAAATGTGATAAAATGCTAGTTTTTGGATACATGCTATAGTAGGTAAAGGAAAAGCAGGTACCACTAATTTCAAAAATACCGATGAGGCCTCCGGAGCACGTGGACAAGGTCTTTGTCTACGAGGGGGCTTCCGGAGGCCGCGTGAAACCGTTTCGGGTCAGAAAAAGGTGCGCCAAACAGACACGTGACGTCTTTTCACTTTTGCGTCAAAAGACGGCACGTCAAACTGAGACGTCATATTTTAACTGTGCGTAAATTTGTTTCATTTGGAAGAAAAGGTGTATGTTGACTGCAGCTGAATGTGAGATTTGCGTGAAACGAAGGCGAGTCAGTCTGACTTGAAACGCTATATTGTCGTCGTCAGGATAATGTTATGTATTTGCAGTTTAACGTGAAAAGTAACGCACGTAAACAGTATGACGTGGATTAATTATAGAAGAGAATGATAGATTTGTTGCACATTTAGATTTAAAGAAATTGTTCTCAGAAGTGTGGATATTGCGAATTGTTTTCCAGTTTCAAAAGTGATCGTCGTTTAAGCTCTCTTTACACTGGTTGAGCTTGGCGGGGTATAAAAGGTAGGGGTATAGAAGCAAACAGTTAAAGCGATGGAAGAAGAAAGTCGTAGAAACCAGGGTTATGCAAAAGACCGAAAGGAAGCCCAGAAGACATCATGAGAAAGATAAGAAAGAAGAATAGAACAAATGAAACGACGAAAAAGTATTAAACAAGAAAGAAAGGAATAAGGTAGAAAATGCGAACGAAGAGAAAGAGAAAGAAGGAACAAAAGCTAAGAAAGAAAAGAGAAAAGTTCGTGAGGGAAGAGGAAGGTAGAAAAGAAGGAAGAAAAGATTATCGAAGACAATTTTGTGCCAACATAGAGCATACCACACTACATACAAACTTCAACGGGTTCAAACAGAATTTAAACGATGGCCAAATCGGAAACTGGAAAATAGTTGACATTTCAACAGACTTTCACCAGTTAATTCCCACCTACAATGGATAGCTGCGAATATAAATCCTTTACGATAAAAACTCTTAGACCGTGATTCTATTTTATTGTGAACATAACGTTTATGTAAAAGCACAACCTATATTCAGAGATGTAATTATTGTTCCTAATATTTTTTTATTATGTTGAGATTTAAGGTTTATCGCACCCTGTCGAAGGTCCTTTGAATCAGCGTTGATGGCGAGCAACAATCCGCCCTGAAAGCTCTACTTGGTAAGAAAAGATGAGAAAACAATACGTCGTATCTTTTTGAGTAGTACAATAATGGAGTAATACACGCAGTTACTTGGACGTTTTTCATGTGTAATGTAGTTTGCCCGGAAAACCAGCCTAAATTTGTTTTTCTTTTTCAATGACGATTGATAGTTGCCCATGAAACCGACCGTTCACGAAATCTACCGCAACTTTGTCATTCAAATTCCTAAGGATAATAAGTGATGTATACCCAACATGAAAACGGATACACCCGTGAAAACCAGTAATTTAATTCCCCATTAAAGACGGAACCTCAAAAAGTAAATTTGTTTTAAGAACAAAGCCTCTTTCAGTTCTTTTATCAGTTGCCATGGATTTTAAGGTTGTAAAATGCTTTATGCACTGCAGTCAGTCTCTCTGTTCATCACACTTTTTTAGAGTAAATTTGAAATACTGTAGATTCTAATTGACGGAAAAGAGTATTATTTTTTCTTTTTCTCGATAAACTTATTTTTCTTTTCCTTTTCCTGGAGCGCATGGAGGAAGTACTTTAACTAGCGAATATTATAGCACTCTACTTATGGAGAGCAAAGTTGAGACTATTTATCCCTCGTTTGGACAATCCGCAGCCGAAAATAAGAAATAGTTCCTTTTTTACATTCTTCGTACAGTAGCTGAACGAAACGCAGGTACTGATTTTTTCAGCAATACTCGCAGGGTGTCCGCTGCGCGCCTGGTACCTCTTTCGTCCGTGAAAGGACCGTAGAACCGTTGTGATGCTCCTGCAAAGTGGGAACGGGAAGACCGAGGGAAACTCACCCTGTTTTTGCTCGTGTCCCTATCATCCGAGCAGAAATAGAAAGTGGCGGCAGAAACGAAATCCAGCACCGTAATAGCTTTTATACAGTTGTGTTGAGTCGCGTACGAGTCTTAGAAGCTGTTAGACCTCCTGATGACGGTGTTTGACTGAAGTCGTTCTTCTATGCCCTGTGGGCACGTTAATGAAGTAGTTTTACTGCCGAATATTATGCTTGTATATCTACGCAGAGCATATTCTTGTTTTTCGGAGCTCTTCTGTGCAACGGAAAACCGGAAATATGAAAAACTTCTCTTTTTCCATATGGAGTACAGTTGATGAACGAAAAGCAGGTACCAGTATTTTCAACATACTAATTAGCCGTCGCATGCGCGCCGGAAAAGTTTTTTGTGAGCGATAGGGCTGTAGCGCTATTCTTGCGGAGTGGGATTTGATACGCGGACCGGTAGGGAGCCTGTTCTTCTGCGCGATGGCTTCATTTGAAACTAAATCGAAAGGAGTGCTCAAAAACGTGTTCGGTGCATCCTCCTTGCTGCTAAGTGGATGCTCTGGGTCGGATAGAGACTTTGGAAGCTGTAAGTTTCGTTTGTCGCGGTGATCGACAAAAGGCGCTCTTCTATACACTGGCCGTTCATGGACGAAGAACTTTACGTAGCGAGTATTATGTTCCTATACTTATGGAGAGCAGCATTCGGACTTTTCGAGCCACGGGAGGCTGGAAATAGGAGAAATGACTTTCTACGTACAGTAGATGTACGAAAAGCAGGTACCACGTTTTTCAAAAATACTCATAGGCCTTCCTCTGCGCGCCCGACTAGTGTTTTGTGCGCGAGAGCGCTTCAGTAGCGCAGTATCGGTTTTCTGTTGTGGGAACGGAAACGCAGAACTATAATGAGCCCGTTTTTTTGCGCGATGGCTTCATTAGAATCCAAATCTAACGTAGCCGGCATAAACGTAGTCCTGCATTATTCTGGCTTCTGGAAGCTATAAGTTTCGGTTGTGGCGGTGTTCGACCAAAACCGCTCTTGTATAGCCAGGGCGCGAATAGACGACGTAGTTTAAGTAGCGAATATCATAGCCGCATGATTATAGAGAGCATAGATCGGATTTTTCCGAGATCGTTTGAGCTACGGGACGCTGGAGATAAGAAATAGTTCTGTTTTAACATTCTTCGTACAGTAGATTAACGATAAGAAGGGAGTAGTATTTTCAAAAATAGTCACTAGCCGTCTAACGCTCGCATGAGAACGGTATTATTTTCGAGACGGTTACAGATGCGCCAAAACGCTTCTGCGAAAAAGATAAAAAAAAGGCTGAGCGAGAGCGAAGCAGTTTTTTCCACCATCGCTTCATCCGAAACGAAATGGAAAGTTACGGGCACAATCGTACTCCTTAATGCGTGTTGCCAACAGATGGCTGTGCTGCGCCGCTATAGAGCTTTGGAATCTGCAGATTGCTATGATTGTGCTGTTCCATTGGAGCCGCACTTGTATATTCTTAGGGGCGCATGCAGGAACTTTCAGCTGGCTAATATAGTGCCCCTATACTTACGGTTAGTGCCACTCCGATTTTTCAGTGCTTGTGCGAGCAACGGACAGCTGGAAATACGATAAAATGCTAGTTTTTGGTTTAAAGGGACAGTAAATAAAGGAAAAGCAGGTACCACTATTTTCAAAAATAGTGATGAGGCCTCCGGAGCGCGTGGTCAAGTTTTTTGTCTGCGAGAAAGTTACCGGTGGCTGCGTGAAACCGTTTCGCGTCACAAAAAGACGCGTCAAACAAACATATAACGCCTTTTCACTTTTGCGTCAAAAGAAGGCACGTCAAACTGGGACGTCATATTTTAACTGTGCGTAAATTTGTTTCATTTGGAAAAAAAAGTATGTTTAGCTTAATTAGAATGGGTGCATGTCGACTGCAGCTGAACGTGAGAGTTGCGTGAAAAGAAAGCGAGTCAGTCTGACTTGAAAGGTTATTTTGTCATCGTCGGGAGAATGTTATGTATTTGCAGTTAAACGTGAAAAGTAACGCACATAAACGGTATGACGTGAATTAATTATAGAAGAGAATGATAGATTTCTTTCAGTTTTAGATTTAAAGTAAATGTTTTCAGAAAAGTGGGTATTGCGAATTGTTTTCCAGTTTCAAAAGTGCTCATCCTTTAAGCTCTCTTTAAACAGGTTGAAGTTGGCGGTGTATAAAAGGTATGAGTAGAGAAGCAAACAGATAAAGCGAACAACTGTGCTGTTTGCTCGAAACTTTAAGAATACAGTAAAATTGAGGTAAAGAAAGAACAAAAGAATAATGAACGAAACGCAAATGAATACAATTCATAGTGGCAGGTGGACAAGAATAAAGCGATGGAACAGGAAAGCCGTAGAAACCAGGATGATATAAAAGACGAAAAGGAAGCATAGAAGGCACCACGAGAAAGAAGAAAAAAACCATGAAGGACTATTAAAGAAGAAGGAAAGTAATAAGGTAGAAAAATGCGAACGAAGGGAAAGAGAAAGAAGGAACAAATCTTCAGAAACAAAACGGTAGAAAAGAAGGAAGAAAAAATTATCGAAGACAATTTTGTGCCAACATAGAGCACACCCCACTACATACAAACTTTAACGGGTTTAAACAGAGTTTAAACGATGGCGAAATCAGAAACTGGAAAATAATTGACATTTCAACAAACTTTCACCAGTTAATTCCCACCTACAATGGATAGCTGCGAATATAAATCCTTTACGATAAAAACTCTTAAACCGTGATTTTCTTTTATTGTGAACATAACGTTTATGTAAAAGCACAACCTATATTCAGAGATGTAATTATTGCTCCTAATATTTTTTTATTATGTTGAGATTTAAGGTTTATCGCACCCTGTCGAAGGTCCTTTGAATCAGCGTTAATGACGAGCAACAATCCGCCCTGAAAGCTCTACTTGGTAAGAAAAGATGAGAAAACAATAGGTCTTATCTTTTTGTATAGTACAATAATGGAGTAATACTCGCAGTTATTTGGAAGTGTTTCATGTGCAATATAGTTTGACCAGATAAACCAGCCTAAGTTTGTTTTCTTTTTCAATGACGATTGATAGTTGCCTATGAAACGGACCACTTACAAAATCTATTGCAACTTTGTTATTCACTTTCCTAAGGATAATAAGTAACGTATAGCCAACATGAAAACGGAAACACCCGTGAAACCGAATAATTCAGTTCCCCATTAAAGATGGAACATCAAAAAGTAAATTTGTTTCAGGAACAAAGCCTCTTTGAGTTCTTTTATCAGTTGCTATGGATTTTACGGTTATAGATGCTGTATGCACTGCAATCAGTCTTTGTTCATCACACTTTTTTAGAATAAATTTGAAATACTCTAGAATCTAAGTGACGGAAAAGAGTATTATTTTTTCTTTTTGTCGATAAACTTATTCTTCTTTTACTTTTCCTATCGCTTACTAAAGAAATTACACAACTTTTAAGTGAACGTTATCAGACTAAGCATTTAGGAATTCGTCAAAATCATATCTTTTTAAAGGGATAATCATATTTCAAAACGTTCTTTGCTCCCAATGTTTATACAATCAGAGTAAATATCACTCTAACTGAGTAAATACGATCGTTCTTCAAGGTCAACGAAATAGGTTATCAGTTCATTATATCAGCCAGAGGGAAGAAATTGTTGGAGCATTTGTTTGCTTTAATCGTATAGTAGTCAGTGCTAATGTTTGCACTTGTAAGATGTAGCTTAACCTCTTATACGCTGAAACGATAAAATTCTATACTTACAAGCAATGTGTCAATAGTAAGTGGGTTACTCAAACGACCTTTTATCAGGTCAATCAGTGATTTGCATACCACTAAAGTAATGTGGCCGAGACCCAGACGCTCAAAATCAGTGTTCGCTCGTTCCGACTCGCAGAGCAGTTGCTCCTATGCGACTACTGCTGATTACTGCTCGTTCCTTCCAGTGGTAAATGCTGCCGGTTGGAGGATTCATTTGGAAAAGAAGAATCGCTGGAGAGGACGACAGGATGACGGTGCCGTATGGAAATGATCGACAGAAATGAAGAATTCTTGAAAAGATGATGCACAAACCAGTTCAATGTTGCAATGAAAGATGGTGAGTATTTTAGTCTTAAACATCTTTCATTTTTTTCAACTTTTAGAGACTCGCTGTTGACGAATTAAAAGGAAATGGCGATTCGAAATTCGCGGAAAGGATGGAGCCGAGAAAATTGCCCAAACAGCGGATCGTAAAATGGAACAAAGAAGAGGGCGAAAAAAAGCGAAGGACGACAATTTCAAACGGAGAGGACTATTCGAAATTCGTGAAGAGGATCGAGCAGAAAAAATTTTCCGTGCGGTCAGTCGTCTAATCGACCAAAAAAGAGGAAAGGACGACCGCTCAAAACGGGATGACAATTTCAAAACGGAGGACGAGGAAAAGACTCTCGACAGTTCATTTACACTATTTTTTAAAGTAAGAAATTTGTCGTTTTTTGCTTATGTTGATTTTTGCATTATTTTAGGTCGAAAAAAGAAAACAGCTGAAGAAACGATATTTTGCGTCGCTATTTGTCCGTCTGATCAATCCGTCAAAATGTCAAACGACCAAATATTGTCATACCTGTGGCAGAGAAGACTCGCTCGTTTGGTATTGTCTGTTTTCTGCTGACGTCAAGTGGCAATAAATTTTTTAGAGTCGACCGATGTCCGTCTGTTTCGTAAAGGCATTTCAAAGGCGAAGACACTTCTGTGGACAAGAAATGGACTGGTCTTCAAATTCAGCATATATCATCGCTGAGATTTTTCTCAGCAACTCATTTCATTCCTTCATCATCTCTGACAGAGCTGATCATATCCTGGTGTTGGGTATGAATCTCTCTGTTTTATGATGTGATTTTTTCACATCGCGAATTTTTTGTCATACTTCGCTCTTCAGCATCGTCTCCTGTTCGAAGACATCGTCTGGAATCATCTTATGGATCGCGCTCCGCTGATCGCGTCTCGTGATCATCATTCTCTCATCTCGTCTCATGTCTTTTCTCCTCTGAGCAGATGAGCTGTTTCTCTCATCATGTTCAGTTCTTTTCATTCAGTCTTTCATTCTCAGTCTCTCTCTCTCTCTCTCCTGGTTCATTTTCTGGGAGGGGGGTTGTCTTCGGCCAGGTTCTTTCGGTCCGATTGGTGGATCCGATTCCTGGTATTAGCACGGATCGGGAATCCGCTCCTGTATTCGAGTGTATTATGCCGGCATCCGGCGCGTTTTTAAGTCTTTGTTTACTTAGTGGTTTTTTTGAGCAACCTTCTTCCCCCTGGTGTGATTTTTTTGATCACGTGGTTCCTTCCCCATTACCACGTTTCGAGTGACATTTCGAGTGACAGCCTCTCATGCGGTTATTTCTGAGATGGATGGATGAGTCATATCCCCTCATGCGATCATTCTGACATGCAAATTTTGGGAGTACCCCGTCATGCATTGATTTTGACATGCATTTTTGGGGGTACTCCCCTTATGCAGTGATTTTGACATGCAGATTAGAGTATTTCCCCCATGCGATGATTTTGAGATGCAATTTTGAGGGTACCCTCCGCATGCGGTGATTTTGACATGCAATTTTGAGGGTACCCCCCGCATGCGATGACTTTGACATGCAATTTTGAGGGTACCCTCCGCATGCGATGATTTTGACATGCAATTTTGAGGGTACCCCCCACATGCGATGATTTTGACATGCAATTTTGAGGATACCCTCCGCATGCGATGATTTTGACATGCAATTTTGAGGATATCCCCTCATGCTGTGATTCTGACATGCGGTTTTGAGGGTACCCTCCGCATGCGATTATTTTGACATGATGTACAGGGGCACTCTCGCATGCGATGACTTTGACAAGCGGTTCGAGAGTACCCCCTGATGCAATGACTTCGACATGCACTTTTCAGTGATCCCCAGCATGCAATGTGTTGGATGCTACTATTTGTGAGACATCCTCATGAGATGATTTTATGGACTTGCACAGTGACTCCTTTTCATGCAACGACCATGTTAGCTATGACAATTTTCTCGCTGGATTATCATACTGTCAGCATGGTCCTTTCATGCAAGAATATTTACGTTCGTAGGAGATATACCCTCTATGTGAAGGCAACATGCCAGTGCCAGAACATCCATCAGCACAGGGGTTATATACTCCATGCCAATCTTACATGTATGCTTCAATTCCAATCATACGTCTAGCAGTCATACCCACTAGTAGACCGCAGTACGTTATAGGACTCCATTAGATATTTTAGACCCATGGGAGCGACATTCATACTTCGCATGCAAGTATATAGTTATTAAAGGAATGGTATGGCTCCACGGGTTACAAGCAAGTGGTACAACTCCTAATCTCAGGTGTTGGAACTTTTAAGAATAGACAACATGCGGTCCATTTCCATCAGAGAAGGTACGGTATAGTATCCCCATTTCTGAGCAAAATATATTTCATGAAAGTCCATAGGTCCATTGGTCAGTGCGAGGATGACAGAAGGTGCCAAAATTGGTGTGGATGTCCTGTGGTTTTAAACTTTCTTTTTCTTCAACTGCTCTCTACATTTCCAGTCCGTCGCATGTTGCCCTGTTGCGCTTGTCGTTGATCTTGAGGCTTTTTTGTTGTCTTTGTGACAGTAGTCCTTCCATTCTTGTGCTTGTCGCTGCTACTTTCTTCCGCTAGCATTGCGTAATCTTGCTTGAGCTCTTCAATTCCCATTAGATTGTTTTTTAACTTTTCAATTCGTGACTTTTCCATTTGCTTCTTTCGGTACACCTTGCACTTTTTATCCTTTCTCAAAATAATCTCTGCTGCTCACAATTGGCCAACCGAGTTTGCATACAGCTAACATATTTTTTGTCATCACCTTTGCTCCGATTGTGCCAAATGGGCGGTCATTTTCCGACTTTGCTTTCCTTGTAATCGCGTCCGTGACAAACGATTTGTGGATTGTGTCTTTGTGAACATATAACACCATTTGTTAACCATTGCAGACAATTTTACCCATCGTAAACTTCGCAACATTTACACCGTACCTTCTCTAATGAAAACCTACAAGCCCATAACCAGAATCCAACGGTCAAACGAGAGAACAATACTATCCCATACATTTGAAATTATATACGAGCACAACGCGACACATTCAAGCCTATATCATGCCATGATGTAATACATGAGGATGTCACACAAATAGATATATGAGATCACTGTCATGCAATTAATACATGTGTGAGAATTCAATGTTATTAACACTCCCGGCATGCAAACATCAATTCTTACCAATGGAACAGAATGTCGTGTAGTTCTTCTTGTAGGTTCTGACTTTCGGCTGAAACTGGATGCCCTACCAACGTATGGATGGGCGGTTATTAGTTCAAAACGGGACAAAACTTTGCCAAGACATCGAGAACAATGCACACTGCTTTGGGTCAGTTTTACTTTGGCATTTCACCCGAAGGACCTCCCAAAAATTCTTTATTTCATTATCCAATTCAGCATGCAAAACATAGAATGCAATAGTATCACGGTGAAATACACTACAACAACTGCAATGTTGTTTTCGCCTAAAAATAATTCATCATCTATCCGTGCAACAAAAGCTATTTTTTTGTAACAATTTAAAAGACAGCTTACCGCAGACTATGCCTTTATCACACACAATATATGTGACCAGTAGAAATGCCAAACTTGTCTCAGCTAACGATCGGTCTTTTTCAAATGGTACTTACCAAATCATCGTCAACTGATTCATTTCTTTGTGTCCATTGTGGTGAATTCTAACACCTTGAATTCATGCCAGATTTTATCAGCTTTTTACTCATCGCTTCCTTTGCCATCACCAATTTCCGTTCGCTTACTCTAAAACGTCAGTTTGTCAACTTTTATTCACCATGACAGAACTAATTAACTTATATACTTACCAATGTAGAAGGACTATGACAATCATGATTATACCAATGATATACCATTCTCCATATGATATTATTAGTCACAGTTTCAAGACGACCTAACATTATGCAAATCAGCAGCAGCTACTAACGGCCGTTATCTGACCTCTGATGTAACAAAGATAAGGCAAAACGCTTACTTTAGCCCGGTCAATGTACGATTTGACCTGATTTTCCTGTTTACATTCCATCCGAGTAGCTTCTTCGATGCAAACTAACAGACCTCTTTGGCTCTATTACTTTTCCTTTCTGTTTGAACAGCGAATTTGACCTGTTTTCATTGTTTACAAATGTTCAGTTCAGTTCCCTCCGGCAACATTATCTGAAAGTTTACTTTTAGTTTACTCAAAACGAAAAGCTTTTTCTTTCTTACCTCTTTTAGAGCTTCATTTTTCCATTTGCATTTGTTTCCAATCCTGAAATACACTTACTACACAATATGAACGTTTCTTACCAAATCCATTTAGGAGGAAGCAATTTCTTTTTAACATGTTGTGACCATTCTTTCGTTTCATAATGCTAAACTGAAACAATAACGTTTCAAATTTATCGTTCATACCTATTCGTTTCTTTTTGACTTCTTTTCGCTATCCATTTAGTTATTCTGGCGTATGCGAGAGCAACAAACACTTCACCTGCAAATGAAATTTTTTAAATTCAACTTACCTTGTCTACAACAATTGCTAGACAGGCCAACGTCTCCAAAATGTCGGTTGCTGTTCACCTGAAAGCGACTATTAAATTTCATTTCCATTACAATCAAACGTAAAGAGCTCAAGGTTTTTCCGGCTGTAAGTGCATTTTGCCGTCAACCTTTACTCTTTTTCCGGATATGCAACCGGCTGAGAGATCACACCTTTATAGAACAATTCAAATTTTTTATTTGTAACAAATTGCACTTTCGAACAAAGGGAAAAGCGAAACTTTTGAGGGAAATCAATTCGGAAGGGAGCAAACGAAAATACGACAACGGTATAATAGTTCGATACGACAACACAAGTATTCTCAATCTCAAACCCACTATTATTGTCTCTCCTACCCGACAAATGGGAAGGTCAGCGGGAGCTCAGAAGGGAAAACTGATGGATACCACAAGCTCAAACCTCTCCCGCGCATACTCACTTACTGCCTTACCTATTTTCCCGTCAGGAAGGTGTCACCCTTCATAACCCTACGCTGTCCAGCTCCAGGGTCATTGTCGCGCACACAGACCGGAACAGGACAGCACTTCCTACCACATCCCACTACTTATTCCCACTACCTTGTTTTCTACATGGGGGGTTCGTCGCCGCGGTCTTTGCACTCAGTTCAGTGTCCACTGTCCAGCGCCCATTGACTATTGTCCGCTTTCCAGGTCCACTGTTCCTACTTCTCACACTGGGGACGCACGGCAGTCGACATGCGTCAGACGGCACTCGACATGCTGCTCACGACATACTACATGCTACTCACGACACACGACATGCGACTCACGACATACGACATGCGACAGACGACACACGACATGCGACAGACGACACACGACATGCGACTGTCACATGTGACATGCGGCACATGTGACAAATGACAAGCGTGACATGTGACATGCAGATGATGCAATATTGTCGTTGTTTACTAATCTCAACGGATAGCGCCTCACCCCCGCCACCCCCCTTTTTTTTTTTTGGGGGGGGCGGGGGGGCAGCTATCCTTTCCATGCACCTTATTCTCAAGTAGAATGTATCTCACCCGCCCTCCCCTCCGGAAACCAATATCTAAACCCACTATTCCCTATTGGATGTGAACCCCGTATGCATGCTGGAACCTATAGTGCCTACCCTCGCCCTGCCTACTGCATACTTACACGTTGATCCCGGACTTTTCCATTTTTCTCTTTCTTTTCTTGCTCCTCTTGTTGTCCCTGTTCGTTTCTTCTCGTTTCTTTTCCGTCCTCGAATTGTCTTCTTGCATCCGTTGGTATGGATCCTAAACACGGAACCATAAACCTTATGAAATGTTGGACTGCAACCGCGATAGAAAAGACACGCGCCAGTTGAAAATTTTATTCACGCAATCACACAAAATGTATGCGTAGAAGTGTTATTCACGAAATCAACAAATTCTTCTTTTCATTGTTTTTCAGAGCTTTCAGGACTGGCCAGGTCCCGTCGTCAGCAAGTCAGCAGTTGTCCATTCGAGTGCTTTTCCTGAAAAAGAAATTTTTGTCACAAAAAGTCGATTGGACAAAATGCACTTATCTTTTCAAGAAGAGGGCCAAATTTCTTCAAAGTCGAACTATAAACGCTAAATTAATTAATTAATTTCATATGAACAACATGCGACTGCTACGATATTCCCTTCATGCTGTAACATGCATACATGCAGCAGTGACGCGACAATGTCGAACGACGTCCACTTTGTCTCTTTTTAAATTGTTCCACACAACCATTTGGCAATTCTAAAAACCTAAAAATGCAATTCTAATCTTGCAAATTTGACTTCCTGCAAAGGGATTACCTTATCAGCATTAGTCGCCAACGCCGTCCTTATCTGCATGTCGAAAGACTAAAACGATAAGATTAAATTCTTGAAATTGTACAGTTTCTTTTGCTCTATTGATCACCTAAAATACCTTGTCGCTTTTCTTTGAATGCGGAATAATTGTCGCACAAAATTCATTGTTGTAAAGGGGACACCATATGCTAATGACAAGATGTGCTTGTACATTGTCAACCTGAAAGAGTAAAAAGTTATCATAATAAAACTTTTTATTTTATACTTACAGGAACAGCAATATCTGTTCTTCATTTCGGCAAACAGATTTTTTATCAGTCCGTTGACGACAGGATGAGACGAGTCCGGAAAGCTCTGAGAAACATTGCAGAAAACTCGCTTTTGTCAAACGAGTTTTTCCAGTAAATAACACTTCGACGCAAAGACAAAAAATATAGCAAACAAAAAGTGGGGGGTCAAAATATGGAACTGTGTAAAGCACAGCTGCGACTAACGAAAAAGGAGGGAGAGCGATCACAGTTCAGCCGATGTCGTCGACGAGAAAATCGAAAAATAAGATTAAATTTACCGTGCTCTGCTCACATCGATGCTTATTATGCAAATTTGACCGTGACCGATAAACCTTTACACTGTTTGCTTTGCAACGAGTGTGAGTGCTCGGCTGATTAAAACGGAACGAATTATTTACACAAACTATTTACTTTACTAATACGTCGGATTGGAAGGGCAACTGCGCAAGCCTTGAGGCAAATTTAACTTTGAGTAAACATTGTCATATACAATGAAACTTAATATTTTTTAAAACTGAATTTGATCCTCTCTTAAACACAAATAAAAGGCGTTATTAATGTGATTGTTTCAACACGTGAGCATAAATGCCAAGAACCGATGAGAAAATGAAAATGCAAATTGAATGAACTTTTTTTTACCCAACTTCAAAAAGTATGGTAACTGATAGAAAATAATGCGTTCCAACAAAAAAACCGCAAATGACAATAGCTTTACTTGTGCTTCGAAGGAACCAATAAGAATTCATCATCGATCCTACCAAAACAACAATTTTACCTGAATGTTAAACCGCAAAGAAGCCAAATGAAATGAAACGATTTATCAATCAATAACTATCTATATCCCTGCGCTAAACAACCATTTCTTTGCACCCGTAAGCAATAGAAACACGTTAAATAATACTAATGATAGCACAGTTCTCAATGGCCGTCGTACAGTGATGTATTGGGAAATGTATTAACGCTACGAAGGGACATCTGCTTTCATGGAATTGCAGAACGTTACTTATCCTTTGCGTATTTTTAATTCTTGAATTCCTAAATCTCCCACTTCCTCATCTTTTCCTAGGCTCACTGAATACACCATGCAGATTAGTAATAACCTTTCGCATGCTAATTCATCTCCATTCTTCTTTGACATATGTGCAAACGACTAAAAACTGATCCGAAGCATATTGGCTACTTAAAGCTCCAATAAGTTTTCAGCAAAATAAAGGGTAAACTGTCCAAATTAATATTGTCAAAAATAAACAAACGTTTTTTCCATTTGAAAATATATCAGTATATGATGGTTATTGTTCCGTAGTGTTTGTTCACATTAACACATTCGGTTTTCGTAACACAAGTTGCTTCGTAATGGGATAATGTTTCATGGCTTTTGGGATATCGTTTACGGCTTTTCCCGTTTATTGTCCGTGGTAGTATCTGTAATTGAACGAAGCAGCTGCTCTACCAACGGATGGATGAGCAATTATTAGGAAACGATATGTAGAAATAAAGCAGTCAACTTTATTCAAGAACTTTCGGAACGCTTTAGTTCCGTAGTCAGAGAGATGGAGGGGAGCTCGTTTTTGGTCCTCGGGAAGAGCTCTTCCCCATCTCACTGACGACGGAATTAGAGCGTTCCAAAAGCTCTGAAATAAAAAGTTGAGCGTATTGGTCCTGTACGATTTTCCTTAGTAAACGCTCATCCATTCGTTGGTAGAGCAATTGTTTCATTTAATTACAGATACCACCAAAGACAAAAAAGGGAAAAAGCCGTAGAAGCTCTACCAAAAACCACTCATTTTTCTGATTACAAATGCGCAGCATGAGTAATAAGAAAGATTAAAAGTTAGAAATTTTTAATTACGAAGTATTAATGTACCTCAGTTTTTCAAAATCAAAACAACGTGTTTCCTTCCATAGAAAGAACCATGACAAAGCCGTGTTAACATAAACACGGGTGCTTTGTAACGGGCGCCTGTTTCATGTTTGTTAGATCTTCTACTACTTTTCCCGCTTTTGTCTGTGTTGCTATCTGTAATTAGTCGAAACAATTGCTCTACCAACGAATGGATGAGCGATTATTAGAAAAAATTCAAAGACAATACAGTCAGCTTTTTTATTTAGAGCTTTCGGAACGCTCTGCTTCTGTTGTCAGTTCCGTCAAAAACTCCTTCATCTCACTGATGACAAAACTAGAGCGTTCTGAAAGGTCTAAATAAAAAAGCTGACTGTATTGTTTTTGAATTTTTCCCAATAATCACTCATCCATTCGTTGGTAGAGCAATTGTTTATACTAATTACAGATACCTTCACACAGAAAAAACACGGGAAAAGTCGTAGAAAATTGAACAAACAGCCGTGTTAACAATCACAAATCAAATCTATTTATAAAAACGGCGGTAGAAGAAAGAAATTACTAATTACTTTCATTTCATTTCCTTTTGCTAAGTGAAGGAATTGCATAGAAAATTTAATGAAGAGCTTATCAAAACTTATACCTGTGATTAGTAATACTTCCGCAAAAACTATAAACAAATGTAAAGTTTTCGAACGAAGAATCTTTAATCTATTGCAAATCTGGAAGTTATCATTCAGTTTCCTAAAATGTTTAGAGAAATCATAACAAAGCACTTTAATCTTGTAAGCAAATTAATAATAATAAGAAGAACAAAGAGCGCTTGTTAAATGACTGCACATCTCACAAAGCACATCAGTCTTTCAATGTCTTCACGGTAATCATTCGCTTAATATGGACGATGAAGACAAAACATGATGGATCAATGCATACGACAAACAGCTCTTCTCTCCATCAGTAACGTTTGTACTTAATGAGCTGTTCTTAACCCGTCTAATTGAAAACATCGTTGATAATCAGAATTATGGCTTACGAAACTTCCATTAATTCATAAATGTTATTAAACGAAACAACTGCTCTACCAACGGATGGATAAGTAATTATTAGGAAAAACTGTACAGAACCAATCCTCAGAAATGACGTCAGTGAAATGGAGGAGAGCTTTTCCCGAGGTTCAAAAATGAGCTCTCTTCCATCTCATTGACGACGGAACTAGAGCGTTCCGAACGCTCTCAGATAAAGTTCAGTGCATTGGTGCCGTACAATTTTTCTTAATAATCGCTCATCCATTCGCCGGTAGAGCAGTCGTTTCGCTAATTCACACAAATACAATCACACAGAGGAAAAACTGAAAAAGCCGTAGAAGATCTATTAAAACCCATTGGGTTTTCTGATTACTAATGCACAGTATCAGTAAAAAGAGAGATTATACGTTAGAAGTTTCTACCTACGAAATAATGCACCTCAGTTTTTCGAAATGAATAAAAAATTTCATTGTAAGCAAAGAATCACAATAAGGCCCTGTTGACAATGACAAATGGGAACTATTTGCAAACACGGTGGTACCAGAAAAAAATTACTAATTAGCTACGTTCACTTCTTCTGCTAAGCAAGGGATATGCATAGAACATTTAACGATGAATTTTTTCAAAACTTATACCTATAATTGGTAATGCTTTTCCAAAAAGTATAAACAAGTGGAGTGTTTTTGAACGAAGAATCGTTAAAATATTGCAAATGTGGAAGTTATCATTTTCTTAAATCGTGTAGAGAAATTATAACAAACCACTTTAAACTTGTTAACAAATTAATAATAATAACAAAGAGCGTATGCTAGAAAATTCGACATTTCATATAGCACATCACTGTTTCAATGATATCTTCATGGTAATCATTCGTTTAATAAAGATGAAGAAGCGAAAATATGATGGATAAATGCGTACGACAAACCGCTCTTCTCTTCATCAGTAACATTTGTACTTAATGAGCTGTTCTTAACTTCCATATTTGAAAATATCGCCCGTAATGAGAAGTATGTATTACGAAACTTCCGATAATTCATTACATATTTGGCATATCTTCAATTATACGGACAAGTTACGATAAAAATATCAAGTTCATACAATGAAATACAATCTTTGGATGATTCCAACCTGCCGCTGCAAATGTATAAAAAATAAGAAGCCGCTTTCAAGAGTAACTCAAATGCAGCAACTTTAGCTTCACTTTAAACAATCAAAAGTTTTAGCGTAATTATGGCACCTAACTGAGTAACAGCTTATGGATTTCATCACGTCACGTTGAGATAAACTGGATCATACGCCTGCATTAAGTAGAAAAATGATGTATACTTTTCTGATATTAAAAGTGTCTTCTTTGACATTAAACGACAGCGTGACGACAATGCAACTATTCTAAGACCGTTCCATTATTACGACTGATTAGTGAGCATACTTTTAAATGATTGCAACACGTCTCATTGTGCTACTTTGCTACGTTGTCTAAAAAGATGAGACAGAGACGTTTTTCTTGTTTTGTCAATGCACAATAAGGGACACTTGCATTTCACGTAATCAAAACATTTTCTGCTTTTTGCCGAAATGAACTTCAATTTCGTCATTCATAAATTAACTGTGAAAGAACCATTGGCGATTTACAAGTAATTTTAAAACGTCGCCCTTAAATGCTTCAATAACATCCTTATAATAAACTAAAACAACTTCAGAATAACCGACGCCGACATAAAATGCCTCTTCGTCATATCGTACAATTAATCACTTGCCGTAAAGAACAATTCTATAAAAAGTTTTATCTTTACATGTTGCAATAGCGAAGAGAATAAATTATTGTTACGAGTCGAAATTGCGCGGCCTAGCAAATTATTTATTAATTTGATGGCAATAGAATCTAAATGATCAGAAACGACTGCAAATTTCATTCAGAGTACATTATTTAACAGTGTATATTTAAAACCCACAAAACTATTCAAAACAAGTACTTTTAAACCCGCTGCGTCCCTCCTTAATCTTTACCGCCATTCTTACTTACATATTTCTGCATTCGTAATGAAATTGCAAACGTCGTACGAACCGAACACCGGTTAATGCTATTTTGAAAAAATTTACAAAAAGAACAAACAAATTATTTCTCCAACATTTAAATAGGTATCAATAGAATTGGCGTCCATTTATCTTTTCAATTTCAACAATGATAATTTTTCCTATGAGATTGAAACAAAGTAAAGTGAGCCATTCTTTTATCTGCCAAATTTATTGAAATATATGCTGAGCGGATATTGTTTTAAAACTTTCAAGATGCTCTTAAAATAGACGTTAAAGTACTTCAGAGTGAAAAGAGCAATCGATGAAAAAGGACGGAAAGAAGACAACAGCTGACAATGATGCGCTAACTGGTCAGTACCGATTCAATTACAATTTCCTCTTGTAAAGAAGCGGAAAATCGCTTTACAGACGATACAGTAAAGAGATCATAAGAATAATCACCAAAATGAACAATCCATTAATGTTTATATGAAAAAAGTATGCAAAATTGATCACTTCAATGCCATTTTAATAGTCTAAATTGCTTGCTTAAGAAAAATTTAACAGTACATATATACAACGAATACATTATAAATTAAATATAAACTTTTACCTGATGATATTGACATGATGAGGAACTTTCTGTTTAAAATATAAACAATAGAACCTTCGGTAATGATGGAACTTATATTGTTTCTTTTACGGTCAACGGATAAATCATACAAATATTGTTTTTTTCATTATTTCACAAATGTAACCATGTTTCGCTCATTATGTTTACATAAATTGTAATATAAACACTAGCAAATAGGGTCAGCTAATTTGCATTATCTTCTTCATCGCAAACATAACAGCAATAGTACTTAACCAAAGTAAACGAACTATAGCAGAAGGTCAGCTAAACTACTTCTTAAAGTAAAGCAGCTAACTGAAGATTCAACGTTAATTTGTGTTTCTAAGCCGCTTATAGCGAAGTTCAAAGGGTCAGACATTAATTTGCATAAGGCCGATTTTTAGGGTATATAATACACACAGACTGCTCGGCAGTTTAGTGCGTCTTTGCCCGTCTGTGCTATATGCGTGGTGTGTGTGTTGTAAGCTTTCAGTGTGCACTGATTCGTGTAACAGTTGCAGGGCACGTGCTGCGCGGTGCGGTGTGTGTTGTGACGCGGCGTGGCGCAGGGTAGGGTGGGGTGCGCGGTGTGTGTGTGTGTGTGTGTGTGTGTGTGCGCGCGCGTGTGTGTGTGTGTGTGTGTGTGTGCGTGTGTGTGTGTGTGTGTGTGTGTGCGTGTGTGTGTGCGTGTGCGTGTGTGTGTGCGTGTGTGTGTGCGTGTGTGTGTGCGTGTGTGTGTGCGTGTGCGTGTGTGTGTGTGCGTGTGTGTGCGCGTGCGTTCAAGTGAGGGCTGAAAGGGAAGACAAAAGAAATTCAAAGGGAGAGCAAAACTGGATAACCGGAAGGCAGGGAAAGCTAAGAATGCAACAATTCACAACGGGGAAAGCATACGCCGGTGATTAACGTCTCTGATGAATAGCTGAATCCGCCAGTTCTGTAAGATATCAGGGAAAGAGCAAAACGTGGTAATTCGCAAGATTCTCAGGTAAGTGTTCGTGCACTACATGAGTCGGCAGAAATAAGCTTTTCCTACTTCAACGAAGACTATTTGTCCGTTTCCAGCAGCTAATTTTTCTCTACAGCACCGTTGGTTTTGTTACTGTTTCTCTACCTGGTGTTTCGTACCTCCAGTCAACCTAACGGCCACCCAAAAGTCACTGGTTTAGTTCAAAATCAAGTCACTTAGGCTCAGCAAATGAAAATTAAACCATTTCATCACAATGAAGGTTTACTAACCTGTTACAACAAATCTTATCTTCCTTCTTCCAGAAATCAAAAATCTTTCGTATCAGACATGCATTGAACTGATTTTTTCATGATCTGCAAATGGACAAACGAAGCGTAACTATTCAACGTTCTTTATTCACTGAAACAGTACCATAACTTGGCTTTCATACATCTTTACGTTGCCGTACGTCGCACGCGTGTGAATCAATTAGAATACTTCTCATGTATGCCATATCAGTAGCCAACTCAATTCAAGCGTCCAGAACAAGAAAAGACTACATGATTAGTGCTGAATGAGCACAAAAGATTTCTAAGAACACGGGAGCACTTTACATAAGCTTGGCGGAAGACTACACTGATAACGTGCGAGCAGTGTTTTTAAGCAATACTATTTCAATAACATATAGATTTCGCAACTGTAATGCAAAAATAATGACATCTTGCTGTAACGTGTTTGATGAAAACCGACAGTGCCGCCTAATAAAGCTTGTCCGACTTCGGACTTAATCTAGCATAACGCCTGACTCCATTGGTGTTTTTAAATAGAATTAAAACGCGGATAGTTTCTTCCGCCATAAGCATTTGAGATGACCGAGGCGCAACTTAAGAAATATGTCTTCTGAGACGTGCAGTCAAGAGAGTCACTTTAGAGCAAAACGGTTAATACCAATCATATGTAACTGAAGAAACATTAACCTAGAAAATTATAATGCAGAAATATTGCTAACAAAGAGGCGTTAACAAAACATTATTGCCTTCGGAGACTGAACAGTGCGAATCGCGATTACAGTAATCAATCATATCCTGAAAGCCTTGCCAGGTGTACGTTCAATTCTGTTTTTTCCAAATAAATGAATTCTATCCGACTACGCAATACTTCGGAGTCGTTTTCCTGCTTACAGCTCTCGTAAGAACAGGTATTCATGCTGCTTGTACAAGTGTTTTTCATTACACTGAACTGCACATAGTCAAAATGAAGAATAGCTGACCATTCGCTGAAAGCATACGCTATATTCATTTGCTGATTACTACAAAACACTGGGTGGCCAGCTTGATGTTTCACGGCGCCTGAACTGATCTATACTCTGAAACATTTCTTAGATTTACAATTATGTTACCTTTTGATTGTTTTACTGTTCCCTTTGAACATCCTCACAAATAGCTCGCGAACGCTTTGTTCTTATTGATGGAATGAGTTCGGATGGAATGAGTTGTTCTGAAGTTCCGGAGCATGTAGCTCCACCACCTCACTGACGACGGAACTAGAGCGTTCCGAAAGCTTTGAACAATAAAACAGTTGAGTGCGTTGATATCTGTACTTTTCTTAATAACGGCTCATCCATCCGTTGGTAGAGCAGTTGTTTAGTTTAATTACAGATAACAGCACAACGAAAAACGGGAAAAGCCGTAGAAGACCTTACAACCATGAAAATTCAACCCGTTACAAAACATCCAGTTTTCAAGGACTTTGACTACATATTTAAATGATTACTTTGGACCTAAATAAGCAGAGGGAAAAGAAGTCGATAAAAATTAGCCATCGCTCAACGTGTACTGCATTTTCTCATTCTCGCCTTCTCTTTTTTGTTAATTTAGCTATAAGGATGGAAAGCCAGGTTGTGGGCTAATTCAGGACCACTTAATATCCCAGTTCTTGCTTACGTTGGAGACAGGTTGTTGTCCAACTTAATAATTCTATACATTGGTTAGGGCAGTGTTTTTTATTTGAATTTACTTCAGGGAAAAACAATTACTTGCTGCTAAGCCCCTTTGGTTATATTGTAGGGGTAATACATTTACTGCCACCGGGAATGCTTATCGACCGGCAAACAAGTTAGTTACTTTGATTTGTTGCACTTCTGTTGCCTAAATTTTTTTTATTCAGCTGATATCTTCTCTGCTACTAAGCATTATTCCCTCTTGCCAACACCCATTCAATGTAACTGGTCGTTCCAAAACATTTGTAAATGTAAAAACGGAGAATCTCATTGTGCCTGTACCAGCTGCTGGAAGAGGCCCCCGCTGATGTCAACAACACGAGATCGTTGTCCCTACCTGGCATTAACTTAAGACTACTCATAGGGCGGTGTGACTGTGCCCCCTCCTGTTACGGGACCGTGTCCAGTTTGCAGTGGGTCTCCCTGCTTGAGCTCGCTGTCTTCGTGCGCCATTGCTTCCTTGGACTTTTGTCTTTTCATAGGTTACTGTCCTTTCTCGGTTATTCACCTTAATAGGTAGCAACGGCGGTCTATATAAACGGCTGAGGCGGGAATGGTTTGGGTAGCTGAATTGGCCATGTTTCTGTCGTGCCACTACCGCTGTTCTGTACCCTCGATACAAAGTTAACAAGATTATTCTTTCAATAAAAGACATATATCAGTCGTATATCGTCGCAGGTAGCTCTGCTGCTTGATTCAATGTTTCTATGCTGTTTTTTTCTTGTATGTATTTGTTACGGAAACTGCAAAAAGCGTTTATTTGTACTTGCGAATCCTCGGAGCATTTGGAACCCTAAGTGGTCCATTGTTAAAAGTAACAAAATTTATGCTAAGTTTCTATTTAATGATGGGCTCGCTTTTAGAATTGATCAAAGGCGTGATAGAAGACGCCTGGATTTGACTTGGAAGAAAGTTGGGTTGTCGCGTGTCAAGGACAACTGCTTTGCAGCTTGTTGGACAAAAACCTATTCGAGGATGCCCCTATGGCAAGCTAATCGCTCTCCCTGGAAGTACCCTCCGCCAATGTACGCTTCATAATATCTTATCGCGCGAGAGAAAAACCAGTATCCCCTATCTTTCAGCGAGAAAATGAGAAGAGATAAGCTCGACGAGGAGCTGCTTTTGCTTTATCAACCAGTATGCGTTTTGGCTGCGACGTTTCTGGCTGCAAATTTAGTTGGTGCAACCGAGTGTTCTGTGCGCATAGGCGAAGTAAGAGTTTTTACATTTTCTTTGCAACCATGCGGTTAGAACAACAGTTTGTGAAGTTGTATTCGGCCGAGTGGTTGAATTGAGGATTCAACTTTCATTTTTCAGCTTTTTGGGCCAGAAGTGGCTTGCCAATTTCTTTCTTGCTTTTCCCGCCTGTTCACTACCTACCTGCAACTTCATGCCTTTGCATTAGGTGTTCAAGATATTATCGTGACCAAAAACGTTTGTTATCACCACCGTTCTTCATTGCTCAAATTAAATGTTATATTTAGGCAAATAGAAAATGCGAAAAGTGATCAGTCCATTAGATAGCTGCGGTAAATCGGCTGTAAGAGACACGCTGAATCTTCCGGATGCAGAAATGGACACTCTAATAGGTATTCCATGCTTTAATTCTTCATTTGAATTTTTTTTTCATGCCGCACAGTGTAGGGACTTGATCATTCAAACTAAAGCCTGTAAATGGTAGTTTGACTGATCGATGATGAAATTATTAGAATAATAGTTTGGGTTGGCTTTTATAGATTATTCTCAGTTTATTTATTGTGAAGTGCAATTGGTAGTATGCGACGATCTATCGTGACTAAGTAATTTTGAAAACATTAAAACTTCTTATCCCATCGTCGGCAGGTTAAATAATGACGACTGCTTGCGAGTGAGTGGGCAGCAACAAGAAATCTGGAACATTTATTTATGAGAATTGAATTGCAGTCGGGAAAACTGACTTTCGTAGTGAAAATGTCTAGATCGTGGTCTACTTACAGACAATCGTCGTAGTTTATCCTTCTCACGATGACACAAAAAAATTACCTGAAATCTGCAAAATTGTTTAACATTTTTATCATTACACAAAAGTTTGTTATTAATTTTGGGTCACCGAGTCAGATGCTCATTTGACATCGTTTCCAACACAGTAGTTGGAATTCATTGACGAAATTTTGTTTTTCCCGTCGAGTGTTGAGTGGTTCCTTGCCGTTAAAAGGCATAAACAATAGAGCTTCAGTTAGCACTGAACCTGTTAATCATGATAGTTCGAATTCAAATTTTTTACAATACGTGTTTCAGAAGGCAGGTGCACCACTTCCGCACATACGCAAAACGTAGCATATATTTTGGGGTGCAAGATCTAACGTAAATTATTTTGCGGAGAAAAAAACTAACAAAATAACACAAGGAAAGCTCTAACGGTCAAATGCGATGTAGTGTCTTTAAACAATGAGTCAACAGGGGAAAAACTTTCACTGTACAATCGTTCAGTAGTTTCTTTTGCATCATCGTGCTGCTGTTGCTGTCTCATTTATTGGTGAAACTCGTTTGAGCCTTCCCTTACGGATTAAGAGAAGTGAGGTTCACTATCTGTTGAAGTAGTGCGGTCAGAGTTTCGCCACCGCAGAGATCTAATCACCAGCTGACTAGATGTGTTGCTGATCTTTTTCTTACTCAAAAAATTAAGCAAACGACTCCTTAACTTCTCTCCTCTGCACATTAGCATAACATGTGAAAAACCAAGGCAACATCGATTTCCTCAGTGCAAATAGTAGCATGTTTTGAGTAAACCTGAATCTTATCAATTTCCGTGACTTTCAGAGAAGTTATTGGAAACCAGCTTGAACAGCGAACGAGCTGAAGAAGCGAAGCAGATAGAGCATTTGTTGCATGCGACAAGACATTACGACCACGACACTACTTTTCTCTTGTTAGTGTTTGTCAGTTTTTATAATACAAAAGTTTTATTACGGAATAATTCCCGTTTAATGTGTTAAATAACTCCGGAGCTTTCGGGTCGACCGAGACCCGTCTTCAGCGGTTGTAAGTCACAACGTTCTTCAGCGAAGAAAAAATGGGCTTTTGGCTTTTGGCAGAAACGCGTACCGTGCAATCGGTGAAAGGAATCCAGCGATGCACGCTTAAGAAGAGAAGGGTAAGCGAATTCTGGCAACCGAAAGAGTCAATTTGAGAGTGCAGTTACGAACTGCTGTTTTACTTAAGTACGTTTTTTTTCAAATTGTTCTTTAATCAACCCGACATATTCGACTTTACTTGAATCAGATGTAATCGTATTCACGCAATGCAAGAGTCGTGCGGCATTGATGCTGATGCCAGTTCTATTGTTCAGCTTTCTCTTTTGCAAAATGCTTCAAAAGCAACGAGAAACCAATTATTCCTACTAAGGAAATGAAGTCTGTTTTCGCCCGTTACGGTATAAATGTTGATTAAGGCATCTGACAATATTTATTGGTCACATGACCCATACCAGCAAGTATCAACCCTTCAAAAAAACTTTCATGTACACTTCGACATTTCCATTACAAGAAATAACATTTGAAACCACTATGGCATAGTTTCTCAACCTTTTTTGCCCCAGGGCTCCCCTAGGCCTTGTCAGGGCCCACCAGGGCCCCCCTAGGCCATGTCAGGGCCCCTAAGCCTTGTAAGGGCCCACCGTTTATTGCGACAATGTCCTGCCCCATTATCCTCCAGGGCTCCCAGGGGGGCCCCAGGGCCCATGTTGAGAAGCACTGCACTATGACATTCATGAAAGACGCAATAGTCAATAGTAATTCGATGTGCACCTCTGTAACAGCTATTGTTCAAAATTATGCATTATGAATGTTGAAGACCTCTTAAATACGCCTTCAGGAGTGGTCATTGGTCGATTGCCTCACATTGGTACTGGATGCTTTGATATTCTGTATCTTTCGTATTAGACAGTGTTCGAATCTTGATATGAACCTGTCAATAACAACGTTTGCAAGCCTGATCCAATTGATCAGATGTTACTATCAGGGAACAGCGCTGTCTGTTTAGCAGAAGTATTTGACACCACATTACACCCACTGAGCTCTCTTTGCGTGCAAGATTGAGAAAATGGACGCGCCGCCTGTGGATAAATATTTTCCGAAATCACTATTACGGCGACGACGACCACGACCACGACGACATTACCTTTTTCCCTTCTTAGTCTTTGTCGGCTTTTGTTTTATAACTCCGTCCAAGTTTCCAGCGTAGCTTTTGGGGCGAAAACAAACCCTGAACCGTCAGCTTAAAGCTAGTTTTAAGTTCTCTTTCGCTGCTACATTCAGGTGAAGCAGAAAAGAAAAAACGGCGGAGAATTTGTGTATGTTTAAAGCGGTAAAGGTGACTGAATTTCCCCTGTATGAGTGGAATGGCAAAAAAATACAGCTTAGTAAGAGTTCTGTAGCGTTCAAGCACTGTTTACGCGGAAGAGATAACAAGAATTGAACACGTCGTGAAATGAAAAAAAAATGGAATCGCTTCTCGAATGTCGGTGAAAAAGCTGATGAGTGAACAGTCAATGAAAACACGAAATAACAGTTTTGCAGCTAAAGAATCTTCAACTTTGCCACGCTAAATATTTTAAAATTTCAAAATACGGTCAGGTTGTCGATAGCTGAACCTGCATACTTTTCTTATCGGTATTCGGTTTTGGTCGCAGTGCATTTAGACGAAGGATGAGTAACTCAACGCAAGCTGTCCCATGTCGTATCAAGGTAAGCTTGACATTGATAGTTGCTCTACGTTATCCAAGGCTTCTTACGAAATTGTTTACGTAGTAGTCTGCAGTTAATACTCCGCCTTTCGATTATTGCTAAGTTCTTGCGTAATGTTTCAGCTGAAAAAACTCGTAGAATTCTTTTTACAATAGTTAACTTTCTAAGTTGCAAGAATGTTGTTGGTTATGCCTATGTTTTGTTTAAAGTTTCTAAACTAATCGTACCTTTTAACAAGATTGTAATTCTTTTCTTTTTCTTCGTCCTTTTAAAAAAAATAGTGCAATTCGATGCTATATTTTTTCGTCGGTCTGATCCATAACTCTCTATAGAACAACTATAACACTGTAAGTACTTATTGCGTAATTGAAGTATGGAATTTCGATCCCGTGAAAACTTTCATTAAGCGCAGCTTTCAGGAGGACACGGTTCCCGTCTTCAGCGCAAGATTAGTCTGTGCTAGTGTTTCCACTGAGCAACTGGATTCAATTTCGTACGTAATGCCATGCGGTTATCCCCCGAAACTAAGGGTTTGTCACTTCGCAATATGGGACAGATATTGGGTGATCTTTTTGAACTCTAATTGAAATTCAAGAGGCTTTCCCAGTTGTTTCATCTTTCCCGTAATCTAGCGATATCGTAGAAGAATCAAGTAAGGCATTGGTGTTCAGTCCCCTGTAGAAAACTGCCGACGGCAGAATCTTTTATCAGTGATCTATTCTATCAGGTTTGTCGAAAATCCGTTTTCCTTGAGCGTCTTTCAGAGATAATTTAGTTCTTCGAGAAAAGATTCATTGTGCTGTATTAACTTTGAACTAATACGTCTTGTATAGAGTCTGTAGTTACGGCTCGGAGATAGTAATAGTGGAGGATCAGGTACGCATCTGAAGCATAGCTTATGCTAGATTTCGCACAAAAGCTTTCTCCTTCTGAAAAACGCTTGTTTGTAATACAAATATTTCATAATTTAAATATGCCATTTTTTCATGTTTCAATTGTTTCTTCTTACGGAATTCGTCCCGTTAAAATACAAAACTTTAATAAGATTCCGTAGGATTCAGGCCGCGCGCGACCCGTCCTCAGCGGTGCTAAAATTAATGACATTAACAGTACCAAACTAATTATTATATCGGTGAGGAGACTGGAGTACGCACCGCATTCTCATAGTGGAGCTCGCTGACCTGTAAAAGAAAATTGCGGATCAAAACACGGCAGAGAAGAAAACAGAGGTGACGCGAAAGAGTTCCTGATTCGACAAGGAAGCCTTAAGGTGCCGTTTGCGGCCTGCAATTTATTTCGTTCTCGTAGCAAATAACCTCGAAGAGAATGTCGACCGATAGGGTGTGAATTAGGCGGGAGAGAACAGTGTTTTCAGCGTATAGGAACAAAAGGGTTGGTTTTGTCTTGCTACAATTTATTAGAGTACGAACTTATAACCATTCTTTACGTTTCCATTTTTTTCATTGACTGATTGGTCAAATTATTCACCCTGTAGCTGAGACTCTAATCGTTTTCATGTTCAATGTGATTCTCCATATGCTGTAGAACAGAACAATTTTGCGATGCAGTTCTTTCCGCACAGCAGAATTTTCTTATCAGCGTTTATGATTTTCAAAAATAGCAATAATGAGGGATCATGGCTGAGTTGTTTATTGGCCGCGTCGGTTTAGTAATTCTTGCAGACTGAATTTTTGTTAATGATGAATGTACGTATGTAATCTTTTGTTATAATCCTCAGTGTGTTAAACTGACGGGACATTGCTCCTCAAATGAGTAAATTTAAACCAGATTAAATGTTTCTTATGTTCTTTGAATCGCTCAGTTACGTTTAGCTCAGTTTCTTCTGCATAAAGGTTCGAACAGCTGCATTCAACTACGTACAAGATGCTTTAACGTTTGTCCTCCGAAACTAAGAGTTTGTCGCTTCAGATTATGGAGTAGATATTGTGTGACCTTTTTGTTCTTTAAATAAAATTTAAGAGACTTTCCTAATTCCGTTATCTTTTCTTCTAATGTACCGATATGTGAAAAGATCGTTTACGGTTATGGTTTTCATTCCGCTGTTTCTTTTCAGTGATCGTTAGTGTGAGATTTGTTAAAAATCTGTTTTCCTTGATCGTCTTTCAAAGATCATTTAGCTGAATGGGAAACGAAAAGCTCAGCAACAGCGGCCTGCTTTTCTGAGCGATCGCTTTCCCGTTCGATGCGATATGGAAAGTAGCGCCAGAAACATAATCCTGCAATGTTCTAGCTTTTAGACAGCTGTGTTGGTTCCTGTACGACTCCTCGACGCCATTATATCTCTTGATAGCCATGATCGTCTAAAGTTGCTCTTCTAAAGCTTGGAGGCACCTAGAAGACGTAGTTTAACTGGCGAATAGTATGTGCCTATAGTTAAGCGGAGCCATATTCCTAGTTTTCAGAGGTCGAGTAATGAACGGAAAGCCGAAAATATGAAAAAGTTCTCTTTTTACATTTTTCGTACAGTAGATGAACGAAACGCAGGTACCGATATTTTCAACAATACTCGCAGGCTGTCCGCCGCGCGCCGGATAGGTCTTTCGTCCGTGAAAAAACCGTAGAGCCGCTATGATGCTCCTGCAAAGTGGGAGCGGGAACACCGAGGGGAACTCACCCTGTTTTTGCGCGTGATCCCATCACCCGAGCAGAAATGCAAAGTGGTCGCAGAAACCAAATCATGCACCGTACTAGCTTTTATACAGCTGTGTTGAGTCGCGTAAGAGTCTTAGAAGCTGTTAGACTTCCTGATGGCGGTGTTTGACTGAAGTTGTTTTTCCTTGCCCTGGGGGCACGGTAATGAAGAAGTTTAACTGCCGAATATTATGTGCGTATACCTACGCAGAGCCATATTTCCGTTTTATGGAGCTCATTTGTGCAACGGGAGAGCAGAAACACGAAAGCGAGTCTTTTTACATTCTTCGTACAGTAGATGAACGAAAAGCAGGTACCAGTATTTTCAAAATTCTTAACTAGGCGTCGCATGCGCGGCGGAAACGTTTCTTGTGAGCTAGAGGGCTGTAGTAGCGCTGCAGCTTTCATGCGGAGTGGGATTTGATACGCGGACCGGTAGGGAGCCTGTTCTTCTGCGCGATGGCTTCATTTGAAACTAAATCGAAAGGAGTGCTCAAAAACGTGTTCGCTGCATCCTCCTTGCTGCTAAGTGGATGCTCTGGGTCGGATAGAGACTTTGGAAGCTGTAAGTTTCGTTTGTCGCGGTGATCGACAAAAGGCGCTTTTCTATACACTGGCCGTTCATGGACGAAGAACTTTACGTAGCGAGTATTATGTTCCTATACTTATGGAAAGCAGCATTCGGACTTTTCGAGCCACGGGAGGCTGGAAATAGGAGAAATGACTTTCTACGTACAGTAGATGTACGAAAAGCAGGTACCACGTTTTTCAAAAATACTCATAGGCCTTCCTCTGCGCGCCCGACTAGTGTTTTGTGCGCGAGAGCGCTTCAGTAGCGCAGTATCGGTTCTCTGTTATGGGAACAGAAACGCAGAACTATAATGAGCCCCTTTTTTTTCGCGCGATGGCTTCATTTGAATCCAAATCTAACGTAGCCGGCATAAACGTAGTCCTGCATTATTCTGGCTTCTGGAAGCTATAGGTTTCGCTTGTGGCGGTGTTCGACCAAAACCGCTCTTGTATAGCCAGGGCGCGCATAGACGACGTAGTTTAAGTAGCGAATGTCATAGCCGCATAATTATAGAGAGCATAGATCGGATTTTTCCGAGATCGTTTGAGCTACGGGTAGCTGGAGATATGAAAAAATTTTGTTTTAACATTCTTCGTACAGTAGGTTAACGATAAGAAGGGAGTAGTATTTTCAAAAATAGTCACTAGCCGTCTAACGCTCGCATGAGAACGGTATTATTTTCGAGACGGTTACAGACGCGCCAAAACGCTTTTGCGAAAAAGATAAAAAAAAAGGCCGAGCGAGAGCGAAGCAGTTTTTTGCACCATCGCTTCATCCGAAACGAAATGGAAAGTTACGGGCACAATCGTACTCCTTAATGCGTGTTGCCAACAGATGGCTGTGCTGCCCCGCTATAGAGCTTTGGAATCTGCAGATTGCTATGATTGTGGTGTTCCATTGGAGCCGCACTTGTATATTCTGAGGGGCGCATACAGGAACTTTTAACTGGCTAATATAGTGCCCCTATACTTACGGTTAGTGCCACTCCGATTTTTCAGTGCTTGTGCGAGCAACGGACAGCTGGAAATACGATAAAATGCTAGTTTTTGGATTAATGCTACAGTAAGTAAAGGAAAAGCAGGTACCACTATTTTCAAAAATAGTGATGAAGCCTCCGGAGCGCGTGGACAAGTTTTTTGTCTGCAAGAAAGCTACCGGTGGCTGCGTGAAACCGTTTCGCGTCACAAAAAGACGCGCCAAACAAACACGTAACGCCTTTTCACTTTTGCGTCAAAAGAAGGCACGTCAAACTGGGACGTCATATTTTAACTGTGCGTAAATTTGTTTCATTTGAAAAAAAAGGTATGTTTAGCTTAATTAGAATGGGTGCATGTCGACTGCAGCTGAACGTGAGAGTTGCGTGAAAAGAAAGCGAGTCAGTCTGACTTGAAAGGTTATTTTGTCATCGTCGGGATACTTTTATGTATTTGCAGTTAAACGTGAAAAGTAACGCACGTAAACGGTATGACGTGAATTAATTATAGAAGAGAATGATAGATTTCTTTCAGTTTTAGATTTAAAGTGAATGTTTTCAGAAAAGTGGGTATTGCGAATTGTTTTCCAGTTTCAAAAGTGCTCATCCTTTAAGCTCTCTTTAAACAGGTTGAAGTTGCCGGTGTATAAAAGGTATGAGTAGAGAAGCAAACAGATAAAGCGAACAACTGTGCTGTTTGCTCGAAACTTTAAGAATACAGTAAAATTGAGGTAAAGAAAGAACAAAAGAATAAAAAAAGAAACGCAAATGAATACAATTCATAGTGGCAAGCGGACAAGAATAAAGCGATGGAACAGGAAAGCCGCAGAAACCAGGATGATATAAAAGACGGAAAGGAAGCATAGAAGGCACCAAGAGAAAGATGAGAAAGAAGAAAAGAAACGACGAAGGACTATTAAAGAAGAAGGAAAGGAATAAGGTAGGAAAATTCGAACAAAGGGAAAGAGAAAGAAGGAAGAAAAAATTAGCGAAGACAATTTTGTGCCAACATAGAGCGCACCACACTACATACAAACTTTAACGGCTTTAACCAGAGTTTAAACGATGGCCAAATCAGAAACTGGAAAATAATTGACATTTTAACAAACTTTCACCAGTTAATTCCCACCTACAATGGATAGCTGTGAATATAAATCCTTTACGATAAAAACTCTTAAACCGTGATTCTATTTTATTGTGAACATAATGTTTATGTAAAAGCACAACCTATATTCAGAGATGTAATTATTGTTCCTAATATTTTCTTATTAAGTTGAGATTTAAGGTTTATCGCACCCTGTCGAAGGTCCTTTGAATCAGCGTTGATGGCGAGCAACAATCCGCCCTGAAAGCTCTACTTGGGAAGAAAAGATGAGAAAACAATATGTCGTATCTTTTTGAATAGTACAATAATGGAGTAATGCACGCAGTTATTTGGAAGTTTTTCATGTGTTAAGTAGTTTGCCCGGAAAAGCAGCCTAAATTTATTTTTCTTTTTCAATGACGATTGATAGTTGCCCATGAAACCGACCGTTCACGAAATCTACCGCAACTTTGTCATTCAAATTCCTAAGGATAATAAGTGACGTATACCCAACATGAAAACGAATACACCCGTGAAAACCAGTAATTTAGTTCCCCATTAAAGACGGAACATCAAAAAGTAAATTTGTTTTAAGAACAAAGCCTCTTTCAATTCTTTTATTAGTTGCTATGGTTTTTGTGGTTGTAAATTGCTGTATGCACTACAACAACTCAATAAGTTGCCCTACAAATTGCTGTATTCTGTATGCAATACTACCACTACAACAACTCAACTTAAAGCTACTTTTAAATTCTCCTTCGCTGCTGCATTCAGGTGAAGCAGAAAACAAAAACGCCGGAGAATTTGTGTATGTTTAAAGCGGTAAAGGTGACTGAACTTCCCCTGTATGAGTGGAATGGCGAAAAAATACAGCTTAGTAAGAGTTCTGTAGCGTTCAAGCACTGTTTACGCGGAAGAGATATCAAGAATTGAACACGTCGTGGAATGAAAAAAGTATGCAATCGCTTCTCGAATGTCGGTGAAAAAGCTGATGAGTGAACAGTCAGTGAAAACACGAAATAACAGTTTTGCAGCTAAAGAATCTTCAACCTAGCCACGTTAAATATTTTAAAATTTCAAAATACGGTCAGGTTGTCGATAACTGAACCTGCATACTTTTCTTATCTGTATTTGGTTTTGGTCGCGGTGCATTTAGACGAAGGATCAGTAATTCAACGCAAGCTGTCCCATGTCGTATCAAGGTAAGCTTGACATTAATAGTTGCTCTACGTCATCCAAGGCTTCTTACGAAGTTGCTAACGTAGTAGTCACTAGTTAATACTCCGCTTTTCGACTATTGCTAAGTTCTTGCGTAATGTTTCAGCTGAAAAGACTCGTAGAATTGTTTTTACAATAGTTATCATTCTAACCTTCATCAATGTTGCTGACTTTGCCTATGTTTTGTTTAAAGTTTTTAAACTTATGGTACCTTGTAACATGATTGTAATTTTTCTTTTTCTTCGTCTTTTTAAAAAAATACTGCAATTCGATGCTACACTTTTTCGTCGGTCTGATCCATAACTCTCTATAGAAAACTATAACACTATAAGTACTTATTGCGTAATTGAAGTATGGAATTTCGATCCCGTGAAAACTTCCATTAAGCGCAGCTTTCAGGAGGACACGGTTCCCGTCTTCAGCGGAAGATTAGTCTGTGCTAGTGTTTCCACTGAGCAACTGGATTCAATTTCGTACGTAATGCCATGCGGTTATCCCCCGAAACTAAGGGTTTGTCACTTCAGAATATGGGACAGATATTGGATGATCTTTTTGAACTCTAATTGAAATTCAAGAGGCTTTCCCAGTTGTTTCATCTTTCCCGTAATCTAGCGATATCGTAGAAGAATCAAGTAAGGCATTGGTGTGCACTCCCCTGTAGAAAACTGCCGACGGCAGAATCTTTTATCAGTGATCTATTCTATCAGGTTTGTTCAAAATGCGTCTTGCTTGAGCGTCTTTCAGAGATAATTTAGTTCTTCGAGAATAGATTCCTTGTGCTGTATTAACTTTGAACTAATACGTCTTGTATAGAGTCTGTAGTTACGGCTCCGAGATAGTAATAGTGGAGGATCAGGTACGCATCTGAAGCATAGCTTATGCTAGATTTCTGAATTTTTGTTAATCATGAATGTACGTATGTAATTTTTAGTTATAATGCTCAGTGTGTTAAACCGGCGAGACGTTGCTCCTCAAATGAGTAAATTTAAACCAGATTAAATGTTTCTTATGTTCTTTGAATCGCTCAGTTACGTTTAGCTCAGTTTCTTCTGCATAAAGGTTCGAACAGCTGCATTCAACTACGTACAAAATGCTTTAACGTTTGTCCTCCGAAACTAAGAGTTTCTCGCTTCAGATTATGGAGTAGATATTGGGTGACCTTTTTGTTCTTTAAATAAAATTTAAGAGACTTTCCCAATTCCCTTATCTTTTCCTCTAGTGTACCGACATCTTAGAAGATCGTTTGCGGTTATGGTTTTCATTCCGCTGTTTCTTTTCAGTGATCGTTAGTGTGAGATTTGTTAAAACTCTGTCTTCCTTGATCGTCTTTCAAAGATCATTTAGCTGAATGGGAAACGAAA
Organism: Trichuris trichiura; assembly: GCA_037903355.1. Taxonomy (NCBI): domain Eukaryota; kingdom Metazoa; phylum Nematoda; class Enoplea; order Trichinellida; family Trichuridae; genus Trichuris; species Trichuris trichiura. The sequence continues at coordinate 1,866,214 of JBAJFE010000011.1, forward strand.
AGCTCAGCAACAGCGGCCTGCTTTTCTGAGCGATCGCTTTCCCGTTCGATGCGATATGGAAAGTAGCACTAGAAATATAATCCTGCGATGTTCTAGCTTCTAGACAGCTGTGTTGGTTCTCGTACGACTCCTCGACGCCATTATATCTCTTGACGGCCGTCATCGTCTAAAGCTGCTCTTCTAAAGCCTGTAGGGACCTAGAAGACGTAGTTTAACTGGCGAATAGTATGTGCCTATAGTTAAGCGGAGCCATATTCCTAGTTTTCAGAGGTCGAGTACTGAACGGAAAGCCGAAAATAAGAAGAACTTCTTTTTTACATTTTTCGTACAGTAGATGAACGAAAAGCAGGTAGCGGTAGTTTCAAAAATAGTCACAGGCCGCCCCCTGCGCGTTGGAGAAATCTTTTGCCGGCGAGGTGGCTACAGTGGACCTATAATCGTCCTGCGGAATGGGAACGGGAGTGCGGACCGGTAACGAGACTGTTTTTCTGTGCGATGGTTTTATTTGAAACCAAACAGAGAGCAGCGGGCAGAAAAGTATTCCTGCATCATTCCTTTTTTTAAATAGCTACTCTGGTTTGCGTAGAAACTTTGGAAGCTATAGATTTCGTTCGTTCCCTTGGCGGTGTTCGACGGAAGCCGCTCTTTTATACATTCAGCGCGCATGGAGGAAGGACTTTAGCTAGCGCATATTATGTCGCCATACTTATGGAGAGCAATGTTGAGATTTTTCGTCGCTCGTTTGGACAATCCGCGGCCGAAAACAAGAAATAATTCTTTTTTTACGTTCCTCGTACAGTAGTTGAACGAAACGCAGGTACCGATATTTTCAACAATACTCGCAGGCTGTCCACTGCGCGCCGGATAGGTCTTTCGTCCGTGAAAAAACCGTAGAGCCGCTATGATGCTCCTGCAAAATGGGAGCGGGAACACCGAGGGAAACTCACCCTGTTTTTGCTCGTGATCCCATCATTCGAGCAGAAATGGAAAGTGGCCGCAGAAACCAAATCATGCACCGTACTAGCTTTTATACAGCTGTGTTGAGTCGCGTACGAGTCTTAGAAGCTGTTAGACTTCCTGATGGCGGTGTTTCACTGAAGTTGTTTTTCCTTGCCCTGGGGGCACGGTAATGAAGAAGTTTAACTGCCGAATATTATGCGCGTAGCAGCCATATTCCCGTTTTTTGGAGCTCATTTGTGCAACGGGAGAGCAGAAACATGAAAGCGAGTCTTTTTACATTCTTCGTACAGTAGATGAACGAAAAGCAGGTACCAGTATTTTCAAAATTCTTAACTAGGCGTCGCATGCGCGGCGGAAAAGTGTTTTGTGCGCTAGAGGGCTGTAGTAGCGCTGCAGCTTTCTTGCGGAGTGGGATTTGTTACGCGGACCGATAGGGAGCCTGTTCTTCTGCGCAATGGCTTCATTTGAAACTAAATCGAAAGGAGTGCTCAAAAACGTGTTCGGTGCATCTTCCTTGCTGCTAAGTAGATTCTCTTTGTCGGATAGAGACTTTGGAAGCTGTAAGTTTCGTTTCTCGCGGTGATCGACAAAAGGCGCTTTTCTATACACTGGCCGTTCATGGACGAAGAACTTTACGTAGCGAGTATTATGTTCCTATACTTATGGAAAGCAGCATTCGGACTTTTCGAGCCACGGGAGGCTGGAAATAGGAGAAATGACTTTCTTCATACAGTAGATGTACGAAAAGCAGGTACCACGTTTTTCAAAAATACTCATAGGCCTTCCTCTGCGCGCCCGACTAGTGTTTTGTGCGCGAGAGCGCTTCAGTAGCGCAGTATCGGTTCTCTGTTATGGGAACGGAAACGCAGAACTATAATGAGCCCCTTTTTTTGCGCGATGGCTTCATTTGAATCCAAATCTAACGTAGCCGGCATAAACGTAGTCCTGCATTATTCTGGCTTCTGGAAGCTATAGGTTTCGCTTGTGGCGGAGTTCGACCAAAACCGCTCTTGTATAGCCAGGGCGCGCATAGACGAAGTAGTTTAAGTAGCGAATATCATAGCCGCATAATTATAGAGAGCATAGATCGGATTTTTCCGAGATCGTTTGAGCTACGGGTAGCTGGAGATATGAAAAAATTTTGTTTTAACATTCTTCGTACAGTAGGTTAACGATAAGAAGGGAGTAGTATTTTCAAAAATAGTCACTAGCCGTCTAACGCTCGCATGAGAACGGTATTATTTTCGAGACGGTTACAGACGCGCCAAAACGCTTTTGCGAAAAAGATAAAAAAAAAGGCCGAGCGAGAGCGAAGCAGTTTTTTGCACCATCGCTTCATCCGAAACGAAATGGAAAGTTACGGGCACAATCGTACTCCTTAATGCGTGTTGCCAACAGATGGCTGTGCTGTCCCGCTATAGAGCTTTGGAATCTGCAGATTGCTGTGATTGTGGTGTTCCATTGGAGCCGCACTTGTATATTCTGAGGGGCGCATACAGGAACTTTTAACTGGCTAATATGGTGCCCCTATACTTACGGTTAGTGCCACTCCGATTTTTCAGTGCTTGTGCGAGCAACGGACAGCTGGAAATACGATAAAATGCTAGTTTTTGGATTAATGCTACAGTAGGTAAAGGAAAAGCAGGTACCACTATTTTCAAAAATAGTGATGAAGCCTCCGGAGAGCGTGGACAAGTTTTTTGTCTGCAAGGAAGCTACCGGTGGCTGCGTGAAACCGTTTCGCGTCACAAAAAGACGCGCCAAACAAACACGTAACGCCTTTTCACTTTTGCGTCAAAAGAAGGCACGTCAAACTGGGGCGTCATATTTTAACTGTGCGTAAATTTGTTTCATTTGAAAAAAAAGGTATGTTTAGCTTAATTAGAATGGGTGCATGTCGACTGCAGCTGAACGTGAGAGTTGCGTGAAAAGAAAGCGAGTCTATGTGACTTGAAAGGCTATTTTGTCATCGTCGGGATACTTTTATGTATTTGCAGTTAAACGTGAAAAGTAACGCACGTAAACGGTATGACGTGAATTAATTATAGAAGAGAATGATAGATTTCTTTCAGTTTTAGATTTAAAGTGAATGTTTTCAGAAAAGTGGGTATTGCGAATTGTTTTCCAGTTTCAAAAGTGCTCATCCTTTAAGCTCTCTTTAAACAGGTTGAAATTGCCGGTGTATAAAAGGTATTAGTAGAGAAGCAAACAGATAAAGCGAACAACTGTGCTGTTTGCTCGAAGCTTTAAGAATAGAGTAAAATTGAGGTAAAGAAAGAACAAAAGAATAAAAAAAGAAACGCAAATGAATACAATTCATATTGGAAAGCGGGCAAGAATAAAGCGATGGAACAGGAAAGCCGCGGAAACCAGGATGATATAAAAGACGGAAAGGAAGCATAGAAGGCACCAAGAGAAAGATGAGAAAGAAGAAAAGAAACGACGAAGGACTATTAAAGAAGAAGGAAAGGAATAAGGTAGGAAAATTCGAACAAAGGGAAAGAGAAAGAAGGAAGAAAAAATTAGCGAAGACAATTTTGTGCCAACATAGAGCGCACCACACTACATACAAACTTTAACGGCTTTAACCAGAGTTTAAACGATGGCCAAATCAGAAACTGGAAAATAATTGACATTTTAACAAACTTTCACCAGTTAATTCCCACCTACAATGGATAGCTGTGAATATAAATCCTTTACGATAAAAACTCTTAAACCGTGATTCTATTTTATTGTGAACATAATGTTTATGTAAAAGCACAACCTATATTCAGAGATGTAATTATTGTTCCTAATATTTTCTTATTAAGTTGAGATTTAAGGTTTATCGCACCCTGTCGAAGGTCCTTTGAATCAGCGTTAATGACGAGCAACAATACGCCCTGGAAGCTCTACTTGGTAAGAAAAGATGAGAAAACAATAGGTCTTATCTTTTTGTATAGTGCAATAATGGAGTAATACTCGCAGTTATTTGGAAGTGTTTCATGTGCAATGTAGTTTGCCTAGAAAAACCAGCCTAAGTTTGTTTCCTTTTTCAATGACGATTGATAGTTGCCCATGAAACGGACCACTCACAAAATCTACTGCAACTTTGTCATTCACTTTCCTAAGGATAATAAGTAACGTATAGCCAACATGAAAACGGAAACACCCGTGAAACCGAATAATTCAGTTCCCCATTAAAGATGGCACATCAAAAAGTAAATTTGTTTCAGGAACAAAGCTTCTTTGAGTTCTTTTATCAGTTGCTATGGATTTTACGATTGTAGATGCTGTATGCACTGCAATCAGTCTTTGTTCATCACACTTTTTTAGAATAAATTTGAAATACTATAGAATGTAAGTGACGTAAAAGAGTATTATTTTTTCTTTTTCACGATAAACTTATTCTTCTTTTCCTTTTCCTATCGCTTACTGGAGAAATTAGGCAACTTTTAAGTGAACGTTATCAGACTAAGCATTTAGGAATTCGTTAAAATCATATCTTTTTAAAGGAATAATTATATTTCAAAACGTTCTTTGCTCCCAATGTTTATACAATCAGAGTAAATACGATCGTTCTTCAAGGTCAACGAAATAGGTTATCAGTTCATTATATCAGCTAGAGGGAACAAATTGTTTGAGCATTTGTTTACTTTAATCGTATAGTAGTCAGTGCTAATGTTTGCACTTGTAAGATGTAGCTTAACCTCTTATACGCTGAAACGATAAAATTCTATACTTACAAGCAATGTGTCAATAGTAAGTGGGTTATTGAAACGACCTTTTATCAGGTCAATCAGTGATTTGCATACCACTAAAGTATTGTGGCTGAGACCTAGACGCTCAAAATCAGTGTTCGCTCGTTCCGACTTGCAGAGCAGTTGCTCCTATGCGACTACTGCTGATCGCTGCTCGTTCATTCCAGTGGTAAATGCTGCCGGTTGGAGGATTCATTTGGAAAAGAAGAATCGCTGGAGAGGATGACAGGATGACGGTGCCATAAGGAAAGGATCGACAGAAATGAAGAATTCTTCAGAAGATGATGGACAAACCAGTTCAATGTTGGAATGAAAGATGGTGAGTCTTTTAGTCTTAAATACCTTTCATTTTTTCAACTTTTAGAGACTCGCTGTTGACGAATTAAAAGGAAATGGCGATTCGAAATTCGTGAAAAGGATCTAGCAGAGAAAATAGCCCAAAGAGCGGATCGTAAAATCGACCAAAGAAGAGGACGACAACTCAAAACGGGAAGACAATTTCAAACCGAGAGGACCATTCGAAATTCGCGAAAAGGATCAAGCAGAAAAAGTTTTCCGGACAGCCAATCGTCTAATCGACGAAAAAAGAGAACGAAAAAAGGAAAAGACGACCGCTCAAAACGGGACGTCAGTTTGAAAACGGAGGACGAAGAAAAGACGCTCGACAGTTTTTAAAGTAAGAAATTTGTCGTTTTTTGCTTATGTTGATTTTTGCAATATTTTAGGACGAAAAAAGAAAACATCTGGAAAAAAAGATTTCGATATTTTGGGTCGCTGTTCGTTCGTCTGATCAATCCGTCAAATTGTCAAACGACCAAATATTGTCATACCTGGGGCAGAGAGGACTCGCTCGTTTGGTATTGTCTGCCTTCTGCTGACATCAAGTGGCAATAAAATTTTTTAGAGTCGACCGATGGCCGTCTGTTTCCTAAGCGCATTTCAAAGACGGAGACACTTCTGTGGAGAAGAAATGGATTGGTCTTCAACTTCAGCACATATCATTGCTGAGATTTTTCTCAGCAATGATGGATTTTTCTCAAATCCTATGGACAAGAAATGGACTGGTCTTCAACTTCATCAGATCATTGCTGAGATTTTTCTCAGCAACTCCATTCCTTCATCATCTCTGACAGAGCTGATCATATCCTGGTGTTGGGTATGAATCTCTCTGTTTTATGATGTGATTTTTTCACATCGCGAATTTTTTTGTCATACTTCGCTCTTCAGCATCGTCTCCTGTTCGAAGACATCGTCTGGAATCATCTTATGGATCGCGCTCCGCTGATCGCGTCTCGTGATCATCATTCTCTCATTTTGTCTCCTCTCATATCTTCTCTCCTCTGAGCAGATGAGATTTTTCTCTCATCATGTTCAGTTCTTTTCACTCAGTCTTTCATTCTCAGTCTCTCTCTCTCCTGGTTCATTTTCTGGGAGGGGGGTTGTCTTCGGCCAGGTTGTTTCGGTCCGGTTGGTGGATCCGATTCCTGGTATTAGCACGGATCGGGAATCCGCTCCTGTATTCGAGTGTATTATGCCGGCATCCGGCGCGTTTTTTAAGTCTTTGTTTACTTAGTGGTTTTTTTGAGCAACCTTCTTCCCCCTGGTGTGATTTTTTTGATCACGTGGTTCCTTCCCCATTACCACGTTTCGAGTGACATTTCGAGTGACAACCTCTCATGCGGTTATTTCTGAGATGGATGGATGAGTCATATCCCCTCATGCGATCATTCTGACATGCAAATTTTGGGAGTACCCCGTCATGCATTGATTTTGACATGCATTTTTGGGGGTACTCCCCTTATGCAGTGATTTTGACATGCAGATTAGAGTATTTCCCCCATGCGATGATTTTGAGATGCAATTTTGAGGGTACCCTCCGCATGCGGTGATTTTGACATGCAATTTTGAGGGTACCCCCCGCATGCGATGACTTTGACATGCAATTTTGAGGGTACCCTCCGCATGCGATGATTTTGACATGCAATTTTGAGGGTACCCCCCACATGCGATGATTTTGACATGCAATTTTGAGGATACCCTCCGCATGCGATGATTTTGACATGCAATTTTGAGGATATCCCCTCATGCTGTGATTCTGACATGCGGTTTTGAGGGTACCCTCCGCATGCGATTATTTTGACATGATGTACAGGGGCACTCTCGCATGCGATGACTTTGACAAGCGGTTCGAGAGTACCCCTTGATGTAATGACTTCGACATGCACTTTTCAGTGATCTCCAGCATGCAATGTGTTGGATGCTACTATTTGTGTGACATCCTCATGAGATGATTTTATGGACTTGCACAGTGACTCCTTTTCATGCAATGACTATGTTAGCGATGACAATTTTCTCGCTGGATTATCATACTGTCAGCACGATCCTTTCATGCAAGAACATTTACGCTCGTAGGAGATGTACCCTCTACGTGAAGGCAACATGCCAGTGCCAGAACATCCATCAGCACAGGGGTTATACATTCCATGCCAATCTAACATTTATGCTTCAATTCCAATCATACATCTAGGAATCATGCCCACTACTAGACCGCTGTACGTTATAGGACTACATTAGATATTTTAGACCCATGGGAGCGACATTCATACTTCGCATGCAGGTATATAGGTACCAGAGGAATGGTATGGCTCCACGGGTTACAAGCAAGTGGTACAACTCCTAATCTCAGGTGTTGGAACTTTTAAGAATAGGCAACATGCGGTCCGTTTCCATCAGAGAAGGTACGGTATAGTATCCTCATTTCTGAGCAAAATATATTTCATGAAAGTCCATAGGTCCATTGGTCAGTGTGACGATGACAGAAGGTGCCAAAATTGGTGTGGATGTCTTGTGGTTTTAAACTTTCTTTTTTTTCAACTGCTCTCTACATTTCCAGTCCGTCGCATGTTGCCCTGTCGCGCTTGTCGTTGATCTTGAGGCTTTTTTGTTGTCTTTGTGACGGTAGTCCTTCCATTCTTGTGCTTGTCGCTGCTGCTTTCTTCCGCTAGCATTGCGTAATCTTGCTTGAGCTCTTCAATTCCCATTAGATTGTTTTTTAACTTTTCAATTCGTGACTTTTCCATTTGCTTCTTTCGGCACACCTTGCACTTTTTATCCTTTCTCAAAATAATCTCTGCTGCTCACAATTGGTCAACCGAGTTTGCATACAGTTCACATATTTTTTGTCATCACCTTTGTTCCGATTGTGCCAAATGAGCGGTCATTTTCCGACTTTGCTTTCCTTGTAATCGCGTCCGTGACAAACGATTTGTGGATCGTGTCTTTGTGAACATATAACAGCATTTGTTAACCATTGCAGACAATTTTAACCATTGTAAACTTCGCAACTTCTACACCGTACCTCCTCTAATGAAAACCTACAAGCCTATAACCAGAATCCAACGGTCAAACGAGAGAACAACACTATCCCATACATTTGAAATTATATACGAGCACAACGCGACACATTCAAACCTATATCATGCCATGATGTAATACATGAGGATGTCACACAAATAGATATATGAGATCACTGTCATGCAATTAATACATGTGTGAGAATTCAATGTTATTAACACTCCCGGCATGCAAACATCAATTCTTACCAATGGAACAGAATGTCGTGTAGTTCTTCTTGTAGGTTCTGACTTTCGGCTGAAACTGGATGCCCTACCAACGTATGGATGGGCGGTTATTAGTTCAAAACGGGACAAAACTTTGCCAAGACATCGAGAACAATGCACACTGCTTTGGGTCAGTTTTACTTTGGCATTTCACCTGAAGGACCTCCCAAAAATTCTTTATTTCATTATCCAATTCAGCATGCAAAACATAGAATGCAATAGTATCACAGTGAAATACACTACAACAACTGCAATGTTGTTTTCGCCTAAAAATAATTCATCATCTATCCGTGCAACAAAAGCTATTTTTTTGTAACAATTTAAAAGACAGCTTACCGCAGACTATGCCTTTATCACACACAATATATGTGACCAGTAGAAATGCCAAGCTTGTCTCAGCTAACGATCGGTCTTTTTCAAATGGTACTTACCAAATCATCGTCAACTGATTCATTTCTTTGTGTCCATTGTGGTGAATTCTAACACCTTGAATTCATGCCAGATTTCATCAGCTTTTTACTCATCGTTTCCTTTGCCGTCACCAATTTCCGTTCGCTTACTCTAAAACGTCAGTTTGTCAACTTTTATTCACCATGACAGAACTAATTAACTTATATACTTACCAATGTAGAAGGACTATGACAATGATGATCATACCAATGATATACCACTGTCCATATGATATTATTAATCACAGTTTCAAGACGACCTAACATTATGCAAATCAGCAGCAGCTACTAACGGCCGTTATCTGACCTCTGATGTAACAAAGATAAGGCAAAACGCTTACTTTAGCCCGGTCAATGTACGATTTGACCTGATTTTCCTGTTTACATTCCATCCGAGTAGCTTCTTCGATGCAAACTAACAGACCTCTTTGGCTCTATTACTTTTCCTTTCTGTTTGAACAGCGAATTTGACCTGTTTTCATTGTTTACAAATGTTCAGTTTAGTTCCCTCCGGCGACATTATCTGAAAGTTTACTTTTAGTTTACTCAAAACGAAAAGCCTTTTCTTTCTTACCTCTTTTAGAGCTTCATTTTTCCATTTGCATTTGTTTCCAATCCTCAAATACACTTACTACACAATATGAACGTTTCTTACCAAATCCGCTTAGGAGAGAGCATTTTTTTTTAAACATACTGTCACCATTCCTTCGTTTCATAATGCTATACTGAAACAATAACGTTTTAAATTTATCGTTCATACCTATTCGTTCCTTTTTGACTTCTTTTCCCTATCCATTTAGTGCTTCTGGTGTTTGCGCGAGCAACAAACACTTCACCTGCAAATGAAATTTTTAAAATTCAACTTACCTTGTCTACAACAATTGCTAAACAGGCCAACGTCTCCAAAATGTCGGTTGCTGTTCACCTGAAAGCGACTATGAAATTTCATTTCCATTACAATCAAACGTAAAGAGCTCAAGGTTTTTCCGGCTGTAAGTGCATTTTGCCGTCAACCTTTACTCTTTTTCCGGATATGCAACCGGCTGAGAGATCACACTTTTATAGAACAATTCAAATTTTTTATTTGCAACAAATTGCACTTTCGAACAAAGGGAAAAGCGAAACTTTTGAGGGAAATCAATTCGGAAGGGAGCAAACGAAAATACGACAACGGTATAATAGTTCGATACGACAACACAAGTATTCTCAATCCCAAACCCACTATTATTGTCTCTCCTACCCGACAAATGGGAAGGTCAGCGGGAGCTCAGAAGGAAAAACTGATGGATACCACAAGCTGAAACCTCTCCCGCGCAAACTCACTTACTGCCTTACCTATTTTCCCGTCAAGAAGCTGTCACCCTTCAAGACCCTACGCTGTTCAGCTCCAGGGTCATTTTCGCGCACACAGACCGGAACAAGACAGCAATTCCTACCACATCCCGCTACTTATTCCATCTACCTTGTTTACTACTTGGGGGGTTCGTCGCCGCGGTCTTTGCACTCAGTTCAGTGTCCACTGTCCAGCGCCCATTGACTATTGTCCGCTTTCCAGGTCCACTGTTCCTACTTCTCACACTGGGGACGCACGGCAGTCGACATGCGTCAGACGGCACTCGGCATGCTACTCACGGCGTACTACATGCTACTCACGACATACGACATGCTACTCACGACATACGACATGCGACTCACGACAAACGACACGTGACAGACGACACACGACATGCGACAGACGACACACGACATGCGACTGTCACATGTGACATGCGGCACATGTGACAAATGACAAGCGTGACATGTGACATGCAGATGATGCAATATTGTCGTTGTTTACTAATCTCAACGGATAGCGCCGCACCCCGCCACCCCCCTTTTTTTTTTTTTGGGGGGGGCGGGGGGGCAGCTATCCTTTGCATGCACCTTATTCTCAAGTAGAATGTATCTCACCCGCCCTCCCCTCCGGAAACCAATATCTAAACCCGCTATTCGCTATTGGATGTGAACCCCGTATGCATGCTGGAACCTATAGTGCCTACCCTAGCCCTGCCTACTGCATACTTACACGTTGATCCTGAACTTTTCCATTTTTCTATTTCTTTTCTTGCTCGTCTTGTTGTCCCTGTTCGTTTCTTCTCGTTTCTTTTCCGTCCTCGAATTGTCTTCTTGCATCGGTTGGTGTGGATCCTAAACACGGAACCATAAACCTTATGAAATGTTGGACTGCAACCGCGACAGAAAAGACACGCGCCAGTTGAAAATTTTATTCACGCAATCACACAAAATGTATGCGTAGAAGTGTTATTCACGAAATCAACAAATTCTTTTTTCATTGCTTTTCAGAGCTTTCAGGACTGGCCAGGTCCCGTCGTCAGCAAGTCAGCAGTTGTCCATTCGAGTAATTTTCCTGAAAAAGAAATTGTTGTCACAAAAAATCGATTTGACAAAATGTACTTATCTTTTCAGAAAGAGAGCCAAATTTCTTCAAGGTAGAACTATAAACGCGAAATTAATTAATTAATTTCACATGAACACATGCGACTGCTACGATATCCTTTTCATGCTGTAACATGCATACATGCAGCAGTGACGCGACAATGTCGAACGACGTCCACTTTGTCTCTTTTTAAATTGTTGCACACAACCATTTGGGAATTCTGAAAACCTAAAAATGCAATTCTAATGTTGCAAATTTGACTTGCTGCAAGGGAATTACCTTATCGGCATTAGTCGCCAACGCCGTCCTTATCTGCATGTCGAAAGACTAAAACGATAAGATTAAATTCTTGAAATTGTACAGTTTCTTTTGCTCTATTGATCACCTAAAATACCTTGTCGCTTTTCTTTTAATGCGGAATAATTGTTGCACAAAATTCGCTGTTGTGAAGGGGACACCATATGCTAACGACAAGATGTGCGTCTACGTTGTCCACCTGAAAGAGTAAAAAGTTGTCATAATAAAACTTTTTATTTTATACTTACAGGAACAGCAATATCTGTTCTTCATTTCGGCAAACAGATTTTTTATCGGTCCGTTGCCGACAGAATGAGTCCAGTCCAGAAAGCTCTGAGAAACATTGCAGCAAACTCGTTTTAGTCAAACGAGTTTTTTCAGTAAATAACATTTCGACACAAATAGCAAACAAAAAGTGCGGGGTCAAAATAAGGAACTGTGTAAAGCACAGCTGCGACTAACGAAAAAGGAGGGAGAGCGATCAGAGTTCAGCCGATGTGGTCGACGAAGAAATCGAGAAATGAAATTAAATTTATCGTGCTCTGCTCACGTCGATTCTTATTATGCAAATTTGACCGTGACCGATAAACCTTTGCACTATTTGCTTTGCAACGATTGCGAGCGCTCGGCTGAGTAAAACGGAACGAATTATTGACACAACCTATTTACTTTACTAATATGCCGGATTGGAAGGGCAACTGCGCAAGCCTTGAGGCAAATTTTACTTTGAGTAAACATTGCCATATACAATGAAACTTATTATTTTCAAAACTGAATTTGATACTCTCGTAAACACAAATAAAACGCGTAATTAACGTGATTGTTTAAGCACGTGAGCATAAATGCCAAGAATGGATGAGAAAATGAAAATGCACATTGAATAAAGTTTTTATACCCAGTTTGAAAAAGTATGGTAACTGACAGAAAATAAGGTGTTCCAAGAAAAAAACCGCAAATGACAATAGCTTTACTTGTGCTTCAAAGGAACCAATAACAATTCGTCATCGATCCAACCAAAACAAGAATTTTACCTGAATGTTAAACCGCAAAGAAGCGGAATGAAATGAAACGATTTATCGATCAATAAATATCGTATATGCTTCCACTAAAGAATTATTTTTTCCATTCCCGTACGCGATAGAAAGATGTTAATTAATATCAATGGCAGCATATTTCTCAATGGCCGCCATCTATTAAGAAATGGACTAACGCTGCTGTAAGATACCTCTACTGGGATGGAATTGCGGAACTTATCCATTGCCCATTTTAATCTTTAGTTCTTTATCATCGCATTTCTTCATCTTTTCGCACTCTCACTGAATACACCAAGCACATTAGTAAAAACTTTTTGTATGCTAATTCAACTACATAAATTATTCTTCATCCTTCTTTGACATATATGCAAACGACTAAAAAATGGATCCGAAGCGTATTGGGTAGTTAAAGCTCCACTACGATTTATGCAAGATAATGGGTAATCTGTCCAAATTACCGTTGTCAAAAATAAACAAGCGTATGTACAATTTAAAAGTATATGATGGTTATTGTCTCGCAGTCTTTGTTGACATTGACCGATTCATTTTTCTGTAACACAAGTTGATTCGCAACGTGATAATGTTTCGAGGTTTTTGGTAGATCTTTTACCGCTTTTCCCGTTTCTTGTCCGTGTTAGTATCTGTAATTAAACGAAGCAGCTGCTCTGCCAATGGATGGATGAGCGATTATTAGGAAACGACATACAGAACCAATGCATTCATATTTATTTCAGCGCTATCTGAACATTTCAGTTTCATAGTCGGTGAAATGGAGGAGAGCTCGTTTTCAGACTTCGGAAAGAGCTCTCCTCCATTTCACTGACGACGGAACTAGAGCGTTCCGAAAGCTCTGAAATAAAAGGTTGAGTGTATTGGTCCTGTACAATTTTTCTTAATAATCGCTCATCCATCCGTTGGTAAACCAATTGTTTCATTTAATTACACATACCGGTAGAGCAGTCGTTTCGTTAATTTACAGATACTATCACACAGAGAAGGAACTGAAAAAGCCGTCGAAGATCTATTAAAACCCATTGGTTTTTCTGACTACTGATGCGCAGTATCTGTAAAAAGAGAGATTATAGTACTTACGAAATAATGCACCTCAGCTTTTGGAAACGAAAAAAATTTATTTCATTCCAAACAAACAATCTCAATAAGCCCTTGTTGACAATGACAACTCAAAAATATTTGTAAACATGGTGGCAGCATAAAAAAATTAATAATTAGCTTCGTTCACTTCTTCTGCTAAGCAAAGGATTTCCGTAGAACATTTAATGATTAATTCCGCAGAAGCCGAAAAAGCCGTAAATGATCAAACACACTATGAATGATGAATTCTCTTAAAACGTATACCTATGATTAGTAATACTTCTGCAAAACCCATAAACAAATGGAAAGCTTTTGAACGAAAAATCGTTAAACTATTGCAAATCTGGAACTTATCATTTTCCTAAAATGTTTAGAGAAATAATAACAAAGCACTTTAATCTTTTAAGCAAACTAATAATAACAGAAACAAAGAGCGTTTGTTAAAAGAGTGCACATCTCACAAAGCACATCAGTCTTTCAATGTCTTCACGGCAATCATTCGTTTAATAAAGATGAAGAAGACAAAATATGATGAATCAAAGCATACGACAAACCGCTCTTCTCTTCATCAATAACGTTTGTACTTAATGAGCTGTTCTTAACTTCTATATTTGAAAACATCGCTGATAATGAGAACTATGGATTAGAAAACTATCGATAGTTCATTACATATTTGCCAAATCTTCGATTATATGGACAAACTACGACGAAAACATCAAGTTCATACAAAGAAATACAATCTTTGGATGATTCCAACCTGCCGCTGCTAAAGTATAAAAAATAGAAAACCGCTCTCAAGAATAAGTCAAAGACAGAAATTTTAGCTGCACTTTAAACAACTAAAGGTTTTCTTTTTGAAAAAATTTTCTTTACGGTTTCAAACCGTTTTGTTTTCACGTAACGTTTATGGATTCCACAGCTCCGTCTACAATGTTTATGAAGGAAATAAACGTTACGTGAAAACAAAACGGGTTGAAACCGTAAAAACATTTTTTCAAACAGAAAATTGAAACACCCGTTACGAAGAGAAAAAAGAAAAAGAGCCAAACATTTTGGAGAAATTATGGCACCATACTGAATAACATTTTATGCATTTCATCACGTCACGTTGGGATCAACCGGATTATATATCTTCATTAAATAGAGAAATTATGTATACTTTTCTGATATTAGAAGTGTCTTCTTTGGCATTAAACGACAGCGTCACAACAATGCAACTACTTCAAGACCGTTCCATTATTATGGCTGAATAGTGGACATACTTTTAAAAAATTGTAACACGTCTCATTTTGATGCTTTGTACTCCTGAATATTGCATCGAAAATGGAGTTAATATTATGTTAACGCTGTCTGAAAAAATGAAACAGAAAAGTTTTTCTTGTTTCCTCAATGGACAATAAGTGACTGTTACATTTAATTTAATCAAAACATTTTGCGCTTTTTGTCGGAATGGACTTCAACTTTGTCAATCATAATTTAACCGGGAAATAAACATTGGTGAATTACAAGTAACAACTTTAAAAAGTGGCTTGTTTCAATAACATCCTTTCAATAAAATAAAACAACTTTGGAATAACAGTCGCTGATATAACAGTTTTCTCCGCTGTAAACAACTATTGTACAAAAACTTTAATCTCTGCATATTACAAAACCGAAGAGAATAAATTATTGTTACGAGTTGAAATTGCTCAGCCTAGACAACTATTTATTAATTTGATGCCAATACAATCTAAATGATGGGAAATTACTGCGAAGTTTTGTCAAAGTAAATTATCTAACAGTGCATATTTAAAACCCATAAAACTATTCAAAACAAGCACGTATAAACTTGCTGCGTCCTTCCTCAATTTCTACCGCCATTCCTGATTTCATATTTCTGCATTCGTAATGAAATTGCAAACGTCGTACGAACCGAACATCCGTTAACGCTATTTTGAAAACATTTACAAAAAGTACAAACAAATTATTTTTCCAACATTTCAATAAGTATCAATGGAATTGGCGTCCATTTATCTTTTCAATTTGTACAATCATAATTCCTCCTATGAGATTGAAACGTTACAGTAAAGGGAGATATTCTTTCATCTATCAAATTTATTGAAATATATGCTGAGCGAATATTGTTTTAAATCTTCGAAAGTGCTCTTAAAATGGACGTTCAAATGTTTCAGAGTGAAAAGAGCAATCGATGAAAAAGGACGGAAACGGGACAACAGCTGAAAATGATGCGATAACTGATCAGTACTGATTCCATTACAATTTCTTCTTGTAAAGAAGCGGAAAATCGCGTTACAGACGATACAGTAAAGAGATCATAAAAATAACCACCAAAATGAATAATCCATTAATGTTTATATCAAAGAGGTACGCAAACTGGATCACTTCGACGTCATTTCAAATAGTCTAAATTGCTTGCTTAAGAAGAATTTAACAGTACATATGTATATGACAAATACATTAATTAATTAATTATAAATTTTTATCGGATGATATTGACAATGACGAGAATTTTTTGTTTAAAATATAAACAATAGAACTTTCGGCAATGAAGAAACTTAAATTTTTTCTACTATGTTCAACGGATAAATGATACAAATATTGTTTTTCTTCATTATTTCACAAATCTAACCATGTTTCGCTCATTATGTTTACATAAATTGTAATATAAACACTAGCGAATAGGGTCAGCTAATTTGCATTGCTTTCCTCATCGTAAACAATAAAGCAATAGTACTCACCCAAAGTAAACGGCCTATAGCAGAAGGTCCGCTGAACTACTTCCTAAAATAGAGCAGCTAACTGAAGATTCAACGTCAATTTGTGTTTCTAAGCCGCTTATAGTAAAGTCCAAAGGGTCAGACATTAATTTGCATAAGGCTGATTTTTAGGGTATATAATACGAACAGCTTGATCGGCAGTTCAGTGTGAGGTGCGCGGTGTGGAGTGGTGTGGTGTGGCGCGGTGTGGGGTGGTGTGGCGCGGTGTGGAGTGGTGTGGTGTGGCGCGGTGTGGAGTGGTGTGGTGTGGCGCGGTGTGGGGTGGTGTGGCGCGGTGTGGGGTGGTGTGGCGCGGTGTGGAGTGGTGTGGTGTGGCGCGGTGTGGAGTGGTGTGGTGTGGCGCGGTGTGGAGTGGTGTGGTGTGGCGCGGTGTGGTGTGGTGTGGCGCGGTGTGGTGTGGTGTGGCGCGGTGTGGGGTGGTGTGGCGCGGTGTGGGGTGGTGTGGCGCGGTGTGGTGTGGTGTGGCGCGGTGTGGTGTGGTGTGGCGCGGCGTGGTGTGGCGCGGCGTGGTGTGGTGTGGCGCGGTGTGGTGTGGCGCGGTGTGGGGCGGTGTGGTGTGTGTGCGTGTGTGTGTGTGTGTGTGACCACGGGTTCTGCTTCACCGTTCTTGTTTCGCGGATAACGTCTAAAACCGAAAAGTGAAAATGGAACGTTGCTCTACTTACCTGCGCTTTAAAAATCTAAACGCTCACTCATAGGAACCATTAGGGATACGAGTTGCAGATGTAAGATTTATGGCGCTGTCTTTGCTAAGCGTATACTCAAGGACCCAAGTAGGATTTCTGCAGGATTGAATCCATCGGTACTCAGTTACACTTGTGGTATACGTACCAATGCGATACTGCGCGGAACACCTTCTCTGTGGAAATAACAATTTGACAAGTATTGTTTAGACCGGCGCACTATGACGATGAAGAAACCAATGAATAGCCCAGATTGAACAGGAAGATGGTAGAGCTGTGACATATTTCGAATAAGTTGTCAAAGTATGACAAGTGCGATGTATGCGCGTCCAAGGATCAGAGTATGTATGCATACGCTTAGTTCGTCGAATCAGAAGCCTAATTGATACAATTTGCAGCACTGTGCCTTCAATAGCAAATGAGAGATAAAAATAAACGCTTCTGAATGCTTGTCGTTTAACACGCAAAGGAAAGAATACAAAAGAAACAACACGAACATGACAAAGCACAAAGTCGAATCTGTTGGTCAGAAATAATACAAGTAAGCCATTGCTTGGGCAGCACACCTACGAACTTCAACTTCCGGTTCCTTCAGCATCGCAATTAAACCTGTGAATGAATTTACGAACATTGCAGATGACGCAGCGCTACTGATAAAGGTGAATTACCCGTCAAGATTAATCCCTTCGAAATGCTATTACGCAAATCTGGCGGAATGGTGCCCAGAAAATATCCTGCGAAGCGGTCTATGCAATCATGGAAGAGTCGGTACCAAGTGCTTACCAATGAACAAAGCAGCGTTGCATCGAATTCTAGCCGAAGTGCTTTTGCAGTAATTCGAACCGTACAAAGCATACATGTCCAGATTTTGAGTAAACGATACCTTAAATTCTGAAGCTGGCAAAGCAACAATTGGGGGGATGCACGAATGAACTATACCAGCACGCTTGCAGCTTCCTTCAAAAATACTGGATACGACAAACCGTTGGTCACCTGGGAAGCTTTCTCAGAAACATCCGAAAACTTCGGATCATTGATCAACTTGGAAAATTCGCTTAACGAAAATGAAGCAGCCTGTAAGGACACCACTACAAGTACTAAACGCAATCACAATTTGAAGATTACCGTTCGGACTTCTTCAACTTCGTCAAATACGTGAAGCAACACAGGCACTAAACAATGGTGAATCTGATCATAGAAGCTTTGTTCCGTGCCAAAACGACAAAGGCTGCCAAGCAAATTGAATGCGACTGAGCGAACAGCACCACTTTCCTGAAATACTAATTTTATTAGTACCTCCATACAACGCAAAATGGGAGATAAAAGAAATAGCAACGACGTATTAAAAAATGGGGGAAAACTCTATTACATAAGACAATATTAATTAAAGTCCCTTATATCGAGGTAGAGAGTCAGTCATAAGCCGTTGTCAAATACCTTTTCAAAGCAAGGACGGATTCGTAAAATAACGTTGACCAAAAGGCGTTCTATCTGCTCTTTGCTAGCACGAGAAGCTAACTTGCTCAATCCTTGCATTGCTTCAAACACTATTTCGTCTAAACGATTTGACTAACTAGTAGGAAATGATTTTCTAAGGCAAAGAGTACCTTTAAAATCACAAACATCCTCCAAACCCGCCATCATTGCAGCCAAAGCGCTGTTAGAATAACGAGCAAAAACTTCTTCTTCTGCATGAGCAATGTTGCCAAGACCACGGACAGAAACTTTCCGCACGGCAAGGTGTGAATCAACCAAACCAGACAACAGTCCATTCACTATGCTTTCCACCAAGTCTTCATTTTGACCACTGCAATGTTTCATGAAGGCTGCCAATGTTGCAGCAATAACAACGCGAGACGAGTCCGATGCCGAGTCCAAGGAATCTCTAAGCTTGCTGACGATTGGTTGCACCATTTGTGGGCAACATTTTGCAATCGCTTTGGCCATCTCCGTCACCTAAACGGGGAAACGCCTGCACTATTGCTCACAACATTTCAGACCTCTATATGAACTTTGAACTCCGAATTTGTCTCACTTTAAAGCATCAGAAGCGAGTTTAAAGTGGCTATGTAGACTAGTCACTTTGCACTTGCTTAGCGTCAAATTTCCTCATTGAACTTTGAACTTTAAAGTTTGGACTTTAAAGTTTAAATTGAACACTCCCTAAGCACCACCTTTTTCCTTTAAATCCAGAATTTGCCGCCTAATGCTGACAGCAGGCGAGTTTAAACTCTCAGAGTCTTAGTACCAATTTCTCACTTTAAACTAACTGAACCTGAGTATCAATTGTGCCCTTCAAACGGTCAGTTTAAAGTGGCAAAAGTGTTCGGCAAGTAAAAAGACTCATTCAAGAAACCCCGTCAAAAACCAAAGCGGATAGAATTACCATTGCGGAGGACGAGAGATAAATTTTTAGCATTGCATTTATAAAAAGAGATATTAGTACTCACTGCATCAGGAAAGTGGCTGACACTTTCGAAATCTTTCCATGACTTTGATTCTTCGACAGCAAAAACGACGTCATCCAATCGGCTGCGCATCAGTAACGCTCTAATAGCAGCAACTGACAGTGCGCAAGGTCGATGGTGCTTAAGGAATTCTCTCGACAAACCAAAAGTGTTAACAATACTGCAGTCAACAAGGGCACCACATTGAAATAAGAGAGTAACATAAATTTGAGAAAAATACGTTAGTAGTAGATCGATAGATTCAACTCCCTAAAAAGGAAAAAACATTACTAAGTAACCTCACTATTTTCGCTGTAAAAACTCTGAGAAACCTGTATGACTTCTCTAAGCGCAGCTGTGGATGCAATTGGAGCCATACTGACCAATGTTGGCGGGTTGGCATCATTCTGCTTAAATTGTCCTTCAACGTTTGCCATTTTCAGCAGATGATCAATAATGTTGGTAAAAATAGTTGGATCCCTGACCAAGATGCGCCAACAGTCGCAAACAGCCCTTGAAATTAACTGCTTTAAAAGGCAAAGGAAAAGCATTGACATCTCACTGGCTCAAGGGAATTTCCGTGCCAAGAAGGCACCTTATTACAACCGCAATATGATGCCGACTGAACTCATAGAACGCTTGCAACGTTTCGGCGTAGGTTTGCAGGCACAGCTTTCCTGACTTAAACTTTTCAACCAATGTGTTAACCAACGTCGTTGCCTTAGTAGTAGTGATGTTACTATTAAGAAAGAAACGAAAAGGTGTCATACTTCTGCCGCTAACATGTGACCTCTCGATGCAAGAGTCGATTTCAATAAAACGGCTGCTGCTTGCGAAACCGTTTCCTGCTCGTCCGTAAGCAATTCCGTCAATACGGAAATATACTGCTGCATATTGGATGCTGGAAGACGCTGATCAATAACCTAAAAAATCATATAATAAGAAAGAAAGGAAAATCAACGCAGTGACGAACAAACCTCACAAATTCTATTCAAAAGATCAACAAGAAGTTCGTTACTACTGGTATCTATCTGATCGCAAGCACTCTTCGCTATTTCGATAACTGAGTCGCAGTAACCTTTTCCATGGCCTAAATAAATTTTACAAAAGAATTGTTGACGCATAATAACGGAAACAAACCTCTATGCAATGAAGCTATTTCAAGCAACCAATAAAGGCAACTCATCGCTGTCTTTCGCACGATGCGATCATCATCCCATGCGCGAGGTGCAAATCTGGCCAGCATATAACCGAATGCCGGGAATGGAATCGCGTGCTGAAATGAACCATGGATACTTTGCGAGCAACATTTCATTTTCAATTGCTACTCCAAGAACTACTTCAACATTCTCGTAAAAATGAATGAACAAAAGCTTGGACGATTCCAATGCTCGTTGTCTGTGCACTGCAGTTGACGACGAAAACCAACCACGCAAAACCTAAACAAACAATGACGTCACAATTGATCGCTAAAAAGCCATTCAAAAAATGTACCTTAATCAGAACGGCCAGCTGTTCTACGTTCATTTCTCTGTCTAGATTTTCCAAAAGCCAAGCGTTGAAAGCAGACAGACAAGAATGGACTAAATTCTGAAAAGCCAAATTCAGTAATTGCGATTTTGAATGAACGTTTGAAGAAAAAAACAAAAATTATGGCTGCTCTGTATTTTACGTTATCTAATATGTAAGGTGCACAGACGGAGCTGGGGCAAAGTCTTAAGAATTGCTGACCTTCAACCATGTTTCAAAGGTAATACAACAATAAATATTCTAGCGAATGCAATCAAGCAAATTCATAATAAAGAAGAAGTTTTCAAGCTATTTACGCTCTGCCAATCATGGAAAATAGCAAGTTGTCGGTCAACAGTGTAGCTATTTAAAAGAATTAGAAAACTTTTCAAAATAGAAACTGAGCATGCTTTGCATACGTTAATTGAAATGCAAAAATTTGCGCCACCTTATTTGCAGCATCATCCCGAACTTGCTCCAAAGGGTATATGCAATTGGCAAACGTTGTGCCAAGAGACCATATTTCTGTTTCTGACAGCCTTGGTTCCAACTTTCTGCATTGCCATCGGTCAAAAGGGGGCGACAGATGGAAAAATACTTACGTCAACTCCAAAGTGGCTTCGATTGCCTGCAACCGAAGGTCATTGGTGGCAATGTGTGGTCGTTCTGTTCCAACCGACTCCTACAGTTACGAAGATCACATGTGAAAATTAAGCTTTGCGACATTACCGAAACATATGCAAACAAATTTTTTCGAAAAGGAAACTTGTAACTACTGCGAAAAGGATACACCGCCATGGCAATTTGCTTGATCGTTATGAGCATGCATCGCAAGAACGTTTCGTCCTGAAACTAATTTATTAAGCATAGCAAACGCGTTATACATACATATTTATACGATACCTCTGTATTGTCGAAATATGTGATCAAATATCGCAAGATGACATTCTCCAGTTTTGAAATGAAAACGTTGGCAGGGCAATGAAGTGCAACATAACCGTAGCACAACATCACCGTTGATCTCATCGAGGAGATGCCGTGATCTTTTTCAGTCTTCATTGGTAATGCTTCCTTTGAAAAAATGGAATAATCAAATGCTTAATTAAATTGTTCATTTTCTACACGCACACCTTCAGCAAATTAAAAATCCCAACACTTTTTTTCGCGTATTCTCGTTTCGCAAAATCTTCTAATTTGGTCAACACGATATCTATGTGGCCCTGAGAGCAGAAACCGACCGCTTCTGCACATCCCTAATAATTTTCATATTAGTTCCCCCAATCCAAACGTACTGTTATTAACAACTTACTGTTCGGTCTGAATCGCTAGCATAAACAACATTGCGGAACAGAAGGTCTAAGTGATCAACAACGAACGTGTGCGACTTCACTTTGGACAACGTCACTCCCAAACAGATCATGCAGAGCCTCTAAATGTCAAAACTATGATGAAAGCCTTCACCGAGAATGACGAATTCATTCATTAATGAAAAAAAAATTCAAAAATTATACAACTAAAAGCATTCAGCTGCAAACATATTCCGTCAGCTGGATGTCACTAAAAAAAGCTGTTTGGTGGCAGTTACGACCTGCACGCATTATCATTAACTACGCCCACTAAATGGCCTTATGAAGACAAGAAGAAATTAAACGCAAACAGACTACTCAGTCATTCTAGACAGAAAGAATAAGTTGCTACTAAAAATAGATCGCTCGGACACTTATTGGTGAAAGCGACCTTTGTTACAATATACCTTTCCGCCGGGGTACGAATTATACAGAATCAGGTGCTTGCCAAACGCCGCAGCAAGACTGGCCAGCCATTCGTCGTTATCAACGTAGTCTAAGGATTTGGTCAGGAACTGAAGCTTGTCATACTGAACACGAATCGCCTTAAAAAGGAGCTTACGGCAACAAGAGCATCTTTCCAATGATCCGTAGACCAGGCTTCGGTTCCTTTAAAAAGAATTCTGTAGGACACATGCTTTTCATATACGTCGCAAGATACCACTGATGATTTGTTCCAGGGCTAGTAAGTCGCTTTTCCATTGAACACCTAAGTTGGGATAGAAAAATGAAGACATCTCCTTGAGCAGAAGCAGAGCTTGGTTGCTCAATTCTGGTTGCTGCGAGCATGGTAAACCAAGCAGGACGAACAAGCGAGCAAAAATTTGATGTACACCGGGAAGACGTTCTGAAAAATACAAAGTCAACAATTATAACCTATCATTTCACCCAACGATATAACCATTTCCGCGATAAACAATTGTCAGTCTGTTAGAAGCACTGAGACGATGAGCAATCACCACCAAACTTTTGCACACTTCTATAACGCACTCAGTGTACTTTATGTCGCAGAGATATTCGAACAATGCTGGCCAAAACAGCTACAAACAGTGGGTGGTTCGTTTGAACTTATATTACAGCTTTCGAGTATAACCGCATTTCTCTTCGGTACGTTGCAGACTAAGTAGAATATTGACTGAGCAAAGTGCGAAGACAGAGTTGGAACTGTAGCGGCGCCGGCAAAATTTTCTGCGAACATGGTTTTCTAAAATTTGCGTTTTACCATAGTATAATCTCAATTGGTTCACTAAAACGCACATGAGGCAACGCCTCGTCAACGCCCAGCAACTGACGAACCATAAAAGCAACAAGAAGGTCGCCCACTTCGATCTCCATAAGATCATTGTCAAGCAAAGCCACAATGAGCAAGCTTAGACTCTTCCTAATCTTAACAATGCATAAACAATAGAGCAAGTAATTTTGCGAGAAGTCACTTTACTCTTATGGAGCATTCCGTTACAAGATACGGTTTTATTGCAGCCAAAATTTGAGGTCCCTTTTCGGCAGAAACAACTTCTAAAAATATATAGTGAAAAAGCGTAGCATGAAATGGCATAGAAC
This sequence comes from Trichuris trichiura, assembly GCA_037903355.1. NCBI lineage: Eukaryota > Metazoa > Nematoda > Enoplea > Trichinellida > Trichuridae > Trichuris > Trichuris trichiura. Next base: position 1,890,165 of record JBAJFE010000011.1, read on the forward strand.
TTGCTCGAATTCAGCAGATGTTTCAATACGTAAAAAGAGTCGCATTTGATTTTTTCGGAGCTCGTATTTATACGCTGAAACAGGAAATTTAGCAAGCGATCCTCTTGCATTTGGGCTTAAAATGAAAAATCTCCCCTTAAGACGGAAAAGTGTCAAAAGCATAACGCTTACCGCATAGCCCAAAAACGCGCAAGATTTCACTTTGAGTTTTCATTTGTTGCACATTGCTTGCTTCGAATTCTGACGTCATCTGCAATCGCAAGCCATACTATGAAACTATTGAAAAGTTTAAGCAAATACTTTGGCAACACGCGGCTAGCAATCACCTAATTAAAAGTACTAATTCTAAAGACGTAAACATAAATGATTCAAGCAATGTTACTTTTTTACTTTCCCGGTCTTCAAAAACAGAAAAACGTAAATTACTAATTAAAAAAAAGGGAAAACAAAAACTAATTAGCATAAAATTCCCAAATATTTCTATTGGTTGATGCTGTCATCACAAATAAAGATAAATGGCTACATTTTTACACCTTCGTCGAAACGAAATCAACATATTCGTTAATGTTACGGGATCTTTAACCATTTATTCACGATACCGTAGAGCATTTGTGATGCTCATGTTCGATGATCTCTTGAAACTACTCAGCGCTTCATAAATGCCAATTATCAATCTCCTTCGGCATGGGAAAAGGTTGAGCTTAGTTGCTGGCATGCTTTTTCAGATGGCCATCCTGTACCAATTTACTTAAGTTTATGCTAAAACGTGAGTGCTGTGTAAGCGTCGAGGAATTGCGTCTTAACGATTTGATGATGGCAGAGCGCGCGCTGAGTAGCGCCGAAAGACCATCGAACACGAACATCAAAAAAAGTATACAGTGCCGTAGCAGGATAAAAGACAAGAAACCCATGTTAGTAACAAAACAAATTCATTGAATTAAAGCTCACGAGTACAAATGATGGAATGAAAAGGTCTAAAAGAATAGTTTAGTTTAGGCGTGAAGGGTCTATGAAGCTCTGAGTTTTTTTGCTCCGATTACACATACTTACTTCAAGTAGTTTAATATTTAGTTGCAAAGATTACCTGAGAGATAATAGCAGACCAAATATCATCCATTGTTGGATCTCTTAAAGTGCAATCGGATTGGCGGAAAGCATGCAACAATTGGCATATTCCCTAAAATAACTTTCAATGTCACTGGGAACTGCCAAATGATGTAGTGCATACTTGGGTCAGAAGAACCAAGTCGTTCGATTTTGAATACATGGATAAAGCGGTATGGATAAGCTTGACACCTTCGTCTTGCAAATTTTCGGCAGGAAGAAAATGAGCCACCGTACTCAACGTACGAACAAGAGAACAGCGAAGCTAATACGGTAACATTCAGCGACGCATTCATGTTTTTTATTTACTTTTTGGTCTTTTGTTGCCAGCCATGAATGACTCATGAATTCATAGACTCCCGCGAATTGTTGCTCCAACGAAAGACGCAAAGAATCGTCAAGCGAACATTGATCTAACAAGTTTTCAAGCAAAGAATCGGCAAATTTTCCTATCGCTAAAGAAATTGCTATGACAAATATACCACATTCACTCAATATAAATCATACCTATTGTAAATGTGAGCTTCAGTGGATCTGTCTTAATGCTATTCATTATTGGCAAAGCCCTACTAAGGATTTCAGGCAAATGGCAGACAAAGTCAGGATCTAAAAAAAGTACTTTTACAAACTGTTATAAACACAAGATGAAAACGTACGATTAGTGACTGCGACCTCGCCAAGTGTGTAAACTATTGATGGGCACAACGGCAAACCCGGTTGGAATTTTTGCAAGATTGAATCCATCACAATGGAGCAATGCTTGCGGCTTATGGATACCAATACCATACTGCCAGGCATGTCTGCATCATCCTATTGCATGTCTCGCAATTTTAAAAATGACTTTCAACTATGAGGATAGTATTACCTTTGTAAGTGTCATTTCCTGCGTAACCAAGTTGACAATCAGTTCAACAGTGCTCTGAGTTGCAGCGTCAATTTTTTCGCTACATATCACTTTCAAAATGTTAAGCACTTGAGCGCGGTGCTTCGCCGATAGCTAAAGTAAGAAAAAATACTTGACGGTTTGCACTTTGACACAGTGCAACAAATGGCATTTTCAACACCGTATTCTTACCTTTGCGCCCTGCGACAGGAAGCTATGGACGGTTACCATGAAGTGTTCGGGTTTATGCATCCCAAGCGTACGCAACGAAGCGGACGCTGCGTCAATAACACCTTCGTCTTTATCATTGAGGGTCTCCAGAAGCGCATTGATGAGAGCTTCACGAAAAGTATAGTTAGCTTTGGTACAAAACCGTAAAGAATAATTACTATGCAAGTTTAACGTCATTGAGTCAGTCTGCGGATTTTGCTATACTTGGAAAATCGATCGTCAAATCTGCCTGTACGCAAAAAACTGCAATAAGCGAGATTTCTTTGAGAAAACCGAACTGCCTACCTACTGCGCCAAGAAGTGTGGAAGAGACGCAACCGCACCGCAAGCTGCAACTTAGTAAACCGTTTGCGCGGAAAAACAATCGTTCAGTCAATTTTGGATGTTTACACTGCAAACTACTTCTCCGAAAGCTTCGTTTTTCGACTCCCTAACGGAAGAGTTCAATACTTACGATCTATTAATCGAAATCCTTCCGTAGTACAAAGTACAGTCAAAGTAAATGCGTATAAGCTTACGTATTTAGTATGAAATTTATTTACCGCGCACTTCAATAAACAGTACAAGAAAAAAGTATGCTAATTTATTCCGTGATTCCATGAACTTTATTTTTCTTACTTAATGCTCACTTCTTGCGTATTTCTGTCACTTCCATTTAAGCGTTTCCGCTGTGCGGCGTTGCTCGAATCTTTTTGAACCTGCAAAATCGTAAGCGCAGTTCAAGTTGCCTACGTCTTCTGTTCATTGGGTGAGAAGTAATTTCGCTTTGTATGACGCATAAGCAGACGAACGCCACTTTGGCTAAGCGAACTTGCCTATCCTACAGTACAGTGGCTTGGTATTTTAATATTTCCATTGCGCTACGGCGTACATCTCATTGAAGGGACGCTTAAGTTAACACTTGAAAAGGTATTAAGAGCTTTTGGCAACATTCCTGCAAAAGGTAAGCTAGTAAAAAGTTTTTTCTCTTTCGTAAACTTACGAAAGAATCGTGATGTCATCCGGCTTTTGAATTATACACTTTAGCGATGACGTTTGCATTTTTTCGTCATAAGCAAGATAGATTTGCCCCTAATACGTCTGTACAAGGTTAGCAGCTTGTTTCTAGTTTCATGCAACAACGGCAATGGTGACAGCACTTACTAAGCGCTGTATTAAATAATTGAAGTAATTGGATTTTTGTAGGCACATAATTTATTGTACGCATATGTTGTCCAAGTTAATTCCGTTGCTGCAGCCTTTGCATTTGGCAGTTTTAGTATTAGCTACCGTTACATTTCTTGATTTTCAGGTTCAATTTGTTATTTCGAACCATTTTCTCGCCACCCGTCTTTCCCAATGAGCAATATCGATTACGTAGACATCGACGGAGGAGTCTTGGAGGGAGTATGTACCAAAATTGCACCTAGGACTTTTATTTCTACGCAAAATACTGTAGGGTGGTCAAATCTTTCGTATGGCACTAGCTTGCAGTGTTTTACTGAAAAAACCGGTGCATATTTTCAACATTCGCGCAGGACGGCAGATTCCAGGCTTGCGGTAATTCTTACTTTGCGTTGACATACAGCTAGATTTAATATGTGTAATCGCTAGCTTTTTCATTTTTTACTTGCGATATTGCTTTAACGTTGTTAAACACATTTCTAAAAATGAATTCTGCATGCGTAATATGAGTAACGCTGCTTTGTATATTGAATGAATCATCGACGTTTTCATGCTTTAATCGCTTTGCGTTTTCTTGTTCATAAAAGACAACTTGGTTTCGTCGTTGAAAATTTTGAATATATTTATGTAAAGTATTATATTTAGTTATTGTCATTTCCAGGCCGCAACATTTGGCAGGTTTGTTGTTGATGCGTGATATCAGTAATGGCCAATTGACTGGAGGTGAGATTGGTTCAACCGAAATTCGATTCGTACCTGGTGAACTAAGTGGTGGTGAATACACGGTGGATACAAAAACTGCCGGGTTCGTTAAAACACATCTTTGCACTAACGATGTGATATTTTTTAAAACCAAGTTTGCTATTGCTGAAACATTTTATCGCACTATACGAAGCGTTGAAGTTTACAAAGAAGTTTTGCCTTTCCTTAGGAGCATCAGCTTATTGATTCAAATCGCTCTGCCATGTCTCATCTTTGCTAAGTCGCCTACAACTTTGGTGCTCAAAGGAGCGACGAACGCAGACTTCGCCCCTCAGATCGACTATCTTATAACAGTATGTGCTATTACACAATTTCAATAGCTAATAATGTAGTAGTGCACGCCTTTGAGTGGCTAAAACAGTTCGGCTGACCTAAGGTCTTATATTATAAGGGTACGTTTTCATTTGCTCAATCAGTATCACGTCGTGGGCAAGCTGTCATATGCTTATTGTCTACAGGTATTCAAAGAGATGATATCCCGATTTGGGGTTTATTTTCACTTGATAATAAAGAAAAGGTAGGCAGCTCAGGACGCTTACATTGATGACAGCAGCTTACATTTACAGGGGCTACTTTCCACGTGGTGGTGGCGTAGTTGTGCTACAAGTGACACCCATTGACATGCTTAATTGCGTTACCCTGTTGGACGCTGGATCGCTAGTAGAAGTTAAAGGCATAGCGTGGGTGGCTGGATCCATACCGCGGAAGGTAAACTCAAAAAACCATTGCTCTTAATTGTTGAATAAGCATCAAAACAAAATTTATGGCCCAATTTATTAGGTTTAAATGAACATTATGTAAAGTTTAGAGGGCTGACCTGTTGGCGTCATCCGCCTCCAAACGACTTCGTCAAATCATGGGATGTCCAATCTCGGTAAATGTTGTTCAAGAGTCACCTGCAAACGCAGTAGGAAATGGCTTAGGAATTGTACTCTTTGCACGCACGTCGTCCGGATACATTCTAGGAACGGATAGAATATTGAAGCAGGGTAATTTGCATTATCTCTTATTATTTAGCTTACTTGATCAAAAAAAATTAGTAATTTTTCTAAGCATCTTTCTATGCGAGTGAAGTTACAGTATTTCAACATGTTTGACCACTCGTCATAATGTTTACTACGTTGAACGGTATCACGGTTGAGCAGCAACCGAGCTGCCTTTAAGAATGTTGATAGTTTTGTCAAAACAGTCTCCGTTCTATTTGTTTCCATCCCGTTAAGGTGACGATGCGGTGACCATTGGCAGCGTCGTAGCTGAATCGCTTCAAGCACAAACCAATTGCGCTGCATGTGTGGACAGTCATTTACAAGATCAGGTTAGTAGTATGGATACTTTTTTAAAAAATGCCCTTTTTGGCAAAGAATGTTAAAGATAATTATATTCATGGCCCTTGCTGAAGGAACAAGCACCGTTCGAGCCGGCGAAATAACTTTACACACAAAAACTGCCATTTACGTGGCTGAAATTATGCTTCAGGTAACAATGCTATACCGGTGCGCATGTCTTTTGTCGCTGTTTGAACCGCTATTTTTTACAGGTTAACTTTATCATTCAAAGTGACGAAACTTCTGGAAATTTGATATCATGTACTGGTTGCGGCTACAAACGTGGCGACACAGAACTAGCTTAAACTAGTGCCGAAGTTATGCTGCGATTTTTTATATCAGACTTTCCGTTTGGAGTATAAATAAAAAAGCAGCCTTGTGACAACCAACTTAAAAGCTTGACAAATTGCGTTCATGTCAAATAGGGTATTAATAGACATGCCATTGCAACGTGTTCATTTAATAAAGCAAATAGAGTAAGTTAAAAAGTGCTTTATTGTAGACAGTTTATAAACGAACCAGACTTGGATCTAAATGTTCTCATCTATTTGCATAACTTGGTTTTCGAATTTTGCGACAAAAATCTCGACTTGTTCCTTATACTTTCATAGTGGAAAATTTATACGCAAAGAAAACTAGCCAACTTATGTTTTACTTTTACCATACTGCAAAAGCATCACTTTCATCTTAAAGCAATGGTGACGTGTATCAAGCCGACCTAATGATATATGTTTGAACGAGAGGAATAAAAGTATTGATTTTTGCCATTCTTGTTAACAAAGGAAATAACTAATGCCACTTAATGCAGTATAGAAAAGAAAACATCGCTTTGTTAAAAGAATGGAATACCATTCGTTCACGCAGTTGAACTGATCAACGTTTTTGCCTTTGGACGTAACGAAGATGGTGCCCGTAAAACTAAATGTGTTGTAGAAGAGCCTATCTTCTCGTCGTTTGCCTTGTCGAGAAGTCCCTTGCTGAAAAACATCCATCAACACACGACTTACTAAGATGCGACGCGACAGTTTTTACTTTTATCTCCGCGTCGAAAAATTGACTGCATGAAACTTTGCCTCCTGTATACTCTTTTTTCTATCGAAGGTACCATCATAGCGTTCCTTCGCAACTCACGCGAACAGTAGTAAGCTAGTACAACGGCTATCAGCGTCAGCAAAACCTCGATGAGCAAAGCCATCGAAACCATTGCATTCGTGATGAAAAACCACAAATTATTGAACACATCCTTACATCCAGTCTTGTGTATTTTCTTTTTCCAAGCATCACCCTTTGTAGAATTCCAATGAAGCCTTTAGAAAAGTAGAAGCCCACTAACGGAGAGCATGGTTAAGTTTGCTTACCTGCCGCCATAAATATCGCTTGAGCAACCGGCTTCCGGTTTTATGCAGCAACTTCGTGGAACATAGCTGACTAGTCCACCACTAACCCAGCCGATTCCACTTGCTTGCTTTTGGCCAAAGCTGGTCATTTCCAGGAAGTAAAGTATGGTCATGTAACTTTCATAACCTTCAGAGTCGACAGGAAACGTGTAATACCCGCAACACTCATTGCTTCTCTGCACGTCATCAATGAAGCTGTCAAGAAACGATTCGGGATCCTCCTTGTAATAGGATTCCAAATATAGCTATAAAAAGAGCAACTAAGCCTTCAAAAGTAAAACGCCGCCGCTGAACTACGCAGCCTACAAGTCATTTTCGAATAAAGATCAACAGTTTGCGCTTACTCTGTAGAAACCGCGTAAAAATTCCATTGTTCTCTCTTCGGCTACGACGAGCCAACTAGTGGCAATTATTGAAGCAACTGCCAAAAAGGTGAATATAAATAAAGAGTAAAAGCGAAGGGCAAATTCGCTTTCGAATATAGCACCAAATAAGCCAACGATATGCAGTACTGCAGCCATTGAACTCACCAGAATGGCCAAGTAGAATATAGCGAACTCCTAAACAATGCCTTTAGCTAGACTTTAACTGAGGCAGTCAACTATGGCTGATGGAAAAATAATAATAATAATAATGGTAACTGCTTACCTTTGTTTTTATGTTTGCCGCTTCGGTTTCGTCTAAACTTTTCCCGGCCGTTTCCAGCTCGGAAATTACATCTTTAATCTTTCCAAAGGAAGAATTTGTTTTTGTGATAACGACCACCGACAAGAATGCTAATACTATAGTTAACAGAAGAAGAATCGCCTTTGCAATCACCGCCTTCCCTTCCAATCGAACAGCTATGTTAAGTGCTGTACTAGCGACCGATTCTCCGCCTCGCATAGTGCTCATTGCAGATTTATACATTTTGTTATTCAAATTCTTTGTCAATTTCCATCTTTTCATGGACTGTAGAATTCAAGATGAGGTTACAACACACTGCTATTGCAGTTTAGTGTCCAATGAGTTTAGCGCAAAAATGCGCGGCTAAATTAACTGTTACACCAAGTTAAAACCTAATGTTATGCATAAGCGAAAAAACAACAAGCACTCAGCGATTTTTAAGTAGATCTACAGGTTTACAGTACGAAAACATTAACAGTTTAAATGATTTCAACAATTGTTGAACTCGTATCTGCTCGGAGACAATCAGTATACTGCGGACTGCTTACCTTAAAGGCGATTTGAAACCAGCGAATCTCTACTAATTATGTTCGGCCAATTTGGAAAGCGCGCATACCATTATTCAGGGGCTGAAAGAGGGCGCAGCCGCATTGAAAAGACTTTGAACACAACCGAAGCAATGGACAAGAGCAACGCGATGCTAAGACGGACGAACAATAAAAGCAAAGAAGTCACTTTGCCCAAATCATCCGTCAAGCACGCAGGCATGAAGTGCGTATGGTTAACAGAAGACAAAACAATAAAATGGTACTCGTTTTTAGCCCACCGGATACAGGCAGGAAGGGATTGTGCGCAACAGCTCGCACGGAAAAGAATTCAAAACCAGCGACAACTTTTGACGACTTTTCAGACCAAAGGTACGCGGATATTGCAAACAGAATTAAAAGCACTTTAGCAAATCAAATGCGCGGACGACCACTAGCCAACGCAGAACCGCTTCAAAATTCTCCCGACTTCCGCCGAGCCAACAGTAAAAAGTAAGTGCTCTACTGCCAATGGCTATTCGCGCTCTTTCTTAATTGGGCAAGTTATTATCCTAACTTTTCTTTAATCAAATTCGACAAGAACAAGAGAAATACAGTATGAATGAATGACATCGAAGCTATGATAGCAACAGTTTTTAAAAAAAGAGTTTAACTTTCAGGCGCATTCTTAATGCTTGTTTGGGGCTCTCAAAGAGCTCTTAATGGGCAGGCTAAACCGTTGTTGTATTAATGAAAAGATAAAGCTCATTACAAAGCCATCAATACTCAAATGTATGACAGTAAGACCTGTACCTGCAAATCAGTTGGCCCCCATTGAAATTTCCGTTACGCTTGGCACGTATATAGTTCCTAAAACCACGTCCATGCATGTTAATCTAAGCGCAGCTAAAGCATCTTTCTGTTCACAGCGTTACGAAGCTGAAGGAAAATTTGAATTTGAACTATAAACCTAGTGGCTATTACAAGCAACCATTAGAAAAAAAGTCACGTAAGACATAAAAAAACATTAGCTAGACGTATATGCGCACGTGTACAGAAAGACTGGACAAGCCAAGCGCATATGGGGCCGATGGTAGCACTATTGATTCTCAAGTACCAGAGCTTCGAGACTGGAAAGAAAAACGTAACATATTTTCGCAAACTGAACCTACCGAAAAGGCTAAGAAGTAAGGTATTGGTGCAATTAAGCGTACAGCTAGTAAGTGCTTCTGTAGAACGCCAAGTGAACTGACGAAATCAGCTACAGAGCTAAGGTCAACCGCCAGAATAATTGAACTACATGGGAAAACCTACAGCGTAGGAAAACGGATTGGCGAAGGCGGAACAGCAAAGGTCGATCGTCGTATTCCCGCAGTCGGCATCTAACTCTGTACAGGTTACATTATTTTTCAGGTGTACATAGTAACAGATATGGACAGTAATCGAGAATACGCCTTGAAATGGATTGATCTTATAAACTGCGACAAATTGCAAATGAAAGTTCTTAACAGGGAAATAGAGATTCTTGAAAAACTCAAACAAGTCGATTTGGTCGTCAAACTTATTGATCAGTACGTTTAGCTTTAGAAAACTTAAAACAATCACTTAAAAGCTATCGCACGCTTAATACAACTCGTATCTTAGCAAGTATAAACAAAACGAATACTTGATTATGCTACTGGAAAGAGGACGAGTTGACCTGAGCACCCATTTTAAAACTTTCGACTACAAAATGTCTCCAAGAATGATTGTGCGCTATTGGCTTGGAATGCTAAGGGCTGTTAATGAAATTCATAAAATAGGTAAAGGCTAGAAAACTGAGCTCTAAATTGCACTAACCCTGAAAAATTGACAGGAGTCATTCACGCGGACCTGAAGCCGTCCAATTTTGTCCTATCAGAAGGCAAGGTGAAGTTAATAGATTTTGGAATTTCCAACTTGCTCCAATCGGAACATAGATCGGTCACTCAAATTGCACTATTGGGAACTGTTGGGTACATGAGTCCAGAAGCCCTTTGCGCCAGGCAAGAAGGGGACATGGAAAAAATTAAGGTACGATACAGAAGTCAAGAATTACTCTTCGCGGCATGGTCACTGTAGGTAAGCACGAAAACGGACGTCTGGTCCCTTGGAACCATTTTGTACCGTCTAATCTATGGGAAGCTACCGTTCGACCACATTGGCAACATTGCAGCTCAAATTATGGCTACTTGCAACCCAAAAATTCCTATAGCATTACCAGATACGAGTTACCCGTTTGCCCGAGATGCGCTGGCATGTTGCTTGCATCGCAATCCACGAAAGCGATCAACAGTGGAAAACTTAATCAGTCACCCTTATGTGACTCAGTACTTTCCCAATTCAGCAGATTTGCAGTAAGAGATTTTGCTGTTCAATACTAGACTGTCACATCTTAAGCTTTAATAATAGTACGATCCGCTATTGGCGAGAGTTAACTTTGCTCCCCACCGATAGATGGTACCGTGCGAATGATATCAGAATCGCCTAAAATGTTTCAGTCATAATAAAGAATAATGCCTAAGCTTCGGTACAGATTACCCTGGTCAGTTATGCTCATCATACATACGCGGAAATACTTGCCACAGGCAGTTCCCAATTCAATATTGTTGCCGTTGTAATGATGAACACCAGTCTTCGCCAGCATAGCGTAGTACTCTATTTCACTTCTTCTACAAAACTGAGTGTTCGGAGAGAGCAAAAAGAAGACTAGATTGCACCTCAGAGGCGGAGTGTTGTTCGCAAGAATGACCAACTTCGCTTTACCGCTGCGTAATGTTTTCAGAGTTTGACGATAACCAAGGACATATTTGCCGCTCTTTATAACCAGCGCTAAACGAGAGTTTATGCCCTCGGCAGCCTTTTTCTACAAAAAATAAACGGTCGATCGGCAAAAAAGCCCAAAGTAAACGTCTTTTGCGGATGCAACATCGGAATAGAAAGTGAAAAAACGACCCCTTCGACAAAGCGCCAGGATAACTTTATGCAACAGCGAAATAACATTAAAGGAGACAACAATTCTCCGCTACTTACTTGTTTTCTGGGAGCCATGAAGCCTCAAAATCACAAATTCTTAAATCTGACTACAACAACGCAGCAGCGGAATACTGTAGTTGTAGGCAGGTACGTGAAAACACTTTTTGCTCAATCCTGTAAACGTTTTACAAAATTTGGAGCGGCACAATTAAAAAACATGAAAGCAGTGGTAATTTTTTTTTGCTATTTTAAGTTTAATCAATTAGCCCAACGAGCTAGAGTATTTATACTTGGAAAAAGCTACTATGGGTAGAAGGAGCACTTGGCGAACGTGTAGCGAAAAGACATTTAAATCAGTCCGGTTGCGCTCGTAGTTAACGAGCACTAAAGCAAACTTATGAACAGAGTCAATTAACATCTAGAATTGACTTGTTCAAAATGAAGGGAGCCATAAACAGGTAACTGGGACAAAATTAACATTACCTGAAATATAAAACAGAATGTAACATCAAAGAAATTAGTATTCTGATAAGCAGATGAAATTACTTTATTAATTAACCAGTCTGAGAAAAAAAACTGCATACAATTCAATTTATCAACTGTTGATGCTATCAGACCGTATAATTGTTTTGTTCATGCGTGAGTCGCACCACGGGCCTTAGCAACAGAGTTAACTGTCGTAGTATCATGCTCAGGTTAATAGTGAAATTTTAACGCTCAGTGCAAAGAGTAGTCAAGTTCGAAAATACAGTCCACCGTCTTCATTTACGTTTCTTCATTACTGGACCATCAGCATCCCTGAAAGCTTTCATTTAGTTTTTTACGGCTTTCTCCAATTCTGTGAAAGTGCTATACCGCGCTGACAGCGAGACTAAAGAGTCCCAAAAGTTGCGCATCCCAGTCTCTGTAGTGCACCTAACATCTTGGTCATCCATTCTCTGATAAGTTGTTTGCTTTAATCTTTTACACAGTACGGAAGAAAATCGTAGACTTATCAAATGAAAATTTGGTTATTTTTCATCATACGTTCGGTGAATACTGTAGATGAAAGTAAAATCAAGTTGTGTGGGATCAGGTAATCATTTGCAGGGTAAGATTAAATTAAAATAAAGTTTATTGATTCCATTAACCATCGGCAGTCTAGATTTAAACCTAAAATCAGCAAATACTTCAGTTTAGGTAACACGAGCCTACGTGGACTAACAAAACATGTATTTAGTTCCAGCTACAATACCAATGGGGCGTCCGGCAAAAAAAATTTGAAAACCTATTACTCCTTTAGAAAGCATCCGGTTTTTGTTTCATAAAATTTTGAAACTAGCACGCAAGCGAGAAACATAAAAATAGCGTCAACATTATTGTAATAAATTTTCTGGATTCGTATACATTGGTATAGAGCACTGCAACACAATTGGAAACGAAAAAAGCTGAGGAATTTTATGCAATCACTGGGGGCGTACCTGCAAATCAGTGTTCGCATTTTGATTTAAATATTAGTGAGAAAGCGGTTGCAATCAGCTCACAAACAATTATTTTTTTATTTCTGTCTGCCACGTGCGCATTACCGCACATTCTACATGTATTAGTGCTGTTTGTATCTTTGTTCGGAAATCGATGGAAACTATGAAAATCATTAATGACAGTTCTCTCACACCTTCTCGCATTTTTTTAGTCATGGGTATCCCATAAATAAGCTAGAGCACAGCTCCACCATTGACGCATGAATGATTATTAGTATAAGTACAAAAGTCAGTTACGGTAACCATATTTCGAAGCTTTAAAAAATGTACATTCCAGTGCTCACTAGAATTGTCTGACACAAAAGGGTCATTTGAAAACTGATAAAAATTAAGTAGAATGAGGTGCGTCCTACCTGATGAAGAATAAAGGCAACAGGAGCAAGGATGGCCTCGCAGTACAGCTCAGACGAAACCGCGTTTAGTCGCCTGCGTTAAAAAAAGTACAACATTTTACTTATAACGTAGCTTCTGAAAGTGCTAAACTTTTAGGATTAAGCGCATCGTTATTTAGCTCACCTCATTTCCGTTTAATGTACGCATCTATTACAGTAAACATATAGCGGCTTGTTTAACTTCGGTAGGTCTGGGGTTTTTATGACTTTGCGATTACATTCGGTTGTTCGAAATGTCTTCATTTTACGCCGCGGCATTGCGTAGAAATTACCTGTTTTGTACGTTCCATAGGTAGTCGTTGCTGTAGTACGGTAATATGGAAGTTTTATGGCAATTATTTTGGTCTCACTTTCGTCATAACCTTGACTTTATTTGATTTTGAAGCCGCAAATAAGCGGTCATAGAAACGAAGCCAACCAATGACGTGCTAGGTACAGCCACTGTTTACGAAGGATAGCGCTTAGATGGGCCAAACAGTTTGACCGGAATGTTTGCTCGGCGGCCTTGTTGCGCTTATAAATTGGTTTGCATGTGTACGATTTGCATCCGTCCTTGGGCAGTAGTTCGCTTGTCCTTTTTGTCTCCGGTCGGCCGCCGAGGCTAGCCGGTTTCACAGACGGAATCGACTCCCTCAGCGCGCCATCGTTGGCTCGCTATTACCATCAGCAGCAACATAGTGCAGCAGTTAGCCGCCTAACAGATAGAATAGTGTTGATTTTTCCGAATTCGGGGTTGGCAGACGCCGACTAACTCATGCCCGTTATGTATGGTCGTCCGCGTTGGCCATTGAGCCAGTCGCAGTTCGTCGACTCTTCCAGAAAAGGAGCCGTCTGGTTTTTGCTTCTATGCTGAACTTTATATTGTCTTACTTGGTAAGAAGATTATTGGTCGCCGAAACGGCTTAGCTTCTTCATTATCAGTCGTTTAGGTAATCGTTCACGGAAGCCAGTAGTCTTTTTTCGTTTGCTTACGGATTGATCTGAAGCTTCTGTCGTCAATATCAGGTGAGCAGGAAGTTTTGCCTTAAGGCCATTTTGCTAGGCTTCGGGAGAACAAAAACTTTACACACCGTCTGTTCAGACAGTCTATTCAACCGTTCTTTCAACTTGCTAGTCAAATTCAGGACGATGACAGTTGTTGCCTTTAATACTTTTAAAGTTGCACACCCACTTTCCGCCCATGTTTTCACGTTGCTTACTGGAGCGTCTTTTGCTCTCTGGTAGCCATCATGCAAAAGGTGACGTCGTTTCTACTTGGCAACACAACGGGACCGCATCTTCTGCCGCGGATTGATCGTAAGAGAAAATGCGCAATGCACTTATGAATCACCACTAAGCGTAGAGATGCTGTCTGCTAAAATTATAGCCCTGTTTGCTTAAGCATGACCTAATACGAAGATAATTTTCTCTCCGTTTACGGCAGCAATAACAGCGTTTTTCTAATTACTCTCTGTTAGCAGCCCTGCGGGCCGCTTGTCATTCGCCCATTAATAATAAGTGATGCGTTTAACCTCTTCCCTCAAAAAGTATGCCCGCCCCTGCGTAAAGCTCTAACTGGAGTCGGGTTGAAATTTAAATCGATCATTTTTTCAGCAGTCTTTTTTAAAATTAAGCAACAAATTTACACGTCTGCAACATCGTTTAGCCGCGAAGTTCAAAATTTTCATTACAGTATGTTTTATAGCCAGGTTGCATAAGCGATGCGTATCATCCGTACTAGACAAATCGTCATTAGTACTTAATGCTCGTTTGCGACTTTTTTAAGTGGAAAAACTGGTCCGGCAATGACCACATTGGCTCCGCCAAGAGAAAATCTTAAGTATACGAAGCCGTGGCTGTATTACAAATCTGGAGTTGAGTTTTTAAACGACTTTTGGCCAATGTCGCCTATAGAGACGGACGAACGAATGCTATACGGGCCCGGTCATGTGCAACGGATGCTGAAACGATTTGCCGAAATAGCCGAGCAATCTGTGGACAGTCGAAGAGGTCGCAGTGACGTCAGTCATAGTAGACGATTGAGAAGTGCCGACAACCTGCCCTGCTCGAACAGCACCTCAATCACTCCGTCGCATCGACATTCGTCTTGTCCGACCGTCAGCGCTGATATTTCAGCAACACCCTCGTCTGTGCAACAGCTGAAGCGAAAGTTTGAATATCTCAGTGCATCAGCTGTTGCCCACGGCATGAGCAAGCCGAAAAGTCGAAACACTTCATCCGATCGAATGGACAAAGCGAACTCCCCCAGTCGGCCAACTGCACGTCGATCGAGCGAAATGACCACGTCCAGTACTAGCAATTCGTCATCCTACTGTCTCAGCGATGTTTTTGGGGATGTATCCTACTTGTCAACTGATCGTGACGAAAGTAGCACGTCGGAAAGTACCGCATCAAAGTACGCTGTTCAGAAACTCACCAAGAAAATAGCATCAGGTAATTTTTCAACTACTTAATCATGTTGGGTCATATCCCGAATACTTTTTAAAAAAAAGTTAGACGCTCTGAAATTCAAAAGGTCAGCCGGTCGGGGGCAAGTCAGTATGACCGCTTTGGGTTGGAAAACATATCGCATCGGTATGTACGCGCTTTAGAGCGTCTCTCCTGTAATATTGTGCATGGAAGGCTTATGCGGGGAATGTTCAGCCATAGGCGACCACTATAGGCAAACAGTTTGCTCCCGTGCGTGCATACTGTTTGCCTAACCTTGTCCAACGTAAAGGGTGGATCAGGACACTTGTCCATTGACACAACGTGCTCAATGCATGAAGTGATAACTGAGCAGTAGTAAGACCAGCTTTCTTGAGTGCTGCTGGTGACCCGTTATCGTTGCCGGAGCAACATTATGTCAACTTGCAGTTAGCGTTAACGTGCCATTTCGAATGTCAACTTCATCTATTTTGCTTATTTTCAAATTGAGAGCTCCTTCCCTCCTTCTCTCAGTCTATTTGGCCAAAGGCGCTCCTTACAAGAGTAATTCATCAGCGGGGTCCATTGAGGTCATACTTCAGCTGGACAATTTGTACAAGTTGCCTTGCGACCCGCTTTGACGTATTGTTCCGTCGGATCAACGTTGTCATTGCACACCAATACGACGGGCCAATACAAGGCCATTGAACCCAGCCGGCGCCGGGCCAAATCCACTTGTCCGTCAGCTACGTACCTCGTCGTGGTTGGTATTGCAACTGCCTGCAGCGATTGAAGGTTACTTTCCACTTTTTAACTCTTCCCATCCCTGGACGTTCCAAGGTCGTCTCTTCAAGGCTCGCGACTACATTTTACAAATTGCTGATGCGTCAAAGCACGTTGACATGTTATTTTGCTTGTCACATCTTTCTTTCTTAGGCGACAAACCAAAGATGGCAACAGCGGCACAAGAACCCGCCAGCGGACTGACTGAGATGAATGCTCTTTTGGAGAAGTTCCGCCAAAATCGAAGCAGACGCGCGTCTTCGGAGTCGGGTAAAAAAAAATTGACTTTACAAATTAAAGATGGACAAATATTTTTCAAATTCCTTTAGCCAATGGACGCGATCCCGCGCCAACGGTCCAGATAAAATGTGACATTGTCAAATCGACCAATGAGTGTACTTCGTCGCCGGAACATCCAGACAGTGGTGGTAGTGGTGGTGCCAGTCGTGCTAGCCATCATCAGTCGACCCTTCGACCGTCGACTCCAATGAAAAGCCGCCAAATTTTGGCTGATCGATACAATGAGCAGGTTTTTCCATTTGTTCGCATCGCCATGGCCGAACAGCAATCGTTCGTCAGAATTCTCGTCTCGACGTGACGTCGTCCACGTGTCCCAGTTCGATGAAAGAATTACGGCAGATCGCCTTCGTCGTTGCGTCCTACCTGTCCCAACCGCGTCGCGACTCTTCGTCATATCACTACGAATGTACCAGACGGTAGTTGGTCACGGTTCGTAAAAGTCTGCAGCTTTTCTAGGTCCCTTTGCCGACTCGGATTCCGAATGCTCATCCTACGGTCCAGAGGAACGCGATAAACATTACGACTTTGACGGAGCCTACGTTGTACCCAGAAAGAGTAGCTTAATTTCTAGAAAGGACGTCGTAAAGGTACAAGACAACAAGAAAGCTTTTTTGACGCAACTCATTCTTCCAACATATATTTCAGTATAAAGAAAATTACGTTGGCTTTAGCGCTGAACCGCCAGTTGCTTACGTGTATCTTGAAGAAACAGAAGCAGAAGTCGCTGGTCTCTGGCAGGCGGGCAAAGACATAAGTATAGATTTATATTTCCACATCAAGGAACAGTAAGCGCTTTTTCTACTCGTGTTAATCGTCGTTTTGTTTTTCTTCCGTAGAATGCGTCAGGAGCGGAGCAGCGTGACGGACGATGACTATAGTCAATAGATTTGGTGATGCCGTCCCCGTTTCGCATTTTCATTTTTCGCGTTCGTGTGCTTTGCAACAGCGGAAGTAAACCGGCAAACATACAAGCAGAAATACAATTCACTGCGCTTGACGATCAGCACCTATTTGATAGGCGGGAAAATGGCCAACGACGGCAAGACGCCAATATCATCTCGTTATTAGCGAAAAAATGGAGGGCAGCTTTTTAAGAGAACGTTCTGCGGCTGTAGAAGGTACGAAGGGCTTTTTCGCAAGCGATCAACAGGCACTGACCACAAAATCGAAAGAGAGAGGGAGAAGAACAACTTGTGCTGGACGGATTGTAACAAGGAAGCAACGCGAAAGAGGAAAGTCCAACCTTATACGGCTGGTTTGATGAGTTGATGGTCATTGACAAACTTTTTTTTGGACAACAGCGAATTTTGTCAAACACTGATGGCACCATAGACTAACACCAGCAGCCACCTTCCTGACCAGCTGCAGCCTTGCCATTATTTTGCGTCGATATGCGCACTACTGAAAACGTCTCCTATCAAGATTACCCTGTAGAATTTTTACCATAAAAAGCTTTACCGTCCTGCGGTGGCCTACTTGGCGCCTCGTCCATTCCAGGCAAGGCTGCTGCCACCTTCCGAAAGAGCTAAAGGGAAAAATCATCGCCTTTGCTCTTTTTATAGAAAAAAACAACAATGTCTTATCTTAGCTACCTGTTTTACATTGAAACCGGCCTTTGCGCTTGTCTCGATGAACATTACGTTGAGCTCTTCGGCCTTACGTTCCCCTTCTTCCGTACTTATTTGGCTGCAAGAAATCTACCGCTCAAGGAAAGGCGAACCAAAATTATGCGACAGTATGCAAAAGTGTAGTCAAGTTACTAACGCTACCGTCGCCAGGCGAATTAAAAATAGGAACAATGGAAAATATGAAAATTCAAATTTACCGCTTGTCTGCCAAGTCGGTCTTGTTGCCTACCAACATGATAATGACATCGGAGCCACGTTCCGTGCGAACATCGTCAATCCACTTGGACGTTTGATGAAACGAATTGGTGTCTAGCAAAGCAAAGACGAAACTGTGGCTCCGGTAACGAGCAAAGATCACGTCGCTAACTTGTTATATCGTAAACGACTACAGCCACGGTGCTATCACGAATATACGAGGGAATGAGACTACGAAACCGCTCCTGCCCCGCTGTATCCCATAATTGCAAACGAACCTGCCAGGCGAGCAGACCACTTGTCAAGCAGATATGACCTCTACGGTTATACTTACTGTACGGTCTTCTAGGTACATAGTTTTCGACAAGAAGTCAATACCAATCGTAGCTTGGTACGTGTTGTCAAAACTGTCATACATGAAGCGCGTGATCAGTGACGTTTTCCCAACTGAAAAGACGCTGTTAAAGATTAAACCACAGGCAAGTGCACTGACGGACCTGACTGTTCCCCAAGAAAGACTAGCTTGAATTTCCGAAGAGGATTGCCAAAGTCGCTACCCATTGCCTACGATTTAGACGACGCGGTAAAGCGAGCCGAACAAACAAAATAGAGTTACCACTGTTTTGGCTGAATAGACTGAACGAGGCTATTCAAACTTGCCCAGCTTACTAAACGAAGGCGAATATTACCGCCCGTACGGAGGGGAATATCTGCAACAATGAATCATCATAGCGAACAATCTGCACATGTAATTCATTCGAACAAAATGACCCGAACCTGATAAAGTGAACAAATTTTCGGCGTAGGCCGCTTGCGAACTCGAAGCGGTGACTGTAGGTAAGCCGAAATAACCGTCACAATGTCTACACTTATATGACCGAAATAAAGTAAACGCAGGTATGTATCTTCTTAATCAGACAATGCAATCTACAAACCAAACTGAAAGCGTAAAGTATTTGAGACCCAAATCTGCTAAGCAATGTAAAACATGAAATACAAGAACTGTTAACGTTAAGAGTACTACTAAGCCTGCTGCACGAAGTAGTGTTACCGTCTTCCGGCGCAGAACTATCTAAATATTTCTTGGATCTACAGTCAGTAACTTAATTATCTTTGGCGTACCTTTTAATCTTTAATTTAAAGTGCTAAGAACTTTAGCGTCACGGCAGGTGTCAATAGCCACAAATTAAATGGTAAAAAATTATTTAATAACTTAGTTCATCCTAGTGCGAATCGAACCGCTTCAATCACGATGAAACTATACAACCCGTCTCTGTAGTGCTTCCGCTTTCATGAGTTGCTAAGGTAAACAGTAAAAATTACGGAACGAAAACATTTCCGAATGACGCGGAATTTTTAACTTCTTGTTTGGCATTCGCAATACGTGTCGATCTCTGAACTGGATATCGTCCAATTACAGCAGCTTTTAACGATAGAAGAGCCAGAAAAAAACAACGATTCAGTCGAATAGAGACTGCTATTGTAAGAATGCTTTCTTACCCACGAACCTCGTCTACCGTAAGCCAAATGAAATTTAAAAATTTTAAGAGCAAGTACTGATTAATTTCAATGCATTTCAGCTCATAAAGCCCATACTTTGCGGGTTTTTACTAGTAAAAACAAAACTGCCAGTTTCTCTTGAGGTATTCTTTCGTTATGCGACTTTTGTCGATCATTTGAACGCGAACTAACCTAATTATTTTTACCGTACCGCAATGCAAAAATGAGGTCAATCCTTTTTTTGACACAAGCACGTGTGGCTACAGGCATAGATTTCTTTCCCTGCCGCACAGAAAAGCTGCCAACAGGAAGAGAATACTTCGACGACGAAAAGTTTTCACAAAAAGTACAGTATAACAAATGAGTAGGTAACTTCCTGTAAGACAATTTAAACCATTTTATTCGGCTTCTTATCGGAGCGTAAATTGAAGCCAAACATGAAATAGCGCTAACTATGTTAGCATTTGTAGCACAATGCGCTTTGCAAGCAAAAGAAGCGACGAGTAAAGTCGTTAACGAAGAACGTTTGTTCCATCGATTAACGCGGTCACATTTTTTGCACTTTCGCCATTAGCCAATTCTTAACATCGGCCGACGTCTTCTTCGCCCTATGGACATTCCAACTCGTTTTCCAGCTCTGAAAGCGGCCCTTTCGCGTTCTGTAAATCAAAGTCGGATAGAAATGTCAGCTTTTACGAGAAAATAAAAAGTAATTAAATTTTTTAAGAGTATTAAATTTAAAACCTTCTTTTATTATTAGAATGCGCCAAAAGACGGAGCACAGTTAAAAACGGTTCACTTACGCCTGGCTGTTCTGTATATTCCGCGGTTGTTGTACAAACCCAGAAAACCTATAAAGCAGAGAACGTCTTCGCTGCTAGCTCTGCCTACAGTTGGCGTAACGAAAAAGAAAACAAACCTGGAAAACAATCTCCCTCGTGTATTATGGCTACAAAAAAGCACAAAACCAGTAAAAGGCACAAAGTCTTCATGTGACAATGTTATGAAGGTGATCTACCTTAATAGAGGACTGCAACTTGCTTAAATAGCAACCAATATCAACAGCCCACGCGTCACGATTAAGTCGCCTAAAGCGTTAAGGCATGACGCGGCCGCCCTCTTTTGACAAGAAATCTCCACATTTCCTGTTGAAAAATCTGGTTCCTAATTTAAAGAGTGAGAATTAAATAGAGCGGCAATTGGCCGACTATCTGCCCTTGTATTTAACAAAACTGTACTGCTGGCTGGCTAAAAATTTTAGAACGTTCTTGCCGAAATTTGCAAAACTCAACTGGACAAAATTAATCATGTGCTACTGAATGTTAGCCTACGGACTCCATCGAACACTGGAGAATTAGCCAACACGGCCGCGACGGCGTCTGACGCTTCTTAACAAGTCAACCATTGCGAAATTGTATCTGTCCGAAAAAGTTAAAAAGAAAAACTATGCCAATCTGCGTCGCTGAAATTAAGTAAAAATATCGACATTCATCGTGATAGCATGAACATGACCATGCATAGGATGCGAAAAAAAACAGAAACAGGCAATGTATAACTACTTTGAGGTAAACGTTTACTAAGTTGTGATTCGTGTAGTGCTTAGTAAAATGGAGAATCGGCTTAATGAAAATTCTAACAAAAAAAAGAGAAGGATAGAAGTATTCGGAGCGAAGAAGTGCAAAACAAGCAACAATGATCATGAGGAAACAAAGTGACCAAAAATAAACAAACATCATACCGTGAGACGCATAACAATGGAACGTATTTGGAAGACGACAACTTGTCCAACGGGATAAACAATACAGTAAATAATTTAACCTTCGGAATCCACACCGACAGCGTACGACTCGTTCCTGATCGGCTCCATAAGGATCTGTAAATGCTATACAAGTGAACAATGGCGGCCTACATAAACAGAGAAAGGCTGTACTTCGGGAGTCTTGAAAGGCGTTAATTCTGACCGTTGACAATTCATTGAGTTGTTTGATGCGGCACTGTTCAGGAAGGCACCAGAAGAGTAAGGCTAATGAAGAAATCGGTATGAGCAGCATAAACTCTTCATCACAGCACATACCACAAATGGAAGACTGTAGCTGACTGCACCATGCGCAGCCTGGGAACCAACAATTTCTTCGATCATCGATTGAAGGCATAAGGAAATTAGAACGCTCTTAATGAACGAAAAACGATTCTTACGTATACGGGCAAAACAATAACTCATTTACCTGAGCACTCTTCAAAGT
Organism: Trichuris trichiura; assembly: GCA_037903355.1. NCBI lineage: Eukaryota > Metazoa > Nematoda > Enoplea > Trichinellida > Trichuridae > Trichuris > Trichuris trichiura. Next base: position 1,912,182 of record JBAJFE010000011.1, read on the forward strand.
GATCCACTCAAGGTGATTATTGGAGAAAAGATATTCAAACGACAAATCCTGACCACCATGCGTGGACTACAAAGCCAATGAGGATGATCATAACAAAATCAATTAACGTACCAAAACGGATAGGCGCCAGCAGCGAATTCTATTTACTCGGAATACAGCTTCTTTCATCTCATCCTACTGCAGAATAAAGAGCAAGCGGAAAAAACACGAGCTTGACGAATAACCTACATGATCAGATGAGTAAAGAATAATTAACCGTTTCTTTCCAACAGCAGCGTGAGCGAAAGTATTCGCCACGGGAAAACTGCATTGGCATTGCTCAAAAAAGACGTAACCGTACCACGGTTGTCGCTGACAGAGTCGAAGCAACTAAAATTTCCATATCTATATTTGCATACGTCATTCGTCGCATGAACACCCACTTCGGCACTGTTAACAGCGCAGTTGGTATTGGCGATGATTTTAGCGGCCGTTTCGTCCACGGCGCCATACTTCAGCTTTCTGAGGCCAAATGGCAACAGACTATTTCTGAAAGCGCGCAATAGCATAGACCATATGTAGTAACTCGTAGCTCAACTTTCCGAAGATGGAATAGGATTTACGGTTTCTCCTCAAATAATCACTTCAACTGCTATTACGGTGTACATAATGAAAAATTGCAAAACGGTTAAGATGCAAATGTCTGCCATTGACGAGAATATGAAAGGAGAGAATGCGCCAACAAAGACAAACTTGGAAATGCGCGCAACGAATACCAACAGGCCGCCTGAAGGGAGCGCATTACGTATTACGTACGCTCTACAAAAGATGCACGCTTTCTTAAAAACTTTACACCTACGCGCAGTGTTGCCATGCTATAAGCCTTAACGACTTTCTATCAACACAATTCCGCCTGCTACGTGATAAACAATTTGCCACGTATTGAAACTGTGTATACGCTATTAGCTACGCATCAGATAAAGTTGACCTTCCGTAAAGAAGAGCTTTACAAGAAATTTAACTAATTATTAACGCATAAAGGGCATGGCTATTTAAGGTTTCGATTTTGAAAATTCATAAGCGCTCATACGAAAGATGGTTGGACTGACTGACGCTGAAGCATACCTGAGAAGAAACGTTGCGGAATCGTATCGCGCCTGAGAAAGAATGACGTGAACGGCACCAATGTCTTTCAATAGCCCATTTTCAATGGAGGCATCCCAAAAGCTAAAAGCTCTTGCTTAACGCTGGGTTAACAACGAAGAAAGTGAATGAAAATTGTTTACCTTTTGCGCAATACAACTTTTGCTTTGAAACCCAACTTGGACGCTTGGTAAAGCGACAGTAAGGGCGATTCAAAGTTTCCAAGCCATCTAAGAACTATGCGCAAAGAACAAACTGAGAAGAATAACTGTGGCTGCCAACAGTGACGTCATACCTTTGCAAGGAAATACTTCACTTTTGGTCACAATAAACAAGCCAAAGTAACGACAATTCTCTTGCGACAAACCGACCATCGGCGCAAGCCGCTAAAAGCTTTTGTTGCGAAAAATGGGGAAGAGAAAAGTTTGTGACCAACTTGCCTCCAATACAACGCCGGTGCTGTCGCCGGGAAAACATGGAACCGTAAACTTTGTTCTGTCAAACAGATAAACCGGAAGTTGGTTGGACAATTGTCTGGAAGCTGCTACGCAACTTTCCCTTTGCGCATCGAGAAAAAAGCGCTGCACCAATTGGCTTCGCGTAACATCCTTGCGATAAAATGCTCAAATAGATTTAACACCGTACTACGCGTCAACAAAAAAAAACAACACAACTACGGCTTACCGACGCGTAAGTAGTCTTGCAAAGCTTCGCGACGTTCCGCGAGCGATCGTTCATTGAGAAATGCCTTTATCTTTTTGGGTGGAAATTCGGGAACTCGTTCCGGATCGATTCTTGCAATCAACTCGTGCAATCGCAACAGGGTGCTGTATCGACATGAGCAATGGTAAGCACCATTTATATGGATCTCGTAGACCTAAGACAAAGTTCAAACAATTCCTACACTTAAATGAAAGCTTAAAACTATTAATAAACTTTTCGCGAGAAAGGCCCCACCTTTCGACTTCATGCATATTATCTAAGCTAGAATGCGAGCAAACAAGCAAGTTAAAATGCCGTTAAGTCAAAAGCCGCTTTCAGTGGAAACATTTAGTGATGCGAAGGTAAATTCAAAAAAAAAGTTACCGTATACAATTGGCCCGACGAGTCGGAAGCAAAGCGATATACGGGCACGGAAACGTGCATCATTACAGCGGTAAGCATCGGTTTGTCATTCATCGCGGCGACGCCCACTTTGATTGTTCGGCTACCTGTTTACAACAAGCGTTAATAAAAACATGTAAAAGGCTATTTAAACGATTGGTCAATTTTTAAAAGAACGCAAAACGGATGCGCCAACACAAAGGAAGAATATCGAAGCAAAGAGTCGACCAAGTGGGCAATCGACCCCTTGCTGCTGTGTCCTACTGTCACATATGTCAAAGAGAAAAGTTCGAAAACCGGGCGACCTTATGCCAACCAGAATAGCATTCCGGACAAGGCAATTACAATTTCTGGGCTAAACTAAAGTGACTTACGTTCGAAGTGAACACAAAAACAACGTCGCTTTTCTTTAAGGCGCGTTTAAGTAAAAATTGGTCACCAACGCTCGAACGGCATCTGGCTTCATGCGGCCATGTGTCATTAATGAATGCAAATGGTTAGTTAGTCAGTTAGGTCGACGCTAAAGGAGGACAAATGTTACTACGATCGTTGACAGGCGAAATACTGCCCTTAGCTATGCTAGCAACAGGTAAAAATAATCCAGGCTAAAGATATAGGCTGGAGTAGCGGCGCGAATAACAACATGCGAAGGCGAAGAGACAGCAGCCAGTCGCCAGTCAAAGATCATCAATTATAATGGTATGTTCTCCAAACTAGCATCAATCGGAGATACATGCTGATAGCGGACGCCTGGAGGCAATTAAACCACATGTTAAACTGCCTTCTAACCACGTTAGAGAAACACGAAGGAAGCCTAAGCATGCCTTGCAGCCATTACGATAAATTCATTTGACGCAAAAGTGATAAGGGGAAAAAAATCTCAACGATAACCACTAAAGAAAACTACTGACACACTAGCGATAAATATGGAAACATTTCAAAATCGCCAGTGATAAAGCAACAGAAAATAAGAGGCGGACGAACAATAACAATATTAATGTATTGTTCGCACGTGACATAATATTAAACTTAAATAGTAACAGTATATGCAACCGCCCGAAAGAACTACTAGAAGTTTTCTATTGACGAAGCGTACTTGAGAATTAAATGAGATGTTTTTCACGACTGCTATTCTGGCATATGCACAGCAGGTGGACTTGGCTACGTACGGTGACGCGTAGAATTTCTTGCAGGCCTAACGGACGACAACGAAAGCATAATTGGTAGACCGCATTGCATAATCTAAAGCGCATGTGAAAATGAATACGGGTGCCAAAGGAAACAGTGTCACTTTGCATGGGAACATTTCAACTAGTAGCAAATTACAGCCTGCCTATACTGTAAACAAAGCCTGCAAAGCAAGAAGGAATTTTTTGCGACAGTTCCATGCTCGACAAATAAAAGGGAATAAAATTACAGACTAAAACCGGAGAGCGCGGCGTATTATATTACAGTCTCATGGCAAAAATTCTAGAACTGCCATGCAAAACAATTTAAATTCATTACTCCTACGCTTTCAGCGAACTAGTACAAAATTAAGCGCAATTTGTGCATGCTTAATGATAGACCTAAGAAAAGAAACGGCGGAGACAGTACGATGACATATGATGCTCATGTTCTTTGGCGTACTGTTCCGCGCGCGCTGGTTCGCTTGGCAAACCGATAATTGTACCTGCATTTCACTACTGTAAAATTAATGCCCCGTAATTAAAACGTTTCTGAGCGAAACAACGAATCGCGCGGAAAGTTACGCGTCAACAAGACATTAAAACTTTTACAAATAAACATTTTCTACGAGCAGTGAATCAAGTGTTGTCGCGTATTTGTTTTTGCGCTCATGACGCGACTGTTTTTTTCTTGAAAAACGCCCATACTTGCCAGCCTGATTGCGCGATGAAACTGTTTTGCAAAACGGAATCGTTGATATTCCGGTTCGACGAATGGAATCGTTGTTGAAAAAGTGTTGCCGGCAACGGAAACCGGCAACCCTACGGGGCAACGACAATATAACTAAACCCATTGTAACCAGTCGAATCGGTTGCTGCTCATTATGCGTAATCTGCCTACGCGCAGTTTGCTAAGCTTTTTTCAGTTCGACGACGAACAGCGGGAAAGCATTATTGCAAGAAAACATACAACAGTTTTCCTTTAGGGGTAATTAAATGTAAATTACAAGCATCTGATTAAAAATGACAAACATTTTCGACTGCGGAACTTGGAGATAAAAATAACGCGTAACTTTCATCGATAGAATCTGTTAACAAAAGGAATGCCCTAAACTAAGCTTGCTGCTGCAACCCTCAGTGCTACAGGGCGCAATTTAAATTATCATAACGGTCTTCCACCACCCCTGTTTCCCTTTTCCAGTGGATGCCTGTAATTAATATATATATGCAAATAGCCTATCAGCGAGCGAACGAGCTATTTCTAACTAATATGTAGGGCTTTGTAATTTAAATTTTAGCAATAAGATTTAAATATGAAGTACTCTCAAAGCATTCATTCCTCAAGCAGGTTACTGTACGCACGTAACCTGCGTACATTTCTACAGCTCTGCTTCAGGAAACATTATCCAACCTCGTTAACTATGGACTAATCTTTCCTAGCTAAAGTATTGGTATAAACAGTTTGAACGATCAATTATTATTTTCTCTGGTATACGAAAACGGCAGCTAGTCGTGCGAAGTCCTTCAAAGAAAGCTTCTCATTCTCATTTTACGGAAATTAAAAAGTGAGCAAAAGCATCGCTGATTCGCAACGCATTCTGGCCACTTTTCACGTAAGCTCAAAGACTAACGCAGCAATCGAACCTCTACATCCATTGAAGATTAAAACAATGCAATGCCGATGGGACGCTCAAGGTGTTCAGTTGCAGGCACAAATTTATGCAGACAAGTACTATAGAAAGTTGTAGTACTAAATTCGCTGACCCTCGCAGTAAAACGCAATAAAGAAGCACAACAAAAAGTAAAGAATCGCGTCTGCCGCTTAACTCGCAAAATGGCAAGCAAAAGATGGATTTTTAAAATTTTGCACTTACAATATTGGCAGCAGCCGAACCGCTTTCTTCTCAGGATTACATCTGCCCATACAGAAAGCTGCGAGAGTTTATTTCATTACTTATGCGTGTAGCAAGACAGTAAATGATTTTCAAGCTTTACTGCGCTGCCGACGTCCTTATCTGTTCATCTCAACAAAAGTATTGCAAAAACGTTGAATTCCAAAGACGCGATCTAGTCATGCAGCGTATGCTTTTTTTGCTTTTGCAATGGCATTATTAATTACTCTGCGCTATTTTACAAATAGCGTTTCCGAGCGGTGATGCTTCAGGCACGAAAAAAAAAATTAGTCCGAGATGTTTATCAGAGGCTTTCAAAGCGCTTACGCGGTAAAACCGTTTCTTCAGAAATAATTAGGAATAACCATTGAATGTTAACTCTTTTAAGAGCACTTTGAAACAGCGCTGAAAAACGAGGTAGATTTTTAATTGTAGGCACCTGTTGACTTATGCTTTCAGCAGAAAGTGCCAAGCTGAATAGCGCTTCTGAAAGTAGGCACTAGAAGCGAGTTGCTGTTTATATACGCCGAACGGAGAGCAAAAACATTAAACTAAATTCAAAGTAGGAGGGAAGAAAAAAGTTCGTACATGTCAGCAGCAGGTTTTCTCCGCGCGCTGCGAAAATAACTATGACTCATTTACAATCGATAGACAAACAACGTTTCGGTGAATCAGACTTTTTTTTGCTCTCACTCAAAGCAGCTTGCGAGACATGGTAAACTAAAATGCTTTTTCCTCTTTTACCTTCCCGCCCGCGCTATTTTTTAAGCATTTCAATCACATTTTCTTTTCTGGTCAAATTTACATTACAAATGGATTACACGGAGAAAAAATACTTTATTAGGTAAGGCGGCTATTTGAACTTTTGTCCGAAACGCAAAGCGGTGGAAATAAATTAAAATTTAAACGCAATGATTGAAATGCTGCGAGGAAATAGTAGCACTCCCCCGTTGAACAATGCTCACTCGTAGACACTACGCAAATAGTAACTTGATAATCACATTTAGAAAGTGATCATACGGTACAGTGAATTGTTGAACGGTGATTTGGTTGGTTCTATTAAGTAACTTTATTGGAGCTTTTGGCGCCCGACTTTGTTTGTCCAGCTTCGTTGAGCAGTTGAAATTATGGCAGGCTGGCAAGCCTATGTAAAAAACTTGATCGACTCAAGCAGCTGCATTCGTAAAGCAGCAATTGTTGGTGTTAGCGATGGAAGTATGTGGGCTTGTTCGGAGCCTCCCGTCGGTGACGACTTTACGGTAAGCTCGTTTTGCTAATGAATTATTATCGGTGAAAAGAATGCCTTCTCTTTTCGTCCTCTTACTTTCTCCGCTCTTCGGGTTAGTATTTGTGAAAACAAAACGGGCCAATCGATTTCAACACAACGTCCGCCGCAGTCGCCTTATCGTCTCCGGAGGTGCGGACGCTATTTAGGGAAGCAACTCGTAGTGGCCATCAGCCTAATTTCTTATTCTTTGTCTCCGTATTGATCTATTGGTTGGTCAGTTCACCGGCAACATGTTTTATTTGTCCCTTCAGGCGACAGTTCGTCTTGTGCATGGTGGCCGCCTTTGCCGCGTGCCTATGCGTCTTGCCTGAAGGATGGTGGAACGTTTTAAATCTTTACAGGCTACGTCGGAAGAAATAAAAAAGTTCGTCTCGCTATTCAACAACATCAATGACGTACCGACAACGGGTTTCGTCCTCGAAGGCAAGAAGTACATAGTTCCTCGAGTTGAGGAGAATTTGATTTTTGGAAAAAAGGACAAGACGGGAGTTTTTGCCGTAAAAACCAAAATGGCCGTCATAATTGCCTGCTTCGAAGGTGATTCGCAGGAGGGATTGGTGTGTCGCGACTCGGTTGAACGCATAGGAAACTATTTGGAGCAGCAAGGCTATTAGCAGCAAGACAAGATGCTTCGTTTCAAAGTTACTCTATTTGTCTTTAAAGTGTTTTTTCCGTTTCGCTAACTTGCGGACCAACCCGACGTGAACTGCTGCTACTCGGTATCTTTGCAACGGTTGGTCTCATAACACAAATGGCTCATTTCCGTTCACTTTTCGCTGCGCAATCTTTCTCCTCATTCACTTGCATAATTCGGCGTTCCGGTCGCTTATTCCTAACCGGTGCCCGCGTGCTTTCACCATCCGTACGACCCTTTGGCCTTCGTTGTCCGCTCTGTTGGGTCAAATAAAATATTAGCTTGGGTTTGACAGCCTTTTCTTTTCCATTCGTCTGTTTTACTCAGCCGTACATGTATGTTTCAGCCTCTTTGTGTGTCTTTATTTTTCCACATTACAAATAGTTGATTGCTTGCAGCAGTAATGCCCATAAGTGACACGTTCTTCGACTCGTTGCAACAATTGCCAAAGGAGCTGACCAGAAATTTGTTCCTAATAAGGGAGCTGCACGTCAGAATGAAAAGGATGAGAACAACCATTAGTCGGCACAAGAAAGAATTAAAAAGTGCCCTCAGTGCTGGTCCGGTAAGCAAAGACTATTTGCGATCCAAGCATGACGCCATCTCTACTCTTCATAAGAATATAGTGGAGCTGTGCGACGAAAGGGTAAGTATATACATTTTCAAATGTACACACTTGAGCGCGAAGCTATTCGAAAAGATTCAACTGAGCAACCGTTGCTACGAGTTGGTAGATAGCAAGATAAGAATTTTGGACGCCGACTTGGCTCGTTCCGAACACGACTTAAAACAAGGCATCCAAGCAGCCGAAGCATCCGTGCAGAAGCAGATTGGCAGCGATGGTGCGGACGAGACCGCAGCGCAACCTGGAACAAGTCAAGCGATCACCAATTCACCAAAACGTAAAGGTGCCCAACAATCTGGTCAGTCGACCATTAAAAAGCAACGTACCCATTCGCCAACGACCAGCCAACACGATCAAAGCATCAAGTTGAGTGAACTATCCGGCGTTGCCCTTATACGTCACTTAACGGGCGACTCGTCTGGCAGTGATGACATGCCCATTGATCCGCATGAACCTGTCTACTGCACATGCCGAGAAGTATCTTACGGTATGATGATATGCTGCGATTGTCCAGACTGTCCAATTGAATGGTATCATTTTCCATGCGTTGGCCTGGAAAAGGCGCCAAAAGGCGCTTGGTTTTGTCAACAGTGTGCCGCAAAGATGTGACACTAATCTCACTCGTTCTTTTACAAGAGCAAGTAAAAAACATGTGTCGTTTGTAAAAGCGACCCGAGCAAGGCGATAAGAAAAAGAAGTAAAGTGACGATAATAAATGGGCATTTGCGTTGGCAGAGAAAGTGGTATAGACGACGAGGCTGCGTCATTATCATCACGACGAAAGGGTCTTCCGATGGCGAGGTGATCGAGGTCGACTGTAAAGGCTGTCGTCGGAGACCCAATGACGCAACGATGCTTTCGTATCGCAGCGTTGCAAGTGCAAATTTTCAATGTCGCCAAGCCGATGAACTATTTCGGACATTGTCACTGGCGGCGAGAAAGGCACGTAACGTCGGCGGATGCACCACCACATCAGACAACTGACCGCCGATCCGGCGACCTTTAGTCGATAATTGATTGAATTCCAATTTTACGGATGAACATTAATTTCTACTTACTTTGAGAATTAAGCATAGCATGGCAAAGCGATAGCGAAACGCTCCGGTGTCGTAGAAAAGACACGAAGTACCTGCGCTGCCGCCCCACGAATCGCTGGTAAGCGTGCACGTAGTGTCGATAATGGCACCAAAGACAATAGGCGCCGGAAGGTAACCTTAAAGCTGCGTATCACAAATAACAATGGAGATTGTAAATAGTCTTACTGAGCAGGCGAAGGAAAACCACTTGAAGGCCGAGAGCGAATGCCTTTTCCTCCTCATTAACGGCTCTAATTTTAAAAGCAAATCAATGTTGAGAGCCTTACGGGTTGTTGTTGGCTGCAAATGTCCAACCTACCTTAAAGTGATCATGACCAGAGGCATTTGATTATTGGCAGCGACCAGCGTAATTAAGAACAACATCACTAAAAATGGTGCCAGCATATTGCACCTTGTAGAGCAAGGTCCGTCTACCGCTTGCGACAGCTGACTATGATTGGTAGACGGCGTCCAACTTCTTGCGGGAATACATGAGCAGTTAAGGTAATTCTGAAAATCAATTTACCAACATTTTTAAAATGCTAATCGAAAAATCCAATAACATCTCGCAGCCGCGAAGCACTACACGCTATTGCTCTGCGAGTAAGATGCCGCACTTTTTTTTTTGCAACGACAGCGCGTGAAATCACCCCTGCCAATCAGAGTTGGATTTAAGATCATTAAAGATTTTCAAATATTTGAACCTACATAACGCGATACTGTAGAGCCAGTCGAAATTTGAATACAAAAATTCATTTGCAAACAAAGCGTTGAAAAATATTGCGAAAAGCATTTTTTTAAAAGCGACTCTGTAAGTATCCTTTCGATGTCTTCGAGTGTCGCATTAAAGTCGCGCATTTCAAAAACGTGAATATGCGAACACTGCCCTTACTGGCTGGAGTACATTCGCTTGACGACGCAAGACTTGCAAGGTTTAACACTTGGCCGCTTCAATTGTTAAGCGTAGTTATTTTATCTTGCTGCGAGCTTAAATTAAGGAATACCGTAAGTCAGAAACATAACTACTTTATTCTGTCAAATTTTATCCTACTGTATTTGCTGTGACAAATAAGCAGGTGGTCTCTTTTAACAATCGAACTTATTGAAAATTTCCGCATAGAGAGCGGGCAAACCCTTAAGGTATTTATTCTGCTGCCTCAATCAATCATACATACGGATAAGAGCGCTTTGGCTTTTAAATATTTTGACCGATTCCGGCTAGCAGCGCATGCGAAGATTTCTGGGACGACAAGCAGCTTAATGCTTAAGCTTGAGAATAAGGCAGCTGAGAGACCAACTGTTCTTCCGTCAAAACTGTAAACACCAGATCAAGTTTCAAACCGCCCTACGGAGGTAAACAAGCAAATGCGTTAAGGAAATCTTCATTTCCAAAATGTTGGCAATTTCATTGAAATGGAAGAAAGACGAGCTACGCTTCACCTTCAAAGTCGTTTCCTTTACATGCATTGGTAGAATGGATTTTCGCCGCGACAGAAACTCGCCCGCTGTTTAAACTGGATGCCGCAATTACTTCAACGTTCATGCTGGGCAAAACTGCGTGGCCCACCGTGGAACCAACGGGTCCCTTCGCGTTTAGTCGTTCGGCTACACACTTCCGCGCGAAGGCAAGTTACGCCAAACAAACCAGTTCGACGCGGTGGTAACAATGAAGCTTCGCGGAAAAGCAAAAAATGCTCGAAAACCTAAACTTAACAGCGCAAATTAGTTTCAATCGCCGTATTGCTCTCAGAATGTTTTTTCAGTGACAATTTTATGTAGTCATCAACAGAAGAGTTACGTAAACGCTGCTGCGTTACGCAGCCGCTCGGTGTACCTTACAATCATTAGGCATACTTTACTTTCTTAAAAAATGACAGCTGCTAATTTCCATACTATCTTATCTTATCGCTTAAGCCTATAGAAAATAAACTGCTTTGAAAGGAGTGACTCAGCCCTTTTTTTTTTATCAGTACGACAACTATCAGTCTTATCGAAGGAGTTTTGCATTTTACGTCTTTGCGAACACAACAGAAGCTGTAGGACAAATTTGACGCAAAAGCCTACGCTTTGCCAGCGCAAAGCGTTCGCTACTTAAAAGCAATGAAGTAATGGACACGAGTTGATCCCCTTTCTACCATCAAGGCAAAAATGACCGGCGCGGCATGTACGCGTTGGCAGCAAAGCAAAGAAGAACAAAAGAAAACCAAAGCGGACTTACCCTATACAACATATCGACATCGCCGACTATGCTTGCCCGTTTTCCACCGCTGGTCACCGCATAGCTACCGCAACCAGCGTAGCATGGTGACAGATAGGTAACCCCGTCGATACCACATATGGGCTGCATGTCTCGCAATGAGCAACTGCAATTCATGTTGCACTGATGCCAAGGATAAAATTTTGGCACAGATACATCGATCGGTCTAATTTAAAAAAGCGTTTATCAATAATGGGGAAGCACGAAGAAAAGGATATAAATTACCCTCCTAAAGCGGTGGCGTACGGTTCGTTGACGCCGGCCACTCGAAGACCGTCGCACCCCAAAAAGAATAGGCTACCAAGCAGTACAACGGCGGTAAAATTAATCAAAACAACATAGTTGGCCACGTGACCCATGACCATTTTTAGTCGTTTAAGTACCCAACCGCCGAACAGAGTACCAATGCACGCACCCGGAACAGCAACGCTGCCGGTAAAGATGCTGGCGTCCGATTTGGACATCAAAAATTGCGTTTCCAAATATTTTGGCAAGAAGACAGTAAAGCCGGACACGATGGCCAGATCGACGCAGGCATTCAATGAAGTCACCATGTAGACGCTATTGGTGACAAGACGGAAAATAGATACGGGTATTTTCCGTAAATCTTTGCCGTAGCTCGGCGAACCGGAAGCGTCGGCTGGCGGCGAAGACGATGCTTCGCTTCCGGTTGGACGAGAAAAGAAGAAAAAAGGCAGCGCGGAAAGGAAGTACAAAAAACCACAAATGATAAAGCCGCCCCACCATAGACCAACCCATCCTGCCGATTGACTATTGATGTCCGGCGGGGTTGAACTTGGATCTACGTATTCGGATAGGAAGAGACCGCCCAACAAAAATCCGCATACCGGACCAAAGGCCAACATGACGTACATAATAGCCAAATAGACCGACGAGCTATCCTTGTCCAGACGATCGTCCAAATAACTTGTCCCCAATGTGAACAAAGGTGAACCACCAACGCCAAGAAGAATTTGGGCTAACATAAAAGTCAAAACGTAACTATTCGGCGACGATTCAATAGTGTCCGGTTGGCTGGTCACGTTGAAGCTGGATATTTCCTTATACTGGCACAAGTGAGGATTTTGGGACAACCGATCGGCGGTCGGTTTCAGCCATATAATTGCGTCAATCGACTTGTTAGCAAAGTAGGAATACGGAGTGGCAATGTAGTGAGGCAGAGAGAAGAGAAATGAGCCAAGCGCCAAAACCAAACCGCCGCAACCTATCCAACGCGGTACGTGTCCGCTTGAACCAAAATAGCTGACAAATACAACCGACAAAAGGCTGCCAACTTCGTACGAACTAACAATTATGCCCGACGTTGTGCTGGCCATTTGAAAACGCTTTTCAATGGTCGTTATAACGGACATTGTATATCCCGTCGACAAGGCGCCATGAACGGTGATCAATACACATATCGCAAAGGCGAACGTCTTTACAGTTGCTTGACAAGGACATAAGGCAATGCGAGACTTTAAGCTATTGAACGACCATTGAGCTACCCGTCTTGCACGTTCCATCAATGACTTTTTGGCTGTAGCGGCGGCGGTGGTGGTAGGTGCCGGCGCCAACGGTGCGCGATTCAAATCCGCTTCGGCGCTACTGGAACGTACTTCCAAAGCAACGTCGCCCCAAATTGAGTTGTCATCCGAAGAGAGCAGCATTTGACTTGGCGACTTTGAATAGTTTGGCAGAAACGACGACGACGGATTGTGCATCTTTGCACGCAAAGAATCGGTCAAATGATGACTAGTCAACTGTAAACGTTCCAAAGTTGTCGGCGGCACCGTAGCTGCCTCGTTGGCGTCTACGTTGTTCGTTGGCACAGCTCCATCGGTAATCAAATGGACCGTGTCCACCGTGGACAAACCGCCTCCTGCTTTCATATCGTTCTTCGTTCCACCAGGCTACGTCATTCGCTCTGCAAAAAGGGCAAAAGGTTGAAGGCAAGAAAACGAAGGAAAATACGACTCGGTGCAATGGACAGCAGCCCTGCAGGGCTTAGCTCGTTGGGGACAATGTCCTTGGACAACTAAAGAGTTCATCACCTTTGCACAGTCATGTTCGGTGGCGCGGAAGAGAACAAAGAAAAATTGAATTCGGTGAAATTCCATCCAATCGATGAATGTTGGTTTGCGGACGCACCCATTAACAAAGAAAAGAGTCATCTGCGTGATACACAAGGCGATCAAGCGATGTGTGCAGGCAAACATAGAGGCAAAACTGGTCGACAAATTGACTAAGAGCAAATAAAAGCATCCGCTGCGAATGCAAGCAAAAGTTAGTTGTCAAAGTATTGCCAAGATGAAAGGACTATGCTCAGTAGCGATTCTTTCTCGTTTAAGCTTTGGCAATACCTCAAATGGCACTAAGAAATAGTCTTAGTCCTTTGAAGCCCTTTGAAGCCAAAGGCGAGCGCAAGCAATGGCCGTTAAAACGTCAAGTCAGCAATCAACGGTCCCGAAGCAACGAAGCGCTAGGTGAAATGCAGCAGTAGGGCCCTATAGCAAAAACCGTACTTCTCAAACATGTGTACGACTAAAGGGCAATGTGGTATAGGTCGCATTTGTCCTAGCTGCTATTTCTACCTTTCGTACATATTCATTTGTTCAAACGCTATTAGTCTTAGCAAAAAAACGGAAAAGTGGCAAAAAGCTTATGCACCATTGCGTCAAGCCACAAATGAATCAATCTCTCGGAAGCGCACTTATTGGCTGCTACGTCTAAGGGCTCATTTCCCATTGGCAAGGCGCGAGTTCGTGGCGGAGAGAAAGAGTAAAAAAAGAAAAATTTGGTTACATTCCCTTCGAAGAGTGCGCCCTTTCTTCACTGAAACAAATGGCACGGGCGTTGTTCGGTTTAGTCGTTGGCATAGAATTTGTTGCTACAAAAGGGGTGGCGCATCCTTACTTACTTGCAGGGCGTTGACCGAGCCGCACCTAAAGTTTTGCTTCAACTCGGCGGCCCAGTCGAAACTCTATTCCGAGAAAACATAAGACTAGAAGGACAATGGCAAAGACGCCCACTTGCTTTGGCAAATAGAGCTTCCGCTACTGCATGCTTACGCATGCGTCCTGGCGCAAACATGCCCTCATCGAAAGTGCCGCCGTCGGCACCTATCTAAAGGCGCTAGGTGACCAAGAGCAAACGAAGGTGCCAGAAATCCCTTCCAGTTTGCTCGTCGACCGTGCGTTCCCCCTTAATGTTCACTACGCTTTTCCCTTGACATAGAGAGTAAAAAAACGTAAACTGAATACTTTTCACTAACCGTAGATGAACAAGCGCATCAATTCGTTAAGCAAAACATACGGACAAAGCGACCCGTCACGTGGGTCGATTCCAAATGGCGGGCAAAAGTTGAGGACGTCTCTGCAGGCAAGCTGTCGTGACCAACTGCTGCTGAAAGCCAAAAGCGTTAAGCTAATGGGTACCCTTGAAAAGTATAACCACCGCCTGACAGACCGGCAGTCACGCAGCGACAATTAATAGTTACAGTAAAACAAAGTCACTTGACTTCCTTCTAGTACTGTACATTCCTTCCGCATGATCCCAACTGCCTTTTTTAGCACTACTGCCAACGCCTAAAATATGCAAACATATTTAAATTTAAAAATAACCTAGCAACATTTTGGAAGTAGCATCCGCCAATGACGTTTACTTGTCAACATGAAATATTTCCTAAGCAGCTAGCGATGCGATCGAAACAAAGGTGATCGAAAGTGTCCTAATGCGATTAATTGCACTCACTGGCGGATGCAAGAAAGAACGTTTCTCTTAAAAACAACTAAAAGTTCCCATTAATCACTACCGGACTATTCCGAGCTTTAGGAAAACTAAGTTTTCGACGTTCAACAATATAGTTGACGAAACCGCAAAACAGAAACCAGCGTTCGCCTTGCAAACGTACGGATTCTATATTAGGGCGACGTCATTCAGTCAAGAAACGTTGCATTTCTAAGATGGCATAATTGACTAAGTAATTTTATTTTTACCATCCTTTAATAACGCGCGTTACGCTTATCCGAGCAGTAAGCAAGTTGCAGGCTTCTGTGGGCGGGTAGAAAAGAAAACTTTTAAAAGCAGCAAAATGTACCTGCAAATCATTTTACAGAACGCGCGCCTAAGCTTCAAAATTTTGCGGGAATCGACAGTTTGGAAGGGTTTAAACTGCGTAAAATGGTTTAAAATAAAGTACGCATTAGCGAGCACGCGTTGCTGACGAACCAGTTGCTTTCGGATTAAGGTAAAGTGCGGTTGGATTGATATCGCAGGAAAAAGGAATAACAATGCCCGTGGATACAAATCTTTTGGACGTGGGCACAGTGGTTGACAAAAGATGGAAAGTTGCAAAGGTGCTTGGCAGCGGCAGCTTTGGAGCCGTCTACGAAGTGACCGATTTGAAAAGCGGCAAATCGGAAGCGATGAAAGTTGAACTAACCGCCCAAGATTTTCGTACGCTCAAAATGGAGGTTGTCGTCCTAAAAGAGCTCACCGACATAAACGCTCGCAATTGCTGCAAGCTGGTAGGAATGGGCAAAAAGGAGACGTACAGTTACATTGTCATGACGCTGGTCGGCGCAAGCTTGCAGTCGCTGCTCGATTCGTTAACGGCAAATAAAAGTCCCGATGGGAAAAACTGTTTCACACTACGAAGTGCCATTCACCTGGCTGTCCTATGTTTACAAGGACTCGAAGATCTGCATTTCATAGGCTATCTACATCGCGACATAAAACCTCAAAATTATGCTGTAGGAAGAGATCCAGATTTTCGTAAAGTCTTTGTACTTGACTTCGGCATGTGTCGCAAGTATCTTCGAGATGATGGAACTCATAAGCGCCCGCGATCCGAAGTTGGCTTCCGAGGGACGCTATACTACGCTAGTCACACGGCGCTGAAGGGAGAGGAGCAGTCGCGACGAGATGACGTCTGGTCATGGTTATATACGATAATTCAAGTAACCATGGGCAGCGTACCCTGGAAAGATGTGCGCCTGACCAGAAACATGTCCTTCGAGGAGCGTAAGCAAGCTTTTGCCGATAGGAAAATTCGGATGCTCAACTCAAGCGACGATGAACTTCTTCGCGGTCTTCCGCAAGAATTCAAAGTAATACAAGAGCACTTGAAGCAACTAACTTACTACGACTGCCCCAACTATGGTCTCATTTATCAAGCGCTCATGGGCGTCTTTCGAAGGAAAGAGTTCACGGATACTATGCCGTTGGATTGGGAACCGCAGGGTGAATACCATCAAATGACCATGATGGCCCCGGCGCATAATATGATGCCCGGTGGTCCAGCTTCCGAATAAGTTAATCTCTTCGTAACAAAAATAGACACAATGCCACGGTAACTGACCAATCAAGCTATCCTGCGCAACCTGACTGAAGTATTTGTTTTCCGTACGTTATGCAGTAAAACATTTTGCTTGTAGAAAAGGCATTAGCAGCTGCGCCATTTATGTGCATACATGAGCGGGTTTACTCTTTCTTACGTCAACGCATCTACATCCAAGAACTGATCGCCTAAATGACCCCGCCTGAACAACTGAATAAACTTCTTGGCGGCACACTCAGTGTCCAACAAAGTTTCCGTATTCCCGTACAGCACTATCCGTTTTTTAAGTTCTTCTTTCTCTGCCAAATGCCGCAGCACACGATCAATATCGTCGCAAGTATCGTCAAGTTGCAGTTGACTTACGTAGGCTGATCGATCTTGCCTGTTGCAGAAATAAAGCAAATAGTCGGCTAGCAGTTCAACTCCCACTCGTTCGTCGGGTAAACATTCGCACAAGCCCAACTTGAGCACACTTTCGGGATGAACGCGTCGATTGACGTATATTTCTGGTGTTAAAACGCCGGGAGTATCAAACATGTAGATAAGAGGTCGGTCGGATATTCGAACTCGACTCGTAACACTACGAGTAATGCCTGGTTTTCTGCCTACCCGGCACGCATTTACATTTAAATCCGTAAAGCATTCTCGAAGAGCGTTTATCAGCGACGACTTTCCAACGTTCGGTATGCCGACTATCATGACGTTATACTCGGCGAGACCTTCGCGATGAAATCGCATTTCCCCCTCAATAGCTCGCCGCAGTTGATGCATCAGAGCAAAGCATGTCTTCCGTTTGTCCGAACTTTTGAAAGATCCGAAAATGACTTCTCCCTCTTCCCCATTATTAGCGAGACGTTCGGCAACTTGGCGTCGATGAAGTGAGCCTGCCAGGTCGGCTTTGTTCAAAAAAAGCAGATTAGGTTTGCCCTTGAAGAGCAGTCGATTGAACTGACGATTCCGACCCGTAAAAGGAATGCGTGCATCGTGCACTTCCACTATGCAGTCGACTGATCGAAGCTTGGCTTGCATCTTCTTCATACCTGAGAACATATGCGCCGGAAACCAAGTCTCCAAACGAAAACTTTCCGGAAGCACAAAACGACGACGCAAGCTCATCACTGCTCCTTTGGCCATGCTGAACAAAACTGATAGCAAAAAGAAGACGCTTTTCAATCTGAAGAAACAGCGCAAAGCTTTTATTAAGCTTTCGATCTACACATTTGTGAGTGGATCAAACTTTACGTAAACAGAAGCTTTGCATGAAAGAACACCATTTTACGGTACAAATCCCCTGAAATCAAATAAAACTTACAGCAACGGCACTACGAAGCATAAACTGATACGACTTTAATACATGAAGATCTCCGGCAAACTCAGTGAGCCTTCAGTATACAGACATCACAGGCAACTTGTTAGGCACTGAAAACAGAACAACGAAAAATTTTGTGAAATTATCCGCACGGAAATATTCTATCCTGTTATGGAAAACCCTACGTTCGAAATTAAAAACGAAGAATTATTACAGAGTTTTACGTTTACTGCAGTAGCTATCGGTACTTATTTGTAGAGGATAAGCTTGAAATTCAACCGTACAAAATTGACGGAAAAACTCATACTTGAAAGAAAGTATCGTCCCTTGCGAGTACACTTCCACTGTCTATGGATATAGCAAGCCATGTGCACTTCCTAAAAGCAGCACTGATTTAGAAAAAGCGCAGATGAAGAGCAACAAAAACCTATCAAGCCTGTAGGAAGCAATAATGGACAATTAACTCGCAAAATGCCCGTTTAGAGAATAAAAATTAAAAACGAGAAACGCGTTAAGAGATTGCGCAAAGTACTGTCGCTATACATGGCTAAAACCTTTTACTGCGAGCTTTCTCTGAAAACGACAAGTAGCTTACTACAGAAGTTCGGCATCCGCGCTACATTTGTTGAAATCGGGCACCGGAACCCTTGCTGAGAAAATTAAAATACGTTTAGCCGCCTAACGATATCGAAAAACAAGTACTTTTTTAAAAAAGTCTCTTATATTAATTCACATACAGTATAAAATATGTGCAGGCACTAAAAAAGAATTGCTACAGTTTGGCACTGCTACATGAATGAAATTTCGACAACAACCTTTTACTAAACGCCAGTAGTTTTTAGATGACATTCAAATCAGACGTAGAAGTTACTATTAAGCTACAAATGCTCCAAAACGTGACACTAAAACCAACTGAAAAACGTTACTTCCGAATTAAAACAAATCCTCTACGATGCCACGAATGGCAAATCGCAAAGATACAATGACATTGAACTCAAATTATTGTGTCTCACGATAGAAAAAGAATATGGCTGTCTTAAAGTATGATTTCCATTTCAGCCACACGTTAACGCAACTACGCTACCGACCACCATATTTTCCAACATGACTGCAACTACCAAGTAAGATCAACCCCGTAGTGGATGAATTTTAATTATATCTCAATGCTTTCCAAAGAACATTTACGACTGCGTCAACGGCGTAGAAACACTACAGATATTCGCTTAAAAGGTTAATAGAAATCTACCATAACAAGGAAAATAAATAGAGTCTCTTCCTCTGTTTGCCAGCAAACAACATAAATCAGTACTAATTTTTCTCTACGTAAAATACAGTAATCCGACAATACTCAGGTTTGTTCTACTCATAAGACGAACAGCGGCGGTTATGCGTGCCACCGTCATATTGTGACTCTACCAGCCATCCTGTTCTGCCCTTACCTAAGCCTTAACCTAAACATAAGGCTTACGTTTTGGTTTAGCGTTGGATAAGGGCAGAACAGGACGGCCACGTAGTCAACAGAAAAGAACCGTGCGCTTCTTAGACTTTACGCGCGAAAATGAACAATTGGGATTGCTTGTCTTACTGTGTGTTTACAAATAAAATGAACCTGACTACGACAGAAACTAATGTAATATTTGCGGCTGAATAGAGGAAAGAAACTACGAAAAAAGTTTCAATTTCTGCACATGTTTGCCCGTTCATTAGTTTGCAAACCGTCGACTGATTTGGATAATACGTACGCCGACGGTATAACATTTTGCAAGTGACGCTTACATCGTTATTAGATGTACGGTAGCAGCCAATTTTGCAATTAAGACTTTACAATGACTATAGACAATGAAGGCGGGGCAACGTGCTTCGCTCATTAAAATTCGGTGACCGTAAAACAGGTCGCGTCTGTGCACGTGAAGAATAAATGAATACTTATTTTCTTCAGTTCCGGTTCCGAGAGAATTTAAAAGTAAAAGCACTTAGAACACTAAGTACCGAATCGATTCGTCTTCGCAGCAACATTCGAATTCAGGTAACTCAACGCCGCAATTACTTCAGGTGCACAAATAATAACAGAAAAATTATTTCGCCTACAGGTTAGTCATTTTCGCGTCACTTGACAATTTGTTACTTGTAAACAAAACAATGTTGCGAGCATACTGGTACAGTGGAAAACAGGTTAACAAATGAAATATGTCCTGTCTGCCTTGACAATACCCATCGCGCATATTTCGTCAGGAGCATTTCTGATTTGACCTACTACTCTACTTGAAAAGAGAATTTACATATCTCAATTGGCAGTCAGCCCCTCTCTTTAAGGAAGTATTGTCCAACAGTAAAATGTTGCATGAAGTTATGACAAGTGAACTGGAACAGGCTATGCGTCTAACACAGAGTAATTTACCCAAATCCATCGTGGTTCACCACTGGTTGCATCTTCGCTTGTACACTCCTTCGCTGAGTTCAATACGAGACTCTGATCTGTCGATCTGTTACGCCAATCGGTGGCCTGAACCAAGCGCGCTCTTTGTGATAGACCTTTTGCCATTCTCCGGAATCGACCGTTATCCATACGTTGCATTTTTTGCAAGCGATGACGAATCAATGGACAATATACTCACTTTTCTACGGACTATCAATGCTCGACATAGGTTTTCCGAAGCTGAAGGCTTTCTGGTTGTCAGTTTGCCAACTTACTGGTTGCAACTATTTCAGCAAGCATTCTGCGACGGCCCGCTCGTTTTAAATGTGCTCAAAGAAATGCAGGTATATTGGTTACCTCCCGAACGCATTTGCGAACTTAACTCTACAATTGAAGCATTGCAGTTTGACAAAAGATTTTACGTCGACACATTAAGGGAAGAGGATGCCAAGCTTGTCGATAGTTGCTGGGCGCACAGATTCGAACAAAGTTGCCTTCTCATTCGGGATCGCATTAATCGCTTTCCCAACGCCTGCTTCCGCTCGAAAAGTGACAATAGCTTAGCAGCTTTTGTTCTTGTCGATAGCGAGTATGGCTACCTCAATAATCTGTTCGTTTTTCCCAACTTTCGACGTCTAGGACTTGGTTCTGCCGTTGAATTGCTTCTTCTACAGAAGCTCACCAAAATGGGCATCATACCGTATAAACACGTTGTACTTGACAATAAACCTTCGCTCCAGATGACATCAAAAAGTAAGCTTTGGCAAAACGCGGGATTTCACTCTTATTGGCTTCAGCTTTCTCAGGCCATCTAGCTTACTTGAATTGTCGCATCTATCGTCAAACACTTTTCATCTAATAAACGTTCGCTCAAAGAATTTGCTGTTCCGTTATCAATAGGCATACCCTTAAATATTGTAGCCAAAACTAGATCGACTTGCCTCCTGACAGCTGAGATGGACGCCACGTAGGCGAAAACATATCCAGCTATTCTTAGGATTACAGACTGACTTGGACTTTGAATAAATAAGCAGCGATTTTCCCACTTTACCCATTTAACGAGTAGTAAAATGTTGGACCGTATAAATGCGACTCGATATTTAAAAAACTTACAAAAATAAAAACACTTTGCACTTACTTTCTTCTTCTAAACGGCGAACGCTGAATAGAGACTTGTCAGAGTGAAAGTGCGTTGGTCGTACTTGAAAAGCGCAACGATACCTGCATGGAATACCGCTTGTACCTGCAAACAGTTAAACGTAATTGGCGCGAGTAAGGCTACACAAAAAGCGTTTATTCCCAGTCGTTGCAGAGACAAATAATTCTGCTATTGAAAAGACGGAAATGGTTATCACTAAAAAAAGTGACGCGGCCGTCGTGCCAAAAGAACTTAACGCTAAATTTGCGTAACCCGAATAGTTCAGCAACCGAAACGGTACCGGGAGTTTTTACTAATAAAATTTATTTCGGTGGGCAAAGCTAAAAAAATTAAAATGTAATTAATACGTTGTACTAAGCGTCACACCTTTGCTATCCAAAGTTGCGCGCGGACGTCGGTGCTACTTCGGCAACTTTTCATTGTATTAGAGGAGCGCTCTGCAATTCTTCAACGCTCACATATAGGCTTGGGCATTGCGTCTCGACACATCTTGAAAAAGCACTCGTTTAACTTTGCAGAAAGGTATTACTTCCTTCCGCCGTTGCTAAGTCAGGTGAATACAAAATTTTATTTACCATTTTGAACTTCATTTTCAGAAACTTACTACTAATTTGCTTACGATATCTAAAGCTTTATGCGAAGTCAAAAAAAAAGAAAAAGAAAAGTCACATCAACAAATGGTGTTTCATATGCAACCGTACTCCCAGTCACGGATGCATGTAAGAAAAGGCATACTTAACAAGGAACGTCGCCTTTCTTTACGCAACACAAAATATATTTACGCTTTGTATAAAACAAACTTTATTCCCCCACTTTGAAATATTGCAACGCTGATGAGAATAGGTAGGCTTGCAGAAGAAAAAATGAGCAATCGTTCCGTCTGCCAAAACAATTGATGTCGCCAATTTGCGAAGGTCAAATTTGGTTGCGCAGACATTTTAAATTTATACAGTCGGTTCCGCATTCGCGTAACATATATTCGTAGACACAATTTTTTCAATCAAACTTGAAGAAACCATGTCCCAGTCTCTGTTTGCATGCCAAAGCAAAACCTGCGCGCGTACATTTGCTGATGTTACCTGCGTACACTGTGTCTAAGATTAATAATGAAACTATTAATGTGCAATGAAAGTTGTAACAAACTGAATTGACAAAACTGACGTATGCATTTAGGCAATTCTGTAGATTTTCTTAGCTTTTTAACTTCCACGAGGGCACTTTGCAACGAGACATCGTGACGACAAGAAGTTGTGAAAACGTACAGAAATGTTTTGTGGTTCGCGATGAGCAATCATCTTCACACTAATCCAAGTGACTACTTGCAGTTGCAGCTATTTAGTGCTCATCCCGACAACGTCAACAATAACGTACGGATACCCACAACCTAAAGGGTAGACAGCGGAATATAAGACTTATCTAAACTTAACAAGATGTAAACAACAGCAATCAATTGATAACCTCGTGCTCACCCATCCGCATGCATTCTATTGTCTTCTAAACATTAAAAACTTGAGTAGAGAGAAATGGTTATGTCATAACTTAGCTCATTCTAGAAGGCAGAGTGCGACCGGTACTTATCCGACTGCCCGTAGCAATGGCTCCGCAAAATTAAAGCAAGAACATAGAGGTATGATGTTTTTGTACGGGAGTGTGAGTTTTCATATTGAAAAAATGTCTTTATTACGGATTGTCTCCCGTTGTGAAAATAACAAAGAGATCTTAACACTTCTTCCGGAGCTTTCGGGTTCTTTCTCGACCCGTCTTCAGCGGTGAAATTATGTGTAAATTCGCCATAATTTCACCGCTGAAGACGGGTCGAGAAAGAACCCGAAAGCTCCGGAAGAAGTGTTAAGATCTCTTTGTTATTTTCACAACGGGAGACAATCCGTAATAAAGACATTTTTTCAATATGAAGAACATAGAGGTAGTTCCATATGTTCCTAATTATGACTTTTACAAAGCCAATTGCGCTTTCTTAGTTACGATCTACGAAACGATTTGCATACCAACGTAGTCACCGCGTGCAGCCGATTTGAAAACAAGAGAAAGGAATTAAATTCTCCTTAACGACCTCTCTGATGATTCTGCCCACTTAAAGGTCTGTGGGAATGGCTAATGGTGGTTCAGACATTTAAGCTTTTCCGCGAATGACATGGTGCGCTTGTAATTTTGAAATGGATTAAAAAGCCTATGAAACACCCCTGTTCGATGCTAATCTCACGCTTAACAGCATTGCAACTTCAAATGAGCGATGCCAACTTGAATTCAGCCTACAGTCGATGATACGGTCAGCTTTGTAAAAAGACAGACGAAATGTTGCCATTAAATGGTTAGGTCTAAAGCCCGTTGGTTTTCGCTTAGGCTTCTGAAGGTAGGAACCCAACTGGTCGTCTAGTCGCACCCATCTCTCCGTTTGCGTATGGTGACTTCTTGACCCGTCTCGACCCGTCGTTTTGTAGGTTCAACAAGCGTTACTGGGTTACACGTTCTTGTTCTTCCTAGAATACATTGTTAGGGTCACCAATGCGTGCAGTTTACGTCATTGATCATTAAGCGAAGACGCTTAAAAGCTGTCAGCCAGCTGAACGGTAAGCATTTGGCGCCGACGCGGACTTTTGAAAGCGCTATGGGCTTTCAAATGTACGTAGCGATTTCTCTTTTCCTACTTTGCTCGCAACAAGTGTCAACTGAGGGAAACAGTAAGATTAAGCTGAGACGTTAACACTTTTATTGTTCGCCTTCTTCCATTTTCACAGAATGCCTAACAAAAAATTTGCATTTTGCCACTGAAAGCATAACAAGCGACAAGCAGGGCGACTATCTGTTCTACGGAGTAGCTTCCGAAGTTGACAGCCTGCACGAATGTGCGAGAATATGCTACGTGGCCAATTTTTGTCGCTCCGCTTTATACGATGCTGAGAAAAAAATTTGCAAACTTGGCTACGCTACCGTACGAGATTGCTCAGTTAACATAGAGCCTACAGCGGTTCACAACACCGATCAACAAAGCACGTCAACAACTCTTATCTTTTGCGTAAGTTGTGACGACACTGGTAAGTATAGCTTTGCGTAGTCACGCTCGCTAACGCGCAACCATAGAAAATGTGCCCGTTTTAAAAAGCAACTAAGCCAAAGCAGACAGCCGAAAGTTTCCCTGAAAAACATGACCAAATGACGCCTAAATCGAAGTAGTGTCAGCGTAGAAAACGAATTTAACTTGTTCAACCAAATCCCGCTCTGTCAGCTAAGCATTATGTAACAATGAGTCTTTTTGTAGTTCGACATCGCCATCATCAAATTCAACGTTCGAATAAGCTACTAACTTTAACGACTTACTTTAACAATTTCATGTTTCTGACATGGTAGGTCAGAAACTACATAAAGGCTTAGCACTTCTCCAGCTAGCAGCTCTGCAAACCCTTCTTATTTTCTATTGCCCATAGGTAGACGGCTTGTTACGCGCATGCATCTAAATAAGATATCTGTGCCTTGGATTAGTCCGTCGCTTATTTGAGCTGTACGTCCCTAGCAGCATCTAAGCGAAGCGACCAGTTGCCGCCGGCTTCGACCGTTGAAAACAAAATACTCGAAAAGAGTGATCAGAAAGTTTCCGACAACTTGGTCCTAAGCGCCTCAAGAGAAAGCAGCCCGAAAATGATGAACAAAGCTGTCAACGAGATCAGTCATAACAAAGGCGTAGTTGAAGAGATACCTATCCCGAGCAAACCTATTACGAAGAAAGTGGATCCGCCGCCTCAAACTGCAACAAACAATGTACTAACGAAAACATCAGCCGTCACTGCAAGAGGTCGGCTAACAGTTCAGCTCAGACAAGAGCGATTGCCCTTTTTCTATATTTTTTTTGCAGGTGCACCATCTTGTTACACGCAGACAAGACAACATGCCTTTATAAAGTCTGCTTATCAGGTCTACCGAGGATACAGTTTAGTCGACTGCCAATGCACATGTGCCCAAACATGGGCTGGTGTCAAAAATATCTGCTCTTCTGTCCAATACTATCCCAATCGTCAGGAATGCGTGCTCAATCGGCTTATCACAAAAGGTACAACAGAGGACGACGAAGTTGGCGACGATTTGATAGAAGTTCGCACGCTTAATACGTCGTTATACGAATTCACTTGTGGCAGCAACAGACGTAGACTATTTCAATATCTGCTCGATGTTTGCAGTTACGACGTTCTACCTAAAACAGGCCATCAGCATGTCGTTGATTGTCACGATATCGTCGTTGGTCATTCCCTTAAAGGGGTAGCCGGAGCGCTGCAACATGATGTTTCAATAGAAACATGCCGCTGTCTTTGCTTTGACAGCGCGAACAATGAAAAATATCGTTTCATCTGCCGATCGGCACTTTACTATCCAAAGGAGCGAGACTGCGTGCTCAACCTGTACGACCGGTGGCAAAGGCCAGACTTATTCCAAGAAGAAACCGTCTATCAATCAGTTATCTATTTGGACGCTTCCTGCAACGGTGCGAAGGATTGCCGCCTGCTCTATTTATAGTATTTCAACTTTGCAGGCCATATGCGTACGCAGTTGATTAATCGTTGTCACGCGGAAGAGAGAGTGCAAATCAGACCGGTCTATGGGACATCCGTCAGTGGCAATGATAGGAAAACATTTGATATGTTAGTGAGTAAGGGCATTCCGCCCGCTGACCCTGCACAAACAGCCAAAATACAATCAGCGGAACAAATAAACGGTACGCAACTCTTTTCGCTACATCCAACCTTTGTTCAACTACATTGCAGAGCATACGGATTCTTGTTTTTTGGAAGTTCCAGGCTACGCGTTGATCAATTCGGTAGAAGTGACCAAGACCAATGTCCGCGTTGAAGACTGCAAATGTTTGTGCCTTAACAGCAGCGCAGTACACGGTTTCCAGTGTTTGTCCTTTGTTTACATATGGAATACAAATACTTGCTGGTTGAATAAGTTTAACCGAGTCCAAAGGCCGCAGCACTTCTCGCAAGTGAACGAGGCGCCACAACGCATCAGCTATTTTGAATACCTTTGCAATCCCAGCGGTTCGAAGAAGCCGAAAGCTTTCTTTCCGTACGTTCACATCTTTTAGGAAGCAAAGGACGCGCCTACATCGCACAATGCTTTGACCTGCACCGACTGAAAAGTCCATTAGGTACCGCCGTTGACCGCGAATCAATTTGAACTTTCTAGCTTTCAGAGGAAAATTCGAAAAGCCAACTAATCGCAGACGGCAGAAACCCTCTTGTTGGAGATCAACAGGCCACCCAACCAAAGCTGTACGAACAAAAAAATGAGCAATGGCACAACGACATACTGAAGCAGTTGATTGCCAACAGACATTTGATGCAGCATCCTTCTTTTACTGGAAATGACTATAAAGCTTACCCTTTGCAAGTTCCACCTGCTGAAGAAGCTAAACTGCCAAAACTAACCGAACAGACTACGCAACAGACCCATACTACAATACAGACGACAACATCTACGGCAACTACAGCTTTACCAGGCGAGGAGTCGCTATCCACTCGATCCTTTGATTACAGCGAATATGTGGGAGGCAGTTGCACCTATAGCGCTTTCTACGATGCTGAATTCAGCGGCCGCAATTTGCTGGACAAATTCCTGGTTCAACTTCCGCTTCACTGTTTTGTCGAATGCGTCAAGAGAAATTGTCGTTCGGCAAATTTAGTCCTCTTCTTGGGCAAATTTAAGCATTGCTATTTGTACGGTGACAGCGCCATAGAGTATCCCTTCACCAACATGATCACCTTCCATAAAGGCAGCGTCTACTTCGAAGGAATCTCATGCGCGCGCAAACCATCCAACAAGAACCCATCTCGACATTAGACGGCCGCTAAATTGAAATGTGGCATCCTTGCAGCTTTATCCATTCGCGTTGCTTAATGCTTTTGTTTTCTTCACTCCTTGCTCCTACTAATTCAACTTTCCGCCACACGTTTTTGTAAATTGACCAAACGCGTCAGAACTTGTATACCGCACTTGCTGTCCGCTATCGCGAAAAGTGTGTTGGTTTGATGGATACTTTTGTGAAAAAAATAAAACTTTTGCGCGGAAGACGCCAATTCCGACACTTCCATTTTTGCCAACGCAACAAACAACCAACCTTCTGCGTATGCACTGGCCAACAAGCTCAAGCAATTACATTTTGAAGAGAGAACGTCCTTCAATTCACCCGTACTGTTCACCTGTACTTTTAAGTCTTTCTTATACACAACTATCTCACGACGTGACGATGATAAGATGCCTTATGAAGTGTGATGATGTTACGGTTTTTTGTATATTGCCTGATGCTGTTGTTTTAGATTTTCATGGCACCGTCGGAAATCTTCTCTTCAACAAACTCAAATGTCAACATTTCATTTCTTTGAGAGATTGCCCTCACTTTTACCGCATTACAGTCACTTTCCGGCGCTAACCTTTTTTCTCCAAATCTTCCCTTTATTCTGCCTTCGAAAAGGAGTCTAAGAAGTAAAACTTTCAACTTAGCGACCTTCTTATTCTACCCGTTTCGTTTATATGGCTACGGGGACTTCCATTGCTTTTCAGGGGGACAACTCATTGTTAGGGGCTGATCTTCTCCGGCCGTCAATATTTGTGCGTGAAAGCTCGTTTCAATTCTAAGAATAGGTTGCCTCCGTGAAAAGGACAGAATATTCGTATATTGTATTGAAAATAAAGCTCTTTCTAGCGGACGTATGAAATTTCACAACGGCTTACGGAAATGTGACCCTTAAAAGTTTATTTCTATTAGCAAAGCTTTCGGTAATTCCGCGCTGGCATCAGCAACGCGTGTTTCCAAAAAGCTTTGCTCGCATAAATAAATTTTAGCGGAGCGCACTTTCTTAAACCACTGCGAAATGATTGTTGTATATATAACTGCGTGTAGAGGATTGCACATCTGTTCTTTACGAGGGCAGCTTTAAGACAAACAAAGATGACAGCTTATAATGCCCAGCCGGTATAGGGGAATTTTTAGGTCGAATAGAAATAAACCGGAACGTTAATTCTCATGTCAACTGGCTGGTCACAAGTTATAAAATCTGACCCCGGCGGGTGAACAACTGACCAATGGAATGCTGTTCAATGATGCAGACACGTAGCATATGACTACTCCTGTCAATCACAGCTGAACCTCACAATGCTATGGTAATGAAAACGAACGCCAATTCGCCCTTAGGCAGACGGAAACGCCTAAACTATGAACTGAGAACGTACTAACACTCCTCAACTACTCTTTGAAATTAAATTCAAAAGAGACAACAATTTCGTCTTACGAGGCTGAAAGAAACGGACTTTCTATACTCTTGGACTACCCGTCAAAGGTAAGCATTTAACTTTTTGCAAATTAAACTATTTATTATAATTTTACTGCTACAGAATTGCCCTGTTTAGCAAAGAACAAAATTATGGTAGCGGGAGAGCTTTCGGGTGACCTCTTCACCCTTATTCAGCGGATAGGGAAAGGTGAAGACGACACCTAAAAGTTCTCCAGCTACCATGATTTTGTTCTTCGCTATAACGGGACAATTCTGTAACAATAACATTATATACTTGACATTTCAAAAATCAATGTTTTCAAATTAAACGTATGAGAATTTTACTAACCGTACTCTTCGTTTTGTAGCCGACAGAGCCGCATCGTAATCTTGTATCTTTCTTCGAATCAAAAGCGTACGTGTAGTTACACTCAGATAGCGGATGTGCCATCCTCGAGTTTAGCTTCCTTTGTTT
Source organism: Trichuris trichiura (assembly GCA_037903355.1). Lineage (NCBI taxonomy): Eukaryota > Metazoa > Nematoda > Enoplea > Trichinellida > Trichuridae > Trichuris > Trichuris trichiura. The sequence continues at coordinate 1,941,323 of JBAJFE010000011.1, forward strand.
AACATATCGCCAATGGTGATGAAGTGGTCGGCGTTGTTGATAACAGCAATTTGCTGCCTTCTATTGGAGCCGGCAATGGTCAGAAAAGGTGAAGAAGTAAAAAAGCAAAAGGCGGCCACTGATAGTTCTTTTCCCTTTGCTACAGACAAGTGTCAACTATTCGTTTGCCCTTTCGACTGCGCATCAACGCTACTTCCAAATGAAACGTGCCCGAAATGCTTTTGCCAGCCTGGCGAACGGTGTCCTTTCGTTTTCTGCCCAACGGAACTTCACTGCGTCCAGGAGATGAACGCCAAAGGATGTATGTATTGCATCTGTCGACAGGGTATATACGAAACGTACAACAAGAGGAAGCATCTAACATCATACGTCTCCAGTGAGTAATTAAGTAAATAAGTGTCCTTTTATGGGTTATATTCTCTTGCAGAGCCATTGGGCAATTCTGTCAAGGAAGCGTGCAGTAGAGTTGACGCTGAACGCGTGCAAAGGTGCGCTTCCAATTTTACCATCTTGTTGGAAAGCGAAATGCAATTGAATCAAAACTTGGCGACAACGCCAGAAATTGCAAGCTTCGTCATACCGTATGATAGGTTAAGCCATACTTGTCAAACAGAACAAGCAACCAGAGACTGTATACCTATGGGACCATGGCTTCGGTGTGCGGAATCAATGCCTGCCGTACGCCACGCTGACGCCATCTTCAGAGTAATCTGCCAAAGGCTTTCTGACCGCATGCGCTCATTTGAGACCCACTACATGTGCACTCGCAATGTCCTTTCGGCGCATGCCGACTCCACGTACTGTCTTGATCGCTTCAGGCACGAAGTGAGGTATCGCCACGTGAACTCATCTTTTGTACGAAGAGCTTTGAGAATCCAAAGATGCAACGCTCTCGAAAACTTCGTTGCATGCGTCAAAAAGCCGCTAGTCGAAAAGTGCACCGTCGAATCGGCTCATCTTTGGCAAGACGCCTTCGTTTCCGTTGGATCCGTCGTAGCGCCCGAATGCATTTACAGGCAAGGACACTTTGCCGCCAGGGAATATAAAACGGACGGCTTTTCTTCGCCATTACAAATATTCTTTCCCGTCCATAATATGTAGGTATGTCTTTGCACAAAGCAAAATCTTTTTATCCTATTCCAAAATACCAAGCCTGATTGGAACTGCCTTGCAGCGACCAACGTACGCAAAGCGAGCTGGCGGAATCGAAAATGCGAGTTTCTAATGCAGCTGAAAATGGGGCTTTGCAAAACGCGTTCTCATGTCGAGAATACTTGAAGCTTGAAGGGGACAAGCGTATCTTTTTACTTGTACCTTCGCTTCAATATAGGATATTCTAATCAGATGAAAATCAGTATTACAAGGGGATAAAGACCATGCATGCAAATCAAGTTTAGAGTGACAGGCAATAGGCCAACTTACCTTCAAGGAAAAACGCACAAACCAGACTATAAAACAGGAAACACGTTGCTAAAATAATACGCACCGTTTCAAGTAAGATAATTTGGAAAAAAAGGTATCAGCAGCGAAGAAACGTGAGGTCGAAAGAATATGCAGAAAAAGAAGCACATTTATTCAGATTTCTTTCGTATATTCAGGGTTGAAATGGGCAAAATTTTAACTAAAATTTTCCTTAATGTCTTCGTGGCATTCTTCGAGCGCTTGCCTGAAGTTGGCAAAAGCTTTCCGCCGACTGAGCACAGCCGCGGGTGTCCTTGTCAACGTCAATACATTATTCATGCTATCAATGGTTCCGGAGACTGCATTGTCTCTAATTGCGTGAGCCAACAAATTCTTAACCTCTTTCAACGACACGTGCAAACCGTCAGCCAAGAAAGATAGCTGAATACGCGTGAACGGTTTGATAAGCTTAACCAACACTTGCGTACGGATATTGCTGAGCAATTCTTCAACGCGTTCTCTAATGAATGGATCGCCCAAAACGTTGTCCTTATTCTGCTCGATGATCAATTGAAAATTGACCAGATCGTCGTTTTGATAAGCGCTGAAAAAAGCCGCAACGAAATGCGCCAATACGAATGGCAAAATGCCTACCGAACCAACTGGGTCATAACAAATATTTCCGGGTCGTTTTCGTAAGGTTTCGTCTCTTGCGAATGGAAAGGATTGATACCAGACTTTAGCAACATACTGGTAAGCACTAAATATTTGAGGCAAGAAACGCGGCGCATATTGCCGGATTCATCGTAGTTCTTAAATGCCTCCAGAAAGTCGACATGCGCCTCTTCGAATTGCCCTTCTCGAAGATGCATTTTACCTCCGCATTCGCGAACAACGCCCATAATCAATGGATGAGGTATTGCTGACTTTATACGTAAAGACTGTTCGTAAAGGTCCTGAAAACTTTATAACGGTCAAAGACTATCCCCGCCGCTGACATGATCGCTTCCAAACGACAAGATGTTCAATACGCTATCATAATGCTTTTATTATTTTACATATTAATTATAACAAAAGTAGTTAAACGAACAGGTGAAAGTTATGCTGTTGGCGTCAACTGGATCACTCTGCATTTAAGAGTGGGATCGACAAACATCATTCCAGCCGCGTTTGCGAACTCGCCGCAATAGTTTGGCGCGCTAAATAAGGTGACTAAGTGTTTCTGAGCAAAGAATTGATATCCGCTAGTTACTACTTGATGAGCACGAGCAATCATGTCTATATTCATTTTTTCGCAAAATTCGAGCACTACATTGACACCGAATAGGTAGCTTGTGCCTCGACTACTGTTCACCCAACCAGTTACGGCGTCATCCGGATCAGCCCATAGGAGATCGCAAAACAAACCTTCCTCGTCAATCTGCAGTGGACGATTGGCAAGACGCACTTGTTCAAAGCTATTCAAATCAGGCGAAATTCCTCCGTGCATGCACAGAATGCGACTACCGACCAAAGCCGCCAAAGGGAGATAGTCAAATGCATCCTGGAACTTGTTGAACAAATTTTCGCTGTAACGACTGGCGCACTCGTTGTAGAAACCGTACACTTTGTTGATCTCCGCACACTCATGGTTACCGCGAAGAATGTAGAAGTCGCCAGGATACAATGACTTATACAGGAACATGATGCATATAACCTCAATGCTCTTAGGGCCTCTGTCCACATAGTCGCCCAGGAAAAGGTAGCGAGACTTCGGTGGCCAACCGCCAGTTTCGAACAATCGCAAAAGATCGAAATATTGCCCATGCGTATCACCGCATATCCAGATAGGAGGGCTGACAGTAATTAGTGTTTCGTCAGCTTTCAAAGCTGCGATGGCTTTGTCAATTAGGAATAAGATCTCTTCTTCGGCTAACGAAACGTAGGCGAACGTCTTTAGCGCTAAGTCGTTCAGGTCAAACGACGGTTTCGACATGCTAATCCCGGGAAAGAAGTAAACGCGCAATGGATGTGCGCTTCTTACGAGAGCAGATTTAAAGTTTAACGCGACAAAAAGCGCGAACTTGTGATTTTTCTCAATGTACTACCTGCGCACACTTTAAGTACAAGCTACCGTAATCGTGTAAAATTGAAACATTAACTGACCGAAGTTTTAAATACACGTTAGCTTAAATGCAAGTTGTTACAATGGCTGAAGTTTTAATAGAACTAACGAAAAACAAGCTTACCTTGAGCTTTTTGTTGTTCTTTTGTTCTGTGTACATTTGAATTTCGAGCGCATATATTTCGAGCAGCTGAGTACCCTTTCTTAGCTCGTCTACGGCTCCGTTGCTTTGACACGAATGACGCAACTCGTCCAGTATTTTGCTCAAAGACCGAAAATCGCGACGGTCGAAATAAAGTTTTGCAAGTTTGATATTTGTCTTAAACCAGAGACGATCGTTTCGAGCATTTTTTAAGACTTCCAAAGTGCTGTCGTAAAGCAGCTCCAACAGATCTATCTCCTTGATCGTCGAAATGTGATCCAAAATGTTATTGATAGACTTTTCCGAATAATTTCGCGTTACGGCACTTTTTATGTACGTCAGCAACTGCTTGTAGTAGTCAACCATTTCGTTGTACATACCAAGACTGCAAGTCAACTTTACAAGCTGTTTCAGCGTTCTGAAACCCCATTCTCCCTTCTCTTTCTCCAGTTCCAGCACTTTCTTGAAGCCTTCCAATGCTTCATAGGGATGCGACACTTTCACGGCTTTACTATTGTAATATTGATTTTCCAAATCCACATCCGGTTCCGAATCAGTGTCATCCGAATACTGGAAATCATATTCTTCCTCCATATAGTCGTCCAGGTCCATTTTGACTGATCAGCGTACTAATTCAAACTAGATAATCTGCACAAAGCAGCCTAAAAAGAAGTAGCAATTAAAACTATAATAACCAACATTTACGCTGCTTAAATTAACGTACAGGTTAATCAGAACGAGTAAACGAAAATTCGAGGGCACCAGTAGCAGATAGTTACCGTATTACCAACCTGAAAACTATTAATTCCAGGTAAGATGGAAAATCTTCAATGCCTCCATTTGGAAACAAGAGTAAAGGGTTTGGGTCAATTGAAATGAAAACTCGTTTCAGACTGACAATTATGGGGAGCGTTGGCTTTTAACTGAACGATTTAATAACAATAACGGTACTGTGAGTTTGTAGAATGCAAGGTCTGTTTTAGCAAAAGTCCAAGAAGTGCTTAGGAACATAAAAATACGTGCTGCATCAAAAAGGAAACCGCTAAAAAGTGATGACTTTTAGCACTTCCACTTATGGAGAATTGCTACAGTAACACTGCACAAAAACGAACTCATTCCTAATTGGAACAAGCTGCTTTATAAAGATTGTCATTTTCATAAACCGTACCGTCTATCAAGCTAAAAAAGTCTGGAAATAAAGCATTCAACCAAATGGTGGACGCGCATGCAAATTAAAGTGTTCTTAGCGAAATGCTAAAGGATGTGTAGATATAAACCAATAAAGCGAATCAGTTCCATTTGAAATTTACGTGTACGATCTTAGTTACCAGTTAATAACTGCGGAATCATCTGCATATTACCGACGACGGTCGGTAAGGTAAGGGTGTTGCGTACATTTAAATAGAAGACGTTTTAAAGTAATGCACAGATTGACGATCACGAATTTTAAGCGTTTACTACCAAACAGAAAAACTAGTTCACTTTCTGGTGCCACAATTTTTCATAATGAGGGATGGGCACTTCTTAAACACTTGGGCGGCAAGCCGGTCTAAATCTCGCCGGCCGGTGCTGGTCAAAACGCGCCCTTTGTTCTTCGGATGTTTCTCTATCCATTTCATTTCTTCCAACGCTTGCAAGCATTTACGGATGATGCCGGAGGAAGCAAGTACAAAATGGGCCGGTCGAGAACCGTTTCGCTGTCGGCCGCCGAATACTTTTCTAAACGCTCCAACACCTAAACACCAACAAAAAAATATTCACTAATACAGTTAAGCGAAGAACAAACCTGCAGGAGAACGGATATACAAATGACGAGCGATTGCTGCCGCCCTAATGTAAAACCAATCCGGATCAGTCGGCGCCAATTCCTTGTACGGAGCTGTCTTGACGAGGTCAACCCAATCTGGCAAAGTTATGCGCCCACTCTTCTTCAGAAAAGCCGCTATTTCGTTCACCAACAAAGACTGATCAACGTCTTTCGCGCTAATTCTCATTGCGCAACCTTTTGTCTAGAAAAACAGCTAAGCTTAAAATTCACTCTTTAATAATAAAAAATAATACGCGAAAAAAAGCATGCGCTTAGCATGGACATACCAAATCGACTTAAGCACAGCGGGTGACGCTACACGATACACTACAGTAAGACAGTTAACTGACCAAAGGTACCAATTCAAAGCGTAAAGAAAAACAATTCAATCTCGCAACCAAAAAAACTCATAGTCGAAAAACAGTTTCTTACACTCTAAGTTCACAGATCGTTTAAGTATTTTGCAGCAATTTTGAAATACAATGCGAAGCTGTATTTTGCCGCGAACTAAAGGAATCCGTTACTTAAAAAAATGCCAGCGTAAAACAATGTACTGCGCGATTACTGAAAGCGCAGCAGTTTAACGAAAACAAGCCAAGACTTGACAAGACACGTTACATTACAGTAACCGACTAAATGTTTGCAAGTACGATTTACACTTTTCTGCAGAAAAAACAAATTTCGGAGTTTTCGAACAGTTTCACCGGCTTTATTTGCTGTATGCTGACTGTAGAACAATGCTTGTAAACTACGCAATTTTGATCAGCACTCGCCGTTCTGTTCTATTAATACTTTGTCTCTTTGCTTAGCTTAGAAGGGAGCAATTATTTCAAGCAGTGTTTTTGAATGCTTTCGTGAAGAACAAACTATTCAGCGAGCAATACAGCCAACAAAGCAGGACCCGTTAAGCGTTTCGCATTTCGTCCTTGATTGTAGTTGTCGCAATATGCTGTTACGTTGCATTATCCAGCAAGCCGCTGCCACTTTTATTTAAATATAATAAAAATTACGAGTTTAGGCGGTTATGCGCCTCACTACGAGCGAAATGCAGGTTCTTTTGCGGGAAGCATGCGGCCATCCTGTCCCGCCCTTGCTGGGCAGCTATTCTATTCTGACTTTACGTGAGTCTTAGCCAAACATAAACCTTACGTCTTGGTTCAGGCTTAAATAAGGGTACAATAGGATGACGTGTGAAGTTACAGTACTACCGTAGAACGCATACCGGACAAGACCGAAAATTGCCGCTTCTAAGCGCAGCTTAACGGTTGAAGGAATGGTAGTTTAGCAGACCTTTGGTACAAGAGTTCACTAGTTGTCAATAAACGAGCAATATCTCAATTTTTGTATACAAAATAATGTCACGACGACGAAGATGCAGGACGTCGTCATTTCTCGTCAAAAGTGACCATATCTCTGCTATTCTAAATTTTAAAATTGCAACTTATTGCGACATTGAATTTTACTGTTGGCTGTAAGATAAAATAAGAGAATACCTTTGCAATCAGTTCAGTCGAAAATTCAATGAGCACACAAGCTGAGTGTCCGATGAAAAATGCATCACTTTAAATCTGTTGAAATGCAAAGAAAAACTATCATTTTAGCCTAATTGCCGAACTGCCCAAGTACGTCATCAACGGGTTTTGTTAAAGGTATGGGTTTGCTGGCCGCATGGATAGACGATCTAAAAAATAGCAAAATTCATTAGAGCGCCACATGGGTGAATTTGTCGCGCGTCAATGGCGCTTGAAACTTTCAAGGAAACAAAAATACAACTTCAACATCTGACACTCAGTAGATACGCTTGGAAAAATAGAATACCTTATTTGCATAAACAATGACTGCCCCAAGAAACAGGTCGTTGAAAACGCTTTCCCAAAAGGGGATGACAAAAATATCAGCTCAAACTAAAAGCATACACAAAACTTGCTCAACTGGCCAATCTAATTGGACAGATTTATTATCCAAAATAAACAATTGCTTTGAAGCATTCAAAGAGATAAAGTAACGTTTAGCTGTTAGAAGATCACACAAAAGACGCACATGTAAATTTTCTGTTTAACCACTGGAAAAGCAACCAAATACTTGAGGAACCATCACCATCATCAGCACGTGCGTTGAAGAATTCCAACGCGCTGGTTCATCAACGCCAAAGAAACAAGAGCTTATCTAGTCACACGGTTACGTCAACCGACTGGAAAAGCTGCTTTTGATACTAGGCAAAATTGAATTCTTAAAATCAACCATCCTAAGCTGCCACGCAAGCTGAGACAAGCTATAGTCGCCTGCTGCCTACAAACAGTTCAACAGCCAGGATGACAGCACATGGAATGATGTGCCAAAGCTTAATAAGTGAAAACAAATCAGCCAAGCCAATTTATTTTTAAATTTTGAATTTCAGGTCGCTGGCGTTTTGCCCACCAAGCGCTCGCTTAAGCTGACACGTAATTTTCATGCGTGCACGCAACTCTTACCTACCATTGGAGTATTGAACTTAGCGTACTCAAACGCAGTCCGCGGCATCCTGAACTAACTGTACAGAAAAATAAATTCAAATACTAACAGAGCAAAAGATGACTATTAAGAAAACATTGGCAAATACGTGTTCGCTTTAGCCAATCGGTAAACGATAAGTTTAGGTTCGGCTGATAAATGCTTAGAGTAATGGCAATAAATAATATCACACTACTTTGCGGAGAGCAAAGTTGCGCTTGGAGCGTCTTGGCATTCATTACGGAGGAGAACGCAAGCGAACATTCGCAGGGAAAATGCGCTGCAGGCATCAATGCTAAATCAAAAAAAAAGAAGAATCGCTGCCAAGAAAGTTTGGCTGTAAAATAGCAACAAGCTATACATAGCTCCATCATTACATCGTGCCGTTGAGGTGACACATGTTTAGGCGACATTGTCAGGCGTACAAACGGAGCAATGCCTTTGGAGAGACGACTACAGGTAAATAGTTACCGAAGAAACCAGGTTAACAGATACCGGAGAGACAAAGCTACCGAAGCGATTCCCGTTTCGTTCCGCATAGCTAAACTGCTCAACATAGGAATGAATATAAAAAAATGTTTAAACAAGAAAACCGATTGATACGTTGAGAAGATAGTTGATTAAAAAGTGAAATGTCACTGATGACAAAATGAACAACCAAAGGCAACCAACCCTTTATAATAAGCAATCTGTCACTGCGCTTTCACTGTGACCAAATGAAATGCCTTGAAAAGAAACTCACTTAATTAACACTGGTTTAAAATTTATTTACTGAAGCAGCAAAGAAAGCGCTTTTCAAAATGCTGTTTGTGAATTCTAGCGGTCAGCTGACTCAAGTATACTTGACGTGACGTCATAGGATCCACGCTTAGAGGGCGCCCTAAGGAAGCGGCCAGTTGGCAACTGTTCACGTCCGGTTATCGACGTAGGTCTTTATGGAAAGCGTGGGCACATTGCCAGCCGATAAATTAGAAAAAGCGATGATCTTCGACAATTGGCAACGCCGGTTTTCCTTTGCAGCAACATAGCAAAGGTTTAAGAGGCGCTGCAATTGTCGGCAACAGACTGACACAACCGGAGTGGCTGTTACTGACACAGTTTAAATAGAACGCACTATTCATCCGCCATTCTGCATCTGAGAGGATTGGCCACCGTTGACGACAAATCCGGCACATTTCATTGCGCGTTCACTTCGCCTTCGTGAAAGGTAGGTTGACAAGCTTTTCTTTAAACCTTCAATCAACTGTGCACTCATACTGAGCCGACAATAACGCCTAATCCAATGGGCGCTTTAAGTTTAGCTAAAAGCGGCTGATTCTACGTTGAAAGTTGATGTCAACTCGCTTCGCCCTTAAGCCCACTGCGCAACGAGTATAAAATGGTTCGGAGGGCGCCAACGCGTACCAAACCGGAGGCCATTTGGGGTAAGCCAACTTTTTCTCCGCCGCCAAGAAACAAAAGGAAATTTACGGCACCCTAACCGGAAGGCCGGATTCGACAAGACTTTGTTTACTATGCGCTACGTCACTTCCCAACCGTAAGAAATTGAAAACCGGATTGCAATTTATAGTTAATGCAACTCATAGCCCTAACAGATATCACAGCTTCTACAATCGGTCTTAAAAACAGCATAGATAACGAATCGATTGATCGGATAAGTTCCATTGTCTTTTCTTAGCGTGAAAAACAATAGTTGCGTAGCGTTCCTCAGCGTAAATAAAGACATAATTCCGAAGTCACGTTACCTATTTGCTTCGAACGGTTGGAACGCGTGAGCACGAGGTCATAAATCGTTGCTCAGATAAGCGTTGACTTGTAGCGTCGATAGCAACTAAACTTTTGACGTTTATTCAGTTTGTCATAGCCGCTTTGGTGCTCAAGTTCAAATTTACCGAAAACCATTCACGCGAGCGTCAGTCATCTTTTTTGAATGACCATCAAAATATTCTCGTCACTCAGCAGCAAACGCGTATATTTTGATGGTCATTTATCTTCTTCTCTCAATGCGTACGCAAAGGAAAGACAATTAGGATAAAGAAAGTTTCGGAAATGCGTTCGGTACTCGCTTACTGGTAAACATTCAACGGAGGGCAATTTGTAGAAACGAAATAACGGCTATTCGCTGCCAAACGTACAACTTGCATTGACAGCCTCAAAATTGGGCCCATTTCTTTAAAAATGCTGCAAACAGAGTGCTGGGCAATGAGATGATTTTAATTTTTGTTAAACAACTGCAGTGACGAACGAGAAGTTTCCCCACCAGGCGATACGGACACAAGTACAAAAACAGGTCTGTCTTACAGTTCGGCCTAAGTTGAGATAACCGCTGCTGGAGAGCAGCTACATTTAGAAAAATGTATCAAATTTAAAAATTCGATTCTCGTAGCTTGAAAGACTTAGTGTTCATGGCGTCTTAGGCTAAGGCTCAAGTGTAGTCCTCCTGCTCGACAATAAAAAACAATAGTCATCACGTCATGCAGAATAGTTATTGTTCAAACGGCTGTCAACACTATGCATCATCAAGTGAGCATCTCAATCAAAAGACATCAAAACGTCGTTGAAGCGAATTAGTTTCGGAAGGTTCAAAAAGAAACTTCAAAGTTTTTTGCATGTCCTTATTGGGCATGCGCTCTTTAATGCCTAAAGGAGACAAGTGCTCATTACGTACGCGCAAGACGTGGGACGATTCAAACAGCGTATGCAGATCGTACCGCTGAAAATGAAAGGAAGAAAAGGCATTCTTCAACAACTGTCTTGACTGCGGAAGGCTGAGAGCATTCAGCTCACATCGCAAACGAGCACGAAATGCATCGCGCTTTACTTTGGCCTTCTATTCGTGACGGTCAAGAAACAAAGAGCTGCCCTTTACTAATGCTTTGAGATCAAATGAGAAGAGCAGAAAATGACGGAATATTTAATTTTCTACAAATCATTCGTAAGTAGTGTTGGATTACTCTTATCACTTGACAACCAGCGCCATACGCTTACGAACAATTTGTCATTAATTCGCTTAAGCACTGCTTAAAGATATTTATTCTTTTAGCCTTTTACGGACATTCGACTAGACTCTATAGTCTGTAGAAACGACTGAACGCATTTTTAATCCACTGAAGTGCTATCTCTGTTACTGTCTGCTTCTTTACGCTAAAGAGACTTGCCGAAAATACATTGGTGCAACGATGCAAGCAAAACAATTTCTGTTGCCTACAGGGGGCAGTCGACTGAAACTGACAGATCAGTCTGTCGAAAGCGAGACAAGTACAGCAGAACTTATTTATACTAGACAAAATAGACGTTTTAGGTGACATAAATTATATTGTTCCGACGCGCAGGTGGATACGTCATTAGTTGAACGCTTTCTGCCTTTGCTACTGATTGACGCGTTAGTAAACATGCTAAACAGGACGATCCTAAAGGATATCTTAAACAATTCCAACAAGCGGTACAATCTGTTGTTGTGAGTTTTTGTCGTGTAAGAACAGGTGCTGTCAAATCCAGCCGCGTTTTGAACTAATTTCCTCCATGTGAACGTAGGAACAAAAACTTAGAAAACAACAGGATTCCACGTAGGCGGTGTCAATTTTTGATTTCGCAGTCAAGCTTTAAGAAGTTGTTGGCAGCAGTAGCAGCAGCGTACGTTCGGCAAAGTAACCTTGCGTGCGCTTTCCAAGCCTGTCAGTGCGAAAAACTAAGTGGTACAAATATTGGGGACCACTTCCTATGCGCCTATTAGTTAAGAGCGCTGTTTCAATATTTATCATGAAAAGTACAAGCAACTGCAATTAGGCACAACAAAGAGAACGCTTAGTTGAACAAAGGTGAACAAACGATTTAGTTTATTTAACATTCAGATTGAACGGGAAGAACCTTGCCGACTCGTTGACAAATGTAAAGAAACCTTTTGTCAGCGTGATAAGTCTTCGCCTACTTCAGCTTAACAGTGTAATTATTGGCATGTAATAACCATTGTCACCGCCTATTGAATACACTATTGACATAACATTAACAGAGGCTAAATAAACGCTGCCTTTGCTGCGATGGAAAGAAAAGCTGAGAGTTCAATGCTTAACAAAAGTGGACGAAAAATTAAATAAAACAAAGTCGGGTAAAAACTTCCGAGCAAAGCAGGCGCCTTTCTGCGAAGCATACGGCCATTTTGTTCTGCTCTTTCCCAAGCCTAAGCCAAACTGTAAGTCTTATATTTAGGCTTACGCTCAGGGAAGGGCAGGACAGGATGGCCAGCAAATTTACACCGTAACACCCACACTCGTCAAGAACCGAGCAGTTGCAGCGAGAAAATGTTTTCGCGCCTTCAAAGCAAATGCAGATCTGCTCATGATGCTATGCCCAATTTTAAGAAAGGTTCCACCTTGTGAACAAACGGTTTACTAAAAGTTTCTTTGTGGGAAGCGCGTAAAGCTCTAATAGTACAAAGGAATGGTGCCGAAAGTGTGCAGGTAAAAACGGTTATTCTATGAAGGGCCTTTCGATACTGACTGTACTGGCTAGTCAGAGCCTCAGAGGTAATATGCTGCTGACGAAAGAATAAAAACAGTCCTGGAAGCTGCGCCTAAAAGTATCTTCACGGGCTCGCGTAACTTAGTTGATTTGTTCCCAATTAAGATATGAAGAAGATACCCTTCGCAGATGGCTACGCAGTATACTAGCTTTTCGTAATTTGAAAAAACAGTTGGCGAACTTAGCGCCGCCGCTAATGAAGTTTACTAACAGAAGCTAAAAACCGACAAAATCTTAGCATCAGGGACGCAATGTGGTCTTCCTTCTCGACGATAACTTTTAACGGAACATTTTTCAAATGGACAGCCATTAATATTAATAGATTGCCAGATGTTACTGACAGCGAAGGGATATTCACTCAAACTCGTTGCAAGCGAAGAAAAAGTGGTCAACAGACCAGCCAAGCGACCTTTCGCGTACGTGAACTTCTATACATTTGACGAATTGACTATGACCGAATTTCACGCCTTTTTTCGTCTATGCTAGTTGAAATTTAGCTACGACAATGTTAGTCCGCGTTAGCAGCTTACCATTACAAAAAGAACTTGCTAGAATTGACCAATTCTTATTGTCGCCCAAAGGCGGGATTACCTGATCTACGCCAAATTGAGAAAAGTACAGCCGCTTCAACATATCAATAGAAAATATAAAAAATCGCCTCACGCTGAGGCCCTACGCTATTCGTCGCTATAAATAACTTTATTAGCATATTGATATTTTCTCAAACTTGCATTCGTTATTAACACTGCGAACTGGACAAGCAAAAGCTAACTGCACGCTTCACCGCGAAACAGCATCAAGAGAAACGTTTCCTTTATGGGGAGGAGAGAACGCTCAGCGCCAACTACAATATTAAAGCTTTTGCTAATGACGTGTTGCCAAAACAAGTTCTGAATGCTTTTGGCGCGTGGAAGTTATCTCTGCCCGTCGGGGAATAGTCATCCATTCGCATTGTTAATTGAAAGCGCTTGAATGTGATGCCTCATTAGGCTAACTGGTTATAAATGGACAAACTTTGGCTAACTCGCATTGAGAGAAAGTCGGTCGCCCAACTGAATCGATCCATTTTGCTATTGGACACTCCGACGTGCTTTCCAACTACAGCAATCAATCGTAGGAGGAAAATAGCTGAAAACCAAAAGTGTACGGAGAGCAGTAGTTGCCGGTGACAGCTTTCGCAAAAGCCGCGAAGAGCAAAGAGCAGCGGTAGGGTTTTTTACCCAATTTTTTTACGTCAAAACGTCAGCTTTCATCCGACACTTTTTTTTAGTGATAATAAAGTACCTTTATAGTTTGCAGTACGTAGAGGAGAGAATTGCTTAAAGGCTAACAAAGTGACGCAACCGTATGGCCCGTGTTTAAAGTGTCGTTTTCACTACGCGTGAACAACTTAAACGAAACGCGTCCACTGTTCAAGGACGTTCGCGCTTGGAACGCAACCCTTCAGCGTAATTGACAGGTCAGCCGCACGTACCCTGGCACACTTTTTTCCTTCGCGCCAAAGTACGACACCTCACTTATTATGACACTGTTGGCACAGCATAGTTGCGTCATCCTACTTACCAACGGTCGATGCACTATAAATTCGAGTTACTGTTTTTCAGGTGCAACTATCCGACGTGTCGAACAAATGACCATTGGAGTTCTCCTGCTGTTTTCTTTGACGCTCATCGCAGCTTCCGTTAGCCCCGTCAGTGGGCAGGAAAAGTCAGTTAACCTTTACGCTCATGCCAAATCCGTCTTGAGCTTAAATGCGAGCACGTTCGACGATGCAGTCTTCCGCAAGAATGTTGCAACCATTGTGATGCTCTACTCGAGTAGCTGCGGCGCGTGCGTGGGATATGCTCCCAAATGGGTGAACTTTGCGGAGAACGTCAAAGGTATACGTGCTTTAGCCGTACAATTGCAAAAGCTTCTCGTTAACTGCTAAGCGCACTCTCTCGCGGATAAATTATTCGTAACACTTCTACCTACTGCCGATAATGGTATGCAAAATTGAAGGGTGGAAACGCTACGCCAGAGTTGCAGCCATTAACTGCAACAATCCGCAGGACTACACCAAATGCATAGAAAACGGACTAACGGCATATCCAACCATCAGGGCAAGCACAGTTTTGGAATGATATGCCTCGCTAACTCTTCTTTTTCCAGTACTACGGTTACCAGAGTAAAGGACCCAACGACGGCGCCACGGTGATGGAGATGACTCATTCGAATGCTTACTTGCTACCTTTAGTGTTAGCCAAACATATGATGAATGATTGGAACAAGCTGAAACCAGCCGACTGGCCCAACTTTGATCTTGTACCAACGTAAGATCTCTAGCGTCTATATATGCGTTTGTTGAAAAGATGTTAACGAATAGATTCGAAATGGTACCACAGTTTTTGTCTCCCTGGGCTCCTTTTATGGCAATTATCGTTCAAACTCCGGACGATTCTACAGGCGCGGCAATAACTCTTGATCTGAGCAATCAGTACAGCGTGGAAACAAGAATCATGGACTACTTGCATCCGTACGCTATGGCACAGGGGATGTCAACGAAGACGCGAGTCCCTGGGCTGATCATCGAACGGCGCGACACTCAACAAGTGTTGTTTGTCTCAAAGCAAGCTTGTTCATTACTCGCTTGGAAGTTGAATCTTAAGCATGCCCTCCTCATTAAGGGAATCACTGAACAGGAACAGTATCTTGGACATCATATCGAGCACGACTAACACACCAAACCCGCTCGATTCGATTGAAACTGTGAATCTCTTTCAACCACAGCTTAAGCGCAGGTATAACTTTCGTTTTACGATTTTATACGCTGCAATTCACTTACCATTTATTGTCGTTGTAACAGGGAAAACGCAGACCCGAACACGATTTTTGTCCACGCCAGCGATGTGAAGTCCGGCTTGGCTTACATGCTGCGTTACGAGGTGCCAATGCGGCAAAAAATAGACGGTGAAGCGAAAGTAGCTCTTCACCAATTTCTAAAAATGTTGACAAAGGTTAGCATGTTGAAGAGTATTTTACTTTCGTAAGCAACGAAAATGCTTCAGTACTTGATGATGGAACGAAACTTAATGCTTATGCTGAACGAATTTGCCGCCTTCACCGACGAATCTCCGGGTTCAATAAGTTCCGAAGATTGGAGACGAAAATATGATGAGTTACAGGTAAGAAAAGGAAAATGATGTCTTTTGTCCTACGACTTTACTACGCAGCGTACCTTCCGCTATCCATTGCCCAACGACACAACTTGGGTGGGTTGCAAAGGTTCCGAATCCAGGTATCGCGGATATCCGTGCAGCGTTTGGATGATCTTCCACTTGCTGACCGTTCAAGCGTACATCAACGATGGCCACCGTAAGCACGTCGAAGCGAATAAATGGCGCGCCCTGACGTTTAGCTTTAGTTTCCAACTTTGATCCCGTCCAAGTTCCTTGGTCAATCTACGGTTACGTGAAGCACTTTTTCGGCTGCAGATTTTGCGCCAACAATTTTGGTAAAAATGCCCAAAAAATGGCCAGTGTCATTCACAACAAAACCGACGGTGTATTGTGGCTTTGGAAGTCTCATAATCGAGCGTCTTACTTTTTAAAAGGTGACGACGAGCTGCTTGCGTCCGTCGACCCAGCGCCTTTCACGGGGTTTTTTTTTGTTACAGGTCACGTGACCGAAGATCCCGACTTTCCCAAGAATCAATTTCCGTACAAGGAAATTTGTAGCAACTGCTTTAACCCGGACGGAACGTACAACGAAGCGATGGTTTTCCGCTTCCTGCTCCGCTTCTATTCGGACGTCAAAACGTTCGAACCCAAGGTTCCGGATGTGGATCATTTTGTGAACCCTACTCGTAGCGGCTCCGGTTGCTTGTCGGGTTCCGCATGGCTTTTAAAAACTTTACCCTTGTTATGCATTCTGCAAAGGCTCGTCGCCTTTTTGTTTAGTTCCTTCTAAAGCTTAAAACTTACAGCTTGCTTGCATGGGGGCTGCTTGTTGGCAAGGCGATGCATTTGAAATAGCGCAATGTTTAAATTAAACTGTTTATTGTAGGCGTATCATTCGTGGCTGGCGTACAGAAAGGGCTTTAACCCTCGTCGCAACGGACGAATGGCCTGATACAATCGTACACGCAGTCGGGTCTCATTTCTAAAATTTTTTGCCGCATCTTGTACACAAATTACGCTACGCGCCGGGTTTGTGTTTCCATTGATTCGCGCAAATTACTGTGATTAAAAGAGAAACAGTTTTCAAGTTCTCCTCTTACTGTAATATTGAAGCATCATACGCGGAGGTAAAAGTCGGCTTGAACGACGGTTTTAAGGCAAGTTTTAGTCCTTTCGCCCAGTACCCTTTCTTTGCTGGTTAATGTAAACGGTGATTAGCCTAAGTAGCTGTTCAATTTTCCGCTTGTGGAGAAGGAACTGGGACGTAGAGAGGAGAGACTGTTGAGCGGCATTGGCTTGTTGACAAACACGTATTGTATCGTCGTGATCTGTCGTACACTCTCGCGGCGGTTTGGTCAGCCAGTATAAAACGTCAGCCTCTCGCATTGTTGAACGACATTCATAGCAATATCGATGAACTGTCTGCTAGTTGGCTTTTTGCTTGTCGTTGTCGTCTCTTGTTCACCGCTTGAAGATCGAAAAGACCTGTTCGGTTCCGAAGACGACGTCGTTGTTATCAATCAGGAAAATTTTGACCAAACGGTCTACGGAAAGTCGAACATTTGGTTCGTTCTGTACTACAGTTCGTATTGCGGTCACTGCGTTAATTTTGCTCCAACCTGGCGAGAGGTGGCCAGCTCGGTCGCTGGTACAATTTATGCTTGTATTTTATAGGTATTTAAAAGCGTAACATATCGCCTACTTATAGAATGGTCAACGGTGGTTCGGGTGGCTGCTTTGAATTGTGCCTTGGATGAAAACTTTGCCAAATGTCAAGAGCACTCCATTGAAGGGTATCCCATGCTAAAGGTAAGCTCCTATTATCGCCGTTGAGGTAAGCTTAGTGTCCTTATCCGTCAAGCAAGGAAAGATGGGCGATAATAATGTGGTTGAGGCGATTGCACGCTAGCAGCCATTCTCGAGTTCGTATTCATTGGTGGTATCTCCGTAAAAGAGAGCTGCTGTCAAAATCGGCTTCGCAGTAGCGAAGATTAACTTAGGGAGGGCTTAACGAGTTGCGCTTATCAAGTAGATCTCCAAGTGCGCTGGCATCGAACGTGCAGAACGCTGTAGTTTTCTGTGCAATGCAATGTACTATTTCTAATCGCTGAGTCAAGCAGCGACGCCTAACGCAAAGAAAACAATGAAAACATTTCGCATATGCAAATACGTTAACCATGGAAGGAAAAGTCAATGAAAAAAAATGTAGCAAAAAATGATTCGTGACACGCACGGCTAAGCTTTTTGTTTTAAACAGAGATAACGTCAACCGGTTCGTCGGTAGTATCGGCATACGCGTAGATGTCAGATTTGTTTTGACGTCACTGTTTATTTATTGGTGCTTAAACACTTTGCCTTGGATGTTCTCTGTTGACAGTGTTAGAGTTGGAGGAGCTGCTTAATATGATCATCCGTTGGTGACATTTGTTCAAGCACAACCGACTAATACAATAGCAGCTGCGCATTCCCTTTTCGGCAATACGTCGACCATTCGTTTAGCCGAGTAGTGTTGAGCTTCCTGAGCTCTTGAAATAATTTCTTGAAAAAGCCGGATGGGCAAAACTAGAACTGTATGAAAGAGGCATACATAAAAAGCGGGCCAATGTAAGTTGATCAATGAAGAGTGCATAGCAGGCGATATGCAAACGTGTACTGGAAACACGTTGGAGGCGTTCGAAGTTGTCTTTAGTGAAATGGGTCATTTAAGCTACGGCAGAAATATTTTCCGTCATTATCTCAACCATTAAGTGCGCAGTCAAGCAGTTAACTCAAATGCCTCAACGTAGAGTAGCCTCAACAGGCGGTATCCGTCCTCGGCAGTGTATGAAGAAAAAAACGAGGCCTCGTATGCAAATTGTTTTTCCAATGGCCAGTCGATAATCCGCGGTTGGCAAAACATGACGAGAAAACTGGATTCGCGTCGATGGAGCGGAGGAATTTGCCGTTGCAGAATAAACCTGTTTTTTGCAATGAGAAATACTCGGCTTTTGAAAGTTGCTTTTTTTGTCTTCAACGGACGTTGACTCTTGCGAAGCTGAAGACAAAGCAAGTTACGTTAGAAAGTTCTACGTTTATCTTGGTGGAGAATGATTTCGCAAAAAAGAGCGGCCGTTAACGCCATCGTCGTTCCGCTTGCGAACAGGGAAAGTTCAGTAAACGATAAAATAGAATATCACTGTTGACAGCAGGCGGGTTGTAATAATTTATCTCTTGCTACGTCCGCTGTCTTTGCATCTACGATAGATAGAAGGGGGAAGCATTTTGAAAGATCGATGCTGTACGAGGGCAACTTATCGGCGTGTGAGATACGTCTTTTTTTCAAAGTTGTTTACACTATCCTGTTACAACTATTCTATGCATGCAAAAAGTTTGCTTCGATCGACATCAGTAGCAAGTAAAAAGGTTGTAATTGTTCGGCCAACTTCAAAGGCAGCACTATCAGTATTCGCCTATCAGTAGTGTTAGCTTTCCAAAGCCAAAGAAGTCCGGTGCACCTACGAAAATAACGATAGCTGACAATGCTTATTTGCGTGACAATCAGTGAAGCATAATGTTCGAGGCGGGAATAGCCGACAGAGCAACGCGGGTTATGTCGTCGGGCGCCATCCGGTGCGCTTTGTAATGCTAATGAGTGTGTACAGAAAGGGGACGGAAATGTTGCACAGTGGTCTAATGTAGAATTGTCCCCAAAAGTTCGCTTCACAACGCAACTATTCGCGTTTTGTTCATCCGTAATTTCAAGATAAAAATTAGTCAACCTGGCTTGAATTCATGTTCGAATCCAAATAGTGTTGAGCTCAGCCATCGCCGACGAATAATTTCAGCATACCCATTTTCGTTTAACTTAGAGTAAACCGTCACGTAATAATTTGTATTTCCAAAAACAAATGGCAATCCGCATAATGCTTTTCATTTAGCTGTTCTTACCGCAGAGCAGCGATGCGAGTGCCGGGAAAGAAATTAGTCTTTCGCAGCGTACGGTGAATTCTCTAATATCAGTGTTAGCTTACGAAGCCGGTGTTTATTATCGTCAACGTCATCCAGAGGGTTGGCCTGACTTGGGTTACATCGCTGAGTAAGTCTTTTTTCCAAAAGACAGATATGTCGTCGTACTTTGAGCTTTGCTTTCGTTGAAGCAATGAAACTGCAATGTCATTGTTAAAAAAGAATAAGCACGCTCGGTATGTAGTCATCCTCTTCCAAGTGCCAGACGATAAAGCAGCGCTAGGAGAGCAACTCGTTCTGCGTTACGCCAACTTCAGTGAAACGCTTTTGGTCCGTCTGGCAAGACCGGAACACGTAAAAGTACAAACTGGAAATTTAGCCATACCTGCTCTTATCATAGCTGATAGACGCGACACGAAAACCTTGTATACATCAAAGTAAGTTTTCTGAATTTCAATCTTCATTCCTTATTAAGTCGATCGCTTGTAGGCACCCAGTAAATCTTATCACTGCGATGGAAGCTATTCGAGTCAATTGTCTAATAGGTCCCACTGATTCAAAGCGTCGAAACGTGACAAGCACAAAGTATTGTCTCTGTCAATGAGAAGCGGTTGCGCTTACTCTATGGCCATTTAGATTGCATAATTTTGTGGCTCCAAAAGAGGAGTTGCGTTCCGAAGATTTGCAATCCGCACTCAGCTATCTTCTCCAGCACGAGGTACCAATTAGGGAAACAATTTATGGAAAGAAATTTGTAGCTATTAAAAACTTCATTGAGCTGTTGAACCAGGTAAGCTGTACGCTCTGTTTGCTTGTGAGAGATAGCATTTATGTGTTGCAGTATTATCCGTCCGATAACCGAAATGTACGACTCGCCTTGGCCAGTTTGCTCAGTTGGCTCCAAAGGCACACTGGAGGAGTGTCGTCGAAAGATTGGTTGGAGCAGATAAAAAATATGAAAGTTAGCAACGAATATTTTTGCCAAGCCTATTTTGTTTTTCATTTTTTTTAGCAGCTTTACTCGTTTCCAACCACTGTCCAATGGGTTACCTGCCGCGGCAGCGATATACAATATCGCGGATATCCATGCGGTCTTTGGATGCTGTTTCACACTATAACTGTTCGCGCATTTCAAAGGGATGGACACAGTACGTTTCCATTCAATTTCCAATTGTTCAATCCATTTGACTTAGAGAAAGATAGTTCAATACTAACAAATAATAAGCATATTTTGTTCTTCTCTTGTCAGCCATTCAATTGCTGTCATTGCTATTACGCATCGTAGAATCCCAATGGGGTGCATATAGTTATTTTGAAAATGAGCAATTTTTGCAGAAGAAGGCTTTGACGCAAAGTCAATTTTAAACGCCATCAACGGCTATGTACAAGAATTCTTCGGGTGTAGAGAATGTGCCAAAAATTTTGGCAAAGCAGCGGTGAAAATTGACACCGAAGTGACCCAACCTCACGACGTCGTAATTTGGCTGTGGAAATCTCACAATCGCGCAAACAACTTCTTGAAGGGTACTGCATTGTTCAACTGGTTCCAACGTGCTCATGAGCGAAGCGTTTTTGTTGTAGGAACATTGACCGACGATCCTTCGCATCCGAAAGCTCAATTTCCGACGGAGAAATTATGTCCCGAATGCAGAACCGTCGACGGAGAGTGGGACTTACAGGAAGTGCTCTCTTTTCTAACCACTTTCTACGGGCAAAAACGTCTGCGTGAAGACGATTCGATAAATCCCAAATTCAAACCGGTACTGTCAAACGACGATCTTCTGGCAAAGTCAAAGAAAAGTACAACAACCAATTGGTTTTCCAAGCATCCATTTAGCGTTTGCTTTTTCGTATGGATTGTTTGCAGCAGCGGTGCTACTGTTCTATTCTTCTTGTTACGCTTTTTGCGTTCTCGCTTTTTCATGAAATCCGTACTTGGTTATCGTACTTTGTAATCTCACGTTCTGTACGAAACCAGCTTTCATACAAGCTTTTATACACGCGGGACGCCAAATTCACTTACGTAACCATAATAAAGTGTGTTGATCGAGAAAGGATCTTTTTGAATGTACAATACGCATTGTATGTTCCAACTTGCAGGTAACCTTTCCCATCTTACGGTTGTCATTGGTAGAGCGTTGGCAAAAGCGGCTTGTATGAAGGTAGGCTGTATAGGCGGACGCATTTTCCGGCGCTTGACAGCACAAGCAAATGCTTTGACAACAGAGCAAACAGTTTTCGTAAATGAAAAAAGTTACGTTCGTGACAGTTGGACGAACTTGCCCAGGTCAATTTTCAACTTATTTGGACGTGATTTGCTGCACGCGTCGGACTCGCCGTTGAGACTAGTAAAGCTACGCATCGTAGACTACTTCAATGAAAAGTTCAAAAACTCCTCCCGCAATCCGTTGTTTCCGTTGTTCGACTTTTTTGACCCCGTCGTTTCTATTCGTCAAAACTTTGACAGCCTTCTCGTGCCGCCAGATCACGTTTGCCGATTACCGTCCGATACTTACTACGTCAACAAAGACAACGTACTTCGGTAAGTGACGCTGGAAGCGAATGAAAACGGTATTAGAAAACGTTCGGGATTATGTACGTAGTGAGCCCACTGTAAGGCTATTGGCTTTGTTATGCTGTACTTAATTAAGGGTAAGACAGAAGGACAGTGATGCTTTGATAGAAAGGTACCTGCATTTCTCATATTACGGTATAACTGACAAGCGCGTAACGAACAAAATTTAGTGCATGTTTTTTGGGTTTCCTTAACTACGACTCAATGCCAACGCTACCTACTGCCGCCACGCGGTAAAATACGCTGTTCTTGTTGGGTACTGAAACCAATAACTTGCGCCAGTCCATAATAGCGCTCAGCACGCTAACCGCGTGGTCATAGTGTCGGGTAACATTCGCTCGAGCCGTTCTTTATACGCATTATTTTTAAAATCGCAAACTTCCCATTCTTCCCAGTTGCTGAACATTTCAAGTTCAAAGAGTTACGTGCCTTACTGTGAACTTATAAAAGATGTGCAGGTATGACCACTGCTTTTTTTTTACTAGCGAAACCGCGATGCCAAGCAAGATTTTAGCAGCTGTCCGTTCACCGTGGAGAAACGCTTTCTAACCCCTGCGTTTATCCATTTTCGAGGTTGACTCTACGCCTAAATGTTCAGCCAAAGCTAGCACAGTTTTGTAATCGAACAAACTGCTCAAGCTATTCTTACGTAGTTCCCACAAGAAACCATTGTGTATAGTGAACAGTTGAATATTTTCAGAACTCACACCAGTGCCCATCAGAGTGAGCTGATCAATTCGGGTCTGAATAGTTTCATTGTGGCCGGCGACGTATATCGGCGAGATGATATCGATCGCAATCACTATCCCTGTTTTCATCAAATGGAAGGCGTCCATTTGTTCACCGATTTCACCGTACTAATCGAGCTAACACTTTTTCCTTTCTACTACCAACGAATACATGTCCTAGCTTTTCGGTAGCGAGAAATTCCGCGGCAAAGGGCCATTTCCGCAGCTATTTCATAACGGCGACAGGTGCCCATCGAGACAGAATAGTCATACTCCCGCCTGCGCCGAAGCCGTGGAACGACACCTTAAAAGTACCTTAGAAGGTCTTATGCGTCATCTTTTCGCCGACGAAGGTAAAGTAGGAATTTGCATATTTTTGCTATTAATTCTCGTTCGATTAGGTTTGCAACTTCGCTGGACAAGTAGTTATTTTCCGTTCACTCATCCGTCGTGGGAGCTGGAAATATTTCACGACCAAAATTGGATGGAAATGCTCGGTTGCGGTATTATGGAACAACAGATATTGGAAAATGGTTTCCAAGTAATGTCTTCGATCATTGTTGGTCAATTTTGGTTGTTTCTAGCCGGCGCCGGCGATCGCGTAGGCTGGGCGTTCGGTTTGGGTCTCGAACGACTAGCAATGCGCCTATTCGACATACCGGACATTCGACTATTTTGGACAAAAGATACGGGTTTCACTTCTCAGTTTAAAGTTGAAGATCACAGGATACCTATAGTTTACAAAGTTACTTTTGATAAGTTAATCGCGCGGATTGATTAAGCGAGCGTTTAGGGGATCAGTCGTTATCCTCAATGTATAAACGACATTGCCTTTTGGCTACCTAACAATGGTCAGTTTGTTAAAAATGACTTTTACGACCTTGTACGAGCTGTCGGTGGAGATATAGTGGAACAAGTCAACTTAATCGACGAATACGTTCAACCGAAAAGCGGAAGAAAAAGTAACTGTTTTCGGTAAGATGCGATGTTTGGTCACCCAAAAGTGGAAGTAAGCCTTCCAACCTTTGTAGAATTGTGTATCGTCATATGGAAAGAACGCTAACGCAAAATGAGGCGAACCAAATTCACAAAGCTATTGAAGATGCCGCTCGTGATCAATTCGGGGTTGTCATACGTTAACTTAGAAAAAAATAAAAATAGAAACGTAGAACACTTACCGTTAGCTGAAGAGAAGTTCGACGATGTCGATATTGTTTTTAACGATGGAGAGAGAGAGACGTTTAAAATTGACAGCACCATTCAGGCATGAGCACCTTATTAAAGGCAAAGGCAGGTCGACTGCTCCACATTCTTTCGATGACACTTCCGTCGACGTACAGTGTGTTCGATCGGGATTTGAAGCGTCGACAGCGAGACTGGGCAGCATCTCAACATGATTTCAAAGACTACGAATATCTTAGAAAGGAGGTCGGCTATCGTTTATCCGATCGAATATACGACGTAAAGCGTATCTTCAACGTAGCTGTGGATCTCGGCTGCGGTTGCGGCTACATTGCTCCAAATATCTACAAGGTTCATATCTTCATTACGCGAAGAATTTGTCCAGAGAATAAATGTATACACATTTAAGGAACATGTGGACACTCTGATTCAATTGGATATGAGCCGCGTTATGGTTGAGCGTTCTGCCTCTTCCGAAGAGGTCTTCACTGCAAGGTAGTACGCTACGAAAAGTGTTATTGCTTGACACTAGCCCAGTATTGCAGGCTGCACGCCGATGAGGAGCTCGTACCATTTAGGGAAAATTCAGTTGATTTAGTGCTCTCGTCACTTAGCTTACATTGGATCAATGACTTGCCGGGTAGGCAAAGTCGAACGACGACGTTATTTAAGCGAGAAGGAACATTTCCAATTTTAGGTACGTTCAAACGTATTTTCAATGTTCTTCGGCCGGACGGTTTGTTTTTGGCGGCAACATTCGGTGGGAATACGTTGTATGAGCTGCGTTCTTCCTTGCAACTGGCCGAAACGGAGCGATTGGGAGGTTTGGCGCCTCACCTTTCGCCTCTTTTACGAGCCGACGACGTAACCGCACTTCTAAATCAGAGCGGATTCAAACTGCTAACAGTTGACGTCGACACTATAGTGGTAAACTATCCGGACATTTTTGCTTTGCTTTACGATCTTCGGGGTATGGCCGAGAGTTCGGCAACTTGGCTTCGAGCTGAAAGCCTTCGTCGTGATGTTCTATACGCAACGTCGGCGATATACAAGGTACAATAAGCGTCAGCTTGGCTGACCAATGAAGTATATGCCTTGCAGGAAATGTACGCAAAAGATGACTGCTATCCCGCCACTTTCCAAATATTTTACTTGGCCGGTTGGAAACCGGCTCCTGATACTCCCAAGGCGGCCCAACGAGGCACCGCTAACGTCTCTTTGAAAGATCTGGGCAAATTGTTTGACAAGTAAACCGAGCGTCGTCTCAATCATTCAAAGCCGTTTTTATTTTGCAAGCTTTCATTTCACTACGAAGAAAACTTGCAACGCATTGAAACGATAGAAATTTATCAATTCTTACTTGAAATAGGTGCGCATATTTTAGAGCACCTCTGAGTATCATTTTTGTAAAATAGTACCTGAGTAGCAAAAATACTGTACCTTTTTTTTGAATATTAGTTGGCTCTTTTTACATTTTTGCGACAAAGTAACAAAGCAAAGACTGCCCATAATGCTACTTACTATTAGTCTTTTATGTCTCTCGCTTTTATTATTAAATATTTTAAAATTAGATTACCAAAAAAATCTGCGTTTCCACTTAACAGGTATTATTTCCAAACGATGGAACAGATAGTCCGATAGTAATAGATAAACTGTCGTTGTCGTGCAGCGTTCAAATGACAATGCAATTCTGGGCTTCGGATTCACCGAAAAGCTGAGGCATCGCAATGTTCGAGTTACAGTCAAAGTAGCTTGAACATCCTCATACTGTAATTTTGAACTGCCAACTCAGATGGCGAAAGAACCGTTAGCGGAGAGCGCCGATGTGGTCAAGTCAAGCCGGTTAATAGTTAAAAATTTGCCAAATTATATTACTTCTCAGCGCCTGAAACGACTCTTCGATTCTTACGGAGTGGTAACCGATTGTCAGTTAAAGTATTCGGCCGATGGACGTTTTCGCGGCTTTGCTTTTGTCGGCTTCCTGACGGTAGAAGCGGCAGAGGCAGCCGTCAGTTCTCTAAACGGAACGTTTGTGGACACCGCTAGAATCCATGTGAGTGACTGATTTTTTGATGTTGCTCGTGTTAGCGGCTAGAAATTTCCTATAGTACATTTCTGGCCGCAACTCTTTAATCAAGTTGCCGAAATTTGTCTGGCAACTTTTTTTCGCTAAGTTTCTCCGTAAGGTCATACAATGTTAAAGTAGCAATTGATTTTTACCTTAATAGCTATTTTTATGGAATGCAGGTTCGCTAGGCGTACGATAACAGTTCAAATTTTTAGATTGACTACTGTCAGCGTTTTTATCCTTCAAGCCAACAGGTGAAGGCACCAGGCGATAATAAGCGTGCTGCAAAGTCGAATACCGCGAACACCGTTCGCATAGAATCTAATGAAGTTCTGAAGCGCAAACAGGTGCTAATTTTTCTCGCACCGACCAAACCGGCCAAGTTAACTCTTGGCGAAGACGGAAAAACTGCAACTGTTGTCTTGAAACGTCGAAGCGATTTACAAGCTGTTCTCAAACTCGACGGCCAATTTCTCGGCGGCAATCGTCTTCATTTGACCGAATGGCAAAGCAACGACACATCAAGCAAAACCAGTGGAAAAAGGCAAAGACCTCAGTTCCCTCCCGAGGATGTACAAAAACAAGCGGACGCTATAGCCGACAGTGGTGCTCTGTTCGTGCGCAACTTGGCTTACCAATGCAGCGAATCGGATTTGCGCTCTCTTTTCGAGCCTTTCGGTGCAATTGCAAATATTGACTATCCAACCGACTCATCCAGCGGTAAGCCGAAAGGTTTTGGAACTGTACGGTTCGTTTTTCCGGAAAATGCGCTTAAAGCTTTCTCCGAATGTGACGGTATCATTTTCCAAGGTCGCGTACTTCACATTCTGGCCAGTACGTAAACCAGTTGCGACTTGCAAGCATTTTGCGGTACAATGCTTTTTTCAGATTCGGAAAAGGAGGACGAAAAACCTATGGTCGACCCGACTGAAACGTCCGACTATAAGGACGAAAAAAAGCTTAAACAGAAACAATCTCAGAGCGACAGCCGGACGTGGAACACGCTCTTCTTGGGCCCAAATGCGGTCGTTGATGTTTTGGCCGACCGTTTGGACGTGGAGAAAAGAGAAATTTTGGATCCAACCTCTTCGTCAAGTTTGGGTGTGCGAGTAGCCCTTGGCGAGGCTCAAATTGTGCGCGAAACGGTCCAGTTTTTGGAACAACACGGCGTTGTACTGGAAAGCTTTCAAGGTACAAATGGAACCCGCAGCGATCATGTAATACTCGTCAAAAACATACCCGCGGCAACAACAGCAGCCGAATTAAGCGACTTATTCAAAAAGTACGGTCGCTTAGGGCGCATCGTTCGACCTCCGCATGGTTTATGTGCTATTGTTGAATTTTTGGACGGGAAAAGGGCAAAAAATGCTTTCAATGAGCTTGCGTTTAAACGATTCAAACACAAGCCTCTCTATCTTGAATGGGCACCAAACAGTGTATTCTCTAGCCAATACGATAGCGTTGAAGTCAAAGGAGAAGAAGAGGAAAAGGATGGCAAAGAAAAGGAGAAAGAAGATCAGCCGAATGACATTTACCAGCAATGTACGGTGTTTGTTAAAAATTTGAATGCTCAAACGAACGATCAGCGATTGGCTGATCATTTCAAAAAAATGGGCACTGTCGTATCAGCGTCTGTTGTAAAAAAGTACGCCAAGTCCGAGGCGGGTAAAGGGAAGCCGGCAGCCGACCAGTTTTCTTTATGTTACGGTTTTGTGACCTACAAGAAGCCGGAGGAGGCTCGCGAAGCGCTCAAACAACTGCAAGGCAGTCGTTTGGACGGTAATGAGTTGGAAATTCAAATTTCTCAACGTCCCACCGGACCAAAGCAAGCAAGACAAGTCGCCGAAGCATCTTCCAAAGGCAGTCATTCGGAGACAACCATTCTGGTGCGCAACATACCTTTTCAGGCAAATCGAAAAGAGATCCAACAAGTGTTCAAAGTATTTGGACCATTGAAAGTTGTACGTATGCCAAGAAAGGCGTCCTCCGCGCAACATCGAGGATTCGGTTTTGTCGAGTACGCATCAAAGTTGGACGCCGAAAAGGCAATGGCTGCACTAGGTGGCAGCACCCATCTCTACGGTAGACGATTAGTGCTTGAATGGGCGGACACGGTTGGCGACCTGGATGAGTTGCGTAAACGGACAGCCGACTATTTCGCTGCCGGTCCAACAAAACGTAAAGTGAAGATGATAGACATTGAATGAGAGAGAGATCATCTGATGCAACTTGATCGTATTAAAAGTTGACAACAATTCCTACGAGGCTGTTGTACTGCCTATGGCACTCGATGGAACAATAAGGCACCATTGCAGTGCAAGTTCGCAATTGACAGTCGAGTGACCGACATTGCCACACCGCTTTTCTACGATGGCCCCATTTGACCCACGGCGGTCCATTGTTGTTGCCCATTCCGGATTGGCGTCTGCTCTTTCAAATCGGCTGTTACTGCTTTGCTGCAGCCGGTGCAGTCGCACCGTTGGTATGCGTCATGCTCTTTTTCCTTTACGTCATTGTTGGTCTGCTGTTGCAATGGCCATCCAAAGCCGATAGACCATTTGGTAGGGAATTGTTTTGTCGAACTTTTCTTTGTCTACAATAGTTGTACGCGCATGCGTGTGCAGTAAAGGTGATATGTTCGGATTGGTCAATCGAAGCAACCGTTGGCGTTGATGCCCACTTCACTGGTCACGTTGTTGCCGAACCAAAAGACAACGAAAGTGACGTGAGGTGTTTCGGCGTACGAAGCAGCGCGGAAACGTTCACACTGAATTTATCCGCTGTTCATCCTCCAGTTTGCATTCAAACTACGGTAGGTGACTATCACGGATAGGGCAATCGCGCAGTGTTGCCATCTTCCCGGTTAGGACAATGAAATGACCACAAAGTTGGTTGTCAGAAGATTGTGGTGGGTCGAAACGGTTGAAGACCTTATATTCACTATTACTTGTCCAACGACCAACTGTTCAACTTTCACTGAGCGGTATGTTTCATGAAGAAGCAATGCCAAGTGAATCAATGGCCATTTTCGCTCTTAAGAGAACTGTCCAGACTACCGGAAGTTCACATGCAAATTGACACCTTTGAAGAGGGGGTGGTCTTAGCCGAACCTAATCAATGGCTCACAGCAGTGGCACTTTATCCGCGCGGTTCGATTATCTCATTTGTTCCACACAGTATTCATCATTTTTGTGTTCACAGGATCGGTAGTTAGCTTTAGTCATTGTCGCCTGTACAGTGTCGACGTACCGGGAGAACGGTTGGATTTGATAGACGAATATGGGTAAGTTATTATTGAAGTTTGACCGATTGCAGAGAGTATGCTTATTTTGATTTCGCAGATGCGCCATAAACAGCAGCATAATGCAACCGTTCCAAAGCAGTAGAGCGAATGGAATTGCCGAGGCGACTCTTGTTGCTCGTACGCTTAATCGTAGTCATCTTATGATATTGCAATGCGCTGCTCGAACTGGTTCGAATGACGACCACTCAGCGTGTCTACACAATGGTTGGAGGGAACCAGCGGAACCGCTATGCCATTACACCTTAAACGGACTGGTTCTTTCCATTAACGAGGATAGTCCGTCGGCAGCAGGTGATAGGAACAAAGGTGAATTTCTCTTGTTAAATAGTATGATTTTTTCAGCAAATTATAATGTCCTTCAATGCATATGGGACACTCGCCTTTGGCCTTCCATAATGCTGAGCCTCCTATTCGTTGGCCTGTTACTGTGCGACCTGACGGTGCTTGTATTGCTCATAGCGACGTTGGTAAATGTCAATAGGAAGAATGCCTCCGCAAACTTGCTGAGCAACGAAAATTGGCCATCGTGTACACCAGCAAAAGTCTGTACATCGAGTAGTAGCAAATGCACGCCTCACTCGGCTGATGCAAATGGTTCCAGCGGGATCGGCAGCTACTATAGTACAACAACAGTTGCCACCGGCAAGACGAAGGAGAAGAACGGCAATTCAACTAGCGATCACACTGCCATATACAATGTGGCTCAGGTTGTAACAAGCTTGCGACGGGTTCGTATCGTTGGAAAAGATTATTGCGATCGCGACGAAAGTGCTGACAAAAATCAATCGGCCGAAAACGTATACGAAATTCCAAATTGCGTCATTTCGGGCGGCGGTGCCAAAAAACCTATTGTGTCGTGAGCAGACGAAATGTCACAGTTCAATTGAACGATTTGCTTTGGCATACGGCTCGTATTTTAAACGCTTTTTTTGGGAAAACTGGAATCCGCTACGGAAAGGTCTCACGTGAATTCGACTATCGCGTTTTTGCGCCAAAGCGTTAACGTGCGCGTATTGTTCAACCGCTACGAACTGTTGGAGCAACAAAAGAACCCATCGTCCCTAAACCGTTGGAAGGTAGGTGAAGCGAGAGCTGATTTCGCGTTCTCTATGTCGCGTTGTATTGCTTCGATCAATTGCTCTAAATGTAAAGAAGGGAGGTAAAGCGGAATGCTAATTGTTAATCGCTTTTTACCTAAACATTTAAAAGTGGTCATCGGCCTCAGGTAGCCCAAAGCGATAACTCGCAACTGAGCTCCGTAGAAGTCTTGGTCGAAAAGATGCAACAAATGGACTTCCTAAGAAAAAGGGAGCAAGTTTGCGGTCGCACCTCGAATCTTGAGCTCACTATAGTTTTTCGTTCGCTTTGAAATTGGACATTCCAACCAACGCTCATCACCATTTCGTACACGGCATTGCCGTCAACATTAGCGAAGCCGTAGTAGACACCGCAGGGGAATTCCTCCGGCAATGCTTCTACAGCATTGTCGCTGAGATTAGCTGAATTTATTAATTGAAAAAAATATATGCATGTATGAATCAATTGATTAATTGACTAACCAGTTGGACATCCAAGTTGACGGCTTCCGCGGCCGAAACCTCGAACCACCTCGCCGGTACAATAATATGGTAAAAAGCGCGCAGCCTTCACGACAGTGGAATTCATCGAATGCGCGCCGACCCTTCGACGGAACGATAAAAGCGCCCAGTCTGTTAATGACGTCAATTAAGCATAAAACTCTGATTGGTCGACAAGTTGCGTAGACGGGGAGAAGCAAACAGGTCTTTTTGTTGGCAAAATCGAGAAGTGAAAAAGTTTGGCCAATAGGTAGCGACTAGGTCAACTTTAACTATCTTGAAAACAAATAAGCTTACTGTACACTGACGGCGTCTTTGGCAAGCGTCTAACGACGTTCACTTGACGAAATATGATTTCAGTAGCGGTAAGCGCGAAGTAGAGGAAATGGAAAAAGCTTGCACTTGCCCTTTCAGAGGTTGGCGAGCTGCCGAAATGCATTTGTCCTACTGGGTAGACAGCGGTGCGGAAAAAGTCGTTTGCCAAACAAGGGAATTCGTTGTAGCTTAGCAGCCCGACAATGCGCTACAGGTGAGATGGAAAGCGTCAAATGGCTAAGCAGTTTTTGCCAACTTCCTCTGCTCTCCATTCATTGCTACGAAGCAATCGACCACTGGACATTTGTCGCAATTGTTTTTTTCAGCCAAGCGGCTGTACACGGACAAACACGAATGGGTATTGATTAATGGGCAAGAAGGTACAGTAGGCATAAGTGACTATGCTCAGGTACAAATGGCTTTTAAAAATGTGAAAAAAGCAAAAGCTATTTTTTTAACCTAAGGAAGCTCTTGGCGAACTTGTATACGTCCAACTGCCCGAGGTGGGAACCAGCTTAAAACAGTTTGGTAAGATAATGGTCGTAGGGAAATTTGGAAATGATGCCAACTTGCCTTTCCCCATGCAGCGGAATCGTGCGTCGTGGAAAGTGTCAAAGCGGCTAGCGACGTTTATAGCCCCGTGTCGGGCACCGTTACCGAAGTGAACAACAGCTTGGAAGAAACACCTTCCTTGGTGAACAAGTCTTGCTTAGATAATGGTAGCACGTTGTTGGCCAAAGGTTCAATGCTTAGCTCAAACTCTTTCAGGTTGGCTTTACAAGCTGAAACTAAGCGAACCGTCGGAACTTGAAAAACTTCTGGACGAAACAAAGTACGAACGCCTCGTAGAAAAGCTGCGGGCAGACGAATAATTTGTATTTTTTTCTGAGGACAGTATAAGATTGTTGCTGTTGCCTTTATGTCCTCTGCTTATTTTTTGCCCATGCGCTATTTGCAATAAACTGAGCAGCTTTTATGCTCACGGAGGTTTCACAGACGAACATTGAGCATCTGCAGTTGCGTAAAAGCTAAGTCGAAAGTACCTGCATTTCATAATACAGTACCCTTTTTCGTTTACCTGCGAAATGTGGGCTGACTCAATATTCCAAGACATTTACGAAAAGCGTGTGTTAACAGTGAAAGAAAAGATAGAAGCTGACGAACACTTGGCGCAATTAAAAGACTCGGTATGAATTTAACGTGGAGGAAGCGCGGGACATTTTTTTGCATTGCAGAGTGGCCGGAATGCCTTCCATTGGGCGTGCTCGTGCAACTTAATGGCACTCGTTGAATTTTTACTACCGCGAACAAAGAATGTCAATGAAACTGATGACGTACGTTTCTGGAATGGATGATTTATCTATTTTTACCTTTTCTGTAGTTGGGTTGGACTCCGCTTATGACTGCCTGTTCAGCGGGACACAAAAGGGTTGTAGACTTTTTAATCGCCAATGGAGCCTCTACAACTATTGCCAATAATAACGGACAAACTGCACTTCATTACGCCGCTTCGAAAAATCACACCGACGTTAGTAATACTAATAATAATTAAGCGGTGTTGCGTAAATAATGTAATCTCACCAATCGTTTAGATTGTTTGTACCCTACTGGAAAATGGAGCGTTCGCGGGCGCTAAGGATAAGCTGGGTGCTACTGCCCTTCACAGGGCCGCTTCCAAGGGAAACGGTGGCGTTGTGGAGAAGCTACTTGCCAACAAAGATTGTCTACTGAATACTACGGACAGCGAAGGAAATACGGCTCTGTAAGAACGATACACTTCCTCGCCTATTGCTGACGCTAAGAATTGCCTTTTAAGGCACATGGCTTGCGAGGAAGACAGACGACAAATTGCCGTTATGCTCGTTAAGGCGGGAGCGTCGGTTGAATTAAAAAACAAGGTCTACCCTTGTATAGTTCGTACGCGTCTATTAATTCTTCTTTCCGTTTAGGAGGAAAAGACACCGCTCGATTTGGCCAACTCTGAACTGAGAAAAAGACTGCTTTCGTTGACGTCAAAAGACTAAGCGGCTCTACAAAATTTTGCGTTGCAATATTTGTTTTCTCACGTTCGGCTGGTGAAGCGTTTAAAGAGTTCAATAAAATTTGCCAAACAAAAAAGCAGACTTTCAGCGTAATGTTAACTTGATTATACTTTTTTCTTACTGTATCAAGCGGAATTGAAAAATTGCAGAAATTTTACGTAGGCAGCCATTGTTTCTTCGCTGAGGCTCTGTTAACTATCGTTTCCGGACGTGCGTACACTCCTAGCAGAAAGCAGAAGTTCGTAACCTTCCTATTTCACGTCGCGCGCGTAGGACGCTTTTGAAAGGCTGTATTGCCTACCGACTATGTCGTTTGCGGTGAAAAAGTTGGTAAGTCGAAACGCTTAGTTGAAGATGAAATATGTAAAATTCGTCTACGCCTAAGACGACCGGTCTTACTGGCATGCAAGTTGTGCAAGATCCCGGAAAGCATCTGCGCATCATATATGGGCGCGTTTTGAAGGCATTGCAAAAAATGCCCGAAGACAGCGAATATCGAAGAAGTACGGAAGCTACAGTTATCGATCGCTTGCAGATAATCGAGTCGGAACCTAATCCGGAGA
This sequence comes from Trichuris trichiura, assembly GCA_037903355.1. Classification (NCBI taxonomy): domain Eukaryota; kingdom Metazoa; phylum Nematoda; class Enoplea; order Trichinellida; family Trichuridae; genus Trichuris; species Trichuris trichiura. Next base: position 1,975,242 of record JBAJFE010000011.1, read on the forward strand.
AATTGGAAGAAAAGTTTGGTTTAGGCCAACTGGAAGAGGTCATTTTGCAGGTACGCTCACCCTATGATCTGTTCTCTTTAATTTTGAACATTGCTTACTGTTTCAGGCAGAGCTCGAGCTGAATCTTACTAAAACGATGCTCAAGTATGCCCCTTGGGAACCACTGATCGCTAAGCCGCCTGATAACCAATGGAGTTGGCCTGTATGACGTCATAAATTTCAGGAAGACAACTCGATTGTGTAAATCGCTGACTACCATAAGCGAAATATTAAAGTTATTATTTGACATTAAGAGAAATTGAGTAAACAATTGCTACACGCGCGAACTATGAATGCAAGCTTATCATCCCTCAAAAGACATCCTTATTCGAACTACTGAACTACTGTGAAACTGTAGCCTGCGAATGAAGTTCGCTTATCGATTAGAGCCCTGAAAGTTAACACTATTGTTGGCAATACACATGCGTTGCTTTCAGTGAGTAAAGAAAATCAAAATAGACTTCTGCATCCGCGTTTTCCTTGTCCTCCGCCTACGCAATTTAACCTTACATGGCTTGCAGCTTGCGTAAGCAGCAAAAACCGGATGCAAACATTTTTTTGCCTATGCTTTCTACGGCAAACAATTAAAAGTACTTCTGCTGGCGGAGCTTTTCCGCCTTTTTGCGCAATACCTCATTGGTGGAGGCCAACAGGCGCTCTATGGTCTAAAGAGGCGCAACTGAGTAATATATATCAGCAACGACCATAATCACTTATCGCCGAGACTTAAAAGCCGCTAACATGTCTGCACGCGATCTGCTCCTCTTTGGGAGTACGGAGTGTGACCTAATTTGGAATATTTTGAAAATCTATGGATCAATGGACTTCCCAGGTTCGAAAGTCGGCTGCCTTTAAAAGATTTTATGGCAACAGCAAAACAAAGACGATAAGGAATTATCGACTTTAATTTTGACGCTAACAATGGGATCAGCCGAACCCCAAAAGCTATGACATTTGTTTTGAAACTATCGCAGTGTAAATGCTTTCAGAGTTAATAAGGATACAATGGTCATGTTGGCAATAAAATGAAGTTCGAACTAACAAAAAAGTCGGCTATTTTTGCATAGATATCCCTATACATGCATATTAAAGAGACGCTAAATACGCGCACGCATACGGAAGTTTTTGCTGAAACGTAACGCAGTAGATATGTCTAATAAGTTAGCGAACAACTATCAGATTTCACTGCCTAATCCACCTTATTTGTAAGTACAATAAAACAGAGATACAGATGCGGAAAAGGAAATAGAAAAGCAATAGATCGAGCGGAAAAATTTAACCAATCCTTACAGTTCTAAATGGACGAAAATATCTTTAGTATTACATTTCATACTTATCTAATAAAAGGTCATCGTGACGAGAGGATTGATGGAAGACAGCTTAACGCGGTAGGTCGATGAACAAATAGACTGTTTGCTTACGAACGCCAATGGACACTTCGTTGGAATGTCACGCATGCTCACGTATTAATTGTTCGCATGAGCAAACAACTCACCTATGGACATATCCCTACAGGCATCCTTATACAAATGGCTCTCCGCATACCGATGTCCATAACTAAGGATTAACGTTCATCCGAACGACGAAAACTGCCGATTAATGGAGGTTGCTCGCTTTGGCGGGAGAAAATATCGCTTCATCAACTGTCACTATTGCATAGCGACATTTATTTTTGAAATTCATCCAAGTTCGCTAATGAAAAGTTTTTACCAAAGCTTCCATCTGCTACGCGCAATGAACGTTACTACAAAACCTCGGAGTAAGAAGTGGTAAACCCTCAACGCCCCTTTATATATTGACAAGGAGAGCCATAAAAATAAAACACACTTCGCCAACCAATAAATTGGAAAATAGCCCATCAGCGCCTCGCTCGCGTAGTCAACGATGGAAAATAAGGCAAAAATAACCCAATAGGTCAACCACTGAGTGTTCTCCTCATCGTCGCGCATTTCTATCGCCCACAATGACATGTAGACAGGATGAACAATACAGATAAGATTGCAGATAAGGTCTCCGTAGTCGCCAACCACCAAATAGGCGGCCAAACAAGTGGCGAACCACCAAAAACATTTCTCGCGACTCCAACCGCTGTATTCTTCAATTTTGTCAAATGTCCATCCAACGCATGTCGTCTCGTCGGACAACATAGCGTCGACATCGTGCTTCACTTGATTAACCACCCACGAAGGCATACTTGCTTGCCTGCTTGACTACCTTTCTGAACAACACAGGTTTGCTTCTACTCCTTATTAGCTTATGTTTTAAAGATAAGCACTTTAAAGCGCCTAAGTCGACTTTTTAGACATGTCCGCTAAGAAAAAAGTTGATCTTATAATCGATGCCGACACTGCCGGCGACGATGTTGCCTCATTGGTTTTGGCCTGCTTACATGCCAATGTCAGATTGTTAGCTGTTACGGTTTGTATGGGCAATGTCGACTTTGACCAACAAATTCGCAACACGCTATACACGTTGGAACAATGCGACGCTGAACAAAGGGTTCGCGTATACGCTGGCAGCAGACAACCCCTTGAAGGAAATGTTCAATTAGCCACTGAAGTACACGGCTTAGACGGTATGGGAGATGCAAATTTTCCGCCGCCAATTCGTGCAACAATTGCAACTGACGAGGATGCCGTATCGGCTCTTATTCGTTTGACTGGACAACGGCCTGGTCAATTGACCATTCTAGCCCAAGCACCATTGACAAATATTGCTAAAGCGGTAATGCGAGATCCGAACTTCGCTCGCAACACCAAACGTCTATTTATTATGGGTGGCACCTACTTTTGTCGAGGCAACGTCACACCCGCGGCCGAATACAACTTTTTCGTCGATCCAAAAGCGGCATCCATAGTGCTTCAAGCCGGATTTGCTCAATGCTACTTAATCGACTGGGGCGTCTGCGTACGCGATGGTTTTTGGGATTTCCATTTTCTGGATCGACTCGCCAAAAGCGACGCCAAATTGGCCAAATTTATTCTCTCAGTCATTCGACGAAATTTGGCATTTTGCAAAACGGTTCAACGAATGGACGGAACTATAGGCAGCGATTCGCTGGTTATGGCTGTTATTGCAGACGAGTCAATTTGTCGCGGTTGGATTGCCTGTTATATGCAAGTTGAAACGACCGGTCAATTGACGCGAGGCGCTACCGTAGTTGACAACTTGGACGCAGAACGTATCAACGTACGCGTATGCAAAGGTGTCGATTCGGTCGCTTACAAAACAATGATATACGACATTTTGACGGGTCGTTCAAACTCGACCTAAGCATTTCCGATAAAATCGTCGACTATACACAATTGTATAGCACTTGTTTCATGCGCAAATTAAAAGCTGCTCCATCTGCGACAAGTATTGCCATTGATGGGAGGGCATTGGTTGAGTATGTCGCATAACAATGAGCACCGCACATGCGGAGCAAAGCCAACAAGAGGCTTCGGTCGATTAGGCCCTTTTAAGCGCCTTCTTCGTCCATGCGCATTGAACAATCCGAATATTTTCCATCCATCAATTAGAGACGACCGCCATTTGGCAGCCAAGATGAGCAGGTTAAGTGGATAGGCAAACATGCCACGAACCGGATGGCTCAAGGCGCAGCTGTACTTTTTACTTAACCGAATGCCACCATAAGAATAAGCACCTTTGACAGACGGTCAGTCGCCAGTGTCGATTCTAAGAGAGTACGCACAATAGGGGCGGCGAAGTGACGTGATTCGGTCGGCTAAGTTCAAATGACGAAATAGCCAAGTGGCCGCCCTTTTCTGTTCTGCAATTGTTCTCCGGACGATAGTCAGACGTTGCCTTCGGCAAAGCAAGCCTTATAAGGTTGAACATGTCGTGCGTGTTACTTCCGCCATGCAAATGGAAATCGTACGGTTGCTAGCTGACGATTGTCACTTGATATGACTATAAATGGCGGACACTGATTCACCAACCATTGTTGACCATTGCACGCTGCGATGAACAGAGCAATGACAACCTTTTGGCGAACAATTACCGTTTTAGCGTCAGCGAAACGGATCTGATCGCTTGCGAAGGGTGCAACGGACCGTTGGGCGCAAAGTCAATTCGACCGGTCTTGTTAGCACCGTGATTTTCCGCTCGAATTGATCGGCTGGTCTCTATAGGGCAGCGAAAAGTTTTGTCCGCCATCCTGACCATTACCGTACATGATCATTGTGTCGACCGCATTGCCGAATCACCGCCGGGCTTACAATGGGTCGCCGCTCTTGAGAACACTGTAATCTTGCTAGGGACAACTTGATTAATTAAGAATGCCAGTGCGCGCAGCTGCGACATTCAGCTTAGGAGAATCAGCGGGCGAAATAATTCTCGGCCCTTCAAGCAGCGGCCCCTCATTGTAGGCCCAATAGCCGGCGGTGCTCTTAGCCGAGATCGCTATTTCATAAAGTGGTCGCCAAGAGGTCTACCAAACAGGGGAAAAGCATTCGTGACGAACAAACATCATCTCCCAATACTCTCGACCGATCATTGCTTTACCATTGGCCGACGGGGCTCCAACTGACAATTGGTAGAATAGGGCGGGCAAGTTGGACCAATCAGAGATGGTGTCATGAAGTCACAGTATCAATTAGTCAAGTTAGGCACTACGCCACTTGCAAGCCTACGAATCGGCACTACCGGCCGTAACGTGATCAAAAATCAGCTTACTTCATCTTCCCTAACGTCGCTTCATGGCCAACAGTTCGGGTGAGTAAATTATAAGGTATATGCTAATTGTCAGAAAAAGCTTCCATTATTAAAACCCATTATGAGTGTCAATTATTTACGCAAAACAATTTCCATACCCCACCCCGAACAAAGGTTAGCATTTAGCGTATGCAGCCCGTGTGGTCGTCAGGTCAGCGTAGCTCATCCAGCAGGAGGCAAATCAAGTCAGTATTGAGGTATAGGGCCGAGCGATGCGGGATACCGCTGACCTGAGGCGTAGACACAAAGGTTGGTCTTCCGGACGGGCAGACAAGAATGGACAATTGGTAACCAAACTTCATATGGCATGCACGCGTAGCCGTTGACCCGACCTGAAGTGACCAAAGGGATGTTGATGGATTTGGTGTTTACCCTGTGATGATGATTATTAAGTCGAATGAAAAAGTATTGTCACCCCGTGGAAGCTGACACAATGCCTTCGCTCCGGTTCGTTTCCGCCAACGGAGGACACGTTTTTGGCAATGCACAATTGAAGCACCTCTTAGCGCGCCTGAACGTTCAAGGAGCGCCCAACTTTTCCGGCAAAGACCAAATCTACTGTAGCTGCTCTTGGCGAGGCGTTAAAAGCGAGTAGACGGAAGACCAAATATGGCTAGCTGGAATCAATCACTTCTTGATTGAGTGACGCGTCACGTTCATGCCCTACCAGCCGTTAATGCATTCCCTGCGAGCCCTTTGGCTTTGCTGGACCGCCACCAGCTGACAAGTGGCAATTAAAACTTGTTCCTGCGGAAAGCAGGCCTAACAAATTGACTGCTTCGATTGAGCGACAACGCATTAAGTGACACTGTAGCATTCGGCTGGCAGATACAAAGTCTACTGTAGCTTTTAGAAATTTGAGAAGCTCATTTTTGCAGGACGTATTCTCCTTGACATCCCGTGCAAAGTTTGCCAAGACCATTCCTCCGGCAAGCACTACGGTATCTTCGCTTGCGACGGCTGCGCAGGTTTTTTCAAGGTGCAAAATACTGTTGCACCAAATCGTATTATAATCATTGCCTTTTATAGCGATCCATTAGGCGCAACCGGCAGTACGTCTGCAAAGCCCGAGGTTCCGGCCAAGAAGGTGCTTGCACCATCGATAAGACCCACAGAAATCAATGTCGATCCTGTAGGCTAAACAAGTGCCTGCAGGTAGGCATGAACAAAGAAGGTATGCCGCAACAACTTGCCTGACCTTTCGGCGCCGCATAGTTTCCCATTTTCAGCTGTTCAACATGAGAGAGGTCCAAGAAATTCCACACTGCGAAGGCAAATGTCCTTATTCTTTAAAGGCAGTGCTCTTGACGACCTGTCACCTCCTTTGGCTCTGACACCTCGGATGGGCAAGTTGGCTCCTCCGTCTTCATCGGAGGAATTGTGCTTTGGCACCAATGGAGCACGTCAGCCCGTATTCACTGGTTACAATCAATTTTTCCAAGCAGCTGCACCATACCTCTTTTTGAACCCGACATGGAAGATGCTAGCCGGAAATGGACCATTTTCGGCGGCTGAAGAGCAGCGCAGCTCAGCACCGTTGTCAATGCTCTTTTCTCCAACGCATCCGCTACTGCAATGCGCTTCTTCTTCCGTCAACGCAGCAGACTTTGCAGAGGTATCTCGAATTCGGCTGTTGATCGAACGCAGTTGTCATTATTTTCTATTGAAGATATCGCCGGGGAGAATAAAGGAAAACGCAGCTAGGCTTCTCTTTTTGACGACCAGTTGGCCCAAGACTGTACATCAATTTACCGAGTTATCCGAAGCGCAACAGGCCAACATTCTGGGCTCACGCTGGCATGAGCTATTTATCCTACTGTCAGCCCAGTTTAACCTTTTCCAAAATGAGCCGGACATATCCAAACTTCGAGCGAACGAACTGGATGAATGGCGAGTTCTTCAGGCGGTTTGCGGAAAGTTTAGGGAACTTCAAGTGGACCCAGTCGAGTACGCCTACTTGAAAATTATGGTTCTTCTAGCGGGAGGTAAAAGAAATGCTCAAAAGAGATTTGCTTTTTCGTAAACAGCACCCTTGCAGAGAAAACATTCGAGGAGAATGCCCGCGCAAACATGTGCAACTACGAAAAGGTCCAATACCCGTGGCAAAGCCTTCGACCACACATGCTATTCGGGCTGCAAGCGCTAGTGCGAAATATCTCCAGCGCCCTTATCGAGCAACTTTTGTTCAAAGATGTCATTGGCGAAGTGCCAATGAGCAGACTTGTCTGCGACGTGTACTTCTCCCGACCGGTAGACGAAAAAGTTACAATAGCAAGAACGCAAGATAGCTGACCGCTCGTCAAAAATGTTTAACCCTATTTTGCAACTGTGCCGTAGAACTATGCTGTCCTTCCGCCACCTTAGTAAGCGCAGCCGTAAGTAACCAATGCAATATAGAAAATGAAAATTCGTTGAAACTGTTTGAACCTGATAATCAATATACTGTTAAAATTTGCATACTTAAAACCGAAACGAATGCGAAGCAATTTCTCGCGATTCGACAACTTAAATTGGCAGCGTTTCGTTGGGAAACTCGTCTAGCTAAAATTCATACTCAAGCGTGCATCCCGCAGCGACAAAGCTAGAGAGTTCAATCATCGAAAAGGGTACAGCCTAAAGAGGTTGATCGCACGCTTCGACAACCTGCGAGCTACACGTAACTAAGAAATAGTCTTGCAATGCTATTTTAAAGCACGAGAGCTCAAACGGGCGGCGACTCTCCAACTACGTACAACTGAAGAAGCTCAGAGCGTAAGTAACATGCGGGGGAGAAAATTAATAACAACCGCGTAAGAGAAAAACAATACACTTACAGTTTCGAAGTAGCTTCTTGTTCTTCAGCTGGAAAAGCGCCAACTTTGCGGTAAACATTCGCGGCAGCCAACTGTTCGAACTTTACAGAATCCGCGGAATTATACCTGCTCATCGTTAATTGTTGCAAGGAGTTTTCTAGCATGTAGTCTTGGGGAATGCAAATGAAGAAACAAAATTGGAGCTCTTAAATTTTAGAACCGCTTGCTCGGCAAAAAACTACGAGAAAAAAATGCTTCGGCCGACTACGTTACTTGCGTAATAAAGTTTTTTGAATCAATTTTAAAATGCAAGCTGCAAATAACCAAAATTTTTAACGAGCTTTAGGAACTAATCTTCATGCAGCAAACGAGTTGTTTGTAGTTTTAGAAACGTTTGCTAAATTCGCGATAATGACGCTACCTGCAAATCATTTATCTTGTTACGATATGTTTGCCGCTCGACTCTTTCAATTTTCTTCACCTCGTTCCGTCGTAGCTAGTGCATTAGTAGTTTTGCCGCCTGTCTTTCCAAACAGTTCAGTTTGCTACGTTCTAGCCGAGAATGGGAGAAAAAGAAAGCTCCTCTAGCGAACGTTTGTTGGAAGAGGATACGGGCTACGTTTCGGTAACACACATTTGCGACTTCATCTTTCTTGTCAGTTTTTTCGCTTTCACCTTCAGCGAATGATGGAATATTCCGCGGAGCAGCGAGTTAACTTGAACCGCCTCTTGCTTGGTCAGATCGACGTTTTGCGGAAAGAGAATGCGAAGCTAAAGGTCTCGTAGTCCACCTTGGTGAGCTATCTTACAACTCTTCACCTGCAGAACGAAATTGAAAAGGCTAAAGCGGATATCGAAGCGCTGAAGTGTCAAGCCAGCAGTTCGCGGGCCGCAATCGTTTGCACGGGTATTCACTTTGTTTTGTTCCATTTTTTAAATCATAATTTAAACTTTATCGTTTTCAAAGAGAGCGAGAAACTTGAAGGGATAAACGCCTCTTCTCCGCCTGGAACAGGGTAAGTTTTAAATGCTACAGAACGCCCTTACAGTGAACGCAGGTACATTGCCATAAATTTAAGCGTAACGCCTCTAAAAAACATGACCCGCGATCTCATTCGGGAAAACCTGAATCTACGAAAAGAGCTAATGGGTGTCACACCTGACGGAGTGGAGAGTACATCACTTTGCGCCAGTTGCGTTCTTCTTCGACGACAAAAGGATCGGCAGGCATTGGTAATCCCTTTATACTTGCACGTCACGTTTAAGCGCTTAGCCCAAATGCCGCAGTTATTAATTCCCTTATGATACTTCCTTCGAATGAAACTTGCACCGCTTCACTTTAGTACTATGCCAACAAGTTGGCCGAAGCAAAGAAAGTGGAAACTGAGCACAGGCTAGTAATGAAGCTACTACAGGCGGAAGGGTCACGCTTGCAAAGCCAAATAGCCACTTTGGAAAAAAGCTACAGCGTTTGTTGAGCCGTCGTCACTCACTACGCGGCTTTGCCGGCAACATTCGCTGTCTTTGCAGGAGAGTATGTCAAAGGTGAAACTTGCCGCCCTGGCTTACAAGAGTCGTAGCAAGCGTGCCGAAAAACTGCAGCAAACAAGCATCAAAGGTATGGAAACGGAAATAAGCGAATTTCGCAAAAGATTGGCAAAAATTGAATTTACCAAATTCACCGTAAGTGTATCATCACGCTTACTCATAGTCCACATTTCTTTGTTGCTTAAGGAGTTGTGCCGCCTATTGGACGCTGACCGAAAAGTGAACGTCGAAGAAGAGTTAAGGTCGTTGAACGACCAAATAAAGGCAATCTCAAAAGATGTCGAAAAGTTAGAGTCGTTGCAATCTGGTAATGGTCAGTAGCTTCGGTTCAATTTCTCTCATGTGTAGCTTGCGGGGGTAAACCTTTCTACGACGACTGAACCGCATGTGACGAGCAAAGCGCGCTGCGGAACTTTGGTAAATAGATGAACGGGTTCGTCACCGAGTTGACCACAATGAGATATCTGAGAAAGGCTACGGACGTGTTATGCCATTGTTGATAACTGTCGTGGTCAATGAGTCCCCATAGGAAAAATGCGTTGTACGGTAGCCAACAAAAAATGTACGCAACAATCAAAAGCAAGCAGGTGTGTATGGCATTGCGCTTTCGGCGCATCGTGACACACTGATGGCGTATTGAGGCTTTTTCAAAACGACCGCTATTCGAACTGGAAAAGGAAATTATTCTTGACAACAGACGGCGACCACTTGTCACGTGTTGGTCCGTGCTCGACATATTACCATTTGTTAAAGGAGTACTTTGACTCTGCTTGACACATTCGCATTCACAGTATATCTCCTTGGAGACCACCATGGCCAATCGCAAGTAGCATATGGTCAACAGAGCTGCCGGTATCCAGAATACAATCAGTACATGATAAACGCTATAAGCCGTAGACGACACCAACGGTTCGGCCAGTGACGTTTTGTTCCTTGTGCGTATATCGTATTCGCGCGCAAACCAAATCGACACGCACTGCTGCCACGTAGCGGTCTCGTATGGGCGATATACGGTCCATACGGCAAATTGGGGCAGCGATGTTGCCACAGCCAGCGTCCATGCCACCCATAGGCTAATGGTCGTAATGCGTTTTGTAGATTTACCAAAAACCATTGAAAAACGATGTATTGCAATGCAAACAATTACGTTTGAACTGACGCTGAAGCAGAGAGCGTGTGAAAATTTTAACGCTTTGCACATCGAGTCATTACTACGCCAATCGACCGTTATCAACCATACAATTTGCGAACTTGTATATATGAGCAATATCATCAAGTCGCTGATGTTTAGGTGTCGTTTTAACTGTTTAAGCGGTGTGACGGACGAAAGCATTGAGCGCCTAAGGCGCATCATGGCGCTTACATTAAGCGGCGTTCCAGCAAGAAAAAGCACAATCATCAAACCCAGTCGAATATTATCTTCGGTAATGCGTTGCGGTGGGCCAATGAAATGCGAACTTGAATTGCCGAACAGTTCCTGTTCCTTGGGCGCTTCATCGGCAATGTCCATACTGACCTGTGAAATAGAGACACATCTAAAAGTGCAATGGATTGACAAAGCACAAATTTAAATGGGGACCAACAATACGCCGTCAATACTACTCGTAGCCTACCTCGTTCAACCTCTGAAACGGGTTACAACCGTAAAAATGGCAGTTTCCCGTTATCATTGGGCACCCATACTGGCTAAGGTCACTTATTGAATTGTCAATGTAGCACTTGATCTTATCGCTGTACAATGTATGGTAATCACCAAACGGTAGATATCCCACAGCCATGTATTACTATGTTGTCAAATGAACAAGTAATCAATAATAAGGCTACGAAGAAGGACAATGCGCCTGCCATTCAGTAGCCCAACTGTTGATGGCGTAAAAAACAAGCCGCGTCTGCGTGGATATTCCTCGTTATTCCCATAAATGGCCATCTTACGTCCTTTACTGTTTTTTCATTGGTTATTCAGTATTTATTGATCAACGAACATTGACGTTCAAAATTTGACGAGTTATTTTCCTAATGCAACATATCATTGGTTGTCCATTCAGCTACGAACAATGGCGGCATCTTTCTTTATAGCGAACATTTTGGCATCCTTTTCCATTTCTAACAATTGCCCTTCCCTTCGGCTGTATAAAAAAAGCGTCCTTAGCAACAGTCGAGAAAAAAAGAAAGCTCGAGTTCTTTTCAATTAGCTACGAACGTGAAGCCAAAAAGATATGTTTGAAGTTAGCCGTTGGAAACGTTGGTCGCGTCGAGTCCGCCCATCGCAGCACATTCAAAGAATTGGCTCGTCGCAAAGTAGCTACCGCTAGAAGATAAACAGAGAAGTTGAACTTTATCGATTGAGGTCGTCGACGACGTCTTTTTTGTCTTTCAGTGGGCTATGGCAACTCTTCCGCAAAACGGACGGAAAAATGCATAGCATTATTAAAGGGTCTGCTGCGCACGCAATCATTTCTGCTTAAAGAGGACTTCTTGCAGACGAGTATTATTCATTCGAGACATGCTTTAACGAGATCATCGTGATGCGTTCAAAAACAAAGAAAATCCGATGAATGGCCTAGTCGGGTCGTCAAATGACTCGCGCTGAAGGCTAGGACAAAAAGGTCGTTAACCCTTTGGGATTAATGGTTTAGTCACAAATGACTGTTCCCCAGATGAAGTTGTACTTCGCGTTGCGTCAAGGCGGCGAAAAGAGCTGAAGGATCTTCGTAAAGACCTTTTCCGAAGCATTCTACTTTCGAGCGCCTCCGCAATTTCGCTTTTCAAACTTTCATTCGCTACCGAAGCGGCAAAAAGACAAGCGCTGTCCATTCAGTTTGACAGAAGAACTTTCCAGAAACCACCGGTTTGGCAAAACTGAACTCCTTATTTGGACAGTACCTTCGTAAAACTAGGTAAGATATTCAACAAACGTCGTCTATATTTTATCTAGACTTTCTCAAGTTTTGTTTAAATTTTGTAAGTTACAGACAACTTTTTTTTTATTAAGAACAATTATAATGATGAGAGCAGACACGTCCGTCGCAAAGTCTCCAAATATTTGAATATGCACAGAACCTGCAAATCATTTAGCTTTCCACCACCCGAACGACCAGTTAGCGGGTAAAGTTGGGATAACAAGGCTTCACTGTTGCTTTGTCACGTCAAAATGCTGTTGATTTAAGAAAGAATGGAAGTTTCTAGTCCCAGCATCGGCATTTACAAGCAACAATTTCTAAATGCCAAGTGCGGGACTAGAAAGCGTCCTCAAAGCTGCACATGTTTCCGTTACGTCGCGACAAAGCAGAGTGAAACTATGCGAGCCGAATCCCGAAATATTCGGCTTACAAAAAAAAAGTTTCTGACGCTTTACAGTAGGCGTCAAGCGTACGCATAATGAATCGGGAGCGGAAAAGTTGAAACCGCAACGCCATTTTAATTCGGTCCATCTTTAATTCCCGCATTTTCCACTTAGCCGATCGTTGTCTTTCCGCAAATGGGCTTTTGCGTAGCATCTGCGGCGGTTGAAACGTCCTATTGGCCTCGGAGCTTTTCGCCAAGCGCAATTGTAAAGGTAAATCAATGTCCAAGCATCAAGTACAGCTCGTTTCTTGAATGATAAGGTCGGTAGGCTTTTTCCCCTCCCAAGAAGGGGTTTCTCGCCGACGCGCATCAAACAAAAGTCTAATTTAATTTTGAAAAAAAAACCAGAACATTTTTAAACTTTTTAAACTGCCTACTTAAGTTTCGTTGCTCTCCAATCTATTGTCTAAAGAAAAGAATACTCGCGCCCACTAATTTACAATTAAATCCGAGCTTTTTGGGTTACGACGAATGAGTTGCCCATATTGAACGAGCGTTCCACATTTTCAATGCGCTATACAAAAAGAAAAGCTGACAGCACCTGGGTTGCTCTTAGCTTCGTTTCTATTGTCAACTGTGAACCGACGCCTCCCTGAAGATAAATTTCGTCCAACAGACAAGAAGTCAAAAGTTCGAATAGTAGAATAGCCAAAAAATGGCTTCACCAACTGAGAAGCCATTTCGTAATATTAATATTTTCTTCACTACAGCTACCGGTACACCATTTAGAATAACAGCGCTTCGGAAGAATTGATAAATATTATTATGCAAACGTTAGCTCTGCAAGCTATCGGACTATTCGCACTGCCGACGAAGAAGTGACCAACTTTTTTTGTGGGAAACTCTCATAGAACAATCGTCTGCCTACCTTTAAATTCTATTTATGGAAAGTAAGGTCCGCCATTAAGCAAAGCTCAGCTTGGGACCACTGCGCTAAAATCCCAATTGGGTAAACGATTACATATTGTATGGAGGAGGAGAAAACAATCGGAACTACCAAAAGGTAGTGCAACTTTTGTCTACAAAACGTTTTCAGCAGTAACGTAGTGACAAAGATAAAACTAGCCTACAGGCAATTGTTTTTCACAAAATTTGCATAGCACCTATGCGCCTCCTCTAGCACAGCTTAAGTCATTTCTCGTCAACATTTCAGCTAACGTACAACCGTCGAAGACTTAAACTGTAGCTTAGTTTTTTTTTGACGCGGTGGCAAAACCTCGCTGACTTGAACGTATTGTACATTTTCTTGAACGCTGCAATGGCAGACATACGTAAGGTACGCGTACCGTTCTTACGGGTTCTGAAAGGCCAGTTTAGTCACAGTACGAATTAATTAGCTCCGCCGGCTTACGAAACCCTTTGACGTCCCATTTATGCATTGAAAATGGCAACAGTAAAATTTCCTAATGCGCCACAAGCTTCCAAGTTGCCGTCGTGGCAAGAATTGTACGATACAATAAGTCAACGTTAATTGGCCAATTCGCCATTTTTAAAAAGAATAAGATGGAACGACAGAACAGTGAGTCGCCTACTTTTCGAGGCAATTTCACCAAGAACGACCGCCTTGAAAGCATTACACAAAACAGTGAAAGCTTTGTTCAATAGACTAGCGCGGATGGCTGCTATCAAGCCATACGCTCTCTAGTCGAAGAATGCCCTAATATTACTCTATTGCTATGTTTTACCGTACGCGAATCAGACTGCCAAAATAGGGCCAGTAAATGACTAAAAGGCGTAGATGAATTGGCGCCTATCTGCTTTGGGACGACGACAAGCAAACAAGTCAATAGAAAACTTCACAAACAACCACTTACTAAGGGAGTATTTTTAATTTCAAAACAAAAACTTGCGTAGCCACGAACGTTTAGAAAGGATCAACCATCTTGTCGTTGCGAATCCCGTTGAGACGACTGAGATGTCAGCCAGTCGGCTTTTACAATCGTACAATTTTGCTCTTCGCGCATAGGGGAAAGAAGAAAGGAGAATAATAGATCAACAGTACTATTCAACCTGTTGACAATTACGCTAGTCGTCGCAGATCATTTCAACAAGTGGCCAAACGAGAAGACAACAACAAAGGAAGCTCTGTGCGGCTACAGTGAACAACTGTCTATTCAACAAACATTTCGTTCGCCATTATTCCCAACCGAAGGAATGCGCCATAATGGCCAAATGGAATGGGTGGATTGCAGTATTACGCAACAGCCAACTGACTGTCACTTGAATTTGGGTCAGCGTAACAGAACGAAGTTTAAAAAACAGACACTTTGCCCCATAAATGGAGCGTATCTGAATTTGTACGGCCAACTGTGCGTAGAGTTCACCCAATCGAGCCTACGGTAGACGCGCGAAAAAGCTTAGTGCCCAACAACGTACGCGGACTTTGCCTATGTCCTACGAACGCATATATGCGTGCGTAGCTATTTTAAATTCGGAAGGGAAAAGCGTTTACGCTGTCCCGCTGAGAAGACAAGAAACTAAGAATAGTGTCACTTACTGATTTGTTAGACGACATCCCAATGTGTCAAATGACAACCGGTTGGCAACTAACTGCACTGCGTCAAACAAGTCTGCTTGTTTGCATGGTTGCACTAGTTCAGGTTCATATATATCGATGACGGTCGAGCTTTGACAGACGTTTATGTTCATCAGTTGTCGTTGACGAAACCCAATGGAAGCGAGCGAATTTTGAAACCGAATCTTCCGTTCAATCAGAATAGTTGACACCAACCAATGCAAAGGTGCGGTTCAAACTAACGATCCATTTTACGTCTTTGGCGGATAAGGTCGGCACCTTTGACGTACGTTGTCTACGTAGGAGCGGTCGATTCCATTGGCAAAGCAACCTTGAACCGCAAAAGGCAATCCAACTTGGACGGCGTCTCGTCAAAGGACGACCAGTCGGATCAATGAGCCAATCTTAATAAAGTTGTTGGCAGCTTAAGACAAAAAATAGCAACTGCGCTATTCTTGTACTGTTAAAAGTTCGAGGCGAACTACTTGTCGTTCAACAGCAAGCAATTAAGCACTCCTTATGCGCGCGTTTTACAGAAAAAGCGCATCATCATTAAGGAGGAAAATATCAGATTCAAAGAACAGTTTTAAAAGACCATTGCCCGTAAACAGTTGCCAAACGAGCAAACAATCCATTGGAGCGTTTTGTGAAAATTATTAATTTTCTCCGTTTGCATACACCGCTTCCAACTGTACAAGCAAAGACGACTATTTGCTTGGCATAAGAAGCAACTTGAAAAATTCCAATTTCCCAATATTGATTTATTCAATTCGGTTGATTTCGTTTGTCCGTCATAAACCATCGACGCGTGAGTAACCCGCACAAAAATCGCCAATAGGAAACGCCAACTTTTGCCAATCTTTTCGCTCTTTTGATTAAAGGTTGGTCCCACACTGAACTCAGCAAAACGACTCAATGGGCTACTATGACTACTTGACAGTCGCCCGTCTTTGATGCAATCGAAATAAAAGGATAAAACGCTTTTGGCGTTCGCTATTTGTCGGAGAAAAATGGCGATTCAGTTCGAATTCAAACTTGAAAGTGCTGCGTCTTTTTTGTTCAACTTTTGAGCAAAATATTGACTTTGTAAAAGTCCACACTGACCAAAAGGTTATCTATCAAACATGGCTCTCGAAGAGATGATCTGTAACCTTTCTTGGAGCAATTGTGTCACATCGTCTCTTTATCCGACCCGCTTGGCGACAGTTAACATCAACATTTTTGACTAAGCGCATTGACGAGCCGCATTCTTCAAAGCCATTTACTATCTACGGTCCTTCGTACGAGTCACTTTTTGCCGCCAACAACGAATGGCAAGTTTAGTCCAAGAATCGCTGGACAACTGTCCAATGGCAAAAGCATGCTCACTTCTATTGATGTACTTGCGGAAATTATCTCCACTCATAATTAACTTTGCACGGCATTTCAGGTAGTTTAAGTCGACGAACCACAATTGCCAATGCTTTTCCAATTTTGAATTTTCGATAAGTTAGAGTACTGCCGCCCTAACGTGTTTACGAAAAACCAATCGCAACAAGTCAACCAGTAAGGGTGCAAGATGGCTGCTAACTACAGATTCTTAAAGATAAAGCGGAAGACTTTGTTAAGTTCTGCTGCGGCCAACTTATCAAAAAACAGCAAATAATCGCTTTCAGAACATCTAAAGACTGCGAGCGGGAAAGTGATTAGCAGGTAGAGTAATGCAAAGGGATACTGTAGACTTTTCAAAGCAGTTAAGTGAACTCACTTGCGCAAAACCGCTTCGTAATGGCAGGACAGACAACCTGGTTGCTCTTGATCGTCACAGACTTCACTTTCAACAGTTTCCACGAAGTCAGCGTTGCCCGCGCATAGCCACGTTGAACCATTGTTCTAGGTAGTCAGGTCGGGTGAACTGAAGGAAATTAAAAATTTCAAAAGCGATACTGTTTAAATTGACGGACGTCAGATTAAACAGTATCGCTTTCGCCATTGCAAAGGGTAAAGTATGCCTATCGTTTGCGTGAGGTAAATATGTGACCCTGTAGGCGCCTAACTTCATAGGCGTCAAGTTAAACGACTCCGTGTCGACAGAACGTGACTATATCTGCACAGCCTAATAAAATGTCAAATGAAACAGTGGCAAATGTTTTTTTCCGTTTTACTTACTTGCAGCTGCTGAGAGGAGGTCTACACGTAGTCGCTTCAACCTATTTGATCAGCTGAACATGAAAAGTAAACGATTACGTCAGCGCGAAGCAAGCTTTGGTTGTTTCAATTTCTAGGCTTAACAAACAAACCCCGAAGAACAACAGACAGCTAACTTTCCTGAATAGAAAAAAACAATTTAGCTTTCAACATTTACAGTAAATGTGATTTTCAAGTTCTATGGTAACATCATTGCTTTGAAGCGATTCTATTTGTCATTACAGACCGCTGCCAAGCAAAGAGGCAATTTTATGGAGGAATTTTAGATTTTTTTTTTGAAAGCGTTTACTTTCACAGCCTTTGAGAACTCGCCAGCTTACGCACTCTTGAAAATCAAGACGTCTGTAAATGAGTCAACCAATTGTATTCTGCATAAATTGCAAATCCATTGTTCAAATAATAACCAAATGTCACAAAAGTTTCCGAATTAGACACGTAATTAGTACTGTAGCTTGAATGGAAATCACGTACTACTAGTCCCATTAACTGTAAGCGATCTAGGCCTAAGTCTAAATCTTTTTTAGGATTGAATATCTAGCTTTTATGACACGACACATCGTTTACTAACATGCGTTTAAGTAGCAGTTTTGATCTTTTTAGAATTTCCGAATGAAACGCTTATGGCCCACTTGAACGTTGAATGTTTCCGTTTGCGTGAATAAAATATTATTTGAGATTATTTGTACGTTTGCTCATGTGAAAGATCAAAATATTGCTGCAAGGGCAAGTGCGCTAGGCTAAAGCATTGGCCAGTTAAGTTAGCATTGATCCTGCAAATCGAACATTCAAAAATTGCTACGGTTGATCGCGGAAGCCGCGCCTTTTGCATGGCAGAAATGAGCAATAGAAGTGACGATGTTTCAGGTAAATTGTCGTTTGCAAGATATTTTCCCGAACGAATCGTAAGCGATGACATTGACTTGGAGTGCGGCACTGCCGACGCGTTGGAACTGCTCGCCAAAGACAGGTGGATTTCGCAAAAGTTATGCGGCGGCCAACAAGAGGATAAATTCGTATGGCCCCCGGTAATTCCAGTGAAGCAGATCGAGCCGCCGTACAGATCCAAGATTCCTAGATGGTCTGCCGTTAATTTGCCCGAATCGGCATTACGCAACCGTTTTCTTACTTCTTCAAAGAAGCCCGCCATTCGTGTACCATCAAGGTCGAAGCGTTACGAGAAGCTATTAGCGGAATCGTTGTGCGACCAGTCACCTTACAGGGTAAATATGTTAAATTTGGGCAATTGCCTTGGCGTCTATGAGGAACCTGACAAGCCAGCCTCCGTTACTGCCGCTTTTGCAACGGGCTCGCAAGCGAAGACACTTATCGTCAGCGCTTTCGAAATAACCGATGACGAAGATACTAAGCTGCAAACTTTGGAACAAGTGTCCGCCGTTGACTGGCGATTTGACAGCGAAATCGTTCAGGTAGAATTGGTAGAAAAGCTTGATCAGCCATGTTGCCTTCTTCGTCTAGCTGAACCAGCTTGTGCGATCCTTGTTCGCCTTAATTCCGATTATGGAAGAACCGACTTTTCCACGCCTTTCCTTGATGAAGCGTTGCATGTTAGCTTTAGTCCTTACATTGCGGGTGAATATTTCGCCATTACCCCTTTGCTGATTCGAGTAGGCTCGCTTGTTTCGTCCGAATCTGTAAGCATAAATATACCTGAGCAAGCTTCGTTCTCTTTTGGCGACTGGAGTGGTTATCCCAGTTGCATTGCAGTTGGTGGAACCAACGGGTTGATTCTTTTGGACGTCCGATGCGCGAAATCCGGCAATTTGCCTCTAGCTAAGGAAAGTGTTTCCTGCATGCACTGTTTGCGGGATAATCGAACTTTCTTACTATACGCCACCGAGACGAGCGTAAAACTGACTGACGTTCGGATGCCAAAGGCTCCCATTATTCAATGGAAGCACATGCTGCTAGGAAATGCTAAATACATAGACTCTTTGTGCTTGGACGACCATCATTTGGGTCAAGTAAGAGAAGTTATAGTGGCAAGCAGAGAAACAAATGACGCAACTGCATTTCCCTTATTGCAACCTTCGGAAAATGCTTCCCTCTTTTGTGGTTTGCACCCACCAAAAGTTTCCTGCAGTGTTGAAGATTTTTTATTATGGCAGCAAGCCCATCGACCAATGGTTGCGGTGCCACCGTCTTTAAAGCAACGTTTTTTCGCCTCTATGCGCGGTATGCGTTCTCTTCGTCACGGCATTTTGATTGCAAACGATGTGGGCGACTTGTACTTCCAAATACCATTGGACAACAATGCAACTCGGCTATGTACAATAAGGCGTTTGAAATTTGGAACAGCCGCTACGAGTACTCTGCTTCCGCTGTTGATTTGAATATCTTCTACGATCGTAAGTCCCAATCGGACATCCTTCACTATCCTCCTAGAATGGTAGCAGCTTGCAAAGGTGATATACCTCTTGGTAACTTCTTGTCCGGAACGGATATTCAAATTGACGTCTTGGAAGAGCAACTGGACAAACAGTGGTCGGATGAGAGTACAGTTGACGATTCCCTTGGACAGATTATATCTTCGTGTTTTGTTGATCAATGCTGACCTCTAATCGCCGCGTAGGCTGCCGCTCAGGGCAGAAGCGCTTTACGGACTATTTCATCTTCCATCGCGTCACTGATGGTAGGATGTTTTGCCTTTTATATAAAGAAACAACAAATCTCAAAAGTTACTCAACGGAAGGTTTAGTAGCAACATTTTTTATAGCCTATTCAGTCGGCAGTTCTTCGCAAGATAGGACAAAGTCCAATGCATTATCTTTAAACGCATATATTTTGTAGCGCGAGACTTAAACTTCAAATTGTTGCTACGCAGTGGTAGACATTTAACTATTTGACCGCGAAACAAAAACAAAAAAGCAGAGATTCTTTTAGCAAGTACGGTAATAATGCCGATGGGTGCTCTTACTTATTTAAACAAACTCGAAAAGACCAAATTAGTTGGCCGCCCACCAAACAGTTCTTACTTGAACAAATGCAGCCCCCCCTCGACCAGCGTGTCTAAAAAGTAGGTTGAAAAAGCAGGACAAAATGTAAATGAATGAACCGGCAGGCAAACAAAAGCTATTCTCTTTATTTCTACTTGTGTTTTTTTCGACCGCGTGAAGTGTTTCCATGAAATGCTCAAAAAATGCGCAGCATCTTATCGTGAAATCTTTTCTTTTAACACTGGAATGCACTTGCCGGCAAAGCAAATTCCGTCTCCGCTGAATGTATACTGTTCTTCCATAAAATAAGGGCTTGCTTTGCATCTGTAGCCGTCGTTAACATGTTTACCAGCAGCATCTATACATTTCCTTTCCATTTCCCAATCATCCATTCGTTCTGCAGTTAGCTGTCGTCTGTGTTGTGAACTACAGTTATTAAGCGAATCTTCATTCACTGTGATTGGTAAAAATCTAGAGCAAGTAAGTGACGGGTTTGCTTCGCTGTGTTTCTTAACATGTCTCGGCATTGGATTATTGCAACTCCAATAGTCTATGCCGGGCAACGGTAGAGTGGAGAAGTTTGCCTCCCGAAACTTATCGTAATTGTCGCAAACTTTCAAGTTCGGATGCAACTGCAACGAATGCTGATTCATCTTACCTTAAAATGTAGCATCAATAAGCATCGCTGGACGGAAACAATAGACGATACAGGACGGCGGTGAAATGTTTATACTTCTTTTAGAGAAACTAAGCATCAATACTTTCTGTCGCTTACCGCGTTAAAAGATGGTAGTTGCCCAACCAGACGAGTACGCGCAAGCGGGAAGATTTTAGCTAGACAAATCATCCGCACCGAACTTTACTGATGCAGTTTTCAGCAGTTGCCTTGTCATGTGTGGGGTAGGCATTTAAGCCGTAAGTTTAGGCGCCTAGTCTGAACTATCTTTTCCGGAACTTTTCGACCACCAAACATTGACTAGCTTACTCTTTGCCCTTTGTACTCACTCGTCCGGCTAGGCAACCGCGGTAACAGACCGCCTTAATAGCTGTGACAGTGTGCAACTTCAATAGAATTATTATGGCAACAAATGCTTCTCTGTCAATTCAAAATATTTTCAAAAGTGAAGCCGAAACAATGTTAGAAAAATTGATGGGAACAAAGTCACTAGTATTTAAACTGGCTGAAGCAGCGGGACCGTTTCAGGCAAGTTAAGAGTATGCATTCGTGTTTGCAGCATCTCCTCAGCTACTTCAGCCAAAACGAGACTACAAACGGAGAAGGTCTCTTCCGTTATTAGCTCGCCAAGCAGTTTTCCCTAAAATGCAAAACAAATCTTCCAACGCACCTTTAAGGATAATTAATATTTAAGGGAATGAAAAAGTTTTCTGTTCGTCTATTCGTGTGCAAAGAGAAAGTAAATCGTTCACTTACCGATGAGCGAATCTATCGCTACACGAATGCAAGCTGCACTCTTTTTCTTTCTTCCAAAATTACTTACGTGCCTTAATTCTTCGTATTTTTTAGGTATCCGTTCATCCGATGAATTAACGCATTTGCCGTGGATGCACCATTTATCTTTAGCACACACGGCACCGTTTGGTACGAAAAGTGTCAGCGTTTTTGTTTCAACTCGAAAAGCCAATTGATCTTCGTCGCTGGAGGCCATCACTTGGATAGACATATCATGACAGGTGAATACTTTGCAATCAAAGGTGATCAGCGCATTGGTAAAACAATGGCCAGGGACGTTGTAACTGGCGCACAGTTCGTCCAAGTCGGGAATGTTTTCTATATTGACCGCAAGCGGTTTCCACGTCACCTTTGTTCCTCCGGTGGACAAAATTGATATGGCCACAATTGTTGACACAAACAATCCGAGCGCCAAAAAGAAAAGGCAGTATTTGCATGCTTCGTTTACCATAACGGCGTTTGGATCTTCAAATTCAATTGGAACACCGGCGGCAATGGGCCCGTTTTCAGTGCCTATTGCGTCGCTGCACATTGCAGCTTTCCGCGGCACCGACGGGTTAGCTCGTCTCAGCTCCATCGCTGAAGTAGCCATACCGCCCTTTGTTCCAACCGTTGGACGCTTTTCGAAACGAAGTCCGCCGCCAACTTTTGACGCACCTCTCTGACCGACGTTCAACCAATGACGACGGCATTCAGTCGCTCTGTCAAACCACTTTAAACTGACAACATATTCACTTTAAAGTGTTGCGCAAAGTTGAAATGGAAAGAAAGCTACGGAAAATTGGATGTAAACTTGTTACGTAGAAGAACAATCGAATGAAATGTTGCCTAAGCTGCACTGCTTGCTGAAAGAGAATAAGAAATGCTACAATGGAGTGAACTAAAGAAATTCATACGTACAACTCGTCGAAACGCGGATATACGGTATGGAACTTTAGTAAGGCACTAATGTAATGGTCGACAATCCAACAATATTTTGCATTTGCAGTAAAAACTATTCTTGCATTGAACATGCATGGTCGGTACAACGACGTAGAGATCGGCAAGCAAGTGGCAATAGAGCGAAAGTGTTATGGGGAACTTCTACTACTGTTGAAGAGTGACTAATTAAACAGCCATTTTCCATCGAGTACATGGAATTGCAAATGCGGCTTGACACTGCCAACAGCAGTTTGCAACAACAGACCGGCACACGCACACGAAGCAGTCGAAGGAAAGGTGCCAATGATGCGGACATTTTTCAACGTATGAGTAGCATTGACATTTCGATGCTATTTGTTGCCAATTCCTGCGGTTGAGACGTTAAACGGCAGCAGTAAAAGGCGGCTAACTTTGTACATGAACGCGGGAGTGTTTCGGAGCGGTTACCGAATAGCTTTAAGCGACACCACTTCCGGCTGATGCGAGGCTGACATTAGCGTCGTCTTCCTCTTCATCTTCGACAAACAACGAATGAACGGACTTGCGCTTATTTGGCGTTACTCTTCTTCGCGTCTTCAAAAAGGTAAAAATAACAGTTGAAGTAACGATTGAAAAGTGTACCTGCAAAGTTGTATCGTCTAAAGACAGTTTCGACGCGTAACTGCCGTCGCTGTTGTTCGACTCGGCCGGCGTCGGAGGCTCTTGTATGGATTCAACGGTTTGCTGTTGCTCCTCCTCGACGTCTCCAAATTCGATACGCGTCATTTCGTCGCGCATCTGCGTCCACACGTTGCGCAGCAAAACGGAGTCTTGATAAATCTGAAAAAAATGACAACAATGGATAAACGAAAGCGGAAAAACTTCATCCGGCAACCTCCGATCCTTCGACGTTGTACGTCTGCGCGTTGTCGCACAGCATCATTACGTCCTTTTCCAGGTCGCCAACGCACTTGTAGCGCATTTCGGCAATTTTCTTCTAAAAGAAAATCAAGTTAGTTAACTACCGCAATTTAAAGAAGAAAAAGAAGAAGAAGAATGCCAATTTTACCTTGATTCGCTTGAAGTCGACTGGAATGGCAATCAGTTCGTAATAGTCGGGCAATTCTCGACGCGACGGTAGTTGCATAAAGTTGTCACTCAACAGTCTGCCGTCCCTATGTAAAAGAAATGGATTCAAAGTGGCAATTACTGTAGCAATACATCAAGACGCGTCCGCTAAAGAAAAAACAATATGACAACTTTAAGTACAGAGACGCACAAAGGGCACAGTAAGTAACACGGGTATGAAAGGTCATTTAAAGTTTATTTCACGGTTCAGCCTAACAAAAGACCACGGACGTTCGTCGATGACCCATGACAAATCGCAGTCGGGTAATACCTCTCTCTCTCTCTCTCGCGCGTAATGATAAACACCTTTTCAGGATCGTCGACGCATTTCTGCGCCAGAAGTTCGCTAAACAGTTATTCTAGTAACACAATTTCAACGTGACCAGCTCGTTACAACCACGCGCTTGAATATCGATGGCATGTTTTGACATGGTTGAACTTTTTTTTAGAAATCAAGTCTGCAACCACCTCTTCGTATGCTTCTGCTACTGGTTTTTCAAAATTCCACACTGCCCTACTTTCAAAAACCGTGACAACGAGTGGTCGTTACAAAGTCTTCCATATTTAAATGTTTGATTACAAATGTTACAGTAGGTATAGTCCCTGCAAATCAGTTGACCGCCCATTTATTCAAACAATTCCTATCGGTCAAATATAGAGCAGACAACGAGATTTCGCTTGCCGAGGTTCACTCAAAATTCGTCCACCAAACGACGCTTACCTTGACAAACAAAATTAGCTATCAATTCTGATATAATTATTACAGCATAGTATTGGCGTGCTCTCGAGTCATTTTGACAACAAAAACCTCTAATGATACTTTAGCATTACGAGAAGCACGTTGAATTACTGCCGTTTATATCTGCCGCTCGTCGATACACTTTCTCATTATGCTCTTCAAAAGGGCGCGAAAGCAAAGCTTCTACGATTGCTCATAGCGTCTCACGTATTAGCTAATGTTAGCATGCTAACTTTTGTAGGACGGATTAAGTGGACAAGAGCTATCTTTTTATCTGTATGTTCAGCCCTCACGAGCGAGTGACAATTAAGGTTGTCAAATGAACTTACTCCGTTCTGTAATGAATGATGTTTTCAACGAGTTGCGTCATAAGGTCTCGATTTCGCTTGTTGCTTTGCTTCGTTCTATTGCTGGTCGAAGGTTGCGGTCCTCGTCTTCTTTTTGCCGTATTGACGGAAAATTCGTCGTAATCGTCGTCTTCGAAACCAGTGTTCGGACGTTTTGACGCCGCCCGTCCCGGTCGGCTTACGCTTGCGCCGCCGCCGCTGCATTCATCCTTTTTAGAGAATGAGCTATTGTTGGCGCCTTTTCTTTTTTTCTTCTTTTTCGACTCCGCTTCGTCGTTGTCGATAATAAAGTCGTCGTCCAAATCTTCGTCCATTGCTTTCAACCATTGTTTTTCCGACCATGAATCCTGCGAATAGTCAACTTCCTTTTTACGCCGAGCTCCTTTGCCGAACAGTCGATCCGTTTTGTCCTCGTTGGTCAATCGTTCAATCTCTTCTTCGTCCTTTAGCAGCCAAGACGGTAGTTCATCCTCTTCCATCAATCTTGGTCGACGTCGTTGATCTCTTGCCTCAAGACGCCGTCGGTCGAGATCCATTCGTTGAAACGCGTCGAATTCTTCTTCGCTCCTTGCGATCATTTGGTTTACGGTCTCGTCGTCCGGTACCTCATTGGCATCTTCGTCCAAATCATTTTCATTTTGCAAAATTGCCTGCAGGAATTGGCGCCGCTCCGACGCCGTCGACTTTTGGTCGAACAAACCGGCCTGGATCACCTTTTCGTCAACGTTCAGCTTGTACCTGGCGGCCGCCAAAATACGCTCCTCCACCGAGCTGACCGTCATCAAACGCAAAACGCGCACTTCGCGCTGCTGTCCAATACGATGTGCCCTGTCCTGAGCTTGGATGTCCTAACGGAAAATTTTTTGAACGGAAATACAAATTGCCGTTTGTGCTTGCCCACCTGATGCGGATTCCAATCCGAGTCAAATATGACCACCGTATCAGCAGCTTGAAGGTTCAAGCCGAGGCCGCCAGCTCGAGTGGACAACAAAAAGATAAAATAGTCAGAATTTGGCGCGTTGAACATGGCTAACAAATTTCCTCTGTCTTCCGACTTGGTCGTACCGTCCAAACGAAGATATTTGAAGTCTGCAAAACAACCCATCATCTCATTACGTAGCCAAAAGCGGCAATCAATGGAGCCAGCGACAGCTCAACGAGTTATTTCTCATTTTTAAAAATAGCTGCAACAACTGGCAATTAATCTACCAAGGCAACGGCACCGACGGTCGACAAAACGCGCCAGTAATTTTAGTCCTTGGCTCAGTCAATTAAAAGAAAAAGCAGCAATAACCTCTGTAGTGGAAGTAGTCTTCCATTATTGTCATCAACGTGGTCATTTGACAAAATAGAAGCACGCGATGCCCAAAGGCTTTCAATTTAGGCAGAATGCGATCCAACAATTCAAATTTGCCGCTGGCGCGATACAGATCAGGCCTGCAAAAAGCGGTAGAAAAAATTTTCCACGCAAAATTGTCAGCTCACCCCGACACAATCTTGTCCGAAAAACCCATATGTTCAGCCATTGCTTCTTCAATGTGCTCGAACATGAACGGATGATTGCACAACTTGCGAAGTTGCATCACCGTATTCATCAGCGTGCGCACTCCCGCCGACTGACCACGCTGCAATGTATACGAAACAAGATATTAACTGCTACTACTACTACTACTACTACTACTACTACTACTACTACTACTACTACTACTACTACTAATAATAATAATAATAATAATAATAATAATAATAATAATAATACAGCGCTTCTTTTAAAGGTTACCTTCGACTTGTCCGCGTTGCGGGTAATCATTACGCCTTTGGCTTGCATGTGATGGTAAAGGACTCTCTGCAAGGCGCTCATGTCACACTTGATCACGTATTCGACCTGTTTGAATGGCGAGCATTATTTGTACGCAAAAAGGAGAAAATGCCAACTACTTTTTCGGGCAACTGCGATTCGACTTCTCGCTTTAGCCGGCGCAGCAAAAAGGGTCGCAAAACTTTGTGTAACCGTCGAATGATCAACATAGTCTCTTCTTGGTTGAGCTCGACCTAAGCGAGCAGAGCTTTTTTTAAAAAAAAACAAACAAGCAAAACGCCAAACAACCTTCTCTCCGGTGGTAGCAAACGGAGCGTTGAACCATTGTTCGAACGTATTGCAAGATTTGAAAATGCTGGGTAGCAAAAAATTCAAAAGCGCCCATAGTTCGGGAAGTTTGTTCTGCAACGGCCGATTGCATAACGCAAGCGGAAAAAGTGACTCGCCAACCTGAAGAGGGGTTCCCGTCAACAACAATCGATGCGGCGCCGTATAGTAAGTGTTCAGAATTTGCGTCAGCTTGCAATGATGATTCTTCATTCGATGACCCTCGTCAATAATCATATACTTCCAATGAATCTGCAATTGTAACTTGCTTGTTTACGGTAAGCATTCGACAACAAAGCTGCTCTCTCCAACTCACCTTGCTAAGAATTGCTTTATCTTTAATAATGTACTCGTATGTTGTTATTAAAGCGTTGAACTTTTCCTGCTTCGTTTGATAGGAAAGTGAACGTCGAATGTTCGGACTACCTTTGTAGATTATTTTAAAAACGGACGGTGCCCATTTGTCAAATTCAAGCACCCAATTGGACAACGTGCTGAAACACAAAGGCTTAGCGTCCATTTATCGGTCTTCCATTTTTCGCCAACTTACGACAGAGGAACAATGATTAGAAAAGGACCATAGACGTGCTTTTTCTCGATCAAATAGGACAGCAATGCAATAGTTTGAATAGTCTTTCCAAGACCCATTTCGTCCGCCAGGATTCCATTCAAATTGTTGTTATATAAGGAAACAAGCCATTCCAAGCCTCTCTTCTGATATTCCTTCAATTGGCCGCCTACTAGTACAGACGGCTGTTCGTATATGGGCTCCCTATTTCGATGTGCAGTATTGTAGTAGCTGTGTTCATCCAGGCTAGTGGACGGCGTATACTCGTCATCCTCATTCTGAGCAGCCTGCAAAAGCAAGCAACCGACAGTCAAGCTACAGTAGGCTATTTCAAACTAACATACAGTTACACTATCTCTTTCACCGTTAAATTGTCCTCCCTCAATTTTCTACAACTTGACGTTACGACTTACGCCTACTTGAACATGCATTTGTGATAAGCTGAAATAGTTTATCGTCCTTTTCTGATCTGTTCAAAACTTCAAATCAATGAATTCTAAGTTTACAACTTTCGATTGTCATTTTAAGTAAAGGTTAAGAAAAAAAGGGAAAAAATTGAGGCTGGATCGATGAAAGTCGGCTTCGAATCAAACTGACAGTACCAACGCCGACTTAACGCTGCTACTGTCGTAGATGCCAGTCAAATTTGTAGCGAAACACTTACTTGGATAATTGCTTTGTTTGCGGCATCAATATCGCTTGCGACTACTGCCGCAACGGACGATTCGGTTATGCGCGCTTCGTCGGTGCTATCATTGTCGGAATCGGAAGAGACGGACTCTTCACCATCGCCGCCATGTTCATCTCGAGAAACGACTTCGTATCTAACAAGAAAAAACGAGAGGTAATATTTATCGCTGAGCAAAAGATATACCCCGGATGAGTTTCCAGCCATGCTTCCAATTGGGATGCTCTTGGAGCATCAGAACCAGTTAAAACTATACCAGTTTGTACCTCTTTCACCTTTACTGCCAAGTCACCATTGTTCGAAGCCTCGTCGTCGTGGGATACGCTCGAGTTTTCATCTTGTGCCAACGAGCCGCTTATATGTCTCACATCTTCTTCAAGCGATCGCTTTTCCAACATTTCCTGTTTACGTCGTTCCTTCTCTTTTTTGCGCTCCAATTTTTGCCTATTTCTTTCGTTCATTTGGTGTTGATGAACAAGGCCTACGACACGACGAATTAAATGCTGGTAAACTAGAAGCGAATGATTAACTTACCTGTCAAGCTGGCCACGTATTCGTCCGTCTGCTGAAGAAGATAGACCAAACGACGGTCTTTCTTTTGATCCAACAATTTTCTATAACCCTCCTCGTCTTCCTGCATCAATTTTTGCATACGCTCTCGTTCTCGACGCTCCTCTTCCTTTTTCTTTTCTCTTTCTGCAGAAAGGGAAATATTCTTTTCAAAAAAAAAATATTGAACCCAGCTTGTTTCACGTACCCGTGTTCATATGGTAAGTGAGAACGGCCTTCTTGAGCTTGCTTACTTTGGCTTGCTGGTTGCGATGATACTCTTTGAACTCTTTGGCGTGAACGATCAACCCGTTCAGGAATTCCTGATGCCTTTGACGCTTTTTTCGCTCCTGCTCCAACTTTTGTTGCTTTTCCAATTTCTCGGTTACTCGAGCTTCGCGCAAAGACTGTTTCTTTGTACGCCTGTAGGCGCGCGGATTCAACGATGTCTCCAGCAAGGTGGAACGGCGCATTTCGTAAACCATATGCTGGCGAAGAGCTCTTTGGAAGTTGATAAGTCCCAGCGCTCGAAGTTCAGCTGCGCATCGCTTTCTAGTTTCGGGATCAATGTCCGCGCGCATATTCATCAGCTCTTTAGCGCGCAGTCCAATTCTGTGCACTATTCTGAAAAGACAATAAAAAATAGAATAAACTAGACTTCATTCCTACTTAATTTTCCTTCAAGTGAGTGTTTACGAACGCATTCTTACTAGAAACTGAACCTGCAAAACGAAAAAACTTGTCTGCAGTCGATTTTTTTGTCTGCTTTGCATACGCACCCAAAAGGCCGAAAAGGTTGCGGCAACTTCGCATACTTTTCATTTTTTAGTACAGAAGTATCCCGCCAAGAGAAAACCGCTCACGTTTTTTAATTAAAAGCACGGGGGCGATAAGACTTTTGACGCCACTGGCATTCGGACTGTCCTTATATGCAGAACTCATTGTTCTTCTGAAGCTTTTTCGCGGTATTTTCAACCCGTTGTTTATTTAACGTTTATTGCAAAAGGTTTTTGCAATAAACGTTAAATAAACAACGGGTTGAAAATACTGCGAAAAAACTTCAGAAGAACAAATCTAAGAACCTGTTACGAAGAAAAAGAAAAAAGAACTCATTGCTGTTCCGTTTACATCTGAATTTGTTAATGTATTCGTTCGTGAACTGTATACGCCCCTGTCAACATGTACGGCGCTGATACTCGTCTTAGATAAAATTCAAAAGCTTTGATTACTGTATGAGACTGCCTGCATTCTATTAACAGTTTAAAAAATTTGCACCCTTATCGAGTCGCTGACGAACAATCTACCAAATTTGCTATTACTTTAGAAAACCCCTTTCTCTTTTTTGCGCATAAGCGTCTCGTATATTCGCTTTTGGTGTTCTGCCGTAGTGAGAAACGATCCCTGCCGACAGTCGCTAGCTTGAAGTGCCGACAAGAAGATAAAAGCAAACATATGCAAATTGCGAGTAATTAATAATTAAAATTACGACTGCCCCATTTAAAAATCGACCAAATTGGTTGCGATCAACGAACAGTATGCCAGCTTCGATAGTACATCAGTATCAACTAGTTTAAACCAGAGGTAGAGTACGGTAAAGGATCTATTTTGCTTTTAAATCATTCGAGATTGCACCTTCTTTAAAGCACAAGTAACCTCGCTTCAATTTCTAAGACATTTGTGCCTGTATTTAAATGCAACTGCAGCGTCTGTTTTACAGCTGGTCATTTTGAAATGTTACGTACCGATTCTCTCGTTCTTTTAGTATTTCAATGGGATTCAAACCAGCGGGTCGACTCAAAGGAGAAAGTACCGCTCTTCTCTGCTGCAAATAGCCAAGCAAACCAGAAAGGCTGTACGGAAGTTTTTCCACTCCATCAACTGGACCTCCTACATACATGTATACATGAGATAACGTGCATATGCCTATCATTTCTGTTAGTGACTAACCAGGAATGGCGTAAGGTTCGGGTAAGATGCCAAAACTTTTCATCTTCTCCATCGTTGGTTCTCCGGCTGCCGTGGCTACGGATAAAATGTTCGATTTGATTGGAACACCGCGACTAGCAAGGCGATAAACGCTTATTTGACTTTTCAGCTGGGCAATCTGCTTAGCAGTAAAAACTGATCCTTCAGCAAGCGGAGCTGGGCTAATAAACTGCGGTTCAGGTGCCACTGCAGAGGCCGATTGGTTTTGTTGACCCAAAGGTCCCTCCCCTAAGTACTGACTTTCACTTTCGACAACCGGCGGCTCGGTGGTCTGCATTGGCGCCGATTCGACACCTGCTTGTCCCATATAGGCCCCTGAAAAACGAAAGTAAATGCAGAATTATAAAACAAGTCAACACCGTCCAATAATGTTACGCGCCTTTTAGCTTTCCGTGAAACGATATCAATTGATGATAGCGAGGATCGCCGGTAAGCCCCTTCTGTTCCATATCCCCAATAGCCTGAACGATGGGGATAAGTAAACTTCAAACGTTAAAATATCAATAATTTACTCTTTCAAGTTGGACCAGATTGTTCACATCGTTCAATGTGGGCTGTTGGTTAATATATGCCGAACCGTAGCCACCGGTAGACTGGTGGACAGGTACGCTTCCCACCATTTGATTGCCGTAACCGAAACCCGACTGAGAAGGAGGAGCTGGAGGAGGAGGAGGACCAGGCGCTGAATGCGCGGAATACTGTTGCTGCACAACCGGCGTGGGCGTATACTGTTGCTGGTATTGATAAACAGGCTGAGCGCCGAAGTTCGGACCCTGCGCCGGTGCCATAGACGACAAGTAAGGTTGTTGCGACGACTGCTGAACAAGTAGACGCTTAAAAACTATTAGGCTAAGCGTTTTTCCTCGGCAAATCAATCATTAGTCATCTACACTTCTCAGGACACCGTCAAGCGGGCGATTTAGCCCGGAAGTTACTTTTAAACGAAAATAACAAATTCAAATTGAGGAAGGACTAAGGATAAGCATGATCGAAGCTTACCGGCGCGTACATGTGCGCAGGTTGCATTGGCCGCACGTTCTGCATCACAACATTGGGCTGACCCTGAGGCGGATAGCACATCGCGTAGTCAGCCTGAGGGATCGTCATAGCATTTTCATTTGGCTCGACTTGTTGTAGCATAGCCATACTGTCCTGCGCAAACGCTTTTTGCACGGAAATTCCTTCCATCAAACGAAGAAAATCATGAAAGTTCCCTACAGTACTTTTCGCTACTAGTCAACTAAGCGCAGGTACCGAATCAAAAAAAAATAAATAATCAAACAGTCCCCTTCAAAACGTAAAAGCCGATATTATTTTTGAAGAAAAATTTAATATAGGATGCGTGGATTGACCTTTGTACAAAGGATACTTTTCGGCTGAAAATTGTACATCGCCTAGCGAAAGTTAAAATATCTTGGCACTACTGCTTAAACAAAACGCTCGGATATATTAAAATTATAATCGAAAAACGTTTTAAAGCGATTTTAAGAATAAAGTTGTTATTGTACCTGCGAATCAGCTATCTGTAAAGCATTATGCTAACTTAAGCTAGCTGGCAGTTTTTGCTTCGTCGGTTTAATTTCTGTGTATCCGTAGGCTGGCGGTTTGCTGCTACCAGTGTAAGCCGATGCAACAGCATGTGGTGTGCGTTAATTCTGTTAGCCGTCGTTGCCTGTCATGGAGCAAGTGCAAGCAGCGACTATTACGCCCGGTTAGGAGTTAGTCGCGATGCGAGCGAGCAAGAAATTAAAAAAGCCTTCCGAAAGTTAGCGTTAAAGTACCATCCGGACAGAAATAAGGAGGCGAATGCCGAAGCGAAGTTTCGCGAGATAGCCGAAGGTATGGACGAACGCTTTTATGTACCTAAGCATCGTTTTCATTATTTAAACTTATTGATTCATTTCTGGACGCCTTCATTATAATATTTTTCTAGTCCAGTAAAGTTGAAGAACAAATAAATGACCAATAATCGATGAGAAGTCAGTGTACTGTACGTATGTTTAACGAATGTAGCCACTGTAAAGAGATTTAGGGTTACTGTAAATTTTTAAAATTTGCTCACAGTGCTCAGCCACTGATTTAACATTTACACAGTGGCAATCCAAAGCCGAACAATTCAATGGAGGCATATTAATTTGTTCTTGTAAACAATGTGTTCAAAGAGGTTCACTTGTTTTGGTTTATTTCAGCTTACGAAGTGCTCAGCGATCCGCAAAAACGTAAGCAGTACGACATGTATGGAAATGCCGAGCAGTATCAACAATACGCCGGCAACGGTGGCGGGTTCAACTTCGACTTTACAGACTTCTTCCGTCACTTCGACGACGGTACG
Source organism: Trichuris trichiura (assembly GCA_037903355.1). Lineage (NCBI taxonomy): Eukaryota > Metazoa > Nematoda > Enoplea > Trichinellida > Trichuridae > Trichuris > Trichuris trichiura. The sequence goes on from JBAJFE010000011.1 coordinate 2,008,192, forward strand.
TGATTCAACTCGTAATTAAAAAGTTGTTAGACTAAAGTTGCACAGGTTTTCGCCATCGCTTTGGCGGGAAAAGTTCGGAAGACACCATGTTCCATACTTTTGGCAATCTATTTGACGACCCTTGGGAAGAATTTGGTGGCGGCGGCGGTTTTTTCGGCGACATGCGCAGTGCTTTCGGCGGTGCGCATGATTTTGAAGGTACCAACATGTTCTCCTTTGAATTTGGTACGTTTTGCCTTTTTTCTAATTTGCATGAGTCACTGTCACTTCAGGCGGAGGCGCGAATTGCGAAACCATTACGAAACGCGTTGGAAATACTATTACTAGAACAACACGGTGTCATTAGAAGGCTCATCTTGTGCACATTATGTTTAACTGCTTCCTCGTTAACGCGTATCCTTGAACAGCTTTAAGTGTACATATCACAAAAGTCGAAAGGATGCGTCGCCAAGTCTTCAGGGAACGTCGTAAAGTAAAGTCATTTGTCCGAAGCGCAACTGCTTTCAACCGCGTTGCGTATAGATGCAACCAATGTCTTGTCTTCAGACTCATTTGCTTCGTTTCCGCATAAGAATATCTTGAATGTATCGTTAATTAATTTGCATATTTCCGGCGTATCTTTTAGTTGAAAAATGGAGTGAGCAAGCAGCTTCAAGTAGGCTGTACGCCTCTGGCAAAAAAGAATACCGTAAGCAGAGCTAATTACGATAAAAAACGGCTTTCACCTCGCCAGGTTCGATGTCCGTTACTTCTCGACATATTATTTCCGAGAATAATTGCAAGTCGCCTTTAAAGCACAGCTCCGTAAGGTTGCTACATTGAGCTATGTCATCAAGCAATTTCACAATGGACAAACCGTTCGACCACTTTGCGTCCGTGCATCGACCAACCGGATCATCTTTTTAAAAAGGAGAAAAAGTGATGGAATCCAAAAAGTTGTACGGACAAAAATGGTACCTCTGCAATTGAAGTAAATCATCAAACGCTCCATGAATAGCAATCGCGACTCGTGATTGGACAGACATTTTACGACGACGTTGTCATGGTAGTCTGCCGGAAAGTGCAAGTTGAATGCGACAATCACCGCCAATGCTAAATCGGCAATCCCAATGGGCGTTTGCTCTTGGTCAATAAATATTCGAATCAAGAAATCGACGAATCGTTCGTTCAGGACGCCTTACGAAATTGCGCGTGAAAGGAGCGATCGTGAAGAAAAAAAAATTTGAATACAAATACCGTAATGATCAAATGGCACCGTTTCGCCGGTAGAAAATATGGCAGCCAATAACTTCAAGTGAGCTGCCACTTTATCGTCGTGGCTGTTCAATGTTATTAGGTCGGAAGCAACTTGCGGCGGCAACGACGAATTGACTAGATATGCAACTAATTGAGTGCCCAATTTTGAAGCAATCTGGAAAAAGTCCAACAACGCCGCTCGTATAGAGCTTCGCGTTTCCTACGAACAACAAACTCTCCTTCAAAGGCAAATGGAATTGCCACATGTAACCACATACCATTTGATACAACAGAATGAGATAACGGATGTGTATAAACTCATTCCCGCTAAGGGCTTTCCGGCTAACATCGGCATGCGCTTTTAGCTATTAATAAAAAAGGAGTATTTAAGCAAAACTTTTATCCATTGGCGCGAAAGCAATCCTACAGTTAAAGAACGCAATGTCGTTAGGTTACTTAAGATTTCTTCTTCGTCATCATACAAACTCCAGCTTCGCTGTTGTCCGTCCAATACGGCGTCCGATAAGTCGCCAAGGCATTTGCTAAACCTGGAAAAATCAACGCAATCTTCCGTATCCACCGTTATCTACAAGATGACCGAATGAGAAATGAACAATGAGATGTTGAGGCTTGTTAAATTATTTACTTTCGTTAGCACCTCATAAAATGGTTCCAACTGGTCAATTTCGAGGGCAACGCGAGCAGCATCAACAATCATTATAACGCATTGCTTGCACTCGTCGTACGGAAAGTCGAAACGAGTTCTCAACGAGTCGATCATTTTGCGTGCTACCTTTGAATAATCCGCCGGCGCTCGTTTGTACGGAAACTGCGACATCGCTATGCAAGAAGTGAATGTGAAAATTCAAGTATACCGTAAAATGATAAGTAAGGTCAGTATCACAACAGACTTATTTATCTCATGTAAAACTGAGGAAAACGCAAAAAATCAATTACCATTAAGTACTGTGAGCATAGTTAACTCATTAGCAGTCTTTTTGCGTTGTTTAGAAATTGGGCACATTGCTAAGTAAATGCAGGTGAATGAGCTATTAGCTAAGAGAATGAAAGCTTGGCACGCCACTCCCGCTGAGAGCATTAAGCCGAGTTACTTTTGAGCAATTCCTACAAGCAGGGAAGCAAAAAACACCCGTTTGTACGAACCACCCACTACGGTCGTTAGGTCTAGGTTTAGCGTAATGCTTAAGCTTAGAACAAGGTTAAAGTTAGGGTTGAAGCAACAGCCTATTCCTTGGGACAAAAAACGACGCCAGATGGCGCCTAAGGGATCGCAGCTAGGTCAAACATCCTTAGGCAAGGTAACTTGGGGAAAAAAGTGGCAAAAAAATTATGTTAACGATATTCAACAATTTCGCTCTCGTTTATGGCAACAACCAGTTCATTTGGATTTTTTTCTCGTAAGCAATCAACAAAATCCGCCGGACTGTATGGTCTATTTATTATTAATGCTTTCGTAAGCACGCAAAGGCCAACAGAATTTAAAAATCCCCCAAAAGTAGCGCATTCACACTTAGTTAATAGGAGAAGCGCTGAAAAAAAATTTCCAACTTTTAAATTGACTGCCTTAAAAGCGACGTCTTCATTTAATAGGTCGCGGACGGGTTTTTGATCAAAAATACGTTGCTCGTACAGCCGCAAGCGTACCGAAGAACAAGTTTTAACTGCGTTTGTTTATTTTAAAATGCGGCTAAGGTTGTTTGGTCCGCCGAAAAGTGCGAAGGAACCGAGCCTAAACGCTAACGAGACATGGAGATGTTCAAGAACGAATTTACAGTACGGTGCGCACAATTTAATGCATTATTGTCACGTTAAACTGCCCGTTCAATCGACAAAGTCGTAAGCGGATTACTCCTAATAATTGTCCGCTTGCTGGTTAGGTGACATGTAGTCCAGTGTTGGCTCAACTACGTCCAATACACCCGTGTGTATCTTCTTGTTTTTCTCATCTTTTCCTTTAAGTATCTCTCTTTTGGCGGGATGCAGTCGTTCTCGCACTTCTAAATTGATACTATAGATAATGTGTTGTCTTTACATGTTAGCATTGCAGCTAAGTTAGGTTGATATTTTGATGCGCAGTTTTAATTCGACTTGGCTGACCAGGTTAAAGAGTGGTGATGAACTTGGTGCTGTTTAGGTTCGTCAACCATCTTACCGGGTGCCAGCGTAGCGCGAATAGTACATTTAGCGGCTTTGGCATTAACGGTGTTCGTGGAATAAAAACCGCACGTGACTGGCAGTCCGTTAAAACGACGGCGGATCCAGGAGCGTTCCATTGGCCGTCCTACTTTCACAGAGACGGCTTTTGGATTAGTGATCTCATATGTCTCATCAGGCACAGTTCCAGCTACAGCAGATTGCCGGTGTGATTTCGTCGGTAGTTCCGGCAGAGCTGCGGCCCAGCTCAATCCGACCGAACATATACACATTGGTGCGCATTCCCTGTTTTGTGAACAATGCTGTGTCGCCGTCGCATGCGAGCACCCAAGTTATCCAGGTGATTTCCGGTCCTACCGAAGCTTCTCTTGTCACATCACCATCGCCTGCCGAAGTGGTTGTTGATGGTGCAGATCTGCAGGGGAAAATTGATCTTCGTGTACGTAACGTTGTTTCCATGTTTAACGTGTGTTGTCACGTTGATTTGCATGCACTTGCCATGTGCACCCCAAACGTTGTTTACGAATTGAGTCGAGGTGTCGTAATGTGGCAGTTGAGAAATCCAAACTGTCATGCTCGCATATCAGCATGTGGAAAGGTAATAGTTACGGGTGCCACCAGCGAAATGGCCGCAAGAAAAGCAAGCCGTCGAGTGGCTCGTTGGATACAACAAAAGGTCAACCCGTCGGTCTGTTTTGCCGATTATCGCATTACAAATATGATGGCGAGCTGTAAATTGCCCTTCGGTTTGCGCTTGGTTGACTTAGCCTTGGCTCATCCAAAAGAATGCAGCTATGAACCGGAGATAAATACTGGGCTAATTTGGCGGAATTCTTCGCCAAAGCTCACTTTGCGCATCCATTCGACGGGTAGCGTGACTATTACGGGAGCTACATCCGAAGCGAATGTGCTAAGCGCCATGGATTCCCTTTATCCGGTGCTTCTCCGCTACAAAGTCGCATATCGTTCTGGTGGAACCATAGAATCACCGCTTGCTACTAGCGTCGTTTCGCTACGTTTTTAGAAACGGAAAAAATTGTATTTTTTTGTTTGTTCAATTGTATCGGCATGCTACTTTTTCAAATTCCCAATTCACGTTGTCACGTTACGCCAATTTCGTTTGCTCGTCCATTGCTTAGCGAGATTTGTTGCCATTTACCATTGACGGGACTGGCTTAACATGAGCAACTTGTGCTGCCCTGTCGTTTCCCCAAAAAAGAAAAACCTTAACGCCAACCAACTGCGCTTCACCTTTTTTACCTGCCCTTTCTAACTGTTCGGCAATTTGAACAACGCTGAATATTGTACATGAAAGATGCTTTCTTGTTTTGTCAATTTGCCGTGACAGTAAAACTAATTCAATCATTAAGCTTAACCTTCAATAATCAAACAACCAAGGCCTACGACATTACGTAGACACTGATGATGATAATCAGGTACACGAAAACCGTTTTCCTTAAGCCTCGACGAAGAAGAGGAAATATTGACTATAAATTGGAAGTGGAGAGCAATTTTAAGAGAAAAATGCTGCTCATACGCAAAACTAGTGGAAGCTACAGCGATGAGCACGACAAGGTCTCGTCCGTAAATGAGTTATTGCCACGTTTATGCTGTCAGTAACATTCTCAAGGGCTATCCACCTGCCGTAGCGAATTCGGGCATGGTAAGTATCAATTTACCGCTAAGCAGGAAATATGCAAACGCACAATCGCGCAGAAATTTTTATTTTTAACAGTTTACTGTATAAATTAGAATTTGTTGTCAACTCTTGAACTAATCTTCAAAGCTTATCAACATCACCATCAGCTCTAGCTTTCCAAATGCAGGGTCATCTAAGTGTACCTGACCATCTATAGGCTTACTGTACTTCCGATGAGAAAGTTTTGAACACGTAAACCTAGCGCATTTGTCCATTGCTCCCAGCGTCTTAGCAAAAGATAAAAGCTACTAATATTATTTAAGTTAGGTAAAAACGCGTAAGGACATAGAACTTTCGGAGAGCCGGAAATAGTTTCGAAAAAATTCGGCTTAAAGCACTGAAATTAAGTGCGACTTGCATACACCATTATGGTCAATGTACAGAAGAAAGCAGGGTCGACAGTGACCGCGGCAAAACTTTCAGCGCGCTAGACTGCTTTTATTCTTTGCAGCCAGCCTGGAATTTTTAAAGTTGAGCGGTCTATTGTAAAAGCGTGCTGAAAGCGAAGCTATTCTACTCGCGTGCTGTCTTACGTCAGCGGCGCAAAATTTCTGTCCCACATCGACGGCTGCTCTTTTTAATAACCGACCAACGCGGGTTACGCGTAGTATGATCAAATAAAGAAAGTTCAAAATATGGACTTACCGAAATTGGCTAACTTGTAGCTGAGGACTCATTCATCTGCAAACTTTTCCACCGGATAACAGTAGCGACATACGCAGACAACACCGTAATAAGTAACAGGTAGAAAACCATTCGAAAACGTACACTAACGCCGTCTTCATCTCACTCTCTTCCATTAAGTCAATTGTTACCTGCATATCTTTAACAATAAGTTCCCTCACTTTGATGTGTAGTGCTCTTTTATGGCAATTTACGTAATGTTGTCGATTTAACACTGACAAACATGCATTTTTAGAGTCGAACGGTTTTGTGGAAACTAAGCCAAGTGACAAATGCATTTATGTACGACGGGCTCCGACTCTGTTAACTTCTCGCGGCTTTTATCGAAACGAATGCATCACCTTGCATTTAAAACATCAAAATCGTGCTTACATTCTGAGAAATATGTTAAACATGCCCATCAGACGGTCGCGCATCCGTCGCTTCAACGCTTTGCATGTTATCACTAAAGCTGAATACTGTTTGAAATTAATTAGCATACGCTAAGGTTTCACCTTGCCAGCGAAATGCAATTATAATTTTTTCACATTCACAGTACATCGCCTGTCTGCAGCTGTCACTTCTCTACACTACACGGAGAAACATATTTCACTGTTAAGCTTCAAAACAGTGCAAGTCACTGATTATTTCACCTTTAATCATTCTTCAACATCATTCCGCTGCACATGCGTGCTGCAGAGCGTGTTAATCAATTAATCTAATTATGGCAATTTGGTTGGTTTCAAGTTCGTCTTAAGATGGAAAATATTCTTTAAATGATTCCGCCCGCCTCTATAGATTGCAGTTTTGATGATCTTATCGACTGCTACTCTTAATGATGACCGCTAACGCGCTGATTTTTTTCGTCGCATCTTCGGGTTTAAGTGGCTTACAGTACCTTAGTGATAGCTAAGTACATCCCTCATGAAACTGTTTCTCAACGAATAATTTGAATTAAAAAAACGCTTGTAAGGTTCACGCTGCAATGACAAAATTTCTATGTGATGCTGCGTGGCTTCATGCATAATTCATTAACGTAAGCGCTTGACGCGTACCCAAGTAAACACCAGTCGAAGTGACAAAGATGGGAACTCAGTTGCTACTGCTAAAACGGCAATGCCTCAGCGCTACCCAAAAGTTTAAATTTGATTGGACAAACTTCTAGGTGTCAATGAATATTTTCTACAATGGCTCGCAAAATTATTCCCACTGCGTAGGCGCCCGGATCTTCTTTGGTCAATGCTTCCGCGGACACGTAACTGGCTCGCCCTGCGCGTGCTTTCATACTTTTAGTTTCATTGACAGCTCTGTTTGCTGCTTGCAAAGCGTCATTGAGTAACTTTTCTTTGGGCAATGAGCTTCCGCTTCCAACTGCCTTCGACAGCACTTCGCAAAAGGCGCTCAATGGATCTATGAGAGTTCGATCGCCGGGTTCGGCACCACCGTAACGTCTGATTGCGTCAGCACCAGCTACGATAGCCGAAGTCCACGCATCAAATGTCAAAGAGTGAACCAACTTGCCGCTAGCAGCGCTGAAGAACAACGAATACAGTGCACCGGTTGTTCCTCCAACTTTCTGCTCAAAAAGCTTAGCAATTTCGCCAAGCAGCACCGATGGTACACTAACGTGTAATCCACCGCTTGAATATTGCTCATTCAAAGCAGTAGCGCCCACCTTCAACGTGGAACCGCAATCTCCATCGCCGCTGGAACTGTCCAACTCGTTCAAAGTTTGTTCATTCGATGTAATTGCTGAACAAACGCTTGTCAGGGCTTTTCCAATAACATTCACCATAGACTCGTTGGCTACCGCGCCTTTAATCTCTTCTGGATTGTCAACTCCGTACGTTAGCTTATCGACTGAAATGCGCAACGGTCCCTCTGTGTTATACGAATAAGGAGAATGGGCTGCCGGCCAACCCGGCAAACAATAAGGCGAATCGAGACTATTTATCCAATGTCCAGTGCTTGTCAGATTCAGTAGGGAAACACTGAACCCGTGCATATCTAATGAGGACATACAAGTGCCAACGTACAATCTGCGTACTTTCGTGTTTTGCCTTTCAAGCCAACGCAAAACCTCCAAGGACAATATGTTCATTTCCATTTGCGTTGTGCTGCCAAGATTGTTTATCAATACGGCTAAAGAATCCGCGTGCTTTAGTTGGAAACGAGTAGTCGAAGTAGGATGCGTCATGTGCGACATCATCAGGTCAACTGTTTCGGCAGCGGACTTTACGGGTAGCCGACAGACGCCGGGTTCCCCGTGGATACCAAGGCCTAATTCCATATCTGATTCAGATATTTGAAAAAGCGGACCTCGACCAGGCGGGCTGCAAGACGATAAGCTGACGCCTATTGTTCCACAATTGGCAATCACGTTCCTTGCCGTGGCGGCCAGATCTTTTAGGGGGGTTCCACTTTCTGCCAAGGCACCGCATATCTTAATAACGAAAAGACTAGCAGCCAAGCCCCGTCGGCCAGCCGACTTGTCTGCAGACTGCAAGGCACAGTCTTCGCCCATAATGACCATCTCCAAAGGAACATTGGGCAATAGATGCTTTGCCCGTTCAAAGGCAATGCCAAAGTTCAACCTATCGCCAGTGTAATTGATAACCAAAATGAGAACCCCCGCGCTGCTCTGCACTGCGTTTATGGCAGCCAGGATGTGGTCAGCCGGTGGCGATGCGAAAACCGATCCGGCAACCGCCGCCGTAAGGCCGCCAACACCGACAAAATCGGCAAAAGCTGGTTCATGACCACTGCCACCACCGCATACTAACGCCACGTGTTTGGCTTCTCGTACCTTGTCAACGTCCCTTCTGATCAGAACACGGTAGTTTTCTAGCAAAGCAACGGTACTCGAGCGAAATGCGCAACCAAGCAAGCTATCGTCAACACATTCATCAACTTTGTTGATAAGCTTTCTTGTAAATGCAGTTTGTTCCATGCTGTTCAAGCGAATTGAGGTATGGAATGCCGCTGGTAGAGAAAAGGATAGAAGACGTCTTAAAACGACCCTGTCGTTGCGCAGCTATCAGGGAAAAAACTTACCTACACTGAAGATGCACAAACGGCGTTAACATGTAAGTCTTCAACACGTCACACGCTGGATGCTGGAAACTGGCTGAACAGCATGAGGCACTTAATTTTCAAAAACAAAATACGGTAGATGAGAACCTGCCTATTCTTTAAGCAGTATGCTACAGCTGGAAAAAAACTGATCAGTGCTTAACAAGCAGAGCGCGCAAACGAAGGCAATATTTTAAAATAAGCACTTTTTGGATAGTCAATCGTCTATAGCTCGCCGCGTTTCACGTTAGAACAGAGCAAATTTCGGCGACAAACTTCCCAAACGTCTATTCGGAAAAATTTGAAAACGTTATCTTACTCAACCGAATGAACGAAGCAGCAATTACGTTTAGACTGATGCCCGCTGCAAAATGCATTAGCCGCGTTTGGAAATACCCGACATGAAGTCGGCCTGTCAGCTCACTATGCTACTATCGACGTCAGCAGTCGATAAGACGATATAAAGTGAGTGAAGTTTTAAAACTCGCTTTAAAAACAACTAACATAAATTGCAACATATGAAGCAAACTAGCACTCACCTTGCAATTAGCGCCACCGACTTCTCTCTCGAAGTTCGTGCAGTACAAACATGTTACCGTAACCGAAACAACTTGCACATTTTTAGTTTACGAAAAATTTGGCGCAGCAGGAAACCGCTGCAAAGGCTTTCACGCGTACGCTAATATGCTTGCACACTTCTGCAACGGTTAGGCCAGTTTTGTCTTTATAAAAAAAAGTAATGTTTTTTTGGATTCGAAATTAAGCTTATTATTTGCTACAAATTAAAAAACGGCATTTCCCACAGGAAAGCCTTATTAACAGGAAGAAATATTGAAAAGTCAGCTTGCGTTTGGTCGGCATTTTGGCTAAGCGATGCTGCTCAGACGTTTTTTTGCGGAAAATGCACCAGGTGCGTAATCAATCGCGCAATGATTAGTTGGTTGATTTAAAAGTATAACAAAATTTGAACAATTATCGCAGCGCTGGGACGTAACTGAAAATTTTGGTTACAGTATCCCATTGCTTCCTCCTAAAAAGGAGAGGAATCCCGTGGCTCGCTTACAAATTAAAGCGCGCGAGTAGTTCAAACGTACTGTTACTGTTTCATTTCCATTGCTGATGCCTAGATTAGGCGCTCATCAGCTCAATATAGCGCTAGTAAGCCATTCAATTTGATCTTACTTAGTTATCATTATACGGTGTATTTTTTATTCGTATTGTTCAAGACGTTTGTTTGAAATGGGAATCCGAGGACTGACATCTTTAGTCAACGAAAACCCAGGTTTGCCTAAATGACTATCAATTAAAATCCACGCACGTAGTAATTGACGGCACAAGTCTCGCCTATCGGATATTCTTGAGCTACAAAGTTGAGTGCTCGTTTTGCGGAGAATATTTGGCCTTTAAAAATGCTACTTTGTCGTTTTTGAATCGCCTTCGCAAGGCAAACGTCACTCCGTTGTTTGTTTTTGATGGTCCTATGGATAAGTACGGTAGCAAGTTTCAAACGGTTCTAAAGCGTCATAAAGAGGCAATTAATTGCGCCGTCCAAGTAATGCAGCAACGAAGCAACTTCGTGCTTCCCATGCTAGCATTTGACGTTTTCCTTAGACTATTGGACCAGCAGAATTTCAACGTTCTTGTATGTACCGGCGACGCGGATCGTACAATTGCCGCATGCGCAATTTACCTCAATTGTCCGGTTATTTCCATGGACAGCGATTTCCTTGTTTTTCCTTTAAATAAAGGCTACATACCGTTCAATTCAATCGATTTGTCCGACATGGCTCCTAATGACGCCATCAACTGTTCAATATACAATGTGGACAATTGGCTAAAATTTCTACCTCGATTGGATAAGGCTCTGCTGCCTATATTTGCTATAGTTACTGGTAATGATTTTTTTACATCGAGCGCTTTTGAGAATTTTTTTGACCATATCACCAAGCCGCAAGTTCTTGCAAGAGAGATAACTCGGGGTACGTTGAAGCAATGCAACATGGTTGGCTTCTTGGAATGGCTACAAGACAAAAGTTACGAGGAAGCTTTGGAAGGGCTGCTCTGTTGCGCCAGTAGCGGAAACCGACAGTGTTTCAGAGAAAAGATAGAAAATGCTTTGTCTTTCTACAACGTCAAGGCGTTGTCCGTTGAAGAGTGTAAAGGCTGCACAATATCTCAACTATTGGCTTGTGGTTTTCCAAAACCGTTCACTGAAGCTTATTGTACAGGAAAGCTATATCGCTTATCCAATATGACATACGTCCGCTTAGGGCAAACATTGTTTCTTCCGATCGTTTTAGAAAATATATCACTACACTGTGTGCACGAATGTTCAAAGCCCTTGAGAGCCATTATATACGGCATAATGCTGAAAGGAACCGGAAATCGCGTAGTGACTGAATACACGCGAGTACATGATACATACCAACCTATTGTTGCAGCTGTCAAAGAAGATGTGCCATCCATGAGTGAAATAGCTAATTTAAGCAAAGACGATCGCAGAAAAATACTCACTTGTAATTTTTCCTTTTGTCCACATGATCTCGACGCTATTCCCGAGCAACTGCACTTGTTTGTTTTGTCTCTTAAGATGTGGACGCAGTCTTCTTCGTCTACGGAACAAATTACGCAAAACGTGGCATTGGCCCTTGCTGCAACTGCAATTCATCTCAATGCCAAGTTTACCTCTGTTATGTCAGAGTCTTTGCGCCGCCTTTACAAAAAACCTTTGATCGAATCGCACCAAGAACGAAATAGATACTTTACCTTTGTTCACGCGGCAAACCAATGGCAAAGTTGCCTTGATACTATTCAGTGCCTTAACGACTTACTTATCCAACCTTTTCGTGAAGCAGATGTGACTTGCCTTTTCTCAGGTAAATTAGCATTCAATTTGTACCAGTGCGCGCTATGTAGTCGGCGTCCTGTTGAAACTGTGCTTAACGCATTACGAGATGAGGCGACCGTGTTTGATATGTCTCCTGACCAACTTCTTGCAAAATTGCAACTTATAATACCTTTTCCAAAAGAGCTATCAAGTGCGACTGGAACAACAAGCAAAACGACGACCAATAAAACAAGGCATCGAGTTAAAGATAAAGTTGTTGTCGCCTCGACAGAGCTTTATTCGGATACATCGACGTCCGACTGGGACGACGACAATTCATTTGCCGCATTGAAATTGGTTAGGTAGAACGAACCTTGCCTAACCGTCGAAATCGCGCTTTACGGTTTACAACAGGCCTTTTCTTATCTAGAATACTGGAAAATAGCGCCTTGCATCGTTGTCTTTCTTCTTTGTTCCGTCCTGTATGTTCAGACGATTCAGTAAAATCTATCTGAAATTTTTACAGCCTTATTCCCGACTCAAATTTCTTCTTTTAAATTTCCTTACTTTTATAAGCTCCTTGACTACAGCTTCTTGGGTACATACGTCCACGCGCCGCAGGAAAGCCGAAGAGCTTTCGTTTGGTTTTGGCCGAAAACCTTGCTTAGGTTCTAAACAAGAAGCTGACGACCAGAATGGCTTGTAAAAACGTACTTTTGCGTTTTTGTTGCAATTTTCCCTGAGAAAAAGGCTTGAATAAATTTGCAGTTGAACGAGGCACGGGTTGCTCCTCAAACTCGCTCACACTGGCTTTCCTGCAAGTGCAATTGCGTTAAATTAAAATCGAAAAGGCCAAGTCAAAAAAGCATACGACCTTTTGCTGCGACGAGAAACGGCTACGCGACGACAAACACCTTTTTTCCCCATCGCTTTTCATGTACATACAGTAAGAATAACGATGCAAAAGTACCTACTATGGGGTCGTCGAAACTAAAGAGCAAAAAAATTTCAAGAAAGCTTTCGCTTTTATTTTCTGGGAAAAAATTTTATTACGTAATGACTAAGAGGATAGGTAGCTGTATCAGAGACGGGGGTTACTCTTTGTCGCAACACTAAAAACGGTTGAAACACATCGAATGCAAAAAAATGCGTTTGGGTAATACAAGAAAATTCTAAAATTAGACTATCGCGTACCTAACTTTTAGCTAAAGCTGTCCCGAAATTGCTGGCTATTGTTAGGTTAACATTGTCACCTGAAAACACTTTTCTACGCTTACTGTAATGAGTGCAGAACCGCTATGTCAGCGGCGGATTTAAAGCTTCAAGGCAACAATTATTTCGCTGGACATTCGTACGAGGAAGCAATTCACTGCTATACGAAAGCAATTGTGAAAGACCCCGAAAATGCAACATTCTTTACCAACAGAGCGTTGTGCTACTTGCACTTAAAGCGTTTCGAAAGTGCTGCTCAGGATTGCAGAAAAGCGTTGGAGCTTAATCGATTTTCGGTTAAGGGATTCTTTTTCCTTGGCAAAGCGTTACTCCACTTGGAACAGTACGAAGAAGCGGCGAAGGTACTCTGGCGGGCCCACGAACTGTCCAAAGCTCAAAAGCTCAATTATGGAGATCAAATTACTTCGCTTCTGCGAACCGCTCGACGCGAGCGTTTTCGTATCGAAGAAGAAAGACGCGTCTCGCAGGAGATCGCTTTACAAACTTATTTGCTCGATTTAATAAACAAAGACAAACTGGATCAACTGAAGCAGCTCAAAGGTAGGTCATTATTGAAAGGTCGAATTTTTTTTTAAAAAAAAGTAACGATTACTTCAGAGGGCGATGAACCTGCTTTGCTGGACGAAATTCAAAGCATTGAGGATAAGGCGCAAGAACGTGTAGCACTGACCAATGACCTATTCAATCAGGTGGACGATCGAAGAAAGAAACGTGATATACCAGACTATCTATGCGGAAAAATTAGCTTTGAATTAATGCGAGATCCAGTGATAACGCCTAGCGGCATCACCTACGATCGGAAGGATATAATGGAACATTTGCATAGAGTAGGTCATTTTGATCCAGTGACACGTACGCCATTGTCTGTTGATCAGCTGATACCAAATTTAGCTATGAAAGAAGTGATAGATCACTACATCCAAGAAAACCCGTGGGCATTAGACTTCTGACTTCACGTACGACTTCTCTTATGTTTGCTAACACTCTGTACGTGACGTGTACTGTTTTTTGTTCTATTTTCACGTTTCTCCGCTTCTACTGATAGTGAACAATGCCGCATTCATTCGTTCGTAAACCTGGAGTATATTCGTCCCCTTTCGTCGACTAAGCAACAGTCCATCTCGCCGCAGCAAGCCTGCTGGAACTTACGGCATCTGAAAAATGAAAGTTATCTCTACAAGTCAACGAAGCAATGATTACTGGAAAACTATTTCCTTCACTGGCTCGTCGTCTTCATATGAGACTGTAACGTTGACTGGAAGAGCATATTCGCAGGACAGACGATCTGCTAGCAGACTATCGGGATCCTGAATGAACGAACATATTGCTTTCGGTAATAATCAGGAGTATAATTCTTACAAAGTGGTAATAACGTTTTCCAATCCAATAGTATCTATTGTATCTGGGGAAAAACTGTTTAGTATTGTACTGACCAACCTTCCAAGGGAAGGGACCGTCCGTAAATCTTAGAAGCAATTGTTCCAAAATGCGTTCCGAAGATCGGTTCAGCCGCTCGGCAATGTACCCTTCGGCGTAGTTGTAAGCGCATGCGGGCAGTAACAGAAAACCAAAGAGAACTGAATAGACAGCTGCGACAGACATGGAGGAAAACCTGAAATGAAAACGTTTCAGTACATAGCTGCAATCGCAAGTGGTCACAAAGCAGCATTTAACGATGCTTAAAAAAAACCTTCTGTTTTACTGTAACGTTTAAATAGGTATGCAGGTGCTTACAAAACTACTAAGGTGTATGCTCACTTGTATCACCTTTTTTTAAACGTGACTAACAGCGCGCAAGTAAAGCGTCTAGCGAAGCACTCACTTGAAAGCTCTACATCAAAGCCATACATGAGCGAGCCTCAAATCATAAGGATACGGGCATCCCAAGCGCAATTATTGTTCTTCTACTTTGCATTTACCAACCCTTACTAATTAATAACCTACTCTGCCCTTAGCCTGTGAAGTTGCAACACGATGGATACAAAAAGAATTCAAAAAGCGTCGTATTGCTCTAGAAACGACTATTGTTACAAGAAATGCCGACTGCACAACCAACAGCATAATCAAACAACGCCGTTTAAAAATATGACGCGCAATGCGACAGTGCTTCGAATAAGATCACACTGCACACAATGAATGAATGCAAATGCACCAACTTATCTTACCGGTCTAAAAAATTAAGCGGCACCCAAATGAAGGGTTGGTAGTTATAAACTTGGAGGAAAACTGCAAGTTTTACAGCGTGGCGAAAAAGTACACTCAAAGCTAAAGCAGTTGCGTTTCTTACAAACTACAGTACACACTTACCTATGTATCATTACAAATACAGTGCGCATAGAATGGTTTTTGTTCGGAATATCTCGCAGTTTGTTGTAACTTGACACCACAGAAACCTGCATTTTCGTTAATTTTGCAAAGTTGTTTTACGACTAGTAGTTCGTCAGCAGGATTACGTTAAAGTTGCGATTATGTCTTGTTGACAACAGTGAAGGTAAGATAATGCCGAGTAAAATTACAAAGCTTTTAAAAGTGCCCAGTTTTCATCGTCAGCGTGTTAAATCCGAGCACACGACGATGGAATACGAGCACTTCAAAAAGCTCTGTAATTTTACTCTGCAAAAGAAGTACGCAGGACAAAACCTCAAAGAGCTCTTCCATAGATAAAATCAAATTTATGTTTCAAAAAACTTGCCCATCTTTGACAAGAAATATCTGTATTTACTCTACTTAAGCTGCTCACGATTATTTGGATTAGTGAAACCTGATTTTAGTTAATCTACAGTATCCATCACGTCGCGAACGGCTAAACGCTCGTGTTGTCCTTTCGCGACGCTAAAGTGTGTATCGATTGGCATTAGGAGCGCTTTGAAGCACCGGAAAGAGTCTGTTACTACTTGGTTTCAATGAACAACCATCATAATGTTGCACTTTTTGCGACGCAACAAGTTCTATCAGCTTTGTACAAAGCAATAAAAGCTTCGACATTAATTTATCGCTCCTTCAAGTTTCCAAGTGACTTTAAGCCTACAGCTTTGAATTGTAGCACCTAAAATAGTGATTTACGCGCAACTTACTTTGTAGCGTCAAAACGAGGCTGCGTCAAAAAGATGCGCATCGTTTTTTCTGTAAGAATTTACAAATACAGCGTCAATAAGTAAAACATCGCATTAATGAAGCATCAATACGGAACAGAAATTTCGGATCTGGCACGATGACAGCACTGGCTTATTAACCGGGGGCAAAAGGGGAAGCGTTTGCGTTGAACAATTGATTTTCTTCATTTTTTCCTATATGCTGAGCTGAGCATGTTGACAAAAAGTTCAGATATGTTTCACACAAGTGCGGAAAAACAATGAACGTCGGACGAGATTCACGAGCTCATCAAATAAAGCTGATCGTGGCGACCAATACTAGAAAGCCAATGGACCCAGCAGGCCGGCAATTACTTATACAGCAGTTGTGCTGAAATTTTTCAATTAGTTAAACAAAAATGCGGCTGCGAAATTCCCACCTTTTTGGCAACATGTTCACGCTCATCTTCTATTTTGCGATGACTACTGAATGACCTGTTCGCTCAACTTCTCTGCCAATTTCGACAAAAAGACATTCTTCAAAATACATAAAGTTTTCTGCTTCACAACGACGTTAAATACTTATACAAATAGGAGCCTACCAAATTGTCCAACAATACTTCCCGCTCAAGCAAACAATTCAAGTAGCGCGAATTGACGAGCAATTGCTTTTCCAACTCATTCTGCAAAGACGAAACTTCGTTGCATTGTCTTTTAAGCAATCCGGCTGAAAAATATTTTGAAACGTACGTCATATTCCTTCTTGACATAGTTAAGTAGCTTTGTTAAGTCCTGCAACAAAGTATGAGCTGTGAGCGCGCAGCGAATTCAAACACAGTGACGCAACCTCTTCGCCGTTACAACGATTTCCAAAGACAGTTTTAATTATGTTGGTTACGCGTCTTTTGTTTTCCTGCTTATCATTTTCGTACGTTTCCTACGACAGTAAACAAAGCTCGTCAATAAGATTAGACGACTACGTGAACGTACTGTTACCTCGCAATGATTTGCCCAATCGACGAATCGACTTTCCGTCTCACGAAGCAAATCCATCGTTCTATAGTTTTTGTTTCTCAAATCCTACGAACAGCAACAACAACAACAACAGCAGCTTAAGGTTGGGCGCCATTGGCTAAAACGCTTATCTCTAACCTCATTGCGTTTCTTCAAATGCTCCACTTCGTCAGTGAGCATAGCGACCTTGTTGGACATAATGTCCATGCAAATTTCCATATCATTTAAGTGAACTAAAGCCAACTCGTCCGCATTCTTATCGGACGTGTTCGCTTGGAATGTCAGCAAGTTATGGTACATTTCATGCAAATTCTAATAGGACATCGTACAGACGCGCGGACAGTACGGCGAAGTGATACTAACCGCAATTCTTTCCAAAAGTTTTTCGTACTTCTCTGCTTCAAACGCGCAGTCAGTGCAAGTCTGAACTCCCACGTCTTCTGTACTTATCGATTCGATGTTAGCCTACGAGTAAGGTGGACAATTTCGAATTGATATTAAACGGAAATGCTACCGCATGTTACGTACGGCTATGCAAACCTGCAGGAAACAAACCTTACCGTAACATCGTCGGCATTGCTGTTGGACATTGGCTCTTTTGGTTCCACAGCTGAAGGCGCCGGCGCATCTCGAGCTGAGTTAGACGTATTAGCGCTGTTTAAGTTGTGCACGTCATTATCCGAGTCGTCCACGCGCGCGCAGTTTGTTCCAT
This sequence comes from Trichuris trichiura, assembly GCA_037903355.1. Lineage (NCBI taxonomy): Eukaryota > Metazoa > Nematoda > Enoplea > Trichinellida > Trichuridae > Trichuris > Trichuris trichiura. The sequence goes on from JBAJFE010000011.1 coordinate 2,025,894, forward strand.
TTTCAACGCGAAAATCAATTTCGTTGTATCGATTACGACCCTCGTCGGAAAGACCATATAAGGACGAAGGTGGAATGGCAATGGGCAACTCATTTTGTTCTTTCCAATTTGCATCCTTTTGCACGGTAACAGCCGAGCTCAGCGTAGTCAGCTTCGAATAGGCAATTTCGTTTGCCGACTTTAAACGCTGCTTAAGCGACGTAATCTCGGCTTCGCGAAGGCTCAACGAATCAACCAGTTTTTGAACTCCCTTCTTGATCAATTTCCATTCCGAACCATCTTTGTCAACGCGAGACGAAGGGAGAAGGACGTGCAAGTCGCAAAGCTTTTGGTGGAGGCCATCTTTTTCCACCTTGAACAATCAAGAGAAAAATGACCAATTGTTAAAAGGGGTAAAGTTCCAACTAACCGCATCGTTCTGCAGTTTCTGACGAACCCGTTCGACCAACAGCTCCAGCTCTCTTCTGCGGCTTTCAGCCATTGTCAGTTTGGCTTCGCACAAGTGAAGCTCATTGACCCAATGCATTTTATCTTCATAGCGCATTTGAAGGTCTTTCCTAAGACGAAAAGCATTAGCTTGGCGCGTCTATGCGCAATACATACTCCAATTGAAGACAACGACTTTCCAGATTTATTTTGTCCTGCAAATTAAAACGCGCTGTTCAATTGAAGTATTAATTAGGGAGACAAAAACCTGACTGTCCTGACTTTGCTTAATCAGTGCTTGCCGAAGACGAGCTGTACATTCGCTATTTTCTTTGCGCAAAGTTTGATTGGCGTTGTTAGCTCGATTCACTTTTAAACTCAACGATTCCACCAACTCGCGAAGGCGAAACAACTCCTTTTCGTTTGCCAAAAATGCGCTGCACATGTCGATCTTTGACTTGAAAAGACGTCTTACTTCGTCCCTGCAATTTTATACGTTCTCGTCAAAGCAAAATGGGCAACCATAGAAGGCGCACCATCGTTCGGTCAAGCGACGGTCGCGGTCGGCCATTACGCGCTTTTCCGTTTCCAGCATTTTTTCCAGCTGCTTCACGCGAAGGCAAAGTGATTCGACAAGAACGCATCTTCGTTTGATCTTTCAATAAAAGCAAAGAATTACAAAAACTAAGACGCGCATATGGCCACCTACCGTCTTCCACGATGACGACGAGTCAGTCATGTTGGTCATCCAGTCTCGTAACAGTTCTTCCGTAACTTTGTTCGGGAGAACTTCGCTGAGAGAGTCAGCTGCATGCATAATTTCAGACGGCACTTAAAGCGCAAAAACATTACAAGACGACATAATTAACAGGCTTTTACGTATTGCCTTTCTAATATAACATTTCGCAGGTACACGACAAAGAAACATAAATATATTAATGGAACAAAATTTTCAAATATCAGTTACTAAGTCTTCTATAGCCGGTAGGCGAATGCACTAACGAAGAAACAATACACGTGCTACTGCTACAACAAAATACAACAGCCACCCTTCCTAGCAAGCCGTTCAAATTATGCTTTATCATATAGGCAGAAAGCTGATCACCGTTTCCACTACCTAGAACTGTATAAATTAACTTTGGAGCATATATGCAAATGGAGCACTTCCATTCTTCGTGCCGTTAAAGAAAAAGTGCAAAACCTATTTCAGCCAACGGATCACTTGAAATGGACATCTGCTTAAAGCTGGATCAGGTTTGCCTAATCGACTGTCTTACTAAGAGAACGCAAAGCTCATTTGCATGAGAGACAGCTCAATGAAAAGCTAAAAAAAACTACAGAACAGCCGGAGATGCGCAGGGACAACATTTCATTCGTTACTGCTCGCATTTTAAACCTTACCGTAATTTTATTTACCTATTTATCAAAAAGAGAAGTTTCTTTTTGTATTTCTGCCGCAAAACTTACCAGTTGCGCCTTTCTTTTCAATGTCGTCATTCGCGTCGTCCGCGGCAACGATATTCTGAGCCGAACTGTAAAAATTCAAACGTACTAGTCAATCCATAAATAAACAATTGGAAACGACTGACTCAGTTGCTGCTTCGGCCGTTTCCCTTTCCTCCAATGATTCCACGTCCTCCGTCTCTTCTTTTGTATTTACGTCATTTACGATCGCTTTCTTTTCAACTTCAGCGTCCAGCGATTTTTCACTGCTGTCGCGTTCTTGTCCTTTGACATTGAATGTTTTTCTCACTTCACCATTAGGCTAGAAAATATGCAATGTTAGCCTAAAATCAATACGCCCAGCGTCAACTCAACAGCGCCCACAATGTTGAATAGAGCAGTAAGCCCCATCGTGACCGTGAAATTAAAAAAAAAATAAACCAGAAACCGACGGCTGTATGAGAAAACCGACCAACCGACAAAGGTACTATGGAGGGGTTAATTTTAGTGACCAAAATCGATGGCGATTGGCCGAAAAACGATAGTACCTTTTTCTTCGACGTTTTTCTCAGTTTCTTCGACCGCTGAAAGTGACTATTGCGTAGGCGCTGTACGGGAGATCGTCGCACTTCGGGTGATGAGCTTTTTATTCCATCTAGTTTATCGGACGACTCTTTAGTCGCCCAGTAAAATATAACCGCGAACAACGCGGCAATAGTAAAGGCCAATATGAGGCCGAGAACGCTCGGTTCAATTTGCGCAATATCCATGCATGCAAAGGAACGCTTATTCGCTCAGACAAGCTTCCAAAATGTCCAACTCATTCACAAAGCACGCTTGGGAAAGAGCGCATTCAGTTTACAGCACGCATTTTAAAGTATGCGCAGGTACAAAGAAATCAAGTTGCATCATCTCAAGCAATGTACGCAGCTGACGAGCCTTGTTGCCTTTCCGTTGTACAAACGCAAAATTGGCATTAATTTGACCGTTTTGAAATGCTTTTGAGCTCTCTACGCGCTTGTATTTTAATGAAAAAACGTGGTACATTTAGAAGCAGCGTCACGTCTTAATGAGCAAACATGACGCAACTTGTTCTTTTATGTGAACCAAAGCGACTAAAATAAAAACGTCAGCGAGCGAGATGCCGGCGCTAGCAGCGAAATGAAAGCATACATACTAACGAAGCTTAGAAGTAACCGCGTAGACTTTCAAGGCGGATCAGCGTGAACCAAAGGCTCGCTGAGCACATTTACTTTATCAAACTGATGGGATCACAATTTCTCAGCAGGAACATTTCAGAATAACTTCAATTTTTATTTTACTTATTTTAAAGAAAAGCGCGAGGCAGACAATGAGTCACTCCATTAAGAAATGTTTTAAGACTGAATTACGATGGAAATGAGTCCGCGTAACCTAATAGGAGTACGATCAAACCTTTCCAATTCTTAAAACGTCTTTCAACGGAACAGTTGGTTTTAGCTGACACTAAGCTGGCGGAAAAAATGAGTCAAAATGGGTACTCCCAATCCAATAAGAAGCGTTCCGTCCCAGTTGGCAAAATGAAAGGCCAAAAAGGGACTAATGGATGAAGCAGTGCGAAAAGAACACAATTACAACGAGTTCTAATGTCGAGTCCAATTGAATTCGATCATTCCCAACTGCAACCTGTTCCCGCGTCGTTACCTTTACTCAAAATTTTAAGTGACCTTCATAACGTCATAGAAAAACTGCAATCTAAGTTAGAGAAGAGCTCAGCCGCTTTTCCAAACAAAAACTGACGCTAAATGCAAGCGTATGCAAATTCACTGCTGATTGAAAAAATACAACCGTTATCGCGAAGACGAGCTCATCATCCGATAACAGAAAAGAAAACGTGGCAACGTAGTTTTGCAACTCGGCAAAGAGGATCCCGTAACAATTTTTAAATTAACAATATTAACATGGCGTCAATAAACTTCACGTGGACGAACTTGTACTCTATTAATAGCAGATCATTCTATTTCTTAAGCCAAGAGATGCATTTTCTTTAAATAAATAAAACATCAATGCAAGAGCTTCCAAAGCAAAGCTATATGTAAACTAACTTCAGTAGATAGGCAGCCGATTGTTCCCACCGTTTAGTGGATGACGCACTACAAGTTAAAACAAACGCTCTTTCAATATTTGCCTTTTTACAGGAATTTCAGTGATAAAAAAAATAATAATTGAAGTCATGTTTTTTGAAAGGTTAAAAAAGCCGGAATGTTTCGCTTAGAAATTTAATTGCGATTGCACCCACTTCCCCAATGCATAGCGGCGATAAGACGATTACACAACAGCATACGCGAACATATGTACATGAGCTGAACTGGAACAAGCTTTGTAAGTTTTGTTAAAAACCTGAAGAGTCAACACGACGCCTGTTGGATATTATGGATAGCCTTACAGTGGTAACCAATACTTTATTTTTTTAAACTTTTCCATCCTTCTTTTCGGCTTAGATGACTCACTTGTGATCAATATAAATCTGTGATGACAAGACGTAAACTGGTTTCGCAATTTCGTGGGATCATTCTCCTCTCCATTTCAACAGTAGTTAGCATGATAAATTAGTGCAAAAAATTGAACGTCACTTCCTCATTGAGCTGCAGTATCTGCAGATGATAAACGTGAACATAATTGGGTGTTAAAAAACATTTGAAGAAACGAAACAAAGGTCAGATGAAGAAAACATTTGAACGCTCACTTTTTAAGCACTAAACGCCAGCGGCTTTCGTCAACGGCAGCGTGGCAAGTGACCAAGGAGCAACACCAACTTGGAAGTAAAGCATTTCCAATCTATTGCGTTTCGATGGCACGTCGCTGTCGTGCGAAGAAGCTGAACTTCCAAGAAAGGTAAAAATCATTGGCAAACTGAAGAAATTTTCATCCCAACCGAGCGTGCCCAAAACAGACGTGATAACTGGACGCGATACTGTAGCCTATTCGCGGTTTGACGCCACGTTTTCAACGAGCCATGCAAAAGCGCTTCGGGCGAAATGGAATGACAAACAAATCACGCGTCGACAGCTTGAAGCGACGAAAACCGGCAGAGTGAACCTTGACGCCATTTAGGTTAGTCAGTGGGCGCGAATAGCCCACGGGAAAGTTCTTTTAACTTTTACCTCCGCCTCTTCGCAACTTCCCTGCAATATTACCCTTTTTGCTACGGCCACAAGCCGGATAGTATCTGTGACAAAAGACAAATGACAACAGTGACCCGAGCTAAATAAATACTACCGGAGGAAGTGAAAATTGCCAGAAACTGTGCAAGACTGAGCTGCGATGAGTGCTGCATTCCTTTACTTCATTTCTCTTCTACTGCTGTCAGTGGTCAAGGCGGCATTGCCCGTGGGTAAGCGTTCTTTATAGCCAGTATTGACATCAAGCCATGTTCGAACGATAGAAAAAGTTCCTTAGATCGGCTAGCTCTCATAATGTTGCATCGGAGAAAATATGCACTGAACATTTACCTAAACGGCTCATATGCCTATTAGGTAAAGCTCAGTGTTAAAGCCTCTACAGTTGACTTGACCGCACTGATCAATGGGATAAGTTATAGATTAGAGAAAACAGCTCTAGCATATTTTACAATGAATCAGACAAATATATTGCCTAAGTATTTCGCTTCAGTCGTATGCCCGGACAATTCCGTCCCCATCCAGCACTGCCCGCGTGGCCTATGCTCGACCGGATATTTTTGCTATCAAGGTTGGTGCTGCAGAAATAGAGGCAACAACATGTGGAACAACAATTGGAACAACAACTTCAATCGACCATTTGGCAATCGGCTTTACAGTACGTTGTCTGTCCACCTGCATGACGTATTGAGAATACGGAAGCTTTTCTGATAAGCTACCGAAATACTTGAAAAAAGCTAAAAAAATTTACAGCTTATAGTTGAGTCTGTTGAGCGTCAAAGAGAGGCTGCATGATGCTATCACTTTCAACGTTTAAGGCACCTGCCCGGACGGGACACAATCATTGCAAAGATGTCCTCGAGGAAGATGTCCCAGCGGTCAGTTCTGCCAAAATGGATGGTGCTGCAGGAACAACATGGGTTGGGGAAATAATGGATGGAATAACGGATGGAATAATGGATGGAACAATAACAATGCGGGGTGGAGAGGACCTAACAGAAGTATGTCATTTAAAGCGAATATATGCACGTGTTTGACAGTATCTTGTCAAAGGAGTTTTATTTTAATAATTCAACCTGCCATTTTCAAAATGACGAACTAAAAATCTTTAATATAAAAACAACCGGCTTGAGACAAAAAGTGAACAATCTTAGTGAGCTTAATTTTGCTTTGCAGGAGGCAGATGTCCGCAAATGTTCGGCGCAATGGTGGGCAACAATCACCAGTGCTATTCGCACAACGACTGCCCACCAGGAAGACTCTGCTGCAAAACTATAACCGGCAGACACTGCTTGTTACCCCAGTGAGAGCAACGGAACTTTCTCTCCAATGCCCACATCACCATCTTACGTCATCTAACTTCAAACGATACGGTTGTTTAAACTATACCCTTACATGGTAATGTTGAGCCCGTCTTCAAAATGTTCGACTTAATAAATCTGACATTACAATGCTTCGCACAGACCTAATCAGCATCTCGGCAAGTAGAGGATGTGAATAAAAAATTTACATGCCTCAGCGGCTTCTCAAATCGGCTGTGATATTGACGGAACAGATCACTTGGGCAGCTATGCATTTAACATGGAAAAGAATGAGTTTTGTCTAAGCGCATTAGAAGGAATGAGGATTTTTCCACTTTCGCGACGACAACCGACAAAGTTAAAGTTTGTGTGATTCACAGGACAGTACGCATCTAGGTCATATAAACATTTTCAACAGGCTAAAAATTACAAAAAGCACGGCAAAAAACATAACAAATATTGTTGTTTAACCGACCATGTACCTCAAGAGACCCGCAAGGGAGAAGATCGATTTGTGGTAGAAGAAAAAATGGCCTATGCCAAGTGTAATACATTTAAGAAACACGACAGCGTTCTTCAATGCTGTATCAATTTGGTAACCCATAACAAGATGATGCTTGCATTCTCTTGGCTTCTCTTCAAATTAGTCACTGAAGAACGTATTAGGAAGCAACTGCATAACGCGAAAAGAGGATAGATGTCGCTACATGCGCAAAAGTTTGCCTGTCCCGCCTTCTGTGAGCTTAAAAAGAAGTACTGACGAAAAACAGTACGTTCAACTATGCATGGCTAACTATATCGCCTTAGAAGCACAACTGTGAGACTTTGTGGATCCTCTCTATGACGACGTTACTTTTTTTAAAAGATTATTCGGTATCTGCGCGACAAACAAATACCATTGTAGCCCTTGCCTACAGATAAGATGGTGTGAGGATTCATACTATTGAATGAGGTGACGTCATGAAAACAATGAACCACATCGTTAAAGGAAAAAGTTGGCGTTTTTTGCGAACAGGCCGTCAACCATGAAAGGCAGAAAATGTAAATAATAGCGAAATAGCATAACTACCTAAAAATGAGTAGAAAAAACGCAAGTGTTGTCATATCCTTAAGAAAAAGACTGTGCGATATCTACTGTTACAAATTTAAGACTCGCCCAGCAAACTGGAAGGTATAATACATCAATACCTCTGTAGGGAATCAAATTATTACAATTATGTGCAGAGCGGATCTGTTTGGTCGTTTATTAACAAGAGTATGCGAAACAAAACTAACATCTGTTACTTGATTTTTAGTAAAATAAACAAACTTTTTAGACCTGCCTGTGGGCTTACTTTTACGGCAGAAACATAAAGAGGCATTGAAGAGAAAACAATACCTGCAAGAAGACGAAAAAAGAAAGAAAAGAGAAAAGGATAATACTAACATGAAAAAAAGAGTGAGAAAACCAAAATTGCATGCTATAAAGAAAACGAACGGACCAAAGAAAAGAAGTAAAACAAGGAAAAGCAAAGCAATGCACGGAAAAAAAATTTAAAAAAACCTGACTTCCTTTAGGTAGTGACACTTCGATACTGTAAGTTTTCCTTCTCCCAACTGCTCAACCTCTGAAGATGAAAAGCGGAGCTGAAGGTTTCGAAAGCTCTGATGAGCACTGGTATACGTTTTACATATGACTAAACATGGATAACACCGTAAAAATTTGTCACGAGAACATACACGTTCGTTCAATCTTCGATCATTTTAGGTTACTTGAAAGCACCTTCAACTAATCCGCTGACGAGAGAGTAAGGGGATTCTCGGAACTTTAAAACCATTACGGAAACTTAATTCTTTAGAAAAACGGGCTGACGGAAGCACTGGTTGAGGTTCACTTACTTGGGAAAGCGCTTGCGAAAATGAAAACCGCACTGCTTTAAACGAACTGCAAATATTTACGACAGAATGGAGCAGAACAATCTTCTACAGTACCAAAAGACATATCTGGAAGTTTTGGGAATAAAAACTAATCAGTTAAAAAACCATCAATCGATTAAGCTATTAGTAAACATTTTGCACAGCGGTTTAAGGCATTTGCAGAATAGAGGAAGCACTACTGAGAAGGAACGCAATTTTCCAGCGGCGATTCAGAGCGTTAGTCCAAGCATCCGCGACTACCGGTAATTAATAGGTGTACTTCAATTAATTTCGACACTTCTCAACAGTCAAGCCGGCCCACGACCACTAAAGAGCTGACGAAAAGGCGAACCAGTTGACCATCGGAGAATGACTGATAAGCAAAGAGGCAAAGACAAATTCATTTGGCCGACCAAATGTCAATGTCCGCAAGCGATAACCGGACACGCGGAAGGAGACGATTTTCAAATAATTTCAACGCGAAAAACTCGTACAGAAGACGTAGAAACAAGAGGATAAATAATTAAAACAGGTTTCGCGCAACAAGTTTTCAAATTGAACTAGGTAACACATAGTAGGCGGGCGTACTTTTAGTCAAACCAAGTTGCCGTTCTTCAACTCTTTCGCTAAGAAACAAACCAACCCTCAGGGTGATACATGTCGTCGAGACATTATGGAAACAAAAGAACTCGTAGTATCACATAGGCTTTATAAGTCAACAAACTCTGACCGAACGCAAATAGCGTCAACTTTTCAAACTGAATGCCTTTATTAATAATTTCGCTTGCTTTGCTAGCGTTTCTGCGACCTGCCACATCCCAAGGTAGAATGCATGTTCACTTCCTTCGAAATACTATTGCTAAGAAGTTTAAACTGCAACTTCAATCAATGCAACAAAATATTTCACAAAGTAAAAAAATCTATACCTGTCCATTATTATTATTATTAAAACGGAATTCTACACCGCTAAAATAATACGCAACATTGAAACCGTAAAGAATTCGATTACATTTCAGTGATATGCCCTGATAATTCAATGCCCATTCAATGGTGTCCACGAGGACTATGCCCAACTGGCTACTATTGCTACGGCGGATGGTGTTGCAGAAGGAACTACTACTACGGTGGCGGATGGAACAGAGGATGGCACTATGGACCACACGGATTTTGGAATCATCATTTGACACCTGGCTGGAATAGCAGATGGAATTCACCCTATTACCGTAAATTCAAAGTTTAAAACTTTACTGGACAAACTTTTGTTGAATTCAAATCGCGTGCCGAAAGACCAAAGGCGCGACAGTGCTTAAGCTTAAACCCCATATAAACGTTTGACGTAATAGGAAATAACAAAAAAGTTGCCAATCTATTTATAGATGGCGGCAGATGCCCGAGAATGTATGGTCGAATGATGTCCAACTTCCATCAATGCTTTTCGCACAATCAATGCCCGGGAAGAAGACTATGCTGCAACACAGTCAGCGGAAGACGATGCCTATTTCCTGTGTGAATGATCGAATGAACTTTATATACAATCGCTAACTGCCTCTCAATGTTGACAACATTTGCAGAAACGCAATATCGCTTTGTAAAAGCAACTTGCAAAATGTTACGTCTGTTTTTTTGGCGATGGCCATTATACGGTTTACATCTAAGCTGAGCCTTACCTACTATAAAGTACAAAACAATATTAACAACTGAGTTTTTGACTACGTAACTCTTTGCAGTGGGTTGATAACTCTTGTTACAAGAAAACCCTTTCTATATGCGAACCCTTATATCTGGAGCTTTCGGACCTATGGTCGACCCGTCATCCGCGGCAGAGCCTCCCTAAGCTGGAGGTAGCGCCCACAGAATTCTTGCTACTATAGGAAAGTCTGCAAAGAAAAGTAGCAACGATAAAGTACAGAGCAATAAGTGCAGCATGTAAAGGGATATTGCGCGCGCAGACTGAAAGTCAACAATACAGACTAGCGAAAAGACGGTAATAAGTGAATATTATACTTATGCATTCCAAGCTGAAGTGAAGGTGACTTTCTCTGAAAACTTCACTGTTTAGTTTATTCATGTTAAAGATAAGACTATCCCTTTTCGAAGGCTTTTTACCATCACCGAACAGGCATGACCAAATATGAGAAAAGTCTCACCGCGCTAAGAAAAATGCCGACTCACGGCAACCCGAACAAATGGGAGCTGCTTACGCGTCGTATTAACATTTTCCGAAACTCATGATATTAACGTTAATTTCGCTATCTGCCCGAATATGGAATTTAAAATCGCTACACAACGGCATTAAATCAAGAATAGTAGCTCGGCATAAAGAGGCGAATTGGAAAAACATTGTCACGGAATTTTTGCATATTCTCAAAAGCTAACAAAAGGCGGCCCGAACAAAAAAAGTAGCAAACCACTTATAGACATCCTTATAGAAGAAAGAAAACTCAGCGAGCAGTTTTAACTACTTAACTTGCATAACAGTTGAAAGATAACGCTTCAATGTATTATGCAGCTCAATTTCGATTTCACAACGAGGGGATAAGTGGAACGATGCAGTCTATTAATCAGTTATGCTTATGTCGCAACAGGTTCAAAAACTAATATGCATAAATTAATTTAAATATTTTCATTTCTGAAAAACTGCCAACCATCCTTCCATCCCTTCCGCATTGATGTTCTTATGATGCTATTGACGGGGACTGAATAATTCAACAAAAAAGTTGGTAGCAGCAGCTTCTGACTCTTTGCGAAAGTTTTCAGCGTTAGCATCCAATGCTGTTTGACGGCACTTCAACATTAAGTAAAATTTACCACGACACTTGCGCCAGTCCGACGAAATTTTGCTGTTGTTTTGTCACCTAAATCTATGCGAAATTGTAAAACCTTTCGGGATGCATTAATACTTGTTCTATCCCTGTCGAATTGATGCGCAAGACAGAGTTGCAACATCGACGTGTGCAAATAGGGAAGCGTCATAGCAACCAGCCACAAGTGGACAGTTGGGCACCCGTAGGTAAAGCGTCCAGTTCGATTAATCAAACTGACAACACCATAAACCGCAATAGGCCCTACGTACAATTAGCCTAAGCCCAAATATGCAAATTATACTTTATATGGACTGAAAACATGAAAAAAGACTAATTGGCTGCCAACTAAAGCAAAGCTTTAGCTAACAGCGGAGGATTACTAAACCTGAGCATTAACGCCGACTTCTACTGGAGCGGCTAAGAAAAAAAATAAAATCACCCTAACCGCCGCCGATAGTAAGAAAGAAACAACGATGTTTCCTGCCGCCTAATTGCCGTCCCTTACTTAAGCGGATAAAAAATAATTTAATTCGCCGGCTCACCAAAGGGTCAGCAAACACGATAAAACTGAGTAATAAAGTTTACGCAACGCCTTTCTGTATGTCACAGTTTTATATATTTTGACAAAAACAATAGCAGCATATAGTTCTCGCCATCTAAAAAAGACTGAACAATGTTTGAATAATTAATACTGCGGCAGACAGACCGTTCCAAGCTGACGAACAACTATCGTCGAATATCTTGGACAGAAAAGCGCATAGGCAATAGGCGGTTTCGATTATATGAATGAAAGTGAAAAAGAGCAAGTTAATTTTTGATCATTGAAACGTCAGTAGAGTACATCGAATATTTGGTATATAGCATAAACGAATTAGTTAGTAACATGAAGCTCTGAAGTGTCACTGACAAAAACCTTTGCCAATCCAACTTTGCGTAAACGGTCACTCGAAGCTTTAGCTATGCTGTTGTTGTACTAATCTGAGGAAACCCTCATAGGACACCGGGCAAAGTTTAGGTGTGCTATGCAACCATGCTTTCCCAAGACATGTGATCGATTTGACGAGACCAGATGAAAGACCACGTGACCCATCGGGGAGTGAGTTCGTTATTTGATACAGAGCACCCAACGTCATGCAGCTTCATAAATGAGGCTCAACGAGCTCAACACTAAGACAAATACGACGAAAACTTTTTCTCCGGAAATGAGCTAGCAAACAGAAGGCCAGAAGGCATTCAAATTGACAAACGCGTTCAATGAACAATGGAAAAGTTGAACAGTCGCCTGTTGATGGAGTATTTGCCTTCAATGGTTGACACTTTCGCGTTCGACTTTTGAAAAAAAGTCCTATCGCTCAGGCTCACTAATGTACTTGGACGCCTCGATAATTTGGCAGATAAGAGGTTACGTCGCAAAGCCTAACTCTAAAGCCACCCACGTCTTCGTGCAAGTGAAAGATTTGAGCCACAGGAAATTCGGGACATATTAAAGGATGGAATTAGAAAGAAAAGTGCTACAGAAGCGCCCTTAGCTAATTAATAAATAATAATAATAATGGAGATAAATAGTTAATAAGAAATAGAAGGGAAGGCAGAGATATAGGTCTACAAAAAAAGGACTAAGTTTATAAACTTGAATGTCAGAGGTTGCGCTTGTAACATGACGTCATGTGCCATTGAGAACAGCTGCCAAAAGTCACTGAAGTATATAAACGCGTAGGATGAATACCGGTCTACTCCACGGTGCCAACAATGTGAGTGATCCTGCTCACCTACATGGATGCGGGAGCAGATGGAATAAAAAGCTAACGTAAAAACTAGCCTACCAATTGACAAGTTTTGAAAGCATAATTTTTTTACAAGTTACAGCGGAAACCTATTTCCATTCAACGCTTCCCTGCTCACTCGCCAGTGACGCATTGGACACGACCTTGCGAGGCAGTGTGTTAATTTCTTCTAATGACGTCATTTTAAAGATTAAGAACCATATTCCGCCCAGTTCATTCCAATTGATAAACAAAGAAGTAGCTGTCACGCATTAACAAGAATTTATCAATGAACTGAAGTACTGGCTTCAATAGTTCTCATTAAGGTTAGTAAAAACGGGTCTATACGACGCTAGTCAGTCGGTACGTATTCATCTGAAAGAAATCACCATAAACAAAAATAGGCAAAAAACTAGCCCCTACCAAGTGATGATAAAACACGATAACAATTTCGGGTAGAATATATCCGGTTTTGTCGTGTCCCCATTGTTCAAATGAAATAAATCATTGTTGCTAAAGACTGTTGAACGGAGGCAGAGCCCTGAAGCGCTACGCGCGAGCATTTGTTCGCTCTGTACGGTTAGTATAAAAATTTCCTCTTCCGTACGGAAGGTTCATTCGAAACGATCACAGCCGGCTGAACATTTCGTCGTGCGCAATAATGCAGGCGCATTTGCTACTATATTTCGGCGTAGCTTTGCTGACGTCTAGTTAGTGCACACTAAGGCTCGTTCGTGCATAGCTAATCTCGTTTTCTTATTATTTTCAGATCTGAATGCTCAACGATGCCCTCCGTCCAACAGTGTTTCGCGTAACGACGTGGGACAGTTATGCTATAATGATAGGGAATGCCCGTCTGGGGGGAAATGTTGCCAAACTCGTTTCGGAAGACGATGTATGTCGGTCCGGGGATCATCCAACTGTAAGTTCCTTCCTCACATGTGACCTTATTTTGTAAGCGCTAAACTACAGTGGACATCTAGAGGAGAAATACGTAACAACTGCCAGCTTTGAAGCAGTTTTTTAAAGCGCAAGTTGCCCAAGGAATTTAAAAATCAAAGTTGCCAATGCTCAGTCATAAATACAACGGGATTTGTTCTAAGTGTTCATTTCATTTTGGCAGCTCAAGGAAGGATGTGGGGACAATGCAGCGACGGAAGAAACCCACTTCAGTCATGCAACCCTGGAGTCTGCCCGCCAAATTACAAGTGCGAAAACGGAAAATGTTGTTGGAACAACCCCTACGGCGAACCACCAAATACTGCCCGTAAGTATATCGACCCAATAAATAAAGATAAAAATAACTTACAACGTTTAGTAACGACTTTTGAGCTTAATTTGCGCTATATCTTTGCTGAGTATTATTTTTCGCTGCCCAACAAAAAAAGGTTATAATTCACACTCAACAAGGTTAATATGGCAGAAATATGACGAGAAATGCGTAGTTTCCTCATCGAGTTTTATATACTTCTATTTACTTGTTTCAGAGGGAGTATGTCGCGACGGAAGCCGCCCTACTGGCAGCTGCATAAATCAACTGTGCGTTGGTCGCAATGAAGAATGCTATAATGGATGGTGCTGCAGGAGGACTTCGGCGTCAACCAGTTAGTCATTCACAAAGCAAAATTAAAATAAATGGATGTTTTGTAGCTGGACAATGTTTCGACGGCTCTACATCATTCACGCGGTGCACCTCTGGCAGCTGCCCGCCTGGACTGCGGTGTCAAAATGGATGGTGTTGCTTTGATTCTTCTCAAGGTAGTACTCCAAAATTATTGTACTTGAGCATAGACTTTTTTTGCAATGGACAAACTGGCTTTTATATAAACGGCAACAAACTCGTTTCGTTACTTACGATGATGGCGATAATAATAATAATAATAATTTTATAGTTCAAAATATGTTTCCTTTCCCATATGAGACATTTAAATATGCATACAAGGCGCTAATGAATCAGTATATCATTAACGCTTTTTTCAGGATCAGTTATTGGAACCCAAAAGAAGGGAACGTGCCCGCCCTTCCTATCCATTCCTGGAGCTTCGGTGAATCACAGGTGCCTTACAGATATGGATTGTGAAGGAAGTCGCAAATGCTGCGGAACTGTAAGCGGAAGGGCCTGCCTATACCCAGAAATGTAAATTTTTTCTACTATTCCGTAAATACGCACCCTGATAGTGCTGATATTATAAAAGCGCCCGTGAATAAACGTGTTCAACGTTTTTTCTGCAGCCCCTACAAACGGCAGACAAAGAAGGCAGTTGCAACGGAAACAAAAGGGATTGAATAAAACACTTCTGACAAAATGAGAAGTACAAAAGGCGAATGCTGTAACGTCGGCTAGTTAAGGGACGTCCGTAAAATGACTTTAAAACGTTACGACCTACCTATGTTAACAATGAACTTGAAAACCCAACATTCCGTAATAGACACTTGTGAGATTATAATGCATGGAACTGGAACATGCTTTACGATTAACGAGATTGACGGATGAAGTTTTCGGAGCGCACTCTGATTCGCCTTCAGCCTCTACGCCTATGTTAGCAAAGCTATAGAATACGTTGTAATGAAAAAGACGCGCGCAGATTGTATGTGAGCAGAAAGGCGGGAACTTTCATGAGGGCAATGCAAAAAGGAAAATGACTGAAAATCGGCCTGAATAATTCAAAAGATCGACGCTAGTAAACAATCTACGAATGCTTTTTTGCTGAATAGGAACCTTAACGCGCTACGATTGCTTACACCTTGGAAACCTGAGCTGACAAAATTAAAGAAATTTCACTTACCAGAAAATGGTTCTGCAGTCGTGTTACGATATGTATTATGCCACTCTCGAAGGAGAAGACAGTAACATTTTCGACTGCTGTACAAGCGTGCGCCTAAAATCAAATCGACAAACTTAAAAGGACAGATGCAGCTTTACCTTCAGGCGAAATGCACATTTCGCTTAGGAAAAAATTGCTAAGAACGAAGGTGAACAAAAATTGAAACTTGGAACTATTGTCCGAGAGCCAAATAACTATCGTAATATGGAGGTCTTGAAAACTCTTATTTACGCAACGCAACGCGTTCAGCTCAAAGTTACCAGTATTCCTGTTGCGTCAAAATGAGTCAAACTGTAAAGCTGCAATTTCTGCTCGAAGGACTTTTCCTCCGACGAAAGGCTGCGAAAAAAAGCATTGACGCTCAAACGTTGTTGCAACATTTCGTTTTTTTTCGGTATAAAGTTTGCAAGCGTGCAATGAAAATCGAAAATTTCGACTATCACTCGTTTGTCACCTGAGAATCATTACGGGAATACATGCATAGAGTTTACGAATTCTAAGTTTTTTAATTCCAAGAGCTTTCGCTTCGCGCGGTGTCGTATTGTTACGGGTGTTTACGCGGTTTATTGCATTTAAGATGTGCCAATTTTTAAGTTTGCATTACTTTTCGTGATCGTCCAGAACAAATATGACATCGCCGCAGCTTTCGTTCACGAAACCGCCGGTTGCGCCGGTCGTGTTTCCGACCGCCGCCGAATTTAGCAATCCGTTTAGCTACTTTCGTTCGCTAAAGCTTCGTTACGAGAAGTTCGGCATCGTCAAGATCGTTCCTCCCGAGGTAAAGACCTAAAGAATTGCAATTTTTTGGTCCGCCTTGCTGCAGGCACTGCGTATTTGTTTTCGCAGGGATGGAATCCGCAGCCACGTGCGAACAATTTGCATTTGAGCTTTGTTCCTCGTCTTCAAAAGCTCAACGAGCTGAATGCGATGATTCGAGGAGGCGACTTGTTCATGAACGATCTAACAAACTTCTGGAAGCTACGTGGTGTCGACCTACGGGTGCCATTGGTGGAAGGGCACTTCGTTGACCTCTACGCTCTTTATAAGGTACTTTATTGCCTTTGAATTTTTTGTCTAATTTCAATTAACTTGCTTTTATTGCATTGAAAAGAGCTTGGTTAGTATAAGTTGCTTGTTGCAGCTTGTGATGCAGCGAGGTGGATTCGAAGCATGTTGCGCTCAACATAAATGGTCCGAACTCTCAAGATTGCTTGAATATAAAGGCGTTCGCGCCGTTCCGTTAAAGTCGCACTACGAGCGCATTTTGTTACCTTTCGAAATTGTCGAAAGCGAAAAAGCCAAGAAAAAGGAGTCATTACCAGTAATTTTTCCCATTTTCGTTTTCTACTCCGCCTATAGCGCTTTCCTTACACGAACAATTACAATAGATCGATACCGAGGTGAAGACAGAGGATAAAGGAAAAGAAGAAGAATTACAAAGCGTAGCGCCCGGTGAAGAAGTAGGTTTTGAATTCATGTTTCTCCGAATGCATTCTCGTCCTCCAATTTCAGCACTGCCCGGAAGGTGAAGCAACCGAAGAAGGCGCAACTGTCGGAGACGAACCTTTAGCCGAAGAACATTTAAGTATTCTAATTGGATGCGCATACTTCTTCAGCGTTACGTTGATTGACTCCAGGAAAACGTCCTGCAAGAGCAGAAATGGTTACTGGCAAGAAAATACAAAAGACTGACCGAATAGGCGCCAAAATGAGGGGTGAGAAACGCAGAAAGACTGTACAGGTATATCTTTCACATATCCCATCTTGTAAAGCACCTAGCAGCTCTCGTAGCGAGCATTGTTGTAAACCTAAAAAGTGTAAGCGTAATGAAGAATGGCCATAAGAATTTATCTCTCAGGGCTGGCGAACGCAAACATTTCACGTTTAATATATGCATAGTTAACGAAAGCGCCTCAAGTCTTTTTTTGATTATTAATACATTAAAGCTTTTCCATGAAAATGAAGTTCCTCTTATTCATTTACGCAGTTTTCCAATTTTACAGTAAAAGATGTGAAGGAACGTATTCTTTCTTGACCAGCTTATGTTTAGGTGGATGACATAGTATGCAGCGTTTGCGGTGGCGGAGACTGCGAAGATCGTCTCCTTTTGTGCGAAGCGTGTCCATATGCGTATCACACATTTTGCCTTGTACCTCCGCTCAGCGATATACCTTATGGCGTATGGTTCTGCCCTCGTTGCATTCAGTTGGTAATGTTATTTGTTAACAATTATTATCTATTCTATTAGTGTTTTACAGGAATACGTAAAGGCTTTGGATTGGTCAGGCTTCGAACTTGACACTCGGCAGTATACTATAGAGGAATTCAAGCAAGAAGTGGACGAATTTAAAGCCAGGCATTTTGCATACGAAGTTTGCCTGTACCACCGAGTAATCTATGGGACAACAATAGCGTTGTTTGCAGAACGTATCGGCGGACGAAGTAGAAAAAGAATTTTGGCGTCTTGTCTGCAACCCGAACGGTAACGTAATCGTAAAATATGCGGCCGATTTGTCAACATCCGAAGTGGGCTCCGGTTTTCCACAACGAGACGATCCTGCTTTGACGCCCGATCAACTCGTACTCCAAATGACCTTCGGCTTTGTTGGTCCATTGCCGCTTGTTACTTTGTAGAAATACGCCCGGTCGCCTTGGAACCTCAACAATTTGGCATGTTCACCCGAGTCGGCATTGTCGTTCATTGACAAGGAGATATTGCGCATCAAAGTGCCATCGATGCACATTGGTTCCTGCTTTTCCACATTTTGTTGGCATATCGAAGATCACTGGGCTTATAGCATCAATTATTTGCACTGGTGGATACGCTTGGGCTTCGCTTGCTTTTCAAGGTCGAATCGCTTCCTTTTAGGGGCGAACCGAGAACCTGGTACGGCGTATCAAGCATGGAAGCAACAAAATTCGAAACGGCAATGAAGGATCTCGCGCCCAAATTATTTAAGGAGCATCCAAATGTGCTACACCATCTAATAACGCTGATCAACCCCACGTTGCTGATGAATCGTGGTGTTAACGTAGGCGCGAATAGTCGGCAGTGATTTTGCTTGCTCGCTAACATTTCGCATGCAGATATACACAGTAATGCAAGAAAGTGGTCAGTTTGTACTCACCTTTCCCAGGGCTTATCATGCGGGCTTTAACCATGGTTTAAACTGTGCCGAAGCGGTTAACTTATTTCCCGCCGACTGGGTAATAACGTTGAAGAGACATTTGAAGAAGAAGCATATAGGGCAATATGGAAAAGTGTTTTTTTTTTAAATTTCCCTTTCAGATATCCACTGGTCGAGAATGCATTGCCAACTACAAGGAAAGTCGACGGACTTGCGTCTTCTCGCACGACGAATTGGTATGCAGAATGGCCGACTGCGAAGGTCTCGCTCAGGAGATGCGCCGTGAGCTCTTTTGCGACCTAAATTCCATGATCAATTTGGAAAGAAAGTTGCGCTCGATCACCAAAGACCATCCGGTGAATGAACGTTGCATCATTGAAAACATTGGCGACGACAAGCGCCGATGCGAAATTTGTCGTACCACCGTCTTTCTTTCGTGCGTCGAATGCCATTGTGCTCGCAAAGGTGCCTTTGCGCATTTTCCGTATTTGGCCACAGTTTGTTGAAGTCCTGCATTTTCAGACCGAACGCTATGCCTTGAGCACGTCAAAGGTGTATGCCTGCTAGCACCTTGCGGCGATTGTACTTTCAAGTGAGCGCTTTGCCAAAATAGATTACCAACGTTGTGTATACACAGCTATGCGTGCGTAGATATCGTTTCACTATGGAACAGCTGGACTTATTGAGAGCAAAAGTTCGAGATGACCAAGACGGCTTCTACGATTGGTTTTTGAAAGCTGACGAACTCCTCAAAAGGGGATACAATCAACGTGACCTAAGTATAACAACGCATTCACTCTCTACGCATCCTTTCCATTTTAATTCATGCGATTTGTTTTCCATTCAAGCCGTCGACGAAGTTGCAAAACTAATCGCCGCAGCTGAGAACAATGGATATACTCAGGCGGCGCCATTTGACAAGCTTCGTCGTACCAAAGAGGAGCATGATCGATGGGAAAACTTAGCCATCCGTATGCTGGCGCGATTGTCCTCTTCCAAGTACGTCATTAAGAGAAAAAGATAGCTCATTTCCCTAAAAAAACGTTTTTGTCCCTTCAGCGACATTACGCGAGCTCGAAAAGATCGCAGACAAGAAGGACTGTTGTCACTACAGGAAGTTGAAGACTTTTGTAGATTGCTCGACGCGTGTCCTTGTAAAATAAGGGATCGAGACGAATTGAAGGTGCACAAAAATGGGCGACCGACCAATGCTTCCACATCAGCTATCAAATACTCTTTTTCTTTCCGTAGGCTCTCGTTGCTGACGTCAGCACTTTGCAAAAGAATCTCGCTGAAGCGCAGCAGTTGATGACCCGAAAATGCAACGCAATCACCGAAGCGGATGTCCAGTACGCCAAAGAGGTTCTGGATCGGTCGAAGGCATTCAACTTGCGTTTGTCCGGCTTGAGAGAGTTGCAACAGGTTGGCAAAGTGCCAAGGCGGCCTCGAAAGTCGTTACGATTCTACGGTTCCTTCAGAATTTGCAGTTCAGCGTATGGTTGAAGCATGCGCAAACCGCCCTACGATCCAATCTGTGCGAACCATTGCCTACGATTGAAGAATTAGATACGATTATAGAAGAAGGCAAAGCGCTAAATATGGAAGAGAAAACGAAAGGAACATTGGACAGACTTGAACAGAGGCGCGGAGACTATGTTGTTAGCCATAAAAGGGCACGTACATTACAGGCGCTCGCTCAGTAGTTGAAGCGGTGCCAAAGGTGATGCAACTCCTCAATGTGTCATATTTTCTCTTCCAGGCTGAAGCACTGCTGTCGTGCGACAGAAAAATGACAGCGGATACTTTTGCCGCCAAAGCAAGGGAGATATATCAGGTGCCTGTTGCCGATTCGTTGGTGCTTAAAGTAGTTCAGATCGCGATTGAAGCGGAATCTGTCAATTCCGAAGTGAGACGGGTAATGGTAAGTTCAAAATTCTTTTGGGCCCCAAAATCGAAGCATATCATGGATTTGTACCCGAAGGAACAAGGAACCCATTTGGCCGGTCTAAAAGAGCTGTGGACGCGAATTCAATTGCTGCCGCCGGTTTTTCTCTTTCCACTGCATTTGGACCAAACGGTTTTGAAGCGTTTGGAACTGTTAACGGCATCGTTGACGAACCTTTTTGTTGGCAAAACGAAAAGCAATTGTACATTGTTGCAACGTTTTCTGCACGAGTCGGACAATGCACAAGAGGTTGAAAAAGGCGAGGAGCCTGAAAGAAAAGCAGTAGTGCCGAAACCAACTGCGGTTCCAGAACAACTAGGATCACCCGCAGCATTAGCAGAAGTCCTACCAACACTGTCAGCTCCCGCAGAGCCAACAGCAGCAGCAGCACCGATGCAGTGGTTCGACCATTGGAAAGGTTTAGAAAACTTCACTACTGTGGATCAGTTAAGAAAGGCTTTGGAAGAGGCTAAGTTGAGACGATTTGAAGAACTTAACAAGACTAGAAAAATGTGGAAAAGTCTGCACGAAACGGCAAAGAGGGAAAGTACTTACGGAAAGAGTGGACAAAAAATATGCATATGCAAACAAGCTTGTGGCAGTGAGTTGTTTGCGAGCGACCAATTGGTCATCTGTTGGCTATGCCTGGCTCCTTACCATATCGGTTGCATAGTTAAGATGCAATGTTCTTCGGGGCTAAACGAGCTGGGCATATTTCTTTGCCCTTACTGCTGCCGAACGACGCGACCTACGGAAGCGCAAATTGACCGTTTCAGGTCTAAGCAAAATAGCGGCGCAAAGGACCCGTTAACATTTGAAATTTTCCTTTTCAAGCATCTATCGTACGAGGCAAAAAGTAAGCAACATCAAATCCGTTTGTTTCTACTACACGTGTGAATGCTAACTGTTAGCTTGCTACGCGGATGTCGAGTGCATATGCCGAACAATGGATATCGCCTACGGTATAACGAACACTTTCGTAGTGTTAGCCGAAGACGTGCTTGTTCGTACGCTGATGTGTGAGATTGAAGTTGGCAACGCTAAAAAAATTATCGACCTTGCAAAGAGCAAATTCAACTGCTTCTGTACAGCTCCGGTAACAAATGACCATTAACGCCAAAATTGATGCTTAAGCTTGATCTCCCTTTTTTTGATTCAGATGGAAAAAATGACTGAAAATCTTAAAAGAAACATTTCGGCTATAGACGAGAAGAAAAACGGCGAACCATAGCGGCTGTGCCGCTCGAGTCAGTGGCAACAAGACGTTCGTTTACGCGTGGAGATACACGCAGAGTACGTACACTCAAACAACAGACAGCATTATTTTAAAGCAGTATAGGACGCCGTTTGGCCATTTATGACCGTAGGTGGATAAATCCCGGTTTTAAAGGGCTAAAGAACTTAGCCCATTTGTTCGCGTAAATTATCAGTAGTGAGTACGCCAAAGACTTATTGTTTCCGTGTTAGCAAAACGAGTATTTAACGAGCCTGTAGTTGTAGTAAAATGTTGACATATGCTTTCGTATTATAACTGGGAAAGTATGTAATTTCAACACAATAAGCAAAAACAATGTAAGGTATTAATATTTAAAACAACAGAAGTATAACCTGCCGTCAGTTGACATGCCAAAGTTCGGTTTCAGCGCAAGTCTTAGACATGCTTAACGAGATTAAGTTTATTAAACGTTTTCAACAGCCAGGAAGCGGATATTCTGCAGGAATGCGCTGGCCGCATAATCTTCTTTAAAACGCCTTGCTAACAAGTCTTTCTTTAATCTTATAAATTAAAATGGCGTTCTAGAGAAGTTTCATCGGCTCCCAAAGATATCCCGTGATCTCTCATTTCAAAAAGTACCTGCCTCCATGCTGTTCCTTTTGCTTATTTGAATACTAACAAAGCATGGAACGCGTGAAGACAGCGCGACGGGCTGTCTATACAAAGCTTCGTAGGAAGCCACCATCAGAAGTTCATTTAGCAATGTTTTCGGAGAGCGCTGGACTGCATTTAATTGACCTTCTTATAACGCGTCCCGCCATATACAGTACGGTAGTTGTAATGCAGGTAAGACAGTGAAAAAATTCAAATAATAACGATGAGCCTAAGCGGTCTAAGCTTACGTCGTACGCTGATTCCAACTACGCTAACTGAAGAACTCAAAAATGGACTTCAGTTGGTCGTAGCCTCCTCTTGATCAAGTTAGAGTCCATTGCTGCCTTGAGCTTGCGTGGGGTGAACATGAAGAATTTGAATTTTCTCGTTGGTTTACCTGCATTACAGCTGTCTTACTGTACATTTCCAATTGATAGATGTTTTCCGGGTTAACCGTATGCGTCAATTCTGAATTTCTAACGGCCCTTATTAATCAACAGCTTGTCAAAATTAGCATATCGTCTGCTCTATGGCAAGTAAGTACTGGAATGCTTAACCAAACCGAAGTAGAAAAACATTTTAAAATAGAAACAATCGCAAACCGACCTCCTCTACAGAAGGTTAATAAAACTCGTCATCTTCGCCGCCTTCCTGCGCCTTTTGGCTCTTCACTTGTTCTTGGCTATTGTACATTTCGGCCACTTGCTCAGCCGTTGTGGCATCTTCGGGATTCTTGTCGTCGCGTACACATATAAAGCGAGGAAACCGCAAGGATATGCCGCGCTGATTGTCCACCTGAAAATGAGACAAAATCGTCAGACGAAAGGAGACTTCGGTGCAGCACAAACTGACCATTCCCATTGCCGCAAAGTGAATCGGCGAAAGGGACAAATCGGCCGCTTTTACTTGCCATACTTGTACAGGTTCGAACCAATGATTTGGCTGCAACGAGCTGTCGTAACGATAATAAGCTCTGGGCACGGCAATGATATGAGCTTTGAAAAAGTCCGCATGCTTTTGCAAGTCTTCGTCCGTGAAACCCGTTCCAACCTAAAAGCGGTCAATTCTGTTGTATGTTGTCAAGCAGCGATGAGTTTAGTGGTCACTTTGCATATGCTTTGGTATTCTTCAGCTTCAGGGTCGTAGCACGCGAGCAGAAAGCCGCCGTAAACGCCAGTTCGCTTTCCAGTGCCAAGATAGCCACCCAAGACGACCAAATCAAGCGAATCGCCAATACTGTTCATATAGTCTTTCTTCAATTTCAGCCAACTATGCGATCTCTTAGCAATGTCATAGGCAGCGCCTTTGTCCAATGTTTTCACCATTAAACCTTCGCACTTGCCTGAAAATCATTCTACAACGGCGACGAGCCGAAAACAGAAATTCGATTACCTTTAACGGCTTCCTCTAAAAAGAGGCCAATCTCGTCGCAGTCGGCCGTTGTTAAGCTTTTGGTGAACATAAAATGACCCGGTACTTCGCGTATGATTTCCCGCAAACGTTCCCGCCTTTGTCGAAATGTCAGACTGGTTATTCCGACGCCATCCAGATAAAGCAAGTCGAAGGCAAAGACGCATACGGTCACTTTTATGTTCGCGCTGTTTGCACCCTAAAAAATGGATGGCGCCAACGTCATAACAATGCACCCAATGGAGGAAGACCTTCCGTTTGCGCGTGGTTAAAATTTGAAATGGCAGAATGCACTGCTTCTCGCTGTCCCAGGCAACAACTTCGCTATCGATGATGCACGAAGTAACGGGTTTTGCCTTATCGTCGGGGCAAACGAGCACCTTTGGTATAAGCTCAACAATGTCTGGATATTTGCCTGTATGATTTTCCAAATTACGGCTGAACACTTTAACTGTACCGTTGAAAAAGTGAATCTGCACGTCGTGAAAGACGTTGAAAAATGTGCGATGTCACTTGGGAGCGCTACCACCAACCTGAGCTCTTTCGCCGTCGTATTTCCATTCGCAAGCGAATTCCATTTCGCCGAAACGCTTTAGAACCTCGTCGACGCCTTTTGTGGGAAAAGCGAGCATAGGTTTAATCGGTACGCCTGGAGTGATGCAACATTCTTTACGCAGCGAGCTGAAGCCACGATGAAGCAGCACATCAACTATTCTGTCGTAGTTGGGACATTCGCTAATGGACTAACCGTAAACACTTTGCAAATAAAAAATTCAAAACGCTTACCAAAAGGCCGACTTGAGCGACATGGTATTTTCGGCGAGAAGCAACTTCAACGCGTCATTTTTGGGTGTTTTATTACCTGAAAATCGCGTTAGCTTACTGTAACAATGTTTGAACAGTATCCATCAACCTTGAGCATCAAGTTCGGTATATGTAAAAGCGTGAGCAAGGCTAATTAGCAAGCTCTGTTCGGCCAATCCAATGCGCATTTTGCCACTCAAACATCGCACCACAAATCTGGCCTCGCATCCTTGACATACGCTTATGAGGCCTTTGGTAATTTCCAGCTTCTTATTCATCGACTTTGAAAATTTACGGAAGTTGGCAACAACAATAAAAATGACGATGTACTTACGCTACTGCCTGTTTGTTTGGCAATTGACTTCAACTTTGAAAACAAGCCGGAAATGGTAAGCGGTCGAGAAGAGAAGATCGTACGTTGCTTGTTTCGGCTGCCCTGAAAGGTCGGCAAAAATGTTGAATATAAAAAAAGCATATTCAACAGTTTATAATACTTCGGCCACGATTCCCAAATCACCTTTGGTGGCTAATTCGGCCTTGATCACGTCAACGCTACGGCCGGTGCATTGAGCAACCGCTTTTTGCAACGTGGCGTCCGAAATGCCCAATTCGAGCCCTTCATAGGTCGGTCCAAGCTGATTGAGGCATAGGTAGATGCAAGGAAGCAGATCATGCGGACTCAGGCAAATAATAGACCGAAAGAAGTTGCAAAGAATGCGTATAATCTCCAGACGCGAAGGGGTATTTTCAATGACCGTTAAGGTCAACGCAAGCGCCATGTAAGGCGTCCTAAAATAACCCAATTGAATATTCGTAATGAAGTACATCTAGATCACTGTACGGTTGTCCGGGTCTCCAGCAGGCGTCATCTTTTGGTGAATAGTTTTGCTTGCTTGGATTATACCCGTTAACATCAATCATCTCCGAATTCCTGCGGAAGCATAGCAATCGTTTAGAGTGGAAAAGATGAAAAAGAAAGAAGCAGTTTAGAGTGATACTTTCAAGTAGCATAACAAGCTTAAAGATCACAGAAGCAAGGTTGCTAAGTTGTGAAACGTTCCTACAACAACGCGGCAACAAAAATAGAAAAGCACTCACGTCTCCATCTGGGAGGAACATCCAAGCTCGCCCTTCGATTCAATAGAGACATTATCCATGTTCGTTTGCATGCTAAATATGCAACCATAATTGGTGCTAACAAAATACAAAATATGCTCACTTGGAAGACACTATACTTCCTTTCTTTGGACTGACATCTTCAGCCGATGAGCTTTTGCAAAATGTTGCGGGGCTGTACTTCAGATTAGTTGCATCTGAAACTGAGTTTTTTGCAAGTAAAAGAATAAATAATATTAGCTACCACCGCTGCCTTCTTCCACTTTTATCTTTCCTCCTGCTTCGCGTTTCGGCCTACCGCCTTTTCTGCCGTTCGCACCGAAGAAAGAGCTGAAACTTTATGTAAACCCTGTACAACTAAACAAAGCACCAAGCCGATCGCAACGGCAGGGCCATTTAAACTACCCGACGAAAAAAATTCTTTTCGAACCTTATCTTCCAGAAATCGACGAAAATACGTCGAACCTGTAGCGCAAAGGAGTAAAATTACCTCAAGGTAGCTTGCTGCATTTGCAACAATTCAATAACCGCTCGCTTTGACGAAGGTTCAAGGCAGCGTAGCAGAGTCTTCGCGACGATACGTTCTATTTGCCACGCAAAACACATTCATTACGCTTCGGCAGTAAGCAAAAAGAATATGCAGGTACACGTAAACAGTATGGTCGTCAAGAAAAAAATAGGTTTTTTTCTTCAGTTCCATTTGCAACAAGCAGAACGTTACTAAGTAGCGCATTCGCGCAGGCAAATTTTTTCTAGACAACCGAAGAATACGGATCCTGCCACTTGACCACCCCACAGTCTGAGGAATGCAGGTTCCTTTCTGGCAACCATGCCGTCAGACCCTGGCGCGTTTGCTTACAAGCCTGCTGACTATTTCGTTTCGCTCCTATTTAAGTCCAAGCCAAAACCTATACCTTATATTTAGGCTCAAGCTTAGATAAAGGCAGAACAGGACAGCAGTCGAACCTACAGTATGGCGGCGTCATGGCAATGAGAAAAGGTTTCAGAATACTTTTACAACAGGGCAAAATATAGCTCACATGATGACGTAAAAAAGTTTTGAAACGTTTACGCTGTCCTTGCGTTGCCAGCAAGACTTCTACGTATCATATTTCAAAATCTCAACGCCAAAATCGGCGAAAATTAAACGGATGCAGAAAATTCTTTTCACCAACAAGATCAAAGGGGTTAACATTTAGGGCAATGGATTATTTTCAATCTTCTCAGTCCATCAGCACTTTTCGACGGGACGCTCACGTCTTGAAAAATACGCTAAAGCAACGCAAAAAGCAGAGGGAATGCAGCAAGCGCTGCACATTAATTCTGAGCCTGAAAGCACCCCGTTTCAAACACTGTTTGTGTATGAGCACAGCATCCGACGCTATACCAAATGCAACGCTGATTTGCAGTTCCTGGGAATAACAGACAAAAATCAAAAATATTTTTACGGCTCTGTCGGAAGCGTTTACTAATCACCAGAAGAACTCATAAATAACTTCCCGCAAATAAAATGGCGGGAAACTTATCCTATACCATCATATGAACAGACTAGGCAAGGAAATGCAAACCACCGCTCAAAGCATCAGCTTCGACAAAATGTTAAAAACAAACTTGGGCGCGTAAAAAAGTTCTTTCAGTACAACTACGAAATAAGTTAAATGATGCGGCTGGACAGCAGCTACTTACTTATCCTTAGTCATACTGTTAAAAGTTAATCAGGTTCATTTAAAAACAAAGGATGATAGTCGGCTGATATCATTATGCTCGTGCTTTGACGAAAAAAATTGGAAATTTTATTACGGTAACCACCCCAGTAACGCTAGCAACTGGCATTACGACACATGAAATGCGGTCTTTATGTCCAGCACAACAAAAGCTGTGCCAGATGTGAGTCAAGTAAACAGATACAACTTCTTAATTTTGTGCTTCTCCTACCCGCAAAAGTCATCATCATCTCCTTTCACTCCGAACCACCTGCAACGGATAACGAATTAAACGAAATGCGAAATATTAATCTTACCGTAGACATCCCAACGGAACTCTGCCCACTTGAACTGCTGGAAAACACAGGCAACACATAATCGTGTTTGGCAGGTTTAACAACGACTTCTTCAGGCGCCTTCGAACGTTTGCTATGTTTGGAATGCACTCTAGGTGAATGAGGAGAGCGTGATGAACGCCTCCTTGTCACCGTTCTTCTTGTAGTTGTACCGCCTTTCTGAAGTGAGCGGAACATGCAGTTTTACAATATCATCGCCGTGAAAACATCTCGGAAAGAAAATAAGTACAAGACATTTTGATTAAAGCCAGATAGCTGTCTCAAGGAAATGACTATGCCATGAAATCGCGACTAATAATAGAATAGCAAATTTTGGAAAAACGACTTAAGTAAACCTCTTCGACAAAAGCACAACTGTATAAGAAATAAAACAGCTCTCAAGCTCTGCTGTGTTCATCAATCCTACGCAAGCTTCTCTTCAACTATGCTAACAATAAAACAACTTTTGGGCTAACCATGACTACAGATACTTCACATTCGTATGTTCCAGTTCTCGCAACAAACGCGAACGCGGAAATGATACCACTCCTTATAAAACTGCAATACTGTACGCTCGTTCTTAAACTGACCACACAGATACCCTTAAAACGCTACATCGATGCTCCGCGCCAAAATTTAACTGTCAGAAATCAACAATCAATCCTAACAGGCCTACCGTACGAAATTTCCACAAGCTCAGCAATGCACCAAAGACAGCAGCACATATGCAAACCGGTACAACACTGAGATAAATGTTAACTAAAACAATGGATACGAATTGTACAAAAGCTGGACAACACAAACGCAGAATTCTTACAATTGCAAAATTCGCCAACGTAACCGGTATGACACGTACACTTAATCTTTGTCTTACTAACATTATGACACACTCCGTGGTAACCACAGCTGTCAGCCTTGCAATACACGTATGCTGCAAGCAACATGTCACAAAGTTCAACAAACTTCAAAAAGACAACAGAAACACCATATTCGCAGCGGCGACCAGCATAGGGCGTTTGGCAATGACATCTATACGTACTGAGGGCAGTAACGTTCTGACATACACCATGCGACCAGCAAGTGTCCTCCTCGCAATATTGCACTTCTTAAAAGTAAATAAAAGACGTAAAAACTTTATCAAAAATGGGTAACAAAGGTCATGAAGCTTTAGAATGGACATCTAATAACCGACAGAGTAGATAAACCAGAAGAGAATTATTCCGCTCACCATATTCGCAATGGACTCCAGTGTAGCCCCCAATACATTCACAAACATAACCTCCCTGTGATTTCTTGCATACGCCACCGTTTTCACACTTCTGCGCTTTGTCACAAGTTTGGTAAGCTAACCAAAAATAATAAATCTATTAGCCAGGCGTAGCATGCCAATGTACAGCGACTTCATCCTCTTCATGGGATAAAAGATTTGCTATATGTACTGAAAGCCAAATCTCATTCAAGAAACAAAAAGTCCACGCTTCAGCTTTGTACGGAAAAATTAAAGACTTAAGGAGTACACCCGCTCACGTTGTCATCGTCTTTGCAGTACACGAAAACCAAAAGCGCCGTTTGGCACGCCTTACCGACTTAAAACCAATTATAACAACTTAGCTATCCCAAAACGCAAACGCGCGTTCAACCTAATAAGCAGGAGACAAAGTGCGCACGGTAGTAGGAAAAGCT
The DNA here is from genome assembly GCA_037903355.1 of Trichuris trichiura. NCBI lineage: Eukaryota > Metazoa > Nematoda > Enoplea > Trichinellida > Trichuridae > Trichuris > Trichuris trichiura. The sequence continues at coordinate 2,055,504 of JBAJFE010000011.1, forward strand.
TCAAAATCACTTTCCCGTAATGCTTACTAGTAAAATTAAACAGAATTGCATTATATAGGACAACAATAGTGTCAGAAGAAATAGAAGCCTCAAATGTAAAACATACATTGCTCGCATTGGAACCCCTTGAAGCCAGGCTTGCAATCGCAGAAGTAGTAATGCCCATCGCTTGAACACGTGCCACCATTCTTGCATGGTTTGCTAAGGCAGTTAAGCGGTGCTGAAACGTAAATATTCAAAAGAACACTACAATACCCCGACTAAACAGCAAGGTGAATAAAATATCGAGTGAAATCTTTCTACAAATGTCACTTAGGCTCATCTCTTAACAGGCAAAAAACATAGCCAAAATGAATGCATTCATAATAACGGGTCGCTTTACGTTATCTATTGAGGCATATAATATTGCAAGCTGAACAGTTTTACACTAGAAGATTTTATAAAATAGTAACGTTAGTTTTAATGTTTGTAGCAGGCATGTTGTCACACAGTGCAAATAAGCTATTAGAAATTCCTCACAATCAAGACAAAAAGGAACATCCACTGGTTCAATTTACATATTTGACCTGTCTAACTAAGTTAAATACGTAAACAATACAACTAAGACTACGTCAGATCGCTGCAATTTTCTTGTCTCATATAGCTCTGCTCACGAAAAACTATTTGATTTTGTACTCAACAGTTGAACAAACGCGCAGAAGAACAAAGTATACTACTAACTTTTATGGCAAAAGATTCCGTCGTATCCCTCTGCGCACTGGCATTTAAAATGCCCTTTTTCGTCAACCACTCTTCTACCTCCCGGTTTTGAGCAGTTGTGTTTTACCAAACTGATATTCGTTCCATAAATATAGTTGGTACACTCTTCCTGTTCCGATGACAGATTAATTTCAGTTTCGACGCAACATTGAGTTCTATTTTCGAATGAACAATGCACCGGCGGTAACTGATTGCTCGGTTGTGTAAAAGGTGCTATACGCATTCGCGACGATGGTTTGCACGTACTACTCCAACTTGTCCATTGTGTATAATTATTTCTGCAGGTGCAATTGCATGTTGAACCATAATCGAATCTGCAACGCTGATACTTTTCTCTATCGGGAGGAGCTTTGGTGTAATAATAAGAAACACAGCGATTCAAGGCATGGTTAAAGTTGCAACCAAATGTACGGTTCCTCTCGCAGGGGTATGTCCCTTCATGACCGCAGGTAACAAGCGTATAATTAAAACCGGTGCAGTAATTTGCGTCAGTAAGATACAAATTTTTGTAATCCTTTTTAAGAAGTAGGCAAACGTAATGTTTCTCAACGTTTTGGAGGAAGAAATTCGCACGAAAGCTACTGCAATCCCGCTTGTAAAACATGATATGTTGAGCCGCCAGACGACTCGCCTTACACGCATTATATGCCTTTGGACTTTCTCCTTGAATAATTTTAGAACGATTGGATCTGCTGGCAACGCACGGAGAGTCAGATTCAGTACATATAAGAGCAAGTCCATGCATAATTCCCTCCCATTCACTTATAGGAGCAAATGGAATCACGCGCTCCTCTTCGTCGTCATCAGGTATCCAGGTCCAAAAGTAACCAACAGGAAACGTATCTTCACAGTACTTATCTACGCATTCTATCATATATTCCTGACCATATGGCAACTTCTGATTGCTCGTCACTGCCTTGCAATGCTGAATTTTGCTCACTGGGACTAAAGTGACACAACTTGTTAAATATTTGATCGTAGTCCATCGGTTCAAACCCCATTTGGCTGGACATTGTAAAAGTATTCCACAGTGAAATAATAATGTGTTACAAAAGGAGATGAAAAGAAGAGCTCTCGGATTCATTACCTGAAATGGCATCAAAGCAGACGTCATGTAAAGCCTTTTTATGTTGTCATAATTTTCTTGTCCCCATGAATGATTATTGAAGTTTCGGAACATACCCGTTATACTACGTCTCACCACGCAGGAAAATTCTCCAGTTAGCTTTTCCTGCTCTTCCGTAAACGTGAACTCTCTGTTTTCCTTAGGCTTAGACAAGGGCAGAACGGCGCAAACGCCATATACGATAGCAACTAAATGATGACGAGGGTGAGCACATGCTCAGCAAAAACGAACATGCATGTTTTTCTCAGGCAGTGGGACCATAACTGACAAGACCTCTCTGTCTTCTCATATTTCATTGAACTGTTGATTCAATTTCCTTCTTAGGTTCTAAGGACGATATGTCCAAAAATGGATGGTTTCTCCATAAAAGCTGTGGTCATCCACGTTTTACAACTGCGATGGCCCAAAGATGACAACTGCACGGGGTTAACATTTCCACATGATGACGTCAACTAATGAGCCGTCAAAGCTCCGCGATTATAAACACCTGAACTGTTTGCAATCGGTGAAATTAAACGTTCAGAAGAAAATCAACTTCGCTTGAATGTCGTACAACAATTGAATTATTGGAAAGAAATTCAATTTTTCACCTTAAAGGGCATCTACAATGGTCAACACAAATGATCTGTTCTTTTGTAGACCATTCACAGCTAGCTGCTACACTAACTGATCATTTACGCAGGGGCTATGGAACTCAAGGAACGGACAAGCATTATATCGTCACGCCGAACAGCACCTGCAGCTCTGGATGAAATCCATTGCTCAAAGAATGAAACAACAATTTTCAAATTAGAATTTTGGGGAAGAAAGCTGTAGCTTAACAATGGTACAATCGGAGAGATAAACCTCAGGAAGAAAATAGCGCTTTTATGAGGTTCAGAGAAGTTGCAAGATTTGGTACGGAAGAACGGGTTCACGGTGGAAATCCTTGAAACTAAACTATATGTAAGACGATCACGCTCTCCAGTAATGCTTTATGAACAAATACGGATGAAATCATATCCCGTTAATCAGTTGATGAGAAATAACAGCCTTTCATCCCATGGCGCTAAATTGGTTTTGTAAACTATTCTGCTCTCCACGAAAAACTTAACCCTTTAAAGTTGACCCCCCTCAGACAACCGAAAATGCGCAGTGTTCCCTAAGTGCAAACTACTTTTTGAAATAAACAAATATGAAAATCATACTTTCATAGCTCTGCCTGGAAAATAGCAAGAGATAACTACAATGAAAGAGCTGGACAATTACCTTCCTTGCTTATTCTTTCATTGAAATCACCGCTTTGAAATCGAAGAGAGAAAGCGGAAAGTGAACAAACGAAAGCTTCCGTTGCACTGTAAGAACGAGAGGGAGAGTAATTTACAAAAAGTTTAAAGTACGTTAATGATATTAACGCAATGTTTTGCTCCACACTGCTGCACTTCCGTGACAGTAAGAAGAACGGAAATACTGACGGCCTGACGACAAAACAAAAGTACCCGCCAATTATTTTATACGTTCGCAATACTATATCTCTCCGTTAACAAAGATTTTGCTCTAGAAAAATTTTCTTAACTAACTGAGCTAAATTGGAACTCAAATGGCAAAAAGAACAAACTCTCTAATAACGCACCCGTTAGAAAGGAAAGAAGAAAAGAAAAAAGAAAAATGAAGAATCTATTTTAATGTGTGTGCGGGCACGTACAACAAAGAGGGCAACGAGCGGCCGAGAAGAAAGAAGGAAAAGATCTGGAAAGAAGAAAGTTTAAAACCTGTCTGTTTTAAACAGACGGGTATATCGTTTGTATGCTCGTTGTTTCTCATTGTTAGTGCTCCCGCCGTCGTGGAAGGTCGGTTGGGTGCTCGCCGCAAAGTCTGACTGACTAGGTGGGACCAAAGCCTGACGGGTCAAGGATCGACCTGACGGCTGAGGTTCCCGCCACGGTCGGTCGGACGGAGCGGCTTGCTAACATAATGACCAACCCGACGGCGGCGCACTTAGCGCTGATGACGGGCCCCGGTGTGGCCCGAAAGCTCCGCGGGTTAAACGTTTGGAAATAAACGTTTTTTAACTAACGAACGGGTAGCAAAGCCGCAAAAAAATTTTGTATTCTGAAAAGAACAAACTGCCAATTTCGTTCTACAACTCAACGGTAGTAAAAGAAAATCAAGATTGCTTGTCGAACTGCATCGTTCATAAAGTTATTTGCCCTCGAATAAAGATTGGTCATACTTCGGCAATGACCAAAAGTATTTTTGCGTCACATTTCTACTGCTGGTCCTAACGATTGACCGATAAACACGGGACGTAATAGTACAACAGTGGCGGCCTAAATGGGAATTAGCAACGCGTGGAGTGACAAGTTCAAAGTTTTAACAGAAATACAACCCAGATTCAACTTTTCTACATTACATAAATATCCCAGTAGGGCATTCAACAAATTTGGTCAAGATGCATCCAAAGAGATGGTGCTCGGTTATCTTTAGTTATATTGTTAAATATTCATTGGGGTATTTCAAAAACGTAAACTATTACCTAATATTCAGTGTGTCTGCCATGTGGCCGCTGCAATGCGAAGATGACGTCGGAACAACACTTCTCCAATGGCTACTTTAACGCGCCCTGCGTGCTCCCAAAGCCAAAGCACTCTAAAAACGGAACACGCCATGTCCTGTACGAAAATGAAAAAAACACCATTTCCAAAACGCATCGTTCAATCTAGTGCTTTCTGGCCGAAACTGTTCAGAAGGCAGAAAAACGCTGGCATGATCTAAGAGCGCGTTTTTCACCACAGACGACAGTTGAGCTGTCACCAACTTGAAGGACTTGAACTGCTGCTTTAATAGGAAAATTTCTTCCGCAAAACCAACTCACCAGTGCAACAAATGAACTCCAGCGTATGGGAGCACTCTGATTAAAATTGACTCAGATGGAAATGAGAATAAGCTTAAGTAAATTCAAAATTTCTTGCTTATCCCATCTGCAACTATAATCATTGCTTCTTAGCGTTCGGGCGCGCCTAGGATAGACAAACAAATAAAGAGAAAGGCGAAATACTAAGCCAACCTTAGACTCTTCCGAAGAAACCTGAGCACTCGAATCAGCCAAAAACACAGGCAACACATAATCGTGCTTCGCAAGTTTTTTACTACTTTCTTCTGATGCCTTCCAACGTCTGGCGCGCAGAACACGTGCTTTTGCATGACTAGGACGCGTTGAACGTCTTCTTCTAACAGTTGATGTTCTGACTGCACCGCATTTCCGAAGTGAGCAACACGTATAAACTTCAAATAGCATTCCCGCGCGAATCTTGAAGAAAAAGAGAATATATTTTAATTAAAACAGATGGGTCAATTAGCCGAACGACCCAAATCATCTAACATAAGTTAAGAATGCAATCCTAATTCGCCAAAGCTATTAAGAGAACCTTATCAGCAATCTTGAAGTTAGATAAGAAATAAACAGTTCATGTAGCTTTGCCTTCTTCAGTTCTGTTCAAACTGTTTTGGCAAAGCAGTATCTGAGACGACAACAAAACGTATGGGAAAATCAATGCACTCCTCATAGAACTTGTTTCCTATACTGACGCTAAATGACAGCTCAACTCACTGTTCATCTCTCCCTAAAATGCTGCAGAGATATTCCTGCACTGAAGTTTAACTGCTGGAAGTTAGTAATCAATGATACATACCCAATAACGCTTCGGTATGATCAGCACAATAACAAAAACTGTCGCACATATGCAAACAGGTAGAACACTAGCATAAAGGCTAACTAAAAGAAACAAGATAATTACTCAACGAAGAATACAAAGGAGCTATGGAATTTTTACAATCACAGAATTCACCTATGTAACCACTGTGACATACACACTTTGTCTTTCCTTCAGTGAGATTGTGACAAACTCCGTGTCCACTACAACTATCCGCCTTGCAGTAGTCCATAGCTGCATTCATGTCAAAAAGCTAAAGCATTTTCGAGAGCATGAAACGTACCACTTACCATAGTCGCAACGGCGTCCTCCATAGGGCCACTGGCAATGACATCTAAACGTCCTAAGGGAAGTGATATTCTGACATACACCATTCGGTAAGCAAGTATCAATCCCACAGTATTCAGCTTCTTAAAATGAATAAACGAGTCATCTATTTAAAAAAGGTCAAAAAACCCCTACAGCGTTCATTTAAGCTTGCAAGAATTGACGGGATATATAAAATAGAAGAGAGCCAAGCTGCTCACCATATTCGCAATGGACACCGGTGTATTCGGATGCACACGTGCAAGCGTATTTTTCTTCTGACTTCCCGCATACACCACCGTTTTCACACTTCTGTCCATTATCACAAGTACGGTAAGCTGAACAGAAATAATCAAGTTTCATTTAAGTGTCATCTTCTTGAACAGCGTCTTAATGGTATACTTAAGAAATTTCGTAATGCACTGACACGTAGTCTGGTTAAAAGCAACGACTGTGCGGCGTTTAAACCTTCATAATTTGTATGGCAAACGCACAGAGGCTTCTAAATAGGTCTGCACCCATGGCCAAAATAATTGTAATACTTCAGAAGTGGCAGCACAGCTTAGCCTATTTTCTGCACATGCTATCTAATATAAATACAAACACGATGCTTGCTTTGTGAAAACGTTCGTACAGCACAGACGCGAATGTCCATTTTTCAAGCCTGCGCGCTTACGGCAAGAAAACAGTGATAGTAACGAAATGCGAACTTGCTGCGTGCTAATTATTGGCAAACTAAGCGAATTACGTGAGGCAGAAAAACGTTTTAAAAAGAACTCTATTGTAATGTAGAACAAAGACGCATTACAAAAGGCGTTATACTTTTGACGAAATGCTAGCTCAAAACGCGAAACTCACAATGTTCGCATTGGAAGCCTTTGAAACCCGGCGGGCACTCGCAGAAGTAGTAATGTCCATCGCTTGAACACGTACCACCATTCTTGCATGGTTCACTTAAGCAGTTAGGCGGTGCTGAAATATAAATGCTATCTCGCTACTAACGACGAAGGCAAAGAAAGCACTTAAGGAAAATTGTTTACAAACACTGCTTATAGTCTTTCACTAATGGGTAAACTGTTGCTTAAAATGAATGCATTCGCGCTGCCCACTCAATTCCCGTTCCGCGCACTGCTAGTTAGAATGAAATAACGTGGAAATTTTTACTGAAAAGCCATTCGCCGAAAGATTAATATCACAGTTATTGTTATCAGAGAAGGTATTGCCACATAGGAGAAACAACAGCTTAAACTTTCAGGAAAATAAGTAATCCCTATTAAACTAATTTGCTCATTTTGCCTATTTCACATAGCTAAAAACTTTAAACCAACAAAACGAGTAAGGCTAAGTCAGACGGTCGCAGCTGGAACTTCTACTTCTCTCGTATACGTCTACCATCGTAAAATCTTCTGATTACGTACTCAATCTTGGAAGAAGAACAGAGTAAACTACTGACCGTTTTGGCAAAAGATTCCTTCGTATCCCACTAAGCACTGGCATTTAAAATGGCCCTTTTCGTCAACTACTCTTTTGCCACCCGGTTGTGAGCAGTTATATTCGACCAAACTGATATTTGTTCCATAAATATAGTTGGTGCATTCTTCCACTTCGGACGATGGGTTAGTCTCAGTTTGGACGCAACACTGAGTTATATTTTCGAATGAACAATTCACCGGCGATAATTCCTCGCTCGGTTGTGCAAAAGGTGCTATACGCATTCGCGACGTTGGTTTGCACGTACTACTCCAACTCGTCCATTGTGTATAACTATCACTGCAGGTGCAATTACATGTTGAACCATAGTCGAATGTACAACGCTGATGGCTTTCCCTATCAGGAGCGGCTTTGGTGTAGTAATAGGAAACACAAAGATTCAAGTCTTTGTTGTAGTTGCAACCAACCTTGCGCTTCTTCTCGCACTCAAATGCATCTTCGTGGCCACAGGTGAAAAATTTATGCGGCAAAGCGTTGCAGTAGTTTGCCTTGGTGAAATACAAAAAACGAAACTTTCTTTCAAGAGTCAGGCAAACGTAGTGTGCGTCAACGTTGCTATGAAAGAATGATGAACGAAAACCGCCGCAATGACGCCTGTAATAAACGTATCGATGATACGTACTATTGAACTGTCGAACTCCGTAACAGAAACCATACGTGTATGCATCACTTCCTTGAATATTTATCGAACGGTTAGACCTTTTAATAACGCAAGGATCGTTATTCGTTGTATTATTTGTCCCTGCAGTACATATCAGAGCAGCTCCGTGAAAAACTTGCTTCCAATCAACTGAAATTAAACTTATTCTTTTCTTCTCTTCCTCATAGTCCGGCAACCAAGACCAAAAGTAACCAACAGGAAACTTATCTTCACAATATTTGTCTGCGCATTCCATCGTAAAGTTCTGACCATGAAGCAATTCGTCGTTCGACGTTCCCTGTGCGCAATGGTCAAGTTTGCTCAGTGGTACCAAAGTGACGCAACTATTCAAGTATTTCATTGTGGTCCATCCGTACGGATCCCATTTGGTTGGGCATTCTAACGTGCTTCCGTGAGGAAATATTAATACATGACAAATGGAGAGGAAGAGCAAATTCTTCAGTTTCATACCATGAAATCGTATCAAAAGTGATCACGCATAACAGCCTCGACTTCTTGGCGCGTACGTCTATTTACTCACGCCTCTTGTCTTGCCGGTTCTGCCACACAGCACCTTATTGTAAAGTTTTCTGACTATCCTATTCCTCCCTTCCCGGAGCATAAATCTCTAAACGTAACAATTAGATTTTCTCTAAAGTTTAAGGTATGGGCATAGCAGGATAAGTGTCGTGCTCTCCACTAACGGCTGAACACAGCAGCTTAACAAAAAGTAACCTGCGCTTCTCAGAGTGTGGAGCGCATGACCTGCAAGATTCTATTATTTCTTTACACTTCATTGAGTTGTATTTTTGTTTCATCCTAGATGGAAGTGAAGCTGTAAATAAGAAAGATTAGTTTTCCTGTTTAAGTTGAAAGCGTGCATTGTCCCAAAGGTGACTCGCTTGAGAAATGATAAATTATGATGAAGATAAACTCAAAATGAAAATGGTAAGACAAACTGACCGTCCGTGAGGAAACATTCAGTTTTTCGTATGTGGAACACCTAACATATGCGAGGGAAATGGAAAACCATTCTGCACGTTCATTACAGCCAGCCGTTGGACTAACTGATTATTTAAGCGTTGAGAATAGAACTTGAATACTCATGTCAAAGCGTTTTGCAACACATCAAAACGCTGAAGGAAGCGTACCGCTCAGGATGAAATCTATTCTTGAGACAATGAAATAAAAACACTTAATTTACGTTTTCGAGAAAGATACCTACAGCATGACAATGGCACAAGCTGAGAAGATAAACCTTAAGAATAATATAGCTCTTTTATGGGGTTCAGAGAAGTTCCAAAATTTGGCACGTAAGAACAAGTTCACGGTGCAAATTCTTGAAACTAAACCATATACAACACGAAACACGAACATGCTCTCTAGTAATGTTTTACGAAGAGGCGCAAATGAAATCTTATCCTGTTAATTAGTAACTGAGAAAGAAAAGTCTTTCGAATGATGACCCAAACAGGTTTTCTAAACGTTTCCCATTCCGCTGGCAACTTAATGCTTAAGAACAAATTTTCAAAGGACTCCTAAAAATGATAGTTTTTTTTAAAACATAAACTATTTTTCAAAAAAAAGACAACTGCAGCAAAGTATACATTTCCAGCTGTACTTGGAATGTATCAATAGGTCGCAATAAGAAAAAACTGAGAAATTACCTTGCTTGTTTATGTTAACAGTGCGCTTTATAACAAAGAAAGTAGAGAAAGTTGAGCAAGCGAAAGCCTCGACTACACTGTAAGGTTGAGAGCGAGTAATTTACAAAAAGTTTAAAGTACGTTAATCATATTAACGCAACGCTGCGCCCCACAGCGCTGCACTTAAATGCTTGACGGCAATCTTAACGTCCTCTAAAGATATCGAGAAACGCCTAGCAACCGCATCACTTTCTTCATAAGTTCTTTGATTATGGAAATTTTTATAATTAGCATATAGAGCAATGGTGACCTGCTGGTTCCAAGCAGCACGATTTACTGTCTCTGAGTTATTGCCAAGACATTTGACATCTACATTAGCTGACAACATTGCATAGCGTACATACATGCCGTCACTTTCGAACCTCAAAAATAGAAAGAAAAGTTTTTGGTAACTGTTAAACAATTGGAACAAAGCAAAAACGACGCCCTCATATAATATCAGACCGGCAGAGAGAGAGGTGCGTCAGACAAAGGGAATTCAGAAAGCATTTTCGAAAAAAGATGTAAACGCATTAAAACATACTGAAAAGCGCTGCCGCAAGTAAGCAGTAAAGAGATAATCCCAGAAAAGGCTACGTTATTACGCATTCTACCAGCACGCGTCTTCAAACAGTTCAGCGAAAACTGTTAAGTCACTATTACCACAACGCTGATAAAACGTGCATTTTCAAACAACGAAATTCTTCGTTTTTCCATGAACTTTATCACCTGCAAAAGTTCTTGAAATAGAACAGCAGCGGCACGCTATAACGCTCTCAAAAATTTACATACTTAACTCCACCTACGGAACAAAATTTTATTGTTCCAAAATTGTCCCATTATAACAATTACTACATTACTGATCATTATAACGGAGCACTTCTGCAAAAACAAAAGTTTATACTGTAAGTGGGGTCCTCTTTACCTGTACAACAAAGCTATGCTCTCAAAACTTTATTCCATTACTATATAACAAAAACCACAACATCAATTACTGCTCAGAAAACGAAAAACTTGTGAAAAACGTTCTTGCAAGGCTATGAACGAAGATGAAACACATCTTGTCAGACAACCAAAGCTCCTTCATATCGCATTCCTACTCCTCCAAATAACATAAAGGAAATGATAGTTCAACAATGACCGCCTTAAGCGACGTTCGCGCAATCTAAATTAGTAGAGTCCGACAAAATGTCACGTGTATTTCTATATTTAAAATTGCAGGGATACTATTCCCTGAGTTAAACGTTTCTACGTAATAAGCTGGCTAAGTAGAAGACCCTAAAGACTTAAGGGATGACACATCTACTGAAATGCTGGATGATTATCTGTAACAGTACTGTTAAAAATTGATTTTGTTTCAAATATGAAAAGTAGAGGAATGAATACCTGAAGTTCAACTTCTCCGGCATGTTGTCATTGAAAAAGCAGACATTCTTCTCGAACCAACATTTCCGCAATCCGAACTTCAGCGAGTTGCCCAAAACCAACGTACCCTAAAAATGCAAAGCACCAGAGCGTGTACCAAAGAAAATAAAACGCAACAAAAATCCCTGCAGCCGTTATTTTCAGCAACATTTTTTTGGAGAAACTGTTGGAAAGTAAAAACAACTATGTTATTAAGTTTTCCAGTGTTATCACTGATGACAACTGAACTGTCACCGACGAAGAAAAACTGCTATTTTATTGAAGGAACATTTTCTGAAAAAGCGGGTTCCTCCATTGCAATACATATAGTGCAGCCAAGAGGTGCACTTTACTCGCTCTCTCAGATCGAAATTTGCATAATCGGAAGGGACTTTTCCATTTTTTGGTTATGCCATTTGCGACAATGAACGTCACTTTTTTTCATCCTGAAACACAACTTCTAAATAGTCAAATGTAAATGAAGGCGACAGACCAATGTTGGCTTAGCACTTCCCGCAGTAATCTGCGAAACTGAACTGGAGCTAAACACAGGCAACACATAATCAGGTTTCGGACGTTTTTTCTTTGGTTCTTCAGGAGAGGTCGGAGACGTGACTGGCTTGGCTTGTTGTACAGATGAACGTAGAGAACGCGACGTTCTTCTCGCCGCCGCTTTTGCCGTTAAAGCTTTTTTCTGAGAAAAGCATTATAAAGAATCCCGAAAGACGAACGAATTGACCAAATGAAATAAGTAGAACATTTTTCTACTGAGACTGCGTACTGAATTAAGAAAATGAGCCGTACCATCAAACGTAGGGCCGAAACGCAACTGTGATTCAGCAAATCGGTCAGAATGAACCTTACGATTAATCTTGAAGTACAATAAAAAATAATACGGACCCTAAAGCGTCGCTCTCTTATTTACTTGTGTTTTGATTACTTTAAAAAAATTATGTTAAAAAATGTGTTAATTTCTGTAGAAATCGCACCTATAGATGCATAAAGTTCAGACGACTCAGTTTTACCAACAAACGAGAAAGTAACAATCGATGCAGTCCTTATAAGACTTTTCTGTTATCGCGTTCTCAAGTGACTATTCATTGGACCTTCTGACCATTATTATCAGGTTGCGCAGATGGTCTGCTGCCCAAAATCAACTTCCAAGAAACGACAATACAAGAAGTAGTGAGATTTACCTTGCGGCGTTTCCGTAAGATTAACAGTCCACCCAAGATCAAGACAACCACGCATATGCAAACAGGTATAATGCTGAGATAAAGGCTAACTGAAACAAGGGAATAAATATTCAAGAAAAACTCATTCGAGCTATGGATCTATTACAAGCGCACGATTTGCCAACATAACCTCTGTAACAAACGCACTTTGTCCTTCCCCGGGTGAGATTGTGGCACACTCCATGTCCATTACAACTATCCGCCGTGCAATAGTTGACAGCTGTATGCATTTCAAAAAGCTAAAGCATCTTTAAGTACAATACAGACGCACTCACCATAATCACAATGACGTCCGCCGTAGGGCTTTTGACAATGACATCTAAACGTCCTAAGGGAAGTGATATTCTGACATACACCATTCGGTAAGCAGGTATCCTTTGTACAATATTTAGCTTCTGAAAACGAAATTGCTAGCCTGTTGTGAAAAGTTGACATTGCAACTACAGCGTACGTATGAAGACGCAGTAATTGACGGGATGGATAAAATAGAAGAGAATCCTTCTGCTCACCGTATTCGCAGTGAACGCCAGTATATTCTGACGTACACCCGCAAACGTGTGTGTCGTGTGATTTTCTGCATACTCCTCTGTTTAGGCATTCCTCTCCTTTGTCACAGCCTTTGTATTCTAAGCAAAAAAACATTTTAATGAAGCACTTGCTGTCAGCCTTCAGTGGCATCATGCGTAAGGCAAGATAAATGGTTATGTGAGAGAGAGGGCAATGCTTTAAAACGTACTTCTGTATTAACGAATAAGTACGTCACACTTCTACCTGCTACAACGTCGCTACTACTGACAGAGATTTGGATATCTTAAGAAGCTGCAGAAGCCTATAGTAAACACTGCCCACAGGTTGAATTAATTAGCAATACTAGCGCAATGCTCACATGCAAAACAACAGCAAGCAAACCGCCAACATTCCTAACGACGCAACCTGCATGATTCCATTCCTACTTTCCTTCGTACATACAACTTGAGAATAATCAATCATCACGTGCAAGCTAAGGTCTCTTCTTATGCTGACATGCATGAAAGTAAGAGGTAGATATACAAAAGTTTAAAAATAATTGCACAAGATGCAAGCAACGCAACACACAAAAGCACTACACGATGCAACACAGTTTGCCATTGAAAAGGTAGTTTAAAAAATGACACCTACGTTGTTCACATTGGAATCCTTTGAAACCTGGCTTGCAGGCGCATAAATAAAGTTCTCCATCGCCTGTGCACGTGCCTCCATTCTTGCACGGTTTGCTTACGCAGGAACGAGGTTCTAAAACATAAATGCTCAAAACAACACCACTATATCTCTACTAAGCACGAAGGCGAACAAAACGTTGAATAAAAGCTCTTTGCACACATTACTTGAGCCTATTTTGTAACTGGGAAATCTTTAGGCAAAACAAATGCTTCCACGTTGCCTTTTCAATTCCAACATTTGACTGCTGCGTAAACAAACACTAACGCGAACAGCATAATTGAGTGAGCTAACATTTATGCTATCTTTACGGCTGGTTGCAAGGTGATTTTTACTTAAGAGAAAAGCTATTTAAAATTTCGTCATAATGAAAAATATCAAGAACGTTTACTGCGCAAATTTACATATTTAGCTTATTTCGCATGGTTAAATATTTAAACGATAAGAATAAAGCTTCGTCGGCTATGTGAGAATTTCATTTATCCGATAAAGCTCTGCTGACTTAATTGAACCTATTTGATACTTATGCAACGGGAAAAGCAAGAAACAGATTATAGCACTAACCGTCTTGGCACAAGATTCCACCGTATCCCCCTGAGCACTGGCATTTGTAATGCCCCTTTTCGTCAACGATTCTGGTGCCATACGGTCTTGAGCAATTATGTTTAACCAAACTGACACTCGTTCCATAAATGTAGTTGGTACACTTTTCCAGTTCCGATGACAAATTATCTTCAGTTTGGACGCAACACTGAGTTCTATTTTCGAATGAACAATGCACCGGTGATAATTCCTCGCTCGGTTGTGCAAAAGGTGCTATACGCATTCGCGACGATGGTTTGCACGTACTACTCCAACTTGTCCATTGTGTATAATTATTTCTGCAGGTGCAATTGCATGTTGAACCATAATCGATTGTGCAACGCTGATACTTTTCTCTGTCAGGAGCAGCTTTGGTGTAATAATAAGAAACACAACGATTCAAGTCTTTGTTGAAATTACAACCAAACGTGCGTTTTTTCTCGCAGGGGTATGTTCCTTCATGACCACAGGTAAAAAACGTATAGTTCATGCGGTTGCAGTACTTTCCGTAAGTCATTCGCAAACGACCACCTTGGAATTTGAGAGATGAGCAAATGTAATGCTTGTCGACGTTTTGGTTTAAGGAATGCATAAAAAACCCTTGACAACTACGTTGGCTGGTAGTCTCCGTACCTGGAACGCCGTAACAGTCTTCGTACTCGTGTAAATTGTTTCCTTGAATATGAATGGAACGATTGGATCTTTCAGTAATGCACGGATAATGACTTCCATTATTTTCTGCAGGTCTTGTGCATACAAATGCAGCTCCATGCAGAGTGAACCAAAATTCAGACATCAGGCGCTGAAAGTCTCTCTTCTCTTCCTGTTCGTTAGGTATCCAAGTCCAAAAGTAGCCAAAAGGAAAGTGATCGTCACAGTATTTGTCTATGCACTCTATCGGATACTTTTGGCCATGTATCAATCTCTCCGTAGGTGTTTCCCGTGCGCAGTGCTCAATTTCGCTCAGAGGGACAAGGGTTAGACAACTTGTCAAATATTTCACCGTAGGCCATTTAGCTGAACCCCATTTCGATGGACATTCTAGTGCAGTTGCATAATGAAGTATTAAATTATTACAAATGGAGATGAGAAGCAGATCATTCAGTTTCATAACCTGAAATTGTATCAATGCAGACGTCAGAAAAGTTTATGGCAGCCTGAAATAGTAGATCATTAATAAGAGATGCTATTCATCAAAGCATAATTTTGTACAATGGATCCCGTTAATTTCCGATGAAGGCAACTTTACTTGAAAACCTTCATCAGGTCATCAGCTCGAAATGATAACGCCATAAAAGCTTCCGCTTTGAGACCCAGCAGCGTCTGAAGGTAGGAAGAGACTTTAAGGAAAAGCGAAGTCGACTTTTGCAAGTAGTTAGAAGGAAACGAAAATAGAATAGAATAGCATAGGGCGCAGTTGAAACAGTACACATTGGGTAAAGTGCTCCAATCACCTTTGCATTAAAATGGAGCAATTAACTTTGCAGCTAGGAACCAACTGGCTTTTCTGAAGCGTGAAATTAATGCTTTCCACCGACGGACCAATGGTGAAAAATATGTTTTCTAACTGCCATTCAAAATGGCAAAGTCTTATTCACACAGCTAGCTGTTTTTGGAAAAGGATTTGCCGTGTAAGGAACATTATAAGAAATAGTATCTTCATAGCTGTATTTGGAGACAACCAACATGTATCTACAATGAAAATACTGAAACTTACCTTCGTTGTTTATGTTTTCACTAATAACATGCGGTTTCAATCAGAGAAAGACAGCGGAAATTCAGCAAAAGAAGACCAGTTTTACATTGCAAAAATGAGCCCGAACTGGCGACTGAAACTTTAAAGCGCAACATTCTGCTTCAAACTGATGCACTTTCGTAACAGTACTAAGGATATAAACAGTGAAAGCTTGACGACAACATAAACGCTTCTCATTAGTAACCCTATAATTTCAAGCTATCATGTCATTTGTTTTGTAAGCTCTTTAGCTATGGACGGTGAGCACAACATTTAGCACTGACATATCTGAACCGAAATCTAAACCATGCGCTCACACAATAGGCAAAAATAAATCTGATGCGAATAAATATGTCCATTTTCAGACATCAAAAACAAAGGCGCTTTTGAAAGCCCTGAAACTACTAAGCTAGCCACGGATTCAACCTATAAATGGTATAATGCGAAAATCAGGCCAGCAGAGCGATAGGAACGTCAAATAAAGCCATTTAAAAAGATAGCGCTCAGACAGGACAATTACCAAGCTGAGCATACAGCAAAGCATAGCCACAAAGAGCGTATAATCACAAATCAGCTAACTTTAGCGTGAAAATTCAGCTGCGCGCCTAATCGAATAAATGAGCAAAAATAGCTATGCCACTTGCAATGCAATCGTAAGAAAACTTTTATTTCAAAGCAACGAACCCCGTTGTTTATATGACATTTTTATTTACTTGCGATCCTTTCGCAAAAAACGTAACAATGACAAAATTAATGGCAGATCAATTTGATCGTGAGCGAACACGTTTGTGCGCAACCAAATAAATCGCAAAGAAGAATCAAGATTCTGTTTCGAAGTTGAGCACTAAGAGACTTGTTACTTGCCTTCCAATAAAGAATGAACACTTCCCGTCAAAGACCAAAGGCACTTTCGCATCGCATTTCTATTCTCCTTTCTAACTGTTAGTAGATAACGTACAGTCTTTGCCAGAATCGACACTCACACTGTCTTAATTTAAGAGTCCAAACAGAATGCCACGTGTATTTCTACGTTGCAATTCTTAACGCAAGTGTATGGTGCAGTCAGTTTTTTTACTTAATGAAACCAGCTCAGCAAAAGGCTAATAATAACCTTAGGGATGACATTACCACACACACGCGCGCTGCTTGATTATCTTTAACCATACTGTTAAAGGATCATTAGCATATTTCAAAAACATGAAAAGTTAACGCGTACCTTAATTTCAGCTTCACAACACTTGGACGTTGAAAGGATAGACATTCTTCAATAACGAAAGCTTCTCCAATGCAAGCTCTTATGGGGAGCGTACAGTCATCAAATTAAAGCGCCCTAAAAAGCAAGGCGTCAAACTGTGTACCAGAAAAGTAAAAGATAGCCAATTTTAACAAGAGTCATTCGTTGCAAAACTCTGCTCTAGAAACTGCTTAGAAGGCAGAACAGCTATGCTATTGTTTAACTGTGCCAGTGTCACCACTAACAATTGAACTTTCAGCAGTTCGAAGGAGGGAAATTGCCATTTTACTAAAAAATCATTTTCTGAAAAAAGGGGTTCCACCATTGCAATAAATATATATTGCAGCCTATAGGTGCACTTTAATTAAAGCCCTTTTAGATGGAAGTGAGCATAATCTCAAGCAACTTGTCTATTTCTTGGTTGCGCCGTTCGCAGCAATCATCATCACTTCTTTGCACCCTGAAACACAACTAATAAACAATCAAGCAGAAAGCAATGCGATGAACTGATGTTACGGTAGCCCTTCTGGCAGCCTTCTTCGATGTTGAATTAGAGTTATATTGGGGTAGCTCATAGTCGTGAGCAGTAGTTTTTCTCCTTGCTCCTTTAGGAGCCTTCCAACGTGATCCACGTGCCGCTTTTGCTTTGGCTGAACGTGAAGAACTTGACGCTGTCAGTTTCCCTCTTGTCTTTATACAACTTTTCTAAAGCATGCAACATATGCAAACTTGAAAGACTATTCCCGCCCAAATCAACCAGAACAAAAGGACACATTTTGAATAAACCAGATCGCTCAATTAGCCGAACGAACCACATCATCTAAACTAGGTTAAGAATACAATCCTAATTTAAAGAAGCTATCAAGGGAAATCTTATCAACAAAAAGTTAGATAAACAAATAAAACGATTCATGTAGCTTTGCCGTCTTCAGTTCTATTCAAACTGCTTTTGCAAGGCAGTTTCTGTCGCCTACAAAAAAGTATGCGAAAATCAATGCACTCCTCACAGAACTTCTTTCCTATCCTGACGTTAAATGACAACTGAACTCACTGTTCATCTATCCTTAAAATGCTGCAGAGATATTCCACCACTGAAGTTTAACTGCTGGAAATTAGTAATCAATGATACATACCCTACGACGTTTCCGTAAGATCATCACAACAATGAAGACAGCTGCACATATAGAAACAGGTAGAATAGCGACGTAAAGACTGACTGAAACAAAAGAAATAATAACTCAATAAAAAACGCAAACGAACTGTAAAATTCTTACAGTTGCAGAAGCTGCCAACATAGCCGGTGTAACAGAGACACTTGATCTTGCCCGTAGTGAGATTAAGACAAACTCCGTGTCGACTACAACTGTCCGCCTTGCAATACTCAACAGCTGCATGCAATATATGGGACAGATTAAGCAACTTTGAAAGCATCTTCGAAACGCTTACTATAGTGGCAATTGCGACCTGCGTACGGCAGTCGGCAATGACATCTATACGTCCCAAGGGAAGTAATATTCTGACATGCACCATTCGGTAAGCAAGTGCCTTTTTCACAGTAGTTGGCTTCTTAAAATGAAATTAAAGAGTCACCCCTTTGCAAAAAAGGCAACAAAGCTATTAGAGCCCGCTAAGGGAATCATTCTGCTCACCATATTCGCAGTGCAGTCCGGTGTATTCAGACGAACAGTTGCAAGCATATGTTTCTTGCGACTTTGTGCAAACTCCACCGTTTTCGCACTTTTGTCCTTTGCCGCAAGTTTCGTAAGCTGAGCGAAAGTAAACACACTGCAGTTAGTGTTTTAGGTAAGGTACACGATTCTGCAAATTTACGCACCGCATTAAAACGCAATCTGGTTGTAAGGACCTTATGTATCTGCGTATGGTGGGACCCATTGCCTAACAAGGTTTGCACCCCCGTGTTTCCAGGGTGCACCCTTGACTCATCTTCAGCGTTAAAGCTTAACGCAGGCTATTCGTTTACGGGAATCTCCAGTCTGATCTCCGCATTTAGAATAGTGAGACGCTGCCTGCAGCTGCGTTCCACTCTCTTGCATGATGCTATATCTATCATCCGACGGTGATTAATTCTACATTATTCTTATTAATCAGGTTTACTCCTAAACTGCATAAATAAAGTTCTCATCCACCGTTTTCTGAACGCTGAAAGCGTCGTCCATAAGGCGGTAAAAGCTGACAATTCCGTCATGTCAGACGAAGGATCGGTAGGTGTATTCCAGGCGAATATTAACAATAGAAAGTACGTGAGGAGGGCGCTGGTGCACACGTTATTGGTAAGGTTTTAACCAAACTGAGCAAATCCCAGCGTAGACTGCATCAAGCATCCCATACTAGCCGCTGAGCAAAAAGCGGACACCTGCAGTATCAATGGTGTAAGCAGGTTAAGCTTCTCCAATTCTAGGGCAATGCAGTTCACAGTCACTACTACAACTCCATACCAATACTGGTTACACTGTCAGAAATGCGCTAAAGTGGGCTCAAGCATCGTGCAGCAAAGCTAATTGCGCATATTAGCGAAGGAATGCGCAAGCACCGCTGCAATAAGACGAAAATGCACGTCCAACGGGATAAGCCGTTGAAATGTGCATGCTTCGTTGATTTTCAGAATTACGATGGTCATGAAATATGGAAGGTCTAACGTAGGTCTTAAATTTCCATGGGCGCAGCAAGTCCTCAAACAATTGTAGAAAAAGCGACAACGACCTGCTGCAGATGCGACGACCTGCCTATTTGAGCTTAAAGTCAAACTTTAGTTACTGCCAGGACAAGGTCATATAGAGTAGGTCTACTACACGGGGTACCCAAAGCATAGATAACTGAAGCACTAATTTTGACCTAATTTAGCAAGGGTGCAGCACGTACAGAAAGTTACGTTAAGTCTTGGAAACCATTTTATAACTTTTTGTGGTTACACCGAAAATGAGCAAACTCTTAGAACCAGATATTGCTCCGCAGAGACCGGCCTGCACACATAGTCAAGTATTGCGAAGTTTAACGAACGGCTACTTAAGCCGTCTCTCTGAGCTAAAACTGGAAAAGCAAAGCTGCAGCAGGCATCTCGGGAAAGCGAATGCTGTAACGATTACACAAGCAACACGATGAGCGCGACGGGAAAGTTGGAATGGTAATCTTCTGAGGAAACGAATGGACACAACTTTCTACGCAGTCTACAGTTGCATCCGGCACTTAAGATGACCCTCATTCCGAAGCCTATTTCCCGGCACTGAAAAGCCACCTTGCGTTTCGACGCATATGGCAGGGAGCCTTTTCACCTTCATAAGTTATACAGAAAATATACAGAGCTTCGTTGAAACGTCGGCTCTCATCATCAGGGACTTTCTAATGCTCGAACAGCAGCAGCATCGCTTAGTATTTTTTTCACCTATTAGCTAACAGACATGCTCATTTAGCTGTAACAAAATCTCAAATAAATCGTAAAATCTAGCAAAGAGAAAAGTCACGTCATTTTTAAACCTTTCCTGCATGCAACCTTGATGTGATTACGAAGTGTAAGCTAAGAACTGTCCGCATGTTGATAGGCAACAAAGTAGACGGCGAACAGACAAGTTTCAAAATCAATTGAGCAAGATAAAAGTGCACAACGGAAAGCGAGTTAGTTTCCCAACAAAAAGTGAAACCTACGCTGTTCGCATTGGAATCCTTTGAAACCTGGCTTGCAGGCGCATAAATAAAATTTTCCATCACTTGTGCACGTGCCTCCATTCTTGCAGGGTTTGCTTAGGCAGGGACGAGGTGCTAAAACATAAATGCTCAAAACAACACTACTATCTCTCTACTAAGCACGAAGGCGAACAAATCGTTGAATAAAGGCTCTTTGCACACATTACTTGAGCCTATTTTGTAACTGGGAAACCTTTAGGCAAAACAAAAGCTTTCACGTTGCCTTTTTAATTTCAATATTTGACAGCTGCGTAAACATACACTAACGCGAACAGCATAATTGAGTAAGCTAACATTTATGCTATCTTTACGGCTGGTTGCAATGTGATTTTCACTTAAGAGAAAAGCTATTTAAAATTTCGTCATAATGAAAAATATCAAGAACGTTTACTGCGCAAATTTACATATTTAGCTTATTTCGCATGGTTAAATATTTAAACCATAAGAATAAAGCTTCGTCGGCTATGTGAAAATTTCATTTATCTGATAAACCTCTGCTGACTTAATTGAACCTATTGGATGCTTATGCAATGGGAAAAGCAAGAAACAGATTATAGCACTAACCGTCTTGGCACAAGACTCCACCGTATCCCTCTGCGCATTGGCATTTAAAATGCCCGTTTTCGTCAACCACTCTTCTACCTCCCGGTTTTGAGCAGTTGTGTTTTACCAAACTGATATTTGTTCCATAAATATAGTTGGTGCATTCTTCCAGTTCGGACGACGGGTTAGTCTCAGTTTGGACGCAACACTGAGTTTTATTTTCGAATGAACAATGCACCGGTGATAGTTCGTCGTTCGGTTGTACAATAGGTGCTATACGCATTCGTGTCGATGGTTTGCACGTACTACTCCAACTCGTCCATTGTGTGTAACTATCACTGCAGGTGCAATTGCACGTTGAACCATAGTCGAATGTACAACGCTGATATTTTTCTCTATCGGGAGGAGCTTTGGTGTAATAATAAGAAACACAGCGATTCAAGTCATGGTTAAAGTTGCAACCAAACGTGCGGTTCCTATCGCAAGGGAATGCTCCTTCATGACCGCAGGTAACATATTTATACTTAATATCAGTGCAGTACCCTGATTTAGTGAAATACAAACCACCAGATTCTGCGGTAATTACCATGCAAACGTAATGTTCGTAAACGTCCTTGCGGAAGTAAGACGACGGAAACCCGCGACAGCTAACGCTATGAAGTTTGAACCAACTTCTGGTCTGTCGATAGACATAACAGCCACTGTACACATCTTCATTCCTTCCTTGAATTTTGATTGAACGATTGGATCTTTGTATAACGCAGGGATCTTCATTGGTGCTATTATCTGCTGATCGAGTACATTTAAGAATAGCTCCATGTAAAGCTAATGACCATTCGAACCAGTACGATTGAAATACTAGCAGCTCTTCGTCTACGTTAGGTATCCAAGTCCAAAGGTAACCAACAGGCAACTTATCGCTGCAATATTTGTCCATGCACTCGATCGCGTATTTTTGACCAAACGACCTGGAGTCGTTGGTGTTTTTCTGAATGCAATGCTCAACTTCGCTTATTGGGACTGCAGTGACACAACTTGTTAAATATTTGAATGTTTTCCATTTGTACGGACCCCATTTTTTTGGACATTCAAGAGCCGTTCCACAGTGAAGTATTAATTCATTACAAATGGAGATGAAAAGTAGATCTTTCAGTTTCATCGGCAACAGTTTCTAAAACGGGGCCAATGGAGACGTGCGATAAATTAAGGGTAGAAATTCATATTGGCTGTTATCCACTGGAGCGTAATTGAACACAATGTGCTCTGGTCGTTTCCTATAGAAACCCTTCTTAGTTGAAAAGTTGCGCCACTGCGTCAGGTCGAAACAATAATGCTGTATAAAGGCCCTGTGATTAGGAATGCGCAGTTGTAAATCTGAGAACACAGTTTAAGTAGAAAATAAAACCATTTCTGGAACTAATTTCAAGGAAACGAAACTGAAAAAAGTAAGATAAGGTATACATTGACTAACGCAAATCAACCATCGTTGTCCTTAGGTAAACCGGTTGGTATGAAGGAAACTTAAACATCAGCTTTTCTCCGGCAAATCATATCATGGAAACAGTAGTGTTTTATCGCGGCTCTTCGATTCGACGTAGTATTCTGTACAAAGAAAGCTGTTTTCTGAGAAACACATTTCTCCAAATGGAACTATATAGGAGATTAGACGTTCAAAACCTTATCGAGAAAACGCCAGTAGACAGCTACAATGAAGATAGAAGAGAATTACCTGCGTTGTTTTAGTTTTCACTAAAACAGTGCGCTATAGATCAAAGAAAAAAGAAAACTCAGCAAACAAAGCCCAGCATTTCACGCTATTAAGGATAGCGAGTTGCTGACAATAACTTTAAAGTGCATTAATAATAATAACACAACCTTCCGCTTCAAAGTGCTGCTATTTCGTATGGCAACAGAAACGGACTAGAATGTTGTCATACTACCATATCACTTCTTTCGTAAAGCTTTTAGTTATGGAAAGCCAACATAAGTTCACAGTGACGCTGCTGCTAAAAGACATGACAGCCTAAATCAAAGACAGCAGGCTAAATCGTTAGCTGACGCATATAAACGTTTACATTCAGGCTTGAAATATAAAACCGGCTTTGAGAGTTGTTAAGCTATTAAGACAAGCCAGAAATGCAGCTTTGTAAATGGTCTAATACAGGTCAGACTAAAGCATTTGAGAAGAGCCGTAACCCAGTCAACCATATAGGAGAGCATAGCCGCAATTTAAAAACAAATAAATAACGTCAAATGTACAGAGATTGCCATAGATAGTCCTTACTGCGCTTTCGCGAAGAGATCAGCGAAACCGGCTTGAACGCACCTACTACAATGTTGTGAAAGCTTTCATTTCGAAACGACGTGTTCATTTGATTTTTCAATGCCTTCATTTCTTGCAAAGCATTCGAAACAGACGCACAAATGGTCTATTCAAGAGCCGACGATCGAAAGCGACAGTTTCGAAAGCTTTGAAAAAACTATGCTTGTTGGGAAGACTGGAAGTTTCATTTATTGGGAATGAAAACATACTAACCGTTTACTAACGAATGCCTTACAGATATACATAATTTACTTGGCTACATTGGAACACAAATGCTAGAACCAGTGAAGTGTCAATTCGAAGTTGAGCGCTAAGAAATCATAACTCTTCAAGTAAATATCGAAAAAATTTCGTTAAAAGCCAAAAGTATATTCACAACGCATTCCTTTTCCTGTCGTAGTCGTTAATAGATAACGTAGAGAAAAGGAACGCTAAATATTGACAGTAGTCAACTTTTCTGTGTAATACAGATGGCTCAGCAAAAGATTGAAATAGCTTGAATGATGATCCACCCGCAGAGACGATGCTTGATTATCTTTAATCTTACTGTGATAGGTTCATTATTTTAAAGATGTGAAAAGTAGAGGAATACCTAAAAATCAGCTTGTCCGGCATCTGATCTCTGAAAGTACAGACATTCAACAGGAAGCGTCACTTCGTCAATGGGTTGCCACACTAAAAAAATGAATGGCACTGAATCATATATTGAAACTTTTAAAAAGTTACTAATTCCAGCAGGCGACGTTCCTTGTACTGTTGCGCGGCGGGAATTCGTCAGAGGTTGAAAAAATGATAATTTCTAAAATATAGCTTTTTGGTACGCGAGTATGAGTTTTCATGTTTCTTCTTACGGAATCTGTCCAGTTAATTTTCAAAATTTTACATAAGATCCCGTTGCTTTCGGGCCGCTCGTGACCTGTCCTCAAATGAAATAAAATTAATGTAATTAGAAGGAGCGAATTCTCCGTTCAATCGTTTTTAACGGTTTCAAACAGTGTTTTAAAGTCTTTTTTTTGAGTTTTCTCTGCCTGCCAACTCACTGTGTTACTTGTTGCCTCTGTTTTGAACCAGCTGTGGTGAAACACGTGGCACACTGTGACGAGCACCTCCAACTAAAAGTCTTATGCTATGAAAATAACGTACGCTTAAGAAGAATTAAGGAAGCCCTTTCCATTAGACACAATATGCCCTACAGTCAGGATAAAGGGGCAGAAATAAATGAATTGTGGACAAACATTGTTAGACGTTCCAAATGCTGCTCATTAAACTGATCGCATACACGAGCGCTGGGAACATGTGAAGTAACAGAGTCATATACATACATATAAACCATAGGATGCCATACATACACTATCATACTGAACACAAAAAAAGGAAAAATTTACATAGAAAATGAAATAAACTTGAAACGAAAGAACACATATGTAAAAAATCAGAAATGGATAAATTTACGTGGAACATGGAATAGACTCCATATGATATAGCACATATGAAACAATGTTTACATACTAAGACGGTTCAAAATATAGGCAACAAGAAATATAGCCGGTCGGCAGACAGAGAAAACTCCATAAAAGAGTTTAAAACTGTTTTAAACGGCTAAAACCGATTGAACAGCGAAGCTGCTCCTTCTAAAAACACTCATTTTCCTACCGCTGCTAACGCGTCACGTGCGGCCCGAAAGCTACGGGATCCCGTTAAACATTCTGAAATTTAAGGGGACAAATTCCGTAAGAAGAAACATGAAAAACGATATTATCTTTTACGCCTCTGCATCGCCGTTCTCGACGATTGAGGTACAACAAACTTCAATCATGGAAATTGCTATTTTATTATTAGAGGTTCCACGCTGCCATTGCAACACATGAACTGCGGCCGGTATGTATGCGCTAATCCAATCTGCTTCCAATGAAAGCTTGTATACTTTCTTGCGACTTTTTAACGTGTTGCTTCACCAAATTCCAACGAACATTGTTTGTTGCATTTCCGATCAAACAGTTCCGCTCGAAGCTGCAACGCTGCAACGAGGAAACCTCAATCATACTACAGCTATTTCTTGAGTTTCTCCGCTTTTGTCTCTTCCGGTAAAGCAGGCAGTTCGTAGTCATGCGACGGAGGCTTTTTAGTCACTGCCAGGGGAGACCTTCCGCTGGATTTTCTCTTTGCGTCGTGTTTGTTCAAACTGTGTGAACTCATTCTGCTGGTTGTTGTCGTCTTACGCTTTCCCTGAATTAAACAAGCAGATGATGAAGATCGATTCCTCTTAGATTTTTTCGAAAGAATTCAGTGAAACAAACGCATTTCTACTGAACCAAGTGACTCGGCTAAGCGAGCAGACTCAGCACGCCAATGTATTTGTCCAAAACGGAATTTGAGTTAATAAAACGGATAAAACGGCAGTTCCCCAAAGTTCCAGCTGTTCACTTAGTACACTTCGGTCCCTTATATACGGATGAACTTCACAATCAATGTTGCCGTTACAAAATTTTGAAGATTTAACACGCCAGAGCACCTACTTCAAAGTGACTTTACAATGTTGCACACATATGCGTGTTCAGTGAATTACTTCTTAGTACCCCAAAAATGAAAAGATGATACAGTGATGAAACCTACCTTGCGAGATCTACGCAACAAAAGATATACGCCCAGGAAAGCTGAACATAGGCAAACAGGTGCAATAAGCACATAAAGGTTAACTAAAAGAAAGACCCCAAAATATCTAACGACTGGCCAGAACTGCAGAATTCTTACACCCACAGAATTGGCCAACAAAACCAATGTAACATATACACTTAATCTTGCCCGTAGAGAGGTAAAGACAAGCTCCATGTCCGCTACAGCTGTCCGCCTTGCAGTATTCGTGAGCTGTAAGCAATACCTCACAACACCCAAGCAACTTTAAAAGCGTAACGCACACACTTACCATACTCGCAATGACGACCTGCGTAGGGCGTTCGGCAATGACATCTATACGTCATAAGCGAAGTAACATTCTGACATTCACCATTCGGTGTACAAGTGTCATTTCCACAATATTTAACCTCTTAAAAATGGAAAAGCGTTGAATTAAGCGTGCGTACGAGCTAGCGCGTGCATATTTTGAATAACGGGATTAAAACCATTGCAAAGGAAAAGTAGGTCACAAAAGAATAGTCTTGCTTACCATATTCGCAGTGGACTCCAGTGTAATTGGAAGTACAATTGCAAATATATGCGCCCTGAGATTTCATACACTTTCCTTCGTTTTCGCACTTTTGTCCTTTGTCACATGTTTCATAAGCTAACGGTAAAGAACGACATTTTAGCAAACCTTTTTCTGTAGGCTACAGAATAAATGAATGTGCTTTAAGTAACAACAAAGATCTCGTAAAGTTACACATAGCATTAAAACATAATCATATTTGCGGATGGCCGCACCAAACAGCCTGCGTTTCGAAGTGGCAACCGCGTACAGTAAATTCTAAAATTCCAGCGCGGCTAAGCGACGCATATATGCTTATGTCATCAGCTCCTATTCACGGACAAAAATGTTCTCCCAATATATAACCGAACCTTTGCGATGCTTACGCTTGGTTACTGCACAGGCTTGCACAGCGACAATCTTTTACAAAACCTTTAGGGCCACATGACGCAACCAGAAAATGAAACGTGTCTTTTTTAATCATAACGTTCGACCTTTACGTAAGCCTTAGTTTAGCCTTAAAGTGAAATAGAATATAACGGTGAAGAAAAAAGTATCGTTTGGTGACATAAAGCATATGTTTACATGCCGTCCTACTGAGCAAAGGATTAGGGGAGGGGCGCGCAACGAGTACAGACGAAAAATCACGGAACACGAGAATCATGAACGATCCTCGACTTTGTGGCACATATGAATAATCGAAAACCCAGCAAAGTCATATTGGCGCCTTAACTCAGTTTCTCAATGAAACATAAAACAGAAAAGTGACAGCACCGTTCCGGATTGATTCCGCAAATGTTGACTAATTCAGAAACTGTCAATCTTGAAATGCTGCCCGCTTAGCCTTAAGTAGATAAGATGCGTTACGCGTCGACGAAGGATACATACGCATCCTACTGTGAGGACAGAGAACGGAATGGCTGACGGCAGGAGGCCACAACAAAACCTGCATTTATTTCGTTATATTCTCGACATACAACAGAGAGATACTACGCGCGTAACACAAAATATTCAATCTTGAGCGCAACTGCAACATTGATACTGCAGATTGTTTTCCCGTTCAGAAAGCGAAAGCTACTTTTTCTGAAGCTGACAGGTTATGAATTTTATCATCTAAAAGAACGCTAATAAGTTGAATTATAGGTGCATTAGACAACACAGCGTATTTATCATATGAATTACTATGTTGAAAGTGAAACCTACGTTGTTCGCATTGGAATCCTTTGAAACCGGGCTTGCAGTCGCACAAATAGTAAAGGCCATCGCTTGAGCACGTACCACCGTTCATACACGGTTTGCTTAGACAGTCATGCGGTGCTGAAACGTAAATGCTCAAAATAACCCTACTACCTCTCTGCCAACCACGAAGACGAACAAAACATTGAGTGAACATTTTCTACAACGGTTACTTAAAACCCTTTTATGTAACTAGAAAAAGTTGAAGTAAAACAAATGCTCTCAATCTGCCTTTCCAATTCTCGTCCCAGATTGCTACATAAACATACAATGACGTGAAGAGTGCTATTGAACAAGCAATTGACGAAACATTCATGTTAAGTTTCTGGCTGGTTGCGATCTAAGTTTCACGTAAGAGAGAAATTCATTTATAATTTTACCTTGGTGAGAAATAAACCGAATGTGCGCCGCGCCAATTGACACATTAGGTCTACTTTGCCTAGTTAAGTAAGCAAACGATAAGACTAATCCTACGTCGGCTCAGCACAGCATTGATTTACCACATATAGCTCTGCTCGCGTCAAGCTTTTTGATTTCCTCATCAGCAGTAGAAAAGCAAAGTATATTACTTACTCTTTTCGCAAAAAATTCCTTCGTATCCCTCTGCGCATTGGCATTTAAAATGCCCTTTTTCGTCAACCACTCTTCTACCTCCCGGTTTTGAGCAGTTGTGTTTTACCAAACTGATATTTGTTCCATAAACATAGTTGGTGCATTCTTCCAGTTCGGACGACGGGTTAGTCTCAGTTTGGACGCAACACTGAGTTTTATTTTCGAATGAACAATGCACCGGTGATAATTCGTCGTTCGGTTGAATAATAGGTGCTATACGCATTCGTGTCGATGGTTTGCACGTACTACTCCAACTTGTCCATTGTGTATAACTATCACTGCAGGAGCAATTGCACGTCGAACCATAGTCGAATGTACAACGCTGATACTTTTCTCTGTCAGGAGCAGCTTTGGTGTAATAATAAGAAACACAGCGATTCAAGTCATGGTTAAAGTTGCAACCAAACGTACGGTTCCTCTCGCAGGGGTATGTGCTTTCATGACCGCAGCTAACAAGCGTATAATTCCAACCGATGCAGTAATTTGCTTTAGTAAACCACAAACTCCGATCTTCCAGTATAACAAGTAGGCAAAGGTAATGTTTATCAACGTCGTCGAGGAGGAACCCCCTACGAAAGGCACTGCAATTGCGCCTATAGTACTCGAACGTTTTTATCCTCCTAGGAAGCGGCTTACATTTATCGTATGTCTCTGGATGTCTTCCTTGAATAATTATAGAACGATTGGATCTGAGGCTAACGCACGATACGTTAGGTCCAGTGCATAGAATAGCAAATCCATACATAGTTTTTTCCCAGACATCTTTAGGAACAGATTGCTCCACGCGGCCCTCTTCATCGAAATCAGGTATCCAGCTCCAAAAGTAACCAACAGGAAACGTATCTTCACAGTACTTATCCACGCATTCTATCATATATTCCTGACCATATCCCAACTTCTGATTGCTCGTCACTGCCTTGCAATGCTGAATTTCGCTCACTGGGACTAAAGTGACACAACTTGTCAAATATCTGAACGTAGTCCATCGGTGTGAACCCCATTCGGCTGGACATTGTAAAAGTGTTCCACAGTAAAATATTAATGTGTTACAAGTGGAGATGAAAAGAAGAGCTCTCAGATTCATTACCTGAAATGGCATCAAAGCAGACGTCATGTAAACCCTTCAATTTTCTTGCTGTTACGTATGTTTACTGAAGGTTCAGAACATGCCCGTTATACTACGTCTCACCACGCAGGAAAATTCCCCAGTTACCATTTCCCGCTCTTCCGTAAACGTAAACTCCCTGTTTTTCCTTAGGCTTAGACAGGGACAGAACAGTAGAAACGCCATGTACGATATCAACTAAAGGCTGAAGAGGATGATCGCATGCTCAGCAAAAACAAACATGCTTGTTTTTCTCAGGCAGTGGGACCATAACTGACAAGATCCCTCTGTCTTCTCATATTTCATTGAATTGTTCATTCAACTTCCTTCTTAAGTTCTAAGAAAGCTATTTCCAAAAATGGAAGGTTTCCCCATGAAAGCTGTGGTCGTCCAAATTTTACAACTGTGATAGCCCAAAGATGACAAATGCACGGGGTTACAATTTCCACACGATGACGTCAACTAATTAGCCTTCATAGCCCCGCGATTGTACGGACCATTCACAGCTAGCTGCTTCATTAACTGATAATTTATGCAGTGGCTATGGAACTCAAGGAACGGACAAGCACTATATCGTTACGCCGAACAGAACCTGCAGCTCCGGATGAAATCTATTCCTCAAAGACAGAAACGAAAACTTTCAAATTAGAACTTTGGGGAAGAAAGCTGTAGCTTAACAATGGTACAATCGGAGAGATAAACCTCAGGAAGAAAATAACGCTTTTATGAGGTTCGGAGAAGTTGCAAGATTTGGTACGGAAGAACTGGTTCATGGTGGAAATCCTTGAAACTAAACTACATCTAAGATGATCGCGCTCTCCAGTAATGCTTTACAAACAAATACGGATGAAATCATACCCCGGTAATCAGTTAATGAGAAATAACAGCCTTTCATCCCATGGCGCTAAATTGGTTTTGTAAACTATTCTGCTCTCCACGAGAAACTGAACCCTTTAAAGTTGACCCCCCTCAGACAACCGAAAATGCGCAGTGTTCCTTAAGTGCAAACTACTTTTAAAATAAACAAGCACAATTATATGAAAACCACGCTTTCATAGCTCTGCTTGGAAAATAGCAAGAGATAACTACAATGAAAGAGCTGGACACTTACCTTCCTTGCTTATTCTTTCATTGAAATCACCGCTTTGAGATCGAAGAGAGAAAGCGGAAAGTGAACAAACGAAAGCTTCCGTTGCACTGTAAGAACGAGAGGGAGAGTACTTTACAAAAAGTTTAAACTACGTTGACGATATTAATGCAACGTTGTGCTCCACAGTGCTGTACTTCTGTGGCAGTAAGAAGAACGGAATTACCGAAGGCCTGACGACAAAACAAAAGTACCCGCCAATTATTTTATGCGTTTGGAATACTATATCACTCCCTTAACAAAGATTTTACTTGAGAAGTATTTTCATAACATCCAAAATAGAGAACGTCAAATGTACGGACATTGCGATGCATAGTCCCCACTGCTCTTCCGCTAACAGACTAGCGAAAACTGTTTGGTCGCCATTATTACAATGCTGTGAAAACGTTCATGTCGAGACGACGTGTTGGTTTGATTTTTCAATGGCTTTGTTTTTTGTGAAGCATTTGAAACAGACGCAACAATGGCCTATTCAAGAGCTGATGATAGAGTGCGACAGTTTCAAAAGCTCAAAGCTTAGAAAAACTGTAGGTTTCATTTACTGGGAATGAAAACATGCTAACCGTTTACTAACCAATGCCTTAGAGATTTACAAAAGTTAGTTGACTACATCAGAACAGAAATGCTAATACCAGTGAAGTGTCAATTCAGAAGTCAATCGAAGTTGAGCGCTAAAAAGGTCATTATTTCTCTTCGAGTAAAAATTGAACAAATTTCGCCAAAGGCCAAAAGTATATTCACAACGCACTCCTTTCCCTATCCTAAGCGTTAATAAATAACGTAGAGGAAAGGACACGTCATCAACGTCCAGTTGAATAGACATTGCTCAATTGATAGATATTAAGAAAATGTCGCGCGTATTTCTAATTTTGAATTTTTAACGCTAATATTGCCAGCAGTCATTTTTTCTATGTAATATGGATGGCTCAGCAAAAGACTGAAATAACTTGAAAGATAACTCACTTTCAGAAACCATGCTTGATTATCTTTATCCTTACTGTGAAAGGCTCGTTGCTTTATTTTAAAAATGTGAAAAAATAGAGGAATACCTATAATTCAGCTTGTCCGGCATCTGATCTCTGAAAGTACAGACATTCAACAGGAAGCGCCATTTGGTGATTGGTTGCCCACACTAAAAGAAAGTGGATAACGCTGAGTCATGTACTGAAAATTTTAGAAAGTTACTTATTCCAGCAGTCGACGTTTCGTGTACTGTTGTGCGGCGGGAATTGGTCAGAGGGCAAAAAAATGATATTATCGTTTACGTGCCTGCATCGCCGATGTCTACTTACGAAGTACGACCATTTTGAAAAATGGAATGTGCCATTTTATTAATGCAGGTTCTGTCTTACCATTGCAATAGATGAACTGCAGTCTGTGCGTATGCGTTAATCCAATCTGCTTTCAATGGAAGGTTCTAAAACTTCGTGCGATTTTTCAACATGTTGCCTATTTGATTCCCAACGAAAATTGTTGCATTTGCGATGAAACAGTTCCACTGGAAGCTGAAGTGTTGCAATGACGGAACCTCAATCGTACTACAGCTATTTCTTGAGTTTCTGCGCGTTTGAATCTTCCGTAAAAGTGGGCAGCACGTAGTCATGCGACGGTCGCTTTTTAGTCACTTCCTGCGGAGATTTTCCGCTGGATTTTCTCTTCGCTTCGTGTCCGCTTAAACTGGGCGAACTCGTTCTCCTCTTTGTTATTGCCTTCTTATGCTTTGTCTGAAGAAAATGAGCAGACGATCAAAATCGATTCATCTTAGATTTTTTCGGAAGAGTTAAGTGAAACGAATGCATTTCTAGTCTACTCAGTGATTCAGTTAAGGGCGCAGACTCGAGTACGGCAATGTATTTGTCCAAAACGCAATTTCAGTTAATAAAGTGGCTCAAACAGGAGTTTTCCAAAGTTTCAGCTATTCACTTAGTACGCTTCGTTCCCTTATACGGATGAAGTTGACAATCAGTGCTGCCTATACAAACGTGTGAAGATTGAACACGCCAGAGCACTTACTTAATTGACCCTAAAGTGACTTTACACTGTTGTACACATAGGTGCGCTCGACAAATTAGTTGTACGGATGAAGTCAACAATGAAATGCCGATGCAGTTATTAAACCTACCTCGCGAGGTCTACGCAACAAAAGCAATCCGCCCAGGAAAGCTGCACATAGGCAAAAAGGTGCAATAAGCTCAAATAGGTTAACTAAAAGAAAGACTACAAAATACCCAACGACTAGTCAGAACTGCAGAATTCTTACACCCACAAAATTGGCCAACAAAACCGATGTAACATATACACTTAATCTTGCCCGTAGAAAGATTAAGACAAGCTCCATGTCCGCTACAGCTGTCCGCCTTGCAGTATTCGTGAGCTGTAAGCAATACATCACAATACTCAAGCAACTTCAAAAGCATAACACAGACACACTTACCATGCTCGCAATGACGACCTGCGTAGGGCGTTCGGCAATGACATCTATACGTCATAAGCGCAGTAACATTCTGACATTCACCATTCGGTGAACAAGTGTCATTTTCACAGTATTTAACTTCTTAAAAATGGAAAAGCGTTGAATTAAGCATGCGTACGAGCTAGCGCGTGCATCTTTTGAATAACGGGATTAAACCCATTGCAAAGGAAAAGTAGGTCAGAAGAGAACAGTCTTGCTTACCGTATTCGCAATGGACTCCAGTGTAATTGGAAGTACAACTGCAAATATAGGCATCCTGTGACTGCGCACACGTTCCTTCGTTTTCGCACTTTTGTCCTTTGTCACATGTTTCATATGCTAACGATAAAGATATTTTAGCTAGCCTTTTTCGGTAGTCTGCGTTGTAAATAAACGTGTTTCAAATAAGATCAAAAATCTTTCAGATTTATGCACAGCACTAAAACGTAATCAAATTTGCGGACGGCGGCACCAAAAAGACTGCGTTTGAAAGTGGCAACCGCGCACAGTAAATGTAAAAATGCCAGCGCTGCTGAGCGACGCATATATGCTTATGTCACCAGCTCCTATTCACGGGCAAAAATGTTCCCATGCTTGCAAATATATGACCAAAGCTTTGTGAAGCTTACGCTCGACTACTGCACAGGCTTGCACAGCGAAAAAGTTCTTAAATAACCTTCTCGACCACATGACGTAGCCGGAACATAAAACGTGTCTTTTTGAGTCATAATGTTCTACCTTTACATAAGCCTTAGCCTTAAAAAAAGATAGAATATGACGGTGAAGAGAAAAGTATCGTTTGGTGACATAAAGCATATGTTTACATGTCGTCCTACTGAGCAAAGGATTAGCAGAAGGGCGCGCAACGAGTAGAGATGAAAAATCATGGAATACGGAAATCATGAAAAGCCTTCCACGCTGTAGCGGAAATGTATAATCGAGGGCACAACGAAGGCCTATTTCCATTTTAAGTCAGCTTTTCAATGAAAGTTAAAAGAGGAAAGCGACAGCACTGTTCCGGGTTGATTTTGCAAATGTTGACGAATAATAACATTGGAACAGTTTTCAAAATCTGCCAATCTTGAAATGGTAACCCCTAAAGCTTAAGCAGTCAACGCGCGTTGGCAGAGGAAACATGCAAACCAAGATGTAAACTGAGCGGGAACGTGGGCTCTGATAGAGAACAGAAAGCCTGACAGCAGAACCTGCATTTCTTCTGTCATTTGCCTAACATACAGTATGGCTGCTATGCGCGTAAGAGAAAATGCTCCACCTTGAAGGCAGCTGTCGCATTCATGCTGGAAATTGTTGGCCCGTCCAGAAAAGGGAGACAACCTCTGCCAAAGGTGACAAGTTTTAAATTTTAGCTTCAAAAAGCCCACTTATAACTTGACGTATAAAATGCATTATGGAACGCAGCGTATTTTTCCTATTAATTACTACTTTGAATATGAAACCTACGTTTTTCGCATTGGAATCCTTTGAAACCTGGCTTGCAGTCGCAAAAATAGTAAAGCCCATCGCTTGAGCACGTGCCACCGTTCATGCACGGTTTGCTTAGACAGTTATGCGGTGCTGAAACGTAAATGCTCAAAACAGCACTACTATCTTTCTACTAATCACGAAGACGAAGAAAACATTGAATAAAAACCCTTTAAAAAGATTACTTAAGCTTATTTTATAACTGGGGAACGTTTAGGCAAAACAAACGCTTTCGCGTTGGCTTTTCATTTCAGGTCCTCGATTACTGCATAAATATATGATCACGTAAAGAGTGCTATTGAACAAGCATTTGACGAGACATTCATGTGAACTTTATGGCTGGTTGCAATGTAATTTTTGCGTGAGAGAAAAAGCCGTTTATAATTTTATCTAAGTGAAAAATAAAACGAATGTGTGCTGCGCCAATTTACATATTAAGTCTACTTTGCCTGGTTAAGTACGCAAACGATAAGACTAATGCTACGTCGGTTTGTCAGAGCGTTGATTTAGCTCATATAGCTCCGCTTGCGTCAAGCATTTTGATTTCCTTAGCAGCAGTAGAAAAAAACAAAGTATACTACTAACTCTTTTGGCAAAAGATTCCTTCGTATCCCTCCGCGCATTGGCATTTAAAATGCCCTTTTTCGTCAACTACTCTTTTGCCACCCGGTTGGGAGCAGTTATATTTGACCAAACTGATATTTGTTCCATAAATATAGTTGGTGCATTCTTCCAGTTCGGACGATGGGTTAGTCTCAGTTTGGACGCAACACTGAGTTATATTTTCGAATGAACAATGCACCGGTGATAATTCGTCGTTCGGTTGTATAATAGGTGCTATACGTATTCGTGTCGATGGTTTGCACGTACTACTCCAACTCGTCCATTGTGTATAATCATCAGTGCAGGTGCAATTGCATGTTGAACCATAATCGAATGTACAACGCTGATACTTTTCTCTATCGG
Organism: Trichuris trichiura; assembly: GCA_037903355.1. Taxonomy (NCBI): domain Eukaryota; kingdom Metazoa; phylum Nematoda; class Enoplea; order Trichinellida; family Trichuridae; genus Trichuris; species Trichuris trichiura. The sequence goes on from JBAJFE010000011.1 coordinate 2,091,336, forward strand.
GAGGAGCTTTCTCGTAATAATAGGAAACACAGCGATTCAAGTCATGGTTAAAGTTGCAACCAAACGTGCGATTCCTATCGCAAGGGAATGCTCCATCATGACCACAAGTAAAAAAGTCGTCTTTCAACTGGCTGCAATGATTTACGCCAGTGATATACAGTTGGTCATCTTGCTTGTCAAGAATATGGCAAACATATTGTCTGATAGTCATACCTTCAAAGATGGGTACATGAAAATTAGTGCACTTCCGCGTGAGGCGCCTCTCTTGGTTATATGTTGATTGCGTAAAGACATGAAAGTATGTTGGACAATCCCCTGCATAGGGTGCTTGTACTTTGAGGGAGTGGCTGGGTTTTTCGGTATAGCACAAGATGTTTTCTGATTGCAAACACAAAAAAAGACGCCCATGTAGCACCTTTTTCCAATCCGTCAAATTGACAATTCTTTTTTCTTCCAATTGATCAGGTTTCCAAGTCCAGAAGTAACCAAAGGGAAAATTATCTTGGCAGTATTCTTCTATGCAATCGATGGAAAAGTTTTTACCAGTTTCGTAGACGGTCTCAGACTTTTCTCTCGTGCATTTCTCAATTTCGTTCATGGCAACAAGACTAACGCAATCATTCAAATACTTGAATGTGGTCCACCCATGCGATTCCCATTTTTCAGGGCATTCTAATGCCGTTCCATGATTGATTGCGAACACATAACAAACGACAAAAAGAAATGCATGTGCCGATCTCATATCCTGAAGTTATAGGAAGGCAGAGGTCAGATAAGCTTATGGTACGAACTCATTTGAAAAACCTTTACGGACGAAATTTTTTTTTCAAAAGATGCTATTCTGAACGCCAAGAATAACATGAACTGCAAACAGCATCCTACGGGAAGTATGGTCGGTAGTTGTAAGTTTGAAAAATATTGAGCCCTCGCAAGAACAACTACGTTTTCGTTACCCTGTTTCGACTCGACAGACGCTAAATGTTGCAGCTTGTTACAGTGCAGTAAGTCTTAAGCCAAGATGGCATTCATTTACCGCTAAGGCCCAGGAAAACGATTATAACAGCAATTAGAGAAAAACAGAACCAGCTGCCGGGCGTTGATGACGGAAAGATCGTGGCGACGACTTGGCAGCGGGCCAACTGTCTGGCTTCGCATTGTCTGGTAGAGAGTTAGCGGCCGCGAGTTGGCGGCGATCAGTTAGCGCTGACTAGTTGGCGCCGGTGAGATGTCCTATACCCTCATATATATATGAATGAAACATTACCTTCTTTGTTTCTTTGCCATTGAAACTGTCAGCTTTAACCAATGAGAGAAGCCAGCAACTCGGCAAGTAATGGTGGGGTTTACATGACGACAGTGACCGCTAGTTGGTGGGAACAATAAGTTTAAAGTGCTTGTATGTTACTATAACCTTCTGCTTCAAAGTGCCATAACTTCGTCAACCTTAGAAAGCACTCGGTCGGAAAGCAATTGGTAAAAATGCAGTTATCACTTACCATGTTATTCCGAGCTACGTTGTTAATTACTCAGTTGGCTTCCAGTAAAGGAATCATTTGTGAATTGACATTTACTGTAGTAGTATCCCACTGCTAGCAAAACATAACATTTGCTCTCCTTGCCTCAGCAACGGCATATTCGACTCGTATAATGCATAAGAACATTGACTGGTCTAAGCAACTTCCTCATAAATCTTCTGAGATTGCAAATACTTGAAGACAGTGAAGCAACGCACATCAGCCAAAAATTGAGCCTTCTGAAGTTGACTGTTTGAAATAATCATGATGGGAAGTAGCAAATAACCGAGTCGATCGTAGCGCCAGGCTTCGCTATAGTTGCAGCAATACAGACGATTCTACATAAGCCTACCGTAGCATATATGATAAGCAAGGCACTTGCCGAAACATGAATAGAAAGTAGCACGAATCTTTATTCAAAGTTATGACAGTATTTTTAAAATTTACATAACTTGTAACAAAAGTAGCAAAATTAATAAAACCTCAGTGTAAGCAACGGTAGAGGCATTTGAGCAAGCGAGTTTGCGTAAAACAAATGTATGAAGGGGTGCAATGCAGCCGTTTGAATAAAACGAGCATATTCGACTAATGAGAAAAATTTCGTATATATATAATAATGAAGGGTTACGTTTCATTGGACCACAACTCCATCTTGAACTTACGGTTTAATTAGCATTGCAACATCTTCAAAGTGTTTCTTAAGGCTATGCGTTATCGCTTCATAAATTCTGAATAATTCAACCTTTAATCATTGACCCGCTTCGTTAGATATTTCACAAATTAGCTGACCAACAAAAACCAGCGCTGCTCTTCTTGCCTTGCATAATTTACGCAGCCCTATTTTTAAAAATTTCAATACATGGTAAGCACTAATTTTATGACGTAAAAAATAGAAGGATAAGCTTTAAGGAGAAGACACAAGATGAATTGTAGTTACTACCTACCGTAGAAACAGTAATCAAGTTAGTTGGATTCAAAATGATAGCTCCTTACAAAAATCAGCACCTTAAAGCCATAATTTTGCTTCTAGAAAAAAATAGAACCCGCTTTACGCACGTTCGATTCGAAATCAAAGAACCAGCATAGGGAGTTGCACCGCAAAGTAGCCTTTAGGAAACAACTACCAACCGCTTTGTCTCTTTTCTTAAGAAGAAGCAAGATTTACCGCAGACCTTCCTAGTGGTTTAACAAATTTTTTTATTTACATTACTACGCTGCCAAAACAACAATAATAACAAGCGTTATAGAAGTTTTGCCGGCGCGCGCTTGTTTAAACAGTAACGTATTAGGAACCTGTCAGTATTTCAAGAGGTTTCAGTGGAAGAATTCGGTTCGGATGATGAGCTAGTTTCCGTGGAGTCATCATGGCTACTGCTGCTTGCATCCGACGTGTCGCCCGTATCTTCAAGTTGGCCGGATCCGTTAAGGTGCCTATCGCAACTGCTGATGTGTTCCATCACGGAAGCGCGTAACGGGTGCGTAGATCCGTGGCTATGTTCCATGATGGCCAACGCCTTTGGAACAGGGCAAAAATTTAAAAAAAAAACAACCCGGCACGGATCCACCTACTTCGGTGAAGTTCTGTTTCGCTTCGGTCCACTTCTTTTTTTTCTCCAATAAATTGCCAACTCCAATTTTGTTAACTGCTATTGTCGGATGATTCGCGTGGACGTAAAACCTACGGAAAGAAAATGATGCGCAGGTTAATGTATCCAAACAGTCACCAACTTAAGGCATGGCAAAAGTTGTTGGTATAGGTCCAAAGCTTCGTCGTACCGTGACAGCTCCATAGCCGCATGTGCGAGAAAGAACTTCGTACGAATAAGATGCACATTGTAAGGATGGAGCAGGTTAGCTTCTTGTCTCAGCATATCGGCGGCAGTATTGTAGTATTTCTCCTTACGTGAAAATGGTACGGTTAAGGAAACGTTCAACGCAAATAAAATAACCGAAAAAAAGATTGCAGCAAAGTTGGAAGAACAAGTACGGATAAAGCGTTAAGAAAGGATATTCATTTCTTCCGGTATTCTTTCTTCCAAAGCATCATTCTGCTTTTCAACTTTAAGCATCAGGTTAACTGATGGCCACAAGTCGTCAACAGCTTTTGAACAGCCATCGCATCTTCCTCCACCTAAATAGGCATTAGTAGAAAAAAACAGTACCTGCAAATCAGGCTTGGACAAAAACAGTATCCCTAATGCTACCTACCCGTTTCAACGTCTAACAGAACGTGTCCATCGCAGCCGGAGTTAGCGCATTTTGAACTTGTAGCTATTGCATCCTATTAAACAAAAGTTTTTTAAAATTTTTTTTGCACAATACGACCAACCAGATCGAGGTCTAAACATCTGCGGCAACGGCACGTGAAATAGTAGCGGGATTGTAGGGTCCTTCGTCTTGATTCAGTTTCGCAAATTACCGAGTCATAGCTTATAGTATGCTTAGAAATACTGCAGCTAAAAACGAGCAGAAAAAGAGAGACATATTCTACTCACTGTACGCAAATCGTTGCTTGTGTCCACATGGTCCGGATTTAGACAGTTCAACAATGCTCTTGCGCCGTCAAACATGACAACATTCTCGGCGTCGCAAGCATGATCCAACTGAGACAAACTAAAGAAAAAAAGTACAACAGTGAACAATGCATGCAATATGCCGAAATGGTACTTCAAATAAACGCCAATTCCGATAGGATTCAAATCATCGTTGAGTATGGAAAATGCGTTCACAACAATCTAAACGAGAATGTTCGATCGCCAACGCCAGCAAATGCATTCCGCAGAACCTTGCCGAAAATTTCCATCAGCCCCGACGAAAATGGAATATTTTCGCTGTGCATAAATGACCGCAGCGCGTAACAGCATTCCGCAAACTCTCTTATACGTTTTGACTCTAAGAACAACCTTGTTTGATCTACAATCGGAGGATTATATTTAAAATAATAGTAAACGTCAAAATGGCCCTACGCGACATAAGGTTTTTGAACAATCGTCTCTCGTAAGTACTATAATCGGTTCTGAACCACGATCCTTCATTTTCTCCCCCGTTATTCTATGCGTACAAGGCGTTTCAATCTATACGATTTTCGCAGATCCTGCTTACCAGTTTCACCACAATACGGCTAAACAGCCTGACCATTCCGCAGGGAACACTGTCGGGACAACGAGTTATGAAAATGCATTCCGGTCGGTGCGTTTCCCAAGCTTTGGCCTTAAACAAAGGTTAAATTGGTATTAAAACACTCACTTTTCCCACCTGACAATGATCGTTGCAATAGACAGCGAATTCGCAGCTAGAGCACTCCAACCCGTAACCACATCTAAATAAATCGAATAGAACTTGATCCTCATAAATAAACACTGAATTTTTCAGTTGGCCAACTATGATAAAGTGCACATCAGTTGGCTCTTCAACAGGAGTCAAATAAACAGAGCGTTACTTTCAGTACCCAAAAAGACGTGAAAATTTTAAAAGAAAGCGCAGTAAACATCTGCAGCGTTACTACGTCTAATGAAATTGCAAATGCGATCTTACCTACGCAAGCAGTAGTGACAATAGTCCTTCCTGCACGAGTTGTGTACCGCGTATGCCCAAGGCCATTCCTCGGCAATAGTGGGCATACTTACAACGTAAATTAAAAGTTAAAACACGGTGGTGCAAAAAGCAACCACGACGAGTTCAACCGAAACGGAAAGGAAGTAATCGCAGCGACTTTTTTGGTTTTAAACAAAATACAGTAAAACAATACTTGCTTTCTTTACAGTAACCTGTTAGGATAATTTTAGTCGTTTCTTCGCCTACAAACGTCGGAGACCGCTGTTAGCAGTCAGTGCGCATTGAAAGTTTTGTTTACTATTATCTGCAACCGAAAATGTTAGCTAACGTTTCAATAATCTTTGAAAATTAACATAATACTCTTAGGCGCGTTCCTTCAAGAAAGATCATTTAGGCGTCGTTTTAAAGATAGTCTTAAGCTATTCCGCATATTTTATTTCTTTAGTGTGTCTTTTTTTATAAATAAATCGGCAAAAAAGGCAGGAATTTTACAACAAGTAAGCGGATGCTTTCCCGTGTAAATAGGCTACGAAATCTGCCTGTGACATTTAATTTTACTTCATTGCAGACACAGTTCAGCAACCGCTATTAAAAATGCTAAAATATTTGGCGTCGATGAATTCAAGCAACTTCGGAAGCACGAGTATATGCCCAACGTGCTCAGTTGCTCAGAAATGCAAAACTGAACTTTTAATCTTCCGCGAACTTTTAATCTTACGAAATTGAAACGAACTACGGAACTTCTTTCCCATATAGCCAGAAAAAAGCTACCACCATCGGGAAAAAAACGCAGGTATGATCTCTCGATAACCTATTTTTTCCCTAACAAAGCGTAGGCCTAATGGAACGTTTAAACTTCGGCTTAGATAAGCTCTGTACAGGTTGCTCACCCTGCATTTGGAAAGCAACCTGCATTCTCTCGACAGTGCCGGATTACGGTAGTTAACACAGTGCGCGAATAGGATTTTTACGCGTGGCAAAACAATAATGGAGACTTTATGCAGTGTGCAATCCGATGCAATAAATAAAGTGGACAAATGCAAACCCACAGTAAATTAGTATATGTGCTGAAACTTCCATAGTTTTGCCGGCCAAAGATCGCGAGCAGTTGAGCACCTACACGATGCTAAACAACTATTTTTTCCTGGTCGAATGAAAGGCACTTCAACTGGGCCGGAATAAGCGATGGTATCTGACTACAACACAATACGACTTTATTCAACGTAAAAAGGTCTCGTTGAAGCGGACTGAACACGGTAGCTGCAACAAGGCATCGTTGCAATGTAAGGTACAAAGATTGTACAAGATCGGCCAAAGAGCTCTTCTATTCAGGTAGTGCTGATAGCCAATGATGACTTTGCGCGCTTGCCTAAAACAGGAAAAGGTAAGACAGTGTGAAAAGGATCAATAACAGATTGTCTCGAAATCTCGTTTAAATTTAGATATTTAAAATTCGTTGAACAAATGTCATTGTTCGTGGAAAGCGTATAAACAAGCAAGAAAAACAACAGAGAAGAAGAAGAAGATGCTTACCTATTCTAGAGCCCAAGCAGCGATACGACCCACAAACCAAATGAAAAGACAAGATGGCCGATGACAAGGCAAGCAAGAATTCTACAACAGCAGTTGTTATCAAACCTATGTCAACAACTCGACCTTTCGACTGGGGAGGAAGTCCCTGCCTAAAATAAATGAAGATAAGATGAGAGGAAGGAAAAAATTGACGTTGAAAATATAACCATCCAGGCGATCCTTGACAAAGCAGCTTGCAAGTCCAGGTCAGATGACTACAGTAGACGTAGCAGCCATCTTCGTGAAAATGAACTGCTAATGAAGAATAAACCAACATTGCGGGAACGACAAGCACCAGGGCGTGTAAACACATGGTCGCATAGGCTACCAACAGGGCGCGTCGGCAGCTTGCGGCTCCGCATATGCCCACCGAACCACTGATGATGAAATAAAGGCCGGAAAAAATAGCCAACGACAAACCACTCATTAAACCCTGCCTAAGCAAGTATAATGCACCCAATGCCCAACAAATTACACCAATAACGACTTGGCACTGGGACAATGCTTGAAGCAGCCTATGATTTCTTGTACATGGGGCGGTCAACGATTTTTGACTATCCGATATCAAGCTCTCGTATGGCAGCATTTGTGCCTGACTCTATGAAAACTTTGCTGAGCTCTAAAAGTTTCAATCGCTATTTTTTTAGCCCCTCACACAAGCACGCAATTCTATTCTACAGTAACATTTGCCTAAAATGATTTGCAGGTTTTAATAATGTACAAACTGAACGATATTATTAATACAGCTAACAAGCACCGGGCAAATAGGATTGACGAAAGCTAAAAGTGCTTTTGAGCAACAAAAATAAAACTTTAATTTGCCTGAGAACTTAAGCATGCGGTGCAACGAACGATTTTTCGAAAGCGTATTGATTTTTTGCTGGTAAATCGAGACCTCGCGGCTTAACAGTAAATAAATAATGTGATTACCGCGGAGCCAATGAAACAAGCAGCTTGTTACTTGTCAGTCTAAACATAGCGAACTATTTAAAACCGCTTGAATACAGCAGGATACATTAATGATTCGCAGGTACTGTGCTAAGTAGCGGCCCCTACAATAATGTTTGCTAGGTCTTCATGGTTTTGCTATATTTCTTAAAAAATAGCTCTCTAATAATTAGTAAAAAATTTACCCTCCGTACAGAAATGCTTTTTCGTCATTTTACGTCCTTTCCCAATGGCAGAATCCCAAACATGCAGGCGAACAAAACCTGTTGTTTATAATTAATACAACAGACCCAAAAATATTCGTTGCGACTATTGTCTCAACGATTACGACGCGCTCTTACTCACTCGTTTTCTACAGTAAGATTTCACAAATACAAGCAGGTACTGTGACACAATAATAAGTTCCACATTACGCGGGCTGCTACAAGGATAAATTTTTTGGATCCCGCGAATTACGCAAATTCAACAAAACACCGGCAGCGCTTTTATAATGTACATTACAAAAGAGGCGTCACGATAAATTTTTGCAACATCTATTGCAATTAATACTTTTTACGAACAAAATTCTATTCACAAGCATAACAAAGCGACTTTTGCTTTCCGCGCTTACGCTTCATTTAGCCGATCCGTCAAAACCATTCACCTTATCAAAAGCAGTCTGGGCGTTGCCGAAAGCGAAAAGCCAAAGAAGGCAATTTCAAACTAATTTCAATGACCCTTTGCATCGATTGCACGATTTAAGGCTTTGGTCGCCATTTAGGCATCCCGCATAATCGTGTTGGCCGCCAATAGCCGATAGAAGCGCGGCAAAGTCGGAATCGAACATTTGAATGTCGTCTTGGGCAACCTGGCAACAATGTCTTCTATGCAAATTTTAAAAAAATCAATATTCATATACCTTCAAGGCGAGTTTTTCCGTATTCGTATAGCTTCGCTGTACGCTGTCTCCTTCGTCCAAAGTGGAACAATTACTTAAGCTGAGGCAGAGAGCATCCGCCATCGTGCGACAATCGGCTATTAAGGTGTCGAGAGAAAAAGTAGAGCCGTGATTTCTTGTCAAGCACATTTCGGGATTTCTGAGCTTATTTAAATCTTTCAGCAACCTGAGAAAGTAGTAGGACGCAGAGATAATAATGAATATTTATATAGTATTTACCTGAAAGTTTGATGTAAGCTATCGAAGTAATCGGAATGCTCTTCCAACAAGGAAACAACAACATCCTGAGCTTTTTGGCACTGATTTTGAAGGCACATTCTTGACGTAGTCAGCTGATCAACAATAACGCTAAGCAAAAAAGGTAAGTTCAACTTTTGAAATGAACTTTACGGATGCGTAACTAACCAGCTGGCTAAAAATTTACTTTTCCACACCTCGCATTGTATAGCTAGTTTTTCCCAGTTCTCGTGCGCATGTTCAAACTGCTCCGAATAGCGAGCCATGTCTTCGGTAAGACGAACCTTTTCTTCCGCAAGACATCCTAACTTCAATTGCAAGTCGCTGCCCATTGAAGAGATCAAAAATTTTTTCAACTCCGAATTCACCTAAATACCGAACTTGTTAGCTTGAATGCAAACTGCAAACGCCTAAATACTTTCTGTTGATACTCCAGTTGCCTTGTTAGGGAATCGTTGTCGACGAGCAAGCGATTTCGCGACTCTTCAAGACCTTTTACCTTCTCTTCCAATTGCTCAACGTCGACACCCGTTTCTACACAAGGTGTAGAAGAAGAGCAAGCAAGCTGCTGCTCCTTGTCAGGGATAGCCGAATCTATTTGCTCCAAAGGCTTTGCAAGTTCGCTAATCACCGAGTTCTTGCTTTCGCCTTCTTTTCCGTACTCGTAAGGAATACGAGCGTGATACTTAGCTAGGTCAGGCGGCTGATCAAGGAATAGAGGCGCTGGAACGCGCCCATCCATTATTTGCAAGGATTAAGAAAACTCCTATAAAACGGGGAGCAGTTACTGTCACGTAATCGGAAAAGCAAGTCTCAAATTCGAATAAGTTATTAGACGAGATCGTGCGAGCATAATAGTCCGCAAGAAAAACGTTTTTAAAAACTTTTAGATCAATTCTCATAATATTAAAATCGACAGCTTTGCGTTTCAACGGATTTTTAGTTTGAGCTTTCATTCTCCGAATCCTTATTTTGAGATCTTTTTCTTCTTTAGAGCATATTAGCTAAACGTTGAAAATTAAATAAGTGCAAAAATAGCGCTTCTAGCGTTCTAGCAAAGTTATTAAACGTTGAATTTGAATTAACGCTCCTTTACATCCTATCTATAGGTTTACTGTTACTTTTGATTTCGCATTTATGAAATGCCATCCCTTCCTTGTATAGCCGGTTGCGGGGGTGCTTCTCGTTCCGGACGCCTACTTACCCCGATTGGTTTGGCAGACTTGGATTCACTAATAGGTGGTGGCATATCCGTAGGCGATTTGTGCCTAGTTGGCCATCCTTTCGGAAGCGCATTTGTTCGCTATCTACGGCAAGCGTACGTAAATGAGGGAAGCTCCTATGGTCACGGCTTCTATCACGCTCAAGCTCTCCAGTGCTCTAGCATTAAATGTACAGCTTTTGGCGCCTTCGAAAATGCTCTTGCAGGTCAAAATTCCCATTGCTTTTCACCATTGACAGTAACGCTCGGCGATAATGATAAGTTTTCATGTTTGTTGGACGACTTAGGTCGCGTCCTATCCGAAGAGCAATTTTCTATGGCAAGTGGAGGTCGGAAGAACATTTTGCGCGTTTTAGTTGATGATCTTGGCTCGATGGTGTGGTGCTCGCCCGACCGGCTGGCAGGTTACGTAGCTCGACTAAGGGCTCACCTACGCCATAGTTACGCTTGCGCCCTTTTGCTGACTCCATTTTCTTCCTCGGAAGCGTTGAAAAGTGTCGCCTACTTTTGCGATGTGCTTTTGTCGGTTGTTGAGTTCAACGGGAGCTCGGTGACCGTCAATCCGTGTTTTTCGACTTACGACGGAATTTTGAAAATTCAAAAATTGTCTTCGACCAATCAAGTTGCCCAGTGCTTTGCTGCCTTTTCGAATTACGGATTCAAAAGAAAAAAAGGGCGCGTTACCGTCGAACCATTGCACATACCTCCCACGCTTGAAGATTCGAGTCTTGGGTGCCAAGCTTTTTTAAATTTTTAATTCTTTCCGCAAAGCGCACACGAGTAAACAATATGGCAAGCCGATATTTGTTGGAGAAAAAAGGTGCATTGTAGTGAAATTGTCCCGCCATTGTTGGCATCATCGTTCGTGCATGTTTGCCATGTTTATCTGCCAGTGTACCGTCGCCAGGAAGTAGGCTTGTCTGTTTCGTTTTCGCTTGCTCCGCTCTCGCAACGCGTACTCGCTCTTTGGCAGCCGTATTTGCCGCGTTGCAAACTGGCGCCGGCGGGTTTCCCAATAAGGTAATTTTTTGTTCAAACAATTATTCTTTTTTCATGCAAAGCGCCTTTCCATATTATCAGATATGTCGTTTGAATTGGAGGCTGTTCCTATTTTGAAGCAACCAAAGAAAAGAAGAACGAACGTGTAAGTCGTAAAACAAACTGACGCCAACCTACGACTTTTAGCTGATAGATCGATTGCTTAACACATATTATCCACTATGAAGTTGCAGTAGTCCATTTGTACACTGTCATAGTTTGTGTTGACTTTGCTTGCTGACGACGCCCTGAATATTCAGTCGGCGATTTCTATTGCCTGCCAACGAAGATATTTAAATCTTCTTTTACTTCTCGTTAAAAAAAAGATTAATTTAATAACACATAACGCATTGAGAAGAAGAAGAAAAGTAATCTATTGTAGATGAGCAGTATGCTACGACATTTTTGAGTTGTGCTGTCATTTTAACCTTCAATAGGTTTGACAGCATTTCACGGTTATCTTTCAGCTTGCTGTTGGTCATTGGTGGCAACTTTTCGTTTATATTCCCATGTTGACAGAGGCTCCGCGATGGCGGCTAAGTAGAGTTTACTATGTTTAAGCGAACTGGTTGAAGTGGACGACGGCTTGAGCGAAGACATCATTCCAAACTACAAGTCTGCAGACGCTGTCAGCGCATACTCGTCGACAGACTATGAAAATATGGTTGACGGTTCGGACTCCCAATTGAGCGTTGTTGAGGAGTTCATCTCGGTGCATTGTCACAAAACGGCCGGTGACGACAAAGCTGACTATGGTGCCAGAAAAGCATTGCTTTTATCGATGCTGTTATGCGTCATATTTATGACGGCGGAAATTGTTGGTAAACTTAAATAGGCGATATTATAATTGTGAATAATGTAGTTTCTCTTTCCTTTAGGCGGTTACTTGGCTGGTAGTTTAGCTATAATAACGGACGCGGCTCATTTGTTGACAGATTTGGCCAGTTTTCTCATATCGTTATTTTCAATGTATATGGCTTCAAGAGAGGCAACAAGAAAGCTCAGTTTCGGTTGGCACAGAGCGGGTAAAAGCGACCGCTTAAATTTTAGCCCGCGTCAGCTAACGGATGATTCATGTTGCAGAGGTTTTGGGAGCGCTCGTTTCGGTCATTTTAATTTGGCTAATCACCGGCATACTAGTTTACATTGCAGCCGAACGAATCATCTACAACGACTTTGACATTGATGCTCGAATTATGCTAATTTTAGCTGCTGTGGGCGTAATTGTCAACTTTGTGTGAGTATTCACTTCATTCTTCAACAGACCCTTTCGTGTATTTTTTTCCTGATTTTATACTCCGTAGGATAGTGGGCACTTTTGAGTGTTTATATTCAAATTAAGCTGCCAAAAAAAACTATTACTCATTCGAAGAAACCTTAACGGATGGTGCACCTTCAGAGCTGTTGTACCGTTAAGTGCTACGTAATCTAGCTGAAAAGTATGACGTCACGCTTATGTTTTTAACACTTATCGCTAAATGGCAATATTAGGAAATGTTTCGAGACGTTCAGTTTTCGCCTAGTTGTTATGCAGAGATATTCCGCGTTCAGTTGACTTTGCAACGAATTTGTAATGAGACGATGATTTGTGTGTACACGAGGCGAGTCGGTTGGTGGCGAAGAAGTGAACGGAATGTTTTCCTAAGACGACGATATTTTATTGATAATAAACTGCCCAACGCATTGGCAGTTTGCCAACCAATTAATCACCTTTTAAAATCGCGGTGAAGATCACTCGGAAGCTTTTGCCGATAAGCGCAAAAGTAACACCTTTTTTTGGATGGTGATCATTCTTAATTGTCTCGTCAACTTAGCAAGTCGAACCATCAATTCCATCTATGAAAGTTTTCATAATGAAGAAGTTTATTACGGATAATTCCCGTTTATTTATGTATACAGAAGAATTCCGGAGCTTTCGGGTCATTCGAGACCCGTCATCAGCGGTCTTAAGTTGTTATGTTCTTAAGACAACAACTTAAGACCGCTGATGACGGGTCTCGAATGACCCGAAAGCTCCGGAATTCTTCTGTATACATAAATAAACGGGAAGTATCCGTAATAAACTTCTTCATTATGAAAACATTTGTTCCCGTACCAAGAAACCATCTATGAAAGTTGTATTTAAAGAGCGTTGTTGTTGTTGTCGACTTTTCGTAAGCGGCAAAATAACGGACAATTTTGAAAAAAAAAATTTAAATATTTCCGCGTCGCGTCACTTTTGCCGGTTTTGATTGCGACAGGTTTTAAAGGCATTGCGCATTTCTACGTTCCCGTAAAGTAGAAAAAGCGTACTTCCGACTTTTGTAGACTTTCTTTTCTTTTCGTTAAAAGTGTCGCTAACGATAAGCGTAATTGGAAAAAATCCAACTCAGTTTTTTCGTTTTTTAGAGGCAAGTAGTACTGCTTATGCAAATTTTTGATTCAAATTTGAATTGTTAGCAAATTTGCATAGGCGTCGCGTCCCCCCCTAGAATAAAGTTGGCATATTGCCAACTGATAAGCGAGCTGACGTCATTGGTTGTCCGAGCCTCCAATAGTTGCCTCAAGTAACGTTATTATTTTCCAAACTTTGTGTTCCAACAGTCAATTCAGTCGCGTACGTACGTTAACGTCGGCAGCGGCGCCTTATTGGGAAGTTAATCATACAACCATTTGCCGCTTTTCCAAGATGAATCGATCACAATTTTTTTTGTTTCTTAAAATCCATTTCAAACCGGATCTGAGTGTCCAAAATTGCTTATCTACATTGCGACTTCTCCCCGCGTCCTTTAGACAAGTTTCTTCAGAGTTCATAACCCAAAGAAATGAATATGCAATAGTGGTAATACGTTTATGCGACTCACACTTTTCAAATATTGATACAGCGCCATAGTCGCGTGACGACGAATCATTTAAGGGAAGCAGTTTTAGCGCGACAAAACTTACCGTTTTATAAAAGTGATAAAGACAGTCTTAACGTAATGATAATGCAGGCATAGTAAGCCATATTCTCTCTAATAAATGTCGCTACGCCTACGTAAGGAAACTTGTTTTTAAAGGTTGTGGTATGTTCATATGAGATATTTCATATAACATTTCAGTATGGGCACAGTGCTTCAACTTTTCGGTGGTCACGGTCACTCCCATGGTCAGTCGGTGAACTATAGCCGGTCTTCCAGTCAGACGCGCAGAAACATCAATGTCAGAGCTGCATTCATACACGTACTTGGCGACTTCATTCAAAGTGTCGGAGTGCTCGTAGCAGCGCTTATTATATTTTTTCGCGTAAGTCATTACTGGTGACACGCGTTAAACAATCGTCGGTTTTTTTCGTTTAGAAAGATTTGCAAATTATCGATCCAATTTGCACCTTCATCTTTTCGCTGCTCGTTCTGGCCACAACGGTGCACATTATGAAGGACGTTGTTAACGTACTTATGGAAGGTAAAGTTTCTTTTTTTTTAAAATCCAAAAAGCCAATTGGACATTGCGTCAACGTATCAAAGGTTCCCCTCGAGGAATCGACTTCACCGAAGTGATAAGAAAACTGGGCGACATCAATGGAGTTGCCAAAGTGCACGATTTACGTATATGGTCACTGACAATGGACAAAATTGCCGTCAGCGTCCACTTGGCCATTTACAGGGAACAAAATGCTCAGGAAGTTCTGCTGAAAGCGACAACTCTTTTACGGGACCAATATCATGTCTTCGAATGTACCGTCCAAATAGAGCACTTTAGCGAAGATATGCAAGGCTGTCAACGATGCGAACCGCCAAAGCGATAGCCACAATCCCTTTTTAATTACTGGTCATTTTTTTTAAAAAAAATTCAAACGAAAGAAAAAGGCGCAATAAGCAGCCTTTGTGAGACCCTTTAGTTATGAGCTGCTTTCGTGCGGCTGCAGCTTGAATAACTTGTCGTAGCGCATTGTGTACAATAGTAAACGGTTATTTTGATTGCATACGACAACGACGCACTGCTCGACGCGGGGCAATGCGCTACTCAAACGACCAATAGCGGACGAGAAGATACGTACCTTTGTTTGAAGGTTTGCTTCGATCAGCTTAACGACGCGTCCTTTGAAGGAGCACAAGTAGACTTTTCCCGCTTCCGTACCAACAATGAACATTCGAGTCATTTGCAGCGGTCTTTGATCGCCGCTTAGGCGCCATATCGGCGCCATCATTGTATTTATTGCCAAAGGAGGTCGTGGCAGTTTGACGTACACTTCCGCTTTGTTCGGTTCGACAAATACCAATCTTTGCAAGTCCGTATAGAACGAACTGACAAATGACGCATTGATGCACAGTACGAGTCCCATTGTGGACGAAGCGTAGTAGGATAAAGTTGGATCGTTTTCTATTGACGATTCTCGCCTAACTTGTCCCGAACCATTTCGAGGCTTAAGCACTATGTATCGTCCGTTCGGTTGAGATACGTACACCATAGCGGCCGTTTGGTCGGAAGTGGTGGCGCTGCTATCGTAGCAACAAGATAAGCAGCTGATAAAAGCAGGCGTTTCCCATTTGCTAATGGCTACAAGACGTCCACCATTTTCTCCAACATATCTGTAAGTGCGTACAACTCGATCGGTAAGAGCTACCAAAAGTTCCGGATGAGAGTCGCCGTCAACATCGCCAACATAGGCGGCGCTAATGTTTGCTTGAAGGGTCTGCGTCAGACAAAGTTCCAAAACGCAAGAAGACGAAGTTGAGACGAAGCGAAATACATTGCAGTCACCCGATTCGCTTATTGATACAATCATGTGACGACGATCGTTCATTAAGTCACCGGTTGCGAGAGCAGTGACGATGCCCATTACTTCGGCTGATCGAGTCCATAGTTCGCAGTCCGTTTTCACCTTAAACACTGTCAACTTGCCGCATCTGCTGGCGGCTAAAATTTCCAACAATCCATCGCAGTCCAAATCGTCAACCAGTAAGGCGCTGCATATCCACGGAAATGGCAATGGCGTTCTGGAATCGAACGGAGCTTCGACGATTCTGTTGACCATAGAAAGGCTGTAAACTTCGTTACGATACAACGAAGCGAAATGGTTATTTATGCAAAACGAAAAAGGTTTGGCGCTACTAGAAGCAAAGGTTAAAACAAACAATTTATTCACCAACTGACGCTATCCTTTGTTGGTCAAAATTGGATCGACCATGACGCTTACGTCTACGAGATTGTTTATCCGCTTTGCTTGACCTGTCTGCGGATTCTTTCTTCTTCTTCTTCTTGCAAGATAATGGATTAGGTCCCTTAGGCCGACGACGAGGCAATTCAGGCTTTGGCGGTCGTTCGACAACACCGGCGGCGCGCTTAAGCTTGTCAATGGTCTCTTTGGAATCTTCGTAGTTCAGTTTGGCGTCGATATCTTGTCGGGCAGCAGCTTTACAAAGCTCGGAAAGATGATCGAAAATAATTGACTTGAAGTGAATCAACAGGAATGGACAAACGAGCACGCTCTCTTTGACCGTATCCCGAAACTGTGCGTCCTGCGTGGCTACGATATATTTACGCTTGTTTGTTTTTCCAATTAACTTTTGCAAGCATTGAATGGCCGGAAATGGTTTACTCCGAGGCAGAGCGTGTCTGCACTTGAGCAATTTGAATTGCTTGGCAATAAGCCAAGCGCCGTGAAAATGCTTACCAAGCAATTCGAGCTCAACCAATACGCAGTTGGTGGTGCAGATGATCACGTCGGCTCGAAGATACTTTGACAACTGTTCTCGTATGTTTATCTTGTTCTCCAAAGCGTGCTGACAAAACGTACCGTCAACCAGTACGCGATAGGGTTTTACAAAATCGTAATTGTTACGCAGAAAGTTGAGCACTCGTTGCGCCTTCTTCAATCGACGTATTTTCATTGTTTCTAAAAAAAAAGGCGAAAGCCCAAATGGTGATTGCTTGAACGAATGGAACCCGATCAATACCTTTGACAAGCAACGAGTGAGCGCTAGAAATTGTTCGGCGCAAAGATCCTTTGAAATAGTTTCGAGGTTTTGCGCAACGCACTTACCGTATGCTGTTGCCTGCGAAAAAAATTCAAACTTACAGTAGGAACATTGAAGCTTAGAGACGAAGAACGAACCGCAGCGGAGCATCGACTCAGCTCCTTCGCAAAATCGAGTAATCGCTTCCGTCTAGACTGCGGCATTACCGAAAATAGGTTGAGGCTTACTTCGCAATACGTAACAGCTTAAACTACAGAAGGAAAAATGTTTTCAAGTTTGTAACAACCTACACCGCTTTACCAAATAATGCTACGTGCTTTATTTCGAGGCTAAGCAACGCGCATTAGCTTAAACAGTTCTGAGATTGTGACGGAATGAGTTAGCCAAAATTCTCTACGGATAAAAAACAACGCGCCACCGTTAGTGTCGTCCCCTTGCAGCCCTTATAACGAACATTTGAATTTTAAAATCAGGCAATAAAATGCAGCTACGTTTCCGGAACAAACGGCTGGCATTTCCTTTCGGCCTTGAGTGAGAGCAGAACCGAACGGGTGGCGTTTCTCCAAGAACAAACCTGCATTCCTTTGTACACTTCGATGGGTTACTGTATTTTTATGTGCGAGCTGTACAAAATCCCTAACATTTTTGGTAAAGCGCCGTTTAAAAGCTAATAAAAAACACAGCAAATTTCCAACCATTCGAATCGGCCAGGGAGAACTAAATTGTAAGCTCATGAAAATTTCTATAACTAGAAAGACGAATAAAACATTTTTACAAAAAAAAACAGGTAATTGATCTGCTTTCTTAACTTTCACTGAAGAAACTAATAGCAACAAGCCGATAAGAGGGATGCGGTCGATCTTAAAGCCACGGAAAGGTTTACTTTTTTTAAATTGCGTTTACGAAGTATTTTCAAAAAATGAAGTAAAAAAACATCGATTTACACAAAAAGTAGCGACGATTAAAGAATTTTTGTTTACGCCGACCGCCTGTGCATCAATCAGTTCGGATAATCAAGCTTCTCTCGTGCACGATGGTTAAGCGCAATAGCCCTACCCCTCAACGAGCATCAAATGGCTTACTTGATTAGAAATGCATCAAAACGTATAGACCAGAAAGCCCAAATAAACCTAATCACAAATAAAAGGTCACCAAGTGGTTACATATACAGCAAGTAAAGTATGCGCAGGTAAACTTCAGTACTGTAAGAAAGTGAAATCTAGAAAAGCCGTATAGAATTACGCATTGATCAAAATGAGTGAACCAAAGCTGAAATCGGTTACTGAGAAAACTCCTCTTCAGCCGGAAAGCGTGCAAGCGATCCAGGAAGAAATGGATCGCCACGCCGTTGGTGAGTTCTGGCATGCGGAGAGGATTTGTTGTTTTTTTAAGCTTTGCATCGTTTCAACTATTTCGCAGATATGATCATGGCTACCAGCAAGCTGTACATGGAGTCTCAAGAGGTTCGCAGCAGTAGGCCGAACTGGCGAAGCTATCTGCAGTAAGTCTTTAACTTTGCAGTCTGTTTACCAGTTATTGCTAAGCGCTGTTGAAAATTATACGCAGAAGCAGCATGATCACTCAGGAGGACTTCAACTTTATCACGCAGTACGAATCTTGCAAAGGGGAGGAACGAAAAAACTTGCTAAGCAAAAATCCAGCTCAAGTAGATGGCTTCATGGTTGTTTAAACCGATTCAAGTACAGTTATTTTGAAGTGCGCGAAAACGTTCATCAGCCTCATGTCGAATATTTCAAAAGACCAGACGGTCCGCTTCGTTCTAATAATGATAGACGATATGCTGCAAGAGGACCGGTCGCGGGTTTCCATATTTGTCAACTACGCTCGCAAGGAAAAGCAACCAGTTTGGAATCCATTTTTGGCACTGTTATCGAGAGTCGACGGTTTCATAATAAATCAGGTTAGCCTGATTGTTGCCAAAATGGCTTGCTGGGGCCAAGATCTAATGGACGGCGCCGATTTGACTTACTTTCTTACTTGGCTTAAGGAGCGCCTCAGAACTCCCGTAAGCAATCGACTCCCGTAAGCCTTGTTTATCGCATACTATCCGCGCTGTAGGGAAACGAGTACATCCATACAACTGCCAGATGTTTGCAAGTGATGCTTCGCATCGAAGAGTATCGCTTTGCTTTTATGCATATTGATGGGCTCTCATCGTAAGCACTTTTTGCCGTTTTTCTTGTCGAGATTCCTTTTATGGAAACTTTTCAGCATTCTATCCACTTTGGCTGGTCGAGCTAACTTTCAGCTTCAGTACCAATTGATCTTCTCCATATGGTGTATTACGTTCAGTCCTCCGCTTGCCGAGCGAATGCACACGTTAGGCGTTATTGCAACGTTGGCGGACATACTTTCCGAAACTACCAAAGAGAAAGTGATTCGCATTATCTTAGCTACCTTCCGAGTTAGCAGCAGTTGTCTCAGCGCGTCAAGAGTAATCGGCAGTTTTGCAGAACTTGTTGGAAAAACCTGAAGACGTTGAAATATCCCGCGAATGCGCTATCCAGATGGTTCAGTGCAAAGTGCCAAAAGCATTGAATCTTCTGCTGTCGAAAACGTACGACGATCCCGAATTCACGGAGGACATGGAATATATTAACGAAAAGTTGCAGATCAGCGTGCAAGATCTCAGGCAAGAGTTACTTTACTTTCGGGATTCACGAACCGAACAAATCGAAATATTTCAGCTCTTTGGATGAATACATCACCGAATTGAAATCGGGACGCCTTCAGTGGAGTCCAGTCCATAAAATGGAGAAATTCTGGAAGGAGAACGCGCAACGTTTCAACGAAAAGAACTTTGAAATTGTCAAGTAATTATTGTTTACTATGTACAGTGTTTTTTAAAAAAAAGAACTGCTTACCCTAGAATTCTGATCAAAATATTGGACGTAAGCAACGACCCATTGGTACTGTGCGTAGCTGCGCACGACCTTGGCGAATATGTACGTCATTATCCCAGAGGCAAAACGTAAGTTAGCAATATGGCATTGAAAATATTTTATGCTAATTCTTCTTAGCGTCATTGAGCATCTCGACGGTAAAACTATGGTAATGCGTTTGCTGTCGCACGACGATCCCAACGTTCGATACCACGCCCTGCTTGCTGTTCAAAAGATTATGGTACACAACTGGTAAGTATAGTCAGGTTATTACGGTATTTCAATTTTGACTTCTCCGTGTTTTGTTTTTTAGGGAATACTTGGGCAAACAGCTCGAAAAGGATACTCAGGAAAGCAAACCGAAAGCGGCGCAGGCAGCCAAAAAAGCCAATGACGTGGCAACACCGGCAAAAGCTTGAAGCGCGCACGATTATGATTTGCATTTTGATTGATGCCCCAATATTTCGGTAGAAGCGTAGGAGCAGGGAAAAATTGCGTACTTAGCACTGCGCCGGCAGAGCAGACGAGATCTTGTTGTACGAGTTGTACCGATCAACTCCTTTTGAAGGGAAGAGTCGCATTGATTTTTTGGCTAAAAAAATTGCACTCGCAATATTTTACTTCGATTTGCATTAATGGCGCGCCAACAGTGATTGTCTATTTCTTTTTCTTCAGCGGAGGCAGGATGACTCCGTCGTACTGTAAAATTGCGCGAGTAGGTTAAATTATTGTACAGTAAAACAATTGTAGTACTAACTTTCTTTTGAAACCATTTTATGGCTTCCTCGCGCTTGATGCGATGTTGAGCGCCGATTTTAGTTTTGCATCGACGTCGCTCGGAGACGCGGAATCCCGGACGTCCGAGGACGACGTAAAAGTCCATACCGTAAATACCAATAGTTGGATCGTATTTGATACCCAAATCGATGTGCTCTTGTATACCGAAACCAAAGTTGCCACATTCGCTGAAGCAGCTACTTCTCAGCTCGTATTCTTTCACCTTGACAAAAAGAAGATGCAATAACATGCCGCAGGGTAGCGCGGGACAACCTTAAGGCCTTTTTCTAAGATTTCTTCAGCCTTCAAGCCGCGGACGGTGCAGTGAACAGCGATTTTTTCATTTCTTCTTATTCCAAACGATCGTACAGTATAACGAGCTGAAACGTACGCGCTGATGCTTACGCGACACGCTTTGAATTATAAAATACCTTTGGAAAATACGGGCGTTTGGCCGGTCAGTTGCTCGAGCACTTTGGCAGCTCGGGTCAGCCGATCGCCGGACTCACCAACGCAAATGTTCAAGCAAAGTTTTCGTATGCGCAACTCTCGCATTGGATTGTTTAGCTTTGCAGCCTTGCCGCCGCTTTCCGTCTAAAATCAAAATATTGCTCATTCTCAATTGACAAATATCATTTACCGCTGTAGCGACAACCATCCTGACCGATCGCTTGGTGAAACAACACTGCCTACAGACGGAAATCTATCTTGAACATCACTAAAAATACAGTACTATCCACGTGTTTTCAAGATGCGCAGGCTGAGTCGATATGTTCTCTCGCTGGTCTGCCTTGTTGTTGCACGTAGCCAAGTTTGCAGCTAAGTTTGCCAATTTTTAGCTGTCAAATGCTCACAACAGGAGCATTTCCAAGGATAAAGTTACTGTCGTGGAAGTGGGCCTACGCGACGGGCTGCAGAACGAAAAAGTACGCCTGTTTTTGTTTTCTAAAAATTCCCCGCGCGCTTTGCCAAGTGATGAGCTGTTTACCGGATGGTGAATACTTAATGAACTCTTTTAACCTCGCTGAACGTAGTATATTTTTCTTTCAAAATTTTACTACGCACTCGAGGCGGTTGATTTCGACTTTTTTGCAGATGACGCTGCCGACGGAGATCAAGCTAGAGCTGATCAGACGATTAACGGCGGCGGGTCTTCGTGTTATCGAAGCGACCAGCTTTGTTTCTGCCAAAAAAGTTCCGCAGGCAGGAGTTCACTTTTGCTGAAGAGCCGCTGTCCATTTTGGCTATTTAATTCAGCTAGCCGATCACGCCAAGCTTTTCGGCAGCTTGAATAAAGACACAACAGTACGGTATCCGGTGCTTGTTCCGAATGTGCAGGGACTAAGGGATGCTGTAAACGTACACTTGCTTTTTGTTACATCTTTTAAAAGTGACGAATTGCAGTTAAAGCTCGATGTCAAGGAAATTGCCGTTCTCGTCGCCGCAACGGATGCTTTCAGCAAGTATCTAATGCCTTTTGAAATTTTATTCCCTTTATTTTCATGTTTTAAGAAAAAATATAAATTGTGACATTGAAGAAAGCTTTAACCGCTTAGAACAGATTCGTAAGACGGAAGGTAGTGACAAGTTAAGTATACGCGCGTACGTTTCTTGCGCATTCGGTTGCCCGTATGACGGTAAAGTGAAAATTGGACAAGTTCGTCGCATAGTGGAACGCCTGAATATGCTTGGATGTTCGGAAGTCAGTTTAGCCGACACTATTGGAGTCGGGACACCCGGCACCGTATTTGCTTTGCTTGACGAGTTGCTGTCGGTGATTTCACCTTCGAGAATAGCGGTTCATTTCCATAATACCTACGGTCAAGCACTGGCGAACGTGCTTGTTGCCCTTTCGGTAATGTCGCTTACGTTTTCTTAAAACTACAACAAAGTTACCATTTTTGAACATAGATGGGAATCCGAACAATAGACTCTAGCGTAGCTGGTCTTGGCGGATGCCCTTTTGTGAAAAGTGCCACAGGCAACTTGGCCACCGAAGATTTAATTAATATGCTGGACAGTCTAAATATTGAATCAGTATGTGCTCCCCTATAGCTGCCCTTTTGTAGTAAAAACTTTTCAGGGAGTTCGATTGGACGCTTTGATAGAAACAAGCCAATGGATCTCAACCGTTTTAAACCGCCGGCCGCAATCCTACATTGCCAATAACTTCGGATGTCCGTCAATAGAATAGGAGACCGTTTGCCTGACAGCTGACGTTGCGTTGCTACTCGCTCACCTGTGCGGCTATTGATTTTGTCTGCATTACCATTTACGACATGGTTTTCCCGGCGCGACTGGGCACCAATCGAATTGTAAAATACTAATTTACTATTTTAAAATAAGACGTCCCAGTCGGAATGATCGCTCTGCAGAATTGAGTTTAAAACAAAGAGCTGTTGCAAACAGCTTGCTCTTTAGGCGTTTGCGCAAACGCGACCTTCAAAGGTCGATGGGCAATGGAAAAACTCAGAAACGTTTTGCCAACTGTGCTATTAGGAAAAAATGCAGCCGAGTATGTGATTTTTAAATTACAAATTTTAATAACCTACCGAAAAAGTAATTTTTGCTCGAGAAATTTGAAAAACTCGTTTTTTTTCGTTAATACGCGTCTATTTTTAGCCAGCGCTTATTTGCCGAGTGTTGACAGTTATTGGAAATTGCGTTTATAACATTAATTTCCAGTGAGAAAGGGTGTTGAACACAGTTGGTTGGATAAGATTGATCGGACTGATTTTAACGTAACCTAAGCGCATTTTGTTCGTACTGTAACATTTTGCTCGGTAGTAAATATTGATGCCGAATGAGGATGTGCCAGATGGTGGCGCTGTCAGTAAAAGCAGCTGGTCCGAGTAGCAGCGGTCAGCTTCTACTAGTTTAAATTTGCTTTCTCCAATAGCTGAAATTTGATCTATTCGATCTTGCGCATTGCATAACCGGTCCGTGAAGCTATTATCGTCGCTAGTCTTGCATGATGTAGTTGTTTCATGTACGGTGGCTGAAGTCCACTTGGTGCCGACGGGTGACTCAGCCGCTGCGCGCAATTTGTGATTCAAACTTTTCTTTCCATCTTTTGTTTGCTCTGATTTTTTAACATACACGTCAGCTATAATTGCTTCTGGTTTGCAGTTCAGTTTTTGGCTGCGGAGGCTGCCGATGCGCGATAGCCTGGTCGGCAGTAATGAGAAAAAGATTGACGGATGCCCGGGAAACGCTTCCGCCTCAACGTCACGTCGGCAACGGTTCCCTTTTCCTGTAGAGACCTTTGGATGGCTGCAGAGCAAGTAATAACAAATGGCGGCACTCCGTTCTATCTTCTTGCCTAGCGCGGGTTTACTTTTCCCTTGCCAGGAACAAGAAGCTCTCCACGCAAGCGCCGACGGAATTAACGCCATTAAAAAGGAGCTCAGCCGACTCCGAGCCAGTGCCAAGTAAGGAAATTGCTTCCGAGCTTTCCACCGTCTCCGAAGTCCTCTGCGACCCTACCGTACCGACACCTGGGACGGAATCGTCTGGTAACAACAGCAAAAGTTCCAAAGGAGCTCGAGAATGCCCGGTGTGCTACGTCCGGCAGCCTGTAGAAGTCTTCCCTCGTTTGACCTATTGTTCGCACTTAACTTGCCACAGCTGCATGGTTCAGGTGCGACTTTTCAAGCATTACTGTACCTGCTTTTCTTTTCATACTGTATTATTTTCAAAAAATTTTCAGTACCTGCAGCTGCAGATTTCCGAGAGTCGCGTCAACTTAACATGCCCGGAATGTAGCGAGCAGTTGCATCCGAACGACATTTATGAAATTTTGGCCGACAAGCCGCAGGTTATTGAAAAGTATGAAGAATTTTCGTTGCGTCGCGTTTTGATGAGCGATCCGGACACGCGGTGGTGTCCGGCGCCGGATTGCAGGTACAATTTTCGTTACTTCTTTTTGTCTTATTAGCTTTACCTTTCCCACGTCGTATAGTTACGCGGTTATTGCAACGTCGTGCGCCGCGTGTCCCGAGTTGAAATGCGAAAGACCAGGTTGCGGAGCGTCCTTTTGTTATCATTGCAAAATGATTTGGCATTCAAATCAGACCTGCGACGAAGCTCGTGCCAAGCGCCGTTCAATCGCTTCGTCACCCATCGAAATCGACGTTAAACGTACGCGATTAAGTGCCCCTTGCGCGCGTCGTCATTTTTTAAATTCAAATTTCAGCCGGCGATATTAAGGCTTGCCCAAGATGCAGAACGTACATTGTAAAAATGAACGACGGATCGTGCAATCACATGATGTGCGCTCTGTGCGGCGTGGAATTTTGTTGGCTTTGTTTGAAAGAAATATCCGACTTGCATTACCTAAGGTTGGAGCCAGTTTTCTAAAAGCGGCATTTTCCCAACGGTTGTCATTATTGTTGTTAAAGCCCTTCGGGATGTACATTTTGGGGCAAAAAGCCATGGTCGAGAAAGAAAAAAATCGTTTGGCAGGTTGGTATGCTCGTTGGCGCCCCTTTGGGCATTGCCATAGTGACCGGTCTCGCGGTTCCTGCCATTGTTTTTGGCTTTCCAGTTTGGTTGGGACGCAAAGTAAGCATTGAGGCTTCTACCATCCTTCGATAAGTGCAAATATTACTTGTTGAAGCTTCACCAACGGATGAAGTATACAAAAAAGCTAAAACGTATAGTTGCTGTCACCGGTGGAGTAATCGGAGGCGTCGTGTTGAGCCCGGTACTTGCGTCCTTAGCAATCAGTAAATCTTTTTACTTCATCCTTTGTTGACTCGAATCGTATGCTTTTCGTTGCCAGGTGTTGGAGTGCCCATTTTACTTGCCTACGTTTACGGTGTGGTTTTGGTTTCCCTTTGCCGCGACGGTACTTGCGGCGTAGCGTCACGTTCCAGCAACCTCCGTCTCAATGTTGACGAAAACATACTGACCATGACCGCAGGTGTGTTTTCAAGTTGTATGTCTAATTTTAATTTATACCATTGACGAATAGGAGACGCCAACGCTGAAAGAGCCTTTCTCCTGCGAGATATGGAACGTCAAAGTTCTAGCCAGCTTGACGCAAATGGTTCTTCTTCTGGTGATGGACAGAAAGATATGCAAATTCAGGTAGACATTTGCGAGCAGCATATATCCGGTAGCATCGGATCCGGGGGAGATAGGTCCAATGTTGAAGCGCTTAGTACGAGAACATTTGAAACTGCCTACTTTGACGAAAGGGTACCTTTTGTCAATAGTGTTTCTATCGTAACAATTACACGTCATCAATTTTGCAGAGCATTCGTACGATTGAAAGTAGCGCGGGTGCTTGCGCGGTTTCGTTGCAAGAAGGGGCAAGCTTGAAAGGTCTGAATGGTTCGCTAACTGGTGACAATAGGTCACCAAATGCGGACGAGATAAAGAAGTCGGCCAATTTTGACGAATGCAAATCAACGTACGCGCATAGTACTCTCTCAGGAGAGTACCATTCGGCAAAGTCAGTATTGGAGTCGGCAGTTGAACCCGATTTGACGACGACCCCAATGAGGCGCCTGGAATCACGTGTTAGCTTCTATGCTGATGAGACCAGTTGCGACGGGATCATTGTTGCCAACAGCGACGAGGATGAAAGTGAAAGTCTTCTAGTGTGCCTTAAGCCAAGTACTTAGCGGCCTTTCACAATTTTTAATTACCAATAGTGCTATTTTGCAGGACACATTCCTAATCGTCATTCGCACGCGGAGGAAAGAAAGTCTTTATCGGTGTCGAAATGTAGCTTACCTTCGTGCAAGCACGAATCAGCGGTCAGTCGGGCCGCTGCTGGCGAGGAGGCCGAATTTTTAATGTTACCTTCCGACGTTGTTTTCAAACAATCGTCACCTGCGGATCAATTTCATACAGTACGCTCAAAAGAATTTGAATCGGCGTGCGGCAGGACCGCGTCTGCAGTGCTCAGTAGCATAGTAGAATTAGCGACAGCAGCATCTTGCTCCGAGTCGAACAATGTGCTTAGTCGAAAAACCCGTGACGTATTGACAGTCTGCCAAAGCAGAAGACTTTCCGGATTGTCTCCGGCCAACACGACCAGTTACATTCTTCAGGAGGATTCGTAAGTCGCAAATCTGCGTTGTATTTTTAAAAAAATTATTTCGAGACAAAAAAAACCGATTATTTAGGCTTGCATCTCGCTCGATGCCCGACATTCGAGATAGCCGGGAGAAAGATGGAAAGTGACAGATTCGCGGCGATTCGTCTCTTTGGCATTCGGCCAGCTATTGTTATCAATTTTGAATGGGCGTCGTTGAAAGCAAACTTTATTATTCTTTTATCTCTCAGTTCAAACGCGCTACTGGCAAATAGTTGCTGTCCGTTGCTGCTATGCGCTCCCTTCGTTGACTGGACTGGCGCTCCGCTTCGTTTTTTTATTTATTTTCTTCCTCTCACTCCGCTGCTGCTCCTGTGATCGTTGCATAAGTTTTTTCCGCGTCATTGGGATCATTTTTTCGCTGTTGCCCTTGTTTTTTCCCAATCGGTTTTTGCTTGCCCAGTCGATGAGGGCGAGCGATCTTTGACCGCCGCTATGCCGCTGACCGAACGTCGTCTATTTCTTCTAAAAGTAGTGGGAAGTGATAGGTTCAAAGAAAAAAATGAAAGTCACTTTGAATTTCCAATTATCAGTTTTTGCCGCTACTTTTTTCCCATTGATCCATTGCTTTGCGATAACTTTTAATTTGGTAGACGAAATGGCTCTTTCAAGGTTGCTTATTGCTTCAAAAGGTGGCAGATGTGCTGGACTTGCGCGACAATTTTGCAAGAGTTCGGTGGACAGCGTTTTTCCGAAAGGTAGCGTATGGAGAGAAATTGACAAGGACAGTTTACCACCGTTGCCAAAGCTGGACGATGATCTATTGCATTTGCTGGAGGAACAATCATTGGTCAGATTCGATGATAAGGCAGCGTTATGGCATCTTCAGAAAGCAATTGAGTATGCCAACCAGTTGCATGCAGTCGATACGGACAATGTTGAACCAATGTACACATTGTTAGAAGACGAATCATTGTACCTTAGATCTGACGATTGTCCTACCGAAATGATTGAGAGAACGGAGTTGTTAAGTAACGCTGCCGTTTCTTGCGAAGGTTATTTCGTTGCTCCGCCTGGTAACGTACCTTTAGAAAAAAATGATGTTCAGGTAACAGATGAAGATGTTAGCAATTGTAAATGATATACGAAATATTGGTTGGCCATTAAACAGTTGCGTGTTATTTTTCAAAACGTTTCTATTACCATCAGCGTCAACATTTATGACCTCATAAATTCACGCTCTCAATAAGGTAAGATTGGTTCGCACTAATAAATTTGACCAATAAATGTGATTATCATTTTCAACGCTGAAATGTCAGTATTGATTAGCGGCGGTTTGATTTCAAATTTATTTATCACTTTCAATACAGGTTTTTCCTGTTCGAGATGATAGGAATGAGAGCGTCGTTATGGCGCGCTGTTTTTATTGCGCAACAACTTTGATTGAAGGAAGGTTGTGTTGGACGAAATGGGAAACACGCAATTTTTGCTTGCACAATCGCTCCTCTTCTCCTACTGTTTCGTCTGCGGTTTTGCCTTCTGTAATGAACGTTTACCTATTTTAAAATTACTAAATGTATTCTTCAGACAATTACGCCAATTATGGATCGCCGTACGGCCGAATGCCCCATATAAGCAGCGTCAGTGGTTACGATCCAAACTTGCAACAAACGCTGCAAGCTTTGGTTCAGCAAGGTGAGCATTCTTGTCCGTACGCATAGGCGGGAAAATCTTAAGTCGTGAACATCACTACAGTAGTTAGAGATCTCTTGATTTTCTTACTGTAGTCACAACGGTTTACGTTCTGTCGAGTAAACTTTGCTGTTATTCAAAATTACATTGGGAATAACAAAATGCTGCGCATAAACTAGAGCGGAACGTCGCTATCTGAACTTCTGATTATTCGAATTCGCAGACAAGAACAAAAGTAATACTGTATGAATTAATGGTTTTCAAGTTGTGTCGTCATCGCTCTGGGTATATTTTCTTTTTTCTTCTGTGGTAATTACGGTTGCACCATCTTTTTCAGTCTGAAAAGCGGTGCTGACAAAAGCTATAATAATAACAGGGATTAAGTTAGCATACAAGTCGTAGAATGGTTTGGAACGCTTCGGAACTGGTAGTCTGTTGTGAATTACTATTTTAGTTTTATGCTGCAGCTGCAGTCGTACGTTTAACCACTGTGAGTCATTTTTTAAAATCAGCTCTGTCGCATTGAAAATGATACTTTTCCTAGCGAGCGTGCGGAAGTGTGTAACGTAATTAAGAAATTTTTTTCCCTGAAATTTTTTGTGCCCTGTACAGTGCGCAACCATCAGTCACCTTTTATTGATAAGAACAACCAATACAGTAATACACCAAGTAAAAGCAAGCTACCTCTCTTACTGTCAAGCTATATGATCATCAGGTAACATGAATGTTACGGTCCTCTACAGCCCTTATGACGAAATTAATTAATGCTTGAAAGTATCGCTAAATAAAAAAGTTTCGCCGATCGAATTCCCTTACTTGAATTACGCAAAAATTAGTCTACAAACTTCAAACGTTCCTCGTGCACTTGCTGCATTTATATTAGTGAAACTGCTTCAATAAAAAGTCTCCGAACGGTTTCGGAGCTTTTAATATTCAAAGATTTGAAATTCTTTTTACAGTAAACAATATACTTGCATACCATTATCCGCCCCCTTATCCGAAATTGTTATTATCCGAATGAAACCTCGGCAGGTTAAGTTCGGCTAAGGAGGTTGCACTGCAATAGCGTATTTTTCATTTGCTTCTTTAACTAAAAGGCGATTTCGAGAAAAGAGATCTTTCTCACTATTAGTGGCAAATAGTGTTGAATTGGCCAATTTGTCTTTTTAGTTTGGTCATCGCAGAACGAACTGCCGCCAAGTTATGCTTACAACAACGATCCGTACAAAGAAGAAGCGCCGCCGAGTTACGCTTACGGCAACGATCCTTACAGCTTGGCGCGAGCCTACGGAATCCGTGACGACCAAATGGACATGAATCAGCGAGGCGCCACCCATTTTGAACTGCATGGCTGAATCAAAATTTCCATGCGTTTCCTCTTTTATTTAGTACCGTTAAGGCAACCACGTCTTTCGTGATGATCCTACAGTATGCCGAATGGGTACAATGATCGTCAGGGTACGTCATGCCATTTTCTAAACAAAACCTGTTGTGCAGCGTTGTTTATAGGGTATTGATGCGCATATTTTGCTTCAGTTTGCTTTTCCTACATTAATAAAGTGTTTAAAATGTTAGATGGCCTTTGTGGCTGTGTGTAGGGGGATTCCCACTTCATCTGCTGTAAATGGGTGCAGGAGTCGCCCAAATGCTCCAGCTACACAATTTTAATGTCCTTTTTTAATCATGAGACTGTTTCCTAATACATTTTTTAACTCTGCACGAAACAGCCTCGTGCTGTGCGAAAAAGCTATGTTTTCAATAAATACTCCATGTCGCATTGACGGATCCACGTCCTGCCGTAGCACAGTATGCTCCTTCAGTTGAACACGGAAGTGTAGCGTAATCGCCAAAAACAAAACTTTCCAGAAGGATGTTACGCTAGTTTGGAAAATTGCTTTCTACCGTTTTAAAGAGAAAAACAGAAAACAATTTGACCCTTCAGGGGAAGATGTCACCAAAAAGGCAAAACTAGCAATAGAAGCAGCCGTAATTAAATTTGAATTTATTTGCCGATTCAGGCCAGAAAATTGGAACAAAAGCAATGGAAGTGGAACGGTAGAAACTGAAAAGTAAAAAGCAATTTAAATTACTGTGCAGCTCGTGGTCCGCGTAACATATTTTCTTGTTTTTCGCGTGTTTTGCTTCTCTGGTTCTGTCACACGGCTTTTGCAATTTCTCTTTTACAACTGCTGTAAACAGCAAGCAAGTCAGCCTTAAGCGTTTCGCGCTTTTCCAGCAGAACTAACGTGAAACTTTTGCTTTCCTATTTTCAATAGTTCAATAATACCATCAGCCTTCTTTTAAAAAGGTTTTCAATGCGTCATTGCGATCTTGCGCATTTCAGACTGAGAAGCCAATAAGTCGCTCCACGTTATTTTTATTTTTATATATCTTTAATTCTTTGCGTGAAACTGTCTTTTCCGATGAGGTTTAATTGTTCAAGCATAAAGCGCGGTATTAAGTAAGGATTCGTAGGTACCATTTTCAGTTCGCAGGTACAGTATACTGAGAGGAAAATGTCAACTTATTTGAGACGAAGCAAAAGTTGGAAAAGTGTCAGTTGCTTTGGAAAGTTACGCCAACCGATGAAATTGGAGACCGAAGTAAGTTTTTCTGGCTGAAGACTACGGGTAATGTGTTGTTATATGGTGCGAAGAAAACTGGAATGATCGAAAGTGAATTGTACCAATGACAGTTGATCAAACGGGAAATTGACAATCGCTGTGAAGCTGCCATGGAACAAGTTGACGTGACCTTGATAACTCTCCATTAGCAGATGGTACGTATTTTTCATTTCCCGTGACCTTATTCGCCTTTTCGTTGCGTTTTTGGGTCGGATCTTTGCCGGCTCGGTTGTTATTTAAGCATGAATGGCACCGCAAATTAGCGGCAAAGCGTAGACAATCCCTAGGCATAGCAGTATATTTACCGATGCTTGCGTTTCAGTTTACATTCACTGTACGAAAGCATGTGCATTGCTTAGGAAAAGTCTCGTCCTTAATTGTCTTTCATTTATAGACTGCTCTTTAGATAGACACGTCTGAAAACTACTCCGCAATTTCAAGCAAGGAGCCAAGGTGAAAGGTTATCGTCTGCGTACAAGAAGACAGACTCCATTTCTGCGTTATTGGAATGCTTCAAACTGGTTTCTTCCGTCAGAATAATCCCAGTACACTATGATCGCTGCTCCAAACGAAATGACCGTTTCGCTGGTTATCGGATTCATCAGCTTCGCCTTTGTTGTGCCTCTGTTTTGTAAGATGCTTGAAATGTTCTTGCGGCGGCGAAGTACCATTGGAAATTTGACAAAGAAAGCAGTTTTCATAACAGGCTGCGATTCGGGCTTTGGCCGCCTTTTGGCACTCCGCACTGTTGCCTTGGGAATGCCGACGTTCGCAGCATGCAAAACCGAAAAAGGCGTACAGTCCCTGAAGCAGCTTCTATCGGATATCAGCCCAAAATCGAGTGAAAAAGCATGGGTTCTTCAATTGGACATCACAAGCCAATCGGATGTTGAAGAAGCCTATGCTTTTGTAAGAAAAAACTTGGGTTCATCAGGTAAGTTTATCAGCAGCTTCGCCTTGTAGACTTTTCCATTTGAGGGACGGAAATTATTATGTCTGGGACATAATATATATTGTAGTTTGTTTTTTATCTCCTCTTAAACTGCTTGTGGCTGTGGTGCATACCTAACTTCTTCCTGCTATTCGTCATTTCCAAGTATAAGATGTTAAGCTAATTATGCTAAAAAAATTTAAATTTTGTATAGCGGTTACTTTTTGTACAAACTCTAAATAAAGCGTAAAGAGTATGGTGATTAACCTTCAGTTCAAATGTTTTTTAAGAACTTTGGGCTTTGGTGAACAATGCAGGAATTTTGGGTGTAAGTCTTCCCGATGAATGGCTGACAATCGATGACTATAGGCAAGCTATGGAAGTGAATTTTTTCGGTCAGATTCGCGTGGCGCAGACATTTAGACCTATGCTGGAGAATAGTCATGGACGTATGATCTTTATGTCCAGCGTGCTTGGACGAGTTTCAGCACCATTGTTAGGTCCTTACCAGACAACAAAGCACGCACTTGACTCTTACGTCGATATGCTTCGTCAAGAACTGTTATGTCGCAATGTTTTTGTTAGCGTCATGGAACCGGGATTCTTTACGACCGATCTTACCCACAGAGGCGACCCTCTGCAATTGTGCATTGATCAAGGTCGACTAAGCGAGAAGGAAGCTGAAGAATTTGCCGGTAAACAATTACTTTTGATACTGTTCCTTTTATGGAATTGTAAACTTTTAGCTTACGGAAGTCACAAACGTTTCTTGGAGGTACTTTGCAGCCAGAAAACTGAAATGGTGACGAGAGCTTACGAGGAGGCAATAACGTCCAAATATCCGCGCTATCGGTACTCAGTTGGGTTAGACGCTTTCCTGTTGTGGTTACCGTTAGCCTATGCGCCCACATGGTTCTCCCTTTGGCTGTCGGCTATCGTGGGCAAAATTCTCGACGTAAATAAGATTCTTGAAAAAAGGCGAGTTCATTCTTCTTAGCTTATCCTTTTTTCAACATTCTTAGATAGGACGCTTTTATTTTTTATATTTTTTTACGTCACACGAACATTAGTAAAGCTCAAAGGCGACTTAGACGAAAGCTTACGCCAGTTGACTCGATCGTTTCACCTTGAAAGTCACCTCGTCTTTGGTCAAAGTTTTTTCGCACTTTTCGTCTTCTCCAAAGGCGCAGTTCCTTACGCCATCGCAGACGGCGCTAGCGTCGATACAGTCACCGAGAAGGCAAGCAAACATACCATTGTCGCAGCGACGCATATATGGTTTTTGGGCGTGAAGGACATCTGCAAAATCCATTAGTGAACTACAAGTGACGATTGTGCCAGCTGTCACCTGCGGCATGCTCTATCCATTTGGTGTAATGCGTAATGTTGATGTATATACTTGGATATTTGACACTTAAACAACTATGAGGCTTACTGGTAAGGCCAATGAGGTGCCACAGGTTGTCGGAATGCTTTTTGAGTACAGGTGAGCCCGACTCGCCTTGACAGCGATAGGTGTCCGGCTGTTGGAACGCGCAAAACTGCTCAGTGCCAATGTTAAGCCTTTCCAAACGGACGATTCTATGCTGACGACAACTGGAAGAATTGGTGATTGTTATTTCAGCCAAATCGGGATAATCTGCGGCAATCCTTTTCCTGCGAAGCCGACCCATACCCAAAGTGAATGTGGAAGTTGTTTTTTCTTTCGCGGACCAAATATCTTCGGCAGTAGTATCCAAAGACTCGAAGCAGATTGGTTGAGCCATCGGAGTGCTTTTCAAAGGAATTGCCAGACGAAGCAACGCAATGTCATTGGTCCCTCCTGGACGACCGACATACATTGAATGCTTCAATTGATGACTGACAGGCGAAAATTGATCATACGGGCTGAGGCTGGAATTTCTTTGAACACTCACTCGCACAGTCAATGTCTTCTCATTGGTTCTAAACAGGTTTGCCATTGTGCAGCCCATTGGAGGGCGATTGATAAGAATAATTACGCATCCAGACAGCTGGCAGTGGTTAGGACCCACATTTTGCCTAGCAGACTGCCGGCACACCGATGGATTCGATCGGAATAAATGCTTACGAAGAAGGGCAAAGTATTCGTGCTGCCTCCCAATAAGGCAACGTTACTTTTCTCACCGAGATTGTACGGGTTGTCGCCGCAAGCTAAAACAAGAACAGGCATGACATGTCAGCATTGTCTTTACGGTTAGCCCACTTTGATGCGAACATTTGACATAGAGCACTTGGCCGCTATCGCATTCTCTGCTCGGCGGTCTAGAAATACAGCCTTACATAAAGCCGCATTATAAATTATACGTACGCCAAGGTTTGTCCCGACGTGTAGTTCGATAGGGGCATATACATCGCTTCCGTTCGGTTCCAAGCTATCATGGCAATACTGGCTACGGTTCTAAGCGGAACAGAATGGCGACTTGCGTAAATGATTCGCAGGTACACTCGTACTGGTATAAATTTTGCGAACACACATGCTGCGCCGTAACGATTAGCGTTTCGCTGTTGTTTGCCAGCGCGCAAGCTGGAGCCCAGACGCCATTGCGACGGAAGTATACCGTGCCAGTGTCCCTGAATTCCCAATAACGATTCAAATCTTCGGTAACATTTGCGACAAGAGTTGCTGAAAGTTAGCGCAACGCTTTACAAGTTTTACAAGCGCGTATGCTGCTCACCGCAGTGACGCTCATCGTCGCCTAACGGGCAGTCTTTTTTGCCGTCACAAACTTTGCTGACATCAATGGCACGTCCGGCAAAGCATATGAATGCATTTGCCGAAGTGTGAACGCTGTCTAAACATGTTTTAGTTGAAAATGTTTTCTAGCTATTGCTAGCTGCAAGCACCGCAGTTTTGCTCGTCCGATAAGTCTTGACAGTCGGCTACTTGATCGCATATCCTTTCCGGGTGTTGCTTAGCCAATAGTTCGGCGCAAGCTTAAGAAAGAGTTGCGTCTAATGGTAGAGCTTAAATAGAGAAGCGCCACGCTTACAACATTGGGCTTCGTCGGAAAGATCGGCGCATTGGGCAATACCGTCGCAACGTTGCTCCTTCATATAGCACCAACCGTCTTCGCAGTTGAATTGAAAGGCTGGATTGCAAGCTGCATTGAAAAAAGAAGTTAAAATTCCCTTCTTTAAGCAAACCGGTTTGTTACTGCAGTTCGTTTCGTCGGAAAGGTCGACGCAGTCGTGAACACCGTTGCAATAGGCTGACAAAGGAAGGCAGGTGCCGTCGTTACAGCGGAACTGATCTTTTTTGCAGTCGCCTAAACAAGCAAAGTTAAAGAGCTTAAGTTTGGCGCGTATAATTATCGTTAGCTGAATAGTAGTGATATTAAAATACACTGCAAATCTGCAGTCGCTACAGTAGGACGCGCACAATTCGTCACCTTTAATGCGTTCCGTTTATGCTAAGCGCTTAGAAGAAGCGTTTTCGGCGCCATTTGCTGCAGGTAATTCTTTCTCTACGCTTAAGCCACTTAATTTGTTCTTAGCGCTTGTTAAACGAGCATTCCCTACACTTTCTAGCTGTTGTTTTAGCATGACTGAAACTAGGGTAAGAACGCTTTGATTTGCGCATGTTCGTCGATGGTTTTAACGTTTAAAAAAAGACAAGTAATTTCAAGGTCTAAACAGCCGGGTTGCTATTTTTGCTAAGCTGCAAGCATAAAGTAGAAAAGCTACAGTCTCCTTCCTAGTCAAGAATTGATTAGCAGGTTATGTTGTTACCCATTTTTCAGCGGCGGCTTAAGTTAATCCGCGAAATACTAAGTTGAAAACGATTTTGAAAGCCGCCGTTGACAAGCTCTACTCAACGCCCTAGGTTGTCTTGCTCTTATCTCACCGCAGTTTGTTTCATCCTCTTTTCGGTCGCAGTCGGGCACTCCGTCGCAAACTTTTTCGGCTGGCAAGCAACCGTATTCTGTAGTTTGGCGTAGAATGCACTTTACCGCATAGCCGGCGGGACACACTGAAACGGCAACGCTTCGTTCGATTTCCAAATCGTTACTGTAACCTTACTTCTGTTGCAGCCGTCGAGTTCGTCCTCCTTGTCCGGGCAGTCTGAGACGAAGTTGCAATAGCGGGTAAGCGGTAAGCACTGGCCGTTGTTGCATCGAAAGTGAGTGGGCGTAGGGCATTCTGCCAACAAGTACGAACTGTCATTTTGGCCAAAAAGCTACCGTGTAACTTGTTACCGCAGTTTTGCAGTTCGTCCGCTTTGTTTGGGCATTGCTCCACGCCGTCGCAAACTTGCTCCAACGGTATACAGTAACCAGGCTCGCATTCAAACTCCAGCGAACTGCATTCTTCAATACAAAACGTTATAATCATATTTTTTTTGCTTTTTTTAAAAAATATTTTACTGCAGTGTCGTTCGTCGCTGCCGTCCGGACAGTCGATTGAACGATCGCAGGCGCGGTGCTCGGGAATGCAAGTACCATCGTCGCATTTGTATTGTCCTGGCTTGCATTCTACAGTACGATTGGCCAACTTAAATTTTCAACTTAATTAGTAGGGTAATTACGGCATCTGTCTGGCTCGTCTGTTCCGTCTGCGCAGTTTTTCTTACCATTACACCAATCAGTCGCGTAGTATTTGCATAAGTGCTTGTCGCATAGAAATTGATCTGCTTCGCATGCTGGAGAAAGTTACGGTAGTTAATTAGAGAGCAGATGGTCAGCGCTTACTGCAGTCGAACTCGTCGCTGAAGTCACCGCAGTCGTCGACGCCATTGCATCTGTCTGAAGCGGGTCGGCAGAGTCCATTTTGGCATTTGAACTGATGGGGTGCGCATACTGGTTTTCACATAGAATATTGGACATCTGAATGGACTGGCAAAGTCACTTACGGCATTGAGTTTCGTCCGAGTGGTCGGCGCAGTCAAATTTTTGATCGCACCAAGCGGACGAAGGAAAACATTGACCCGTTTGGGAACAGTTCTTCCAACCCTCCCTGCACGCTGCAATAGCTTGGATTGCATTGAAGTCGTACAGGCGTTACCGAAACGTACTGCATCCAATTTCGTCCTCCCACTCGCCGCAGTCGTTGACGTTATTGCACCGCAGCGACAATTTAATGCACATTCCGTTTGAGCAGCGAAATTGATTTGATTTGCAGGCTGCAAACAATTGTACGGTACATTTTGGCGGCAAACGGCAAGTTGCCGGTATGGCTTACTGCAGTTTAGCTCGTCGCTGAGATCGCCGGGACCGCAGTCCAACTTGGCGTCGCATCTTCGCTTTTCGTCGATGCACATTTTTGTTTTGGCGCAAATAAAGTCCGACGACGAGCAGATTTGGGAACACCGCGGTCCGTAGTTGGCGTTGTTCAGGCTGCATAGATCCTTTCTGCCTATTTCGGTAAGTCGCAGCAATTCCCAGCACGAATCTTTGACGCCTGCTCAATTAGATGTCACCTTTGTCTTTAGGCGATTAGTTAACAGGCAATAGTTTACCTTCGCAGAAGGGTTTGCATATAGGAATTCGTCCATTCGTTTGACTGCAGGGTGGTTGTAGCAGAGCGCAGGAGAAGTATTGAATATGATGATGGCAGTTCTGTTGTGTCATAATCTGAAAAAAGCTAAGCGAGGCAGTTGCCTCTTCCGGAGTTTTGTAGCCAAGATAATTTGGATAGCATGTGTCGGTCCATCCGTGTCCGTTGCAGAAAGGTAGCAAGGGATAGACACCTACGATACAAATAATTAGACAGAAAAGAAATTTAAATATAAAGCTCGGCTGCTAAATGATGTACTGTAATTCTTTGTAGGTGCCACTGATGCCGTTTCGGCGGAAATGGGGCTGATTGTCGATACATTAAGTTCTGGCAGAGGCGTAAGAATTGTTTCCGTTATTGGCTCCTCGATTTCTGAAATAAGTACCAATTTATCTTTCAAAAGAACTCGTAAAGCACGGAAGGCCTTTCATTCCGGCCACACCGCCGCAAGTCGAAAAAAAAGTTTGTCGCCGCATTTAATGTCGAACATTATAGCTTAGCGCACTTTATCTGCGTTCGGTAGTTGAACTTCTTTTTCGGGAAGATTTCAAGTTGTGACTGCACGGTTTTCGTAATTTCATTACAGAAAATGAGGACTATTTGTCAGCTGTAACGAATCTCACGAAGGCTTCCATTTTTTAATGTTTGTATACTAACTGGTTTTTGGCCTGCTATCTCATACCAACATCGTAGGATCCAAAATCCAAAGCAAGGCTTAGCTTGTGGGCAAGCTGAGAAAGCTGCCGGGTCACTCAAATGGGCAATAGTTTTGCATACCGTCTGCAAGTCTGTTGTAATCAATTCTTATCTGTGTAAGGTTGTCCTCAAAATATAATTCCTTTGGAAAATTGACTTTTTTTCTCAAAAATAAGCATTTGAACTTCGTCTAAAACAATAAAGTTATTTGCATAAAACTTAATC
Organism: Trichuris trichiura; assembly: GCA_037903355.1. Classification (NCBI taxonomy): domain Eukaryota; kingdom Metazoa; phylum Nematoda; class Enoplea; order Trichinellida; family Trichuridae; genus Trichuris; species Trichuris trichiura. The sequence goes on from JBAJFE010000011.1 coordinate 2,129,706, forward strand.
TTTCGAAATATCGATGAGATAACGTGTTTGGTCGAATTAAACTTAAGTTATAATAGGGAACTTGTCTTCTAAGTTTAACGTTTGCTTTAGGCGTACATATGTTGTCCCAATCGGCTACGGGCCGAATCGTCAAGCGGAACAGAAAGATATGTCGTTTTTGGACCTTTGAATCAACCAAAATGGCCGATTGGACTCTGCATGTTTCGCATTCAGTTTCCGGTAAGTCGTTACGGTCATTTTGTCCATTTTTATTCTTCCAAAAGTGACGCAGTTGGAGGGGTTAGCGGTAAATTGAAATTTCGCCACGGCCGAACAATTCGATCTTGTAAATTAAAAGGCCCCTTTGACACCCTTTTGGGTCTTCCGCAAACGTTACTTTGCTCAAAAAAGTTGCATGAACGTGTCGACGCTAATTGCGCGCAAATTCAATGTTATCTTGTTGTCTGAAACAACCCGTCTCAATTTACACACTCTTTCAATATGACTATTCTGGGACAGGCTAAGTTTAGCTCTTTGTCAACCGTCTGAGAATCCAAGTTGAACAAACTTAGTTGGCTCGAATACAAGCCATTTATTTAGCAAGTACGTCCGCTTTCGTATTGAAAGTCGGGAGATCAGCCCGCTTGGTGTGATAAGAGAAAAACTTCGTTGGCTTTCGGGTCATTGGCGATTTGTCATTGCTCATATTAACGACAGATTACCAGTGATCCGAAACCTTTGAAAATTTTTATTTTAACACATTCAACAGCCTGTCAGCACAATACTAATAATACGTTTTGCTTAAATCCCGTTTAGGCGAGTAAATTAGCCCTAAATTCTGCTCGTAATGTTGGCGAACTACGGCTTTGACAGTTGACATTTCCTCACGACGACCTCTTAGCCGCTATTCATAAATCATTGAATCGTTGGGAAAGTATTATTCTCTAATGGATCGGTTGGAGAAAAGTTGGGCGAATTTTCAATGCAGTTTCATTTCGGTTATTGCTTTTGAAACTAATTCCGAAGGCGTATCGGTTGACAGCCATTGGCTAATCGAATACTCTCTTGACCGACTTTGTTTGGCGCGGAAAAGCCAAAATGCCCCAACGGACACGACTTTCCATCGGCCTTAGTTAATCATCATCGTTGTTAGCTTCGAACGAACGTGTCTTTCTCTTTTCAAACTATTTAAAAGTTTTTCGTTCAGCTCGTCAAGGTTGCTTATTACTTTCAGTGACGTATAATCACAGTTGCTTACCAGTGACATTGACGGTCTCCTTTCGAGCGCAGTCAACGTTACTTCGCAGAGTTTCGGCGATGAAGTTGGCATTTAAAAATTGCTCAGCTTCCGAGCTGTTAATGAACATCAGAATGGCGTTGATCTTCGCTACGCTGTGATCATCGCTAATGTATAGACCAACTTGAATCTTCAAAGGTCATTTGAAAGGTTGATGACTCACTTTTCGTCGATTCCGAGAAAATCAATTCCATCCAGGTACGGTTGGAGTGTCGTGTTTTGGAAAGCTGCTCTTATCTGTAAGAAAAAAGCTTGCATGCTCTCTTTACCGTATAAATGTTGCGCTAAGGAAACCTTTTTGTTGTATATACTTTCCAAAGAAGGCGTTTCTTCCGCCGGCAGCGATTCATCCCGGTGATTCAGGTTATCGCAGGCAAAGTAGCATGAAAACTTCTTTTGTTGATCGTAGGTTGAACTGTCAGTGCCTCCGGTCTTGTAGCTCCCTAAAAGGCAAATAGTTGACATTATCAAAAAGCAGAAGCGACTGATGGATAGCTTACCGTCGGTGCTGAGAATCGAAGTGAGCACGATAACTAATACAAAGATAAAACATATCAGTCCTACAAAACCAAATTTGTACAGAGTGCGCCTTCTTTGCCTTCTTGAATCAATAGGTGGCGCCATGATAGGATGTCCCTGAAACTGCTGCGCTTTCTTCCCTCCGTTACTAAGTTACGTACTGTCCGGCTTGCCTGTCGATGATGTTCCAACACAGATGGCACTTCTGAAAATGTCCATTAGCTTAGATTGTAAATTTTGGCACGCGTAATCGCGCGAAGTAAATGCTTTTAGAGCCTTCGCGTGGGACACTAGGACCGCTAAGGCCCTACTAAGCCATCGAGAATTCTTCAGAACGCCGCAAAGGAATCGTTCTTGCAGGGTGTCACCTCTCCAAGCTACTTAAAACGTTTTTGCTTTTCCCTCGGAGGCTTATCTCTGTGTGGGAGGTCGGAAGCTTTCTCAGCAGTTGTAACGCTAAGCTTACGACGCCTAGTAAGTTCACGGTGCCTCTACTGGCGCGTTTTTTAACAAATCCAGTTGACTCACCTTTGATCGCTTTGTTTCGCCTGTCGCTGTCTCCGTAGTAGGAATATTTGCCAGGCTAAATGGGCTTAAGTACGATCTGAGAAAAGTGTCCATTTTGTCCCTTACCAAACCAGTATCCATGCACGTTCAACAACGCTCTCTCAAAGGCAACGGCGCTTTCGCTACCAAATCGGGTGGATGCAATAGCCGTTGTCGTTGATCAGCAGATTTGAACGAGCAACAGCTTTCTGCCGTTGCATAATGGTGACGCGACGTTTTGCTAATACATCCTATCTAGTCATAGTCGAGGTTAATTCCACCTGCAGCGCGTGTAAACATTTTCCGTTCACGCGCGCTATTGTTCCTATTAGGTATTAGTCATCATTTTCTTGCCAACCTGCAAAATGTCTCGTTGCTTTTAAGCTGATTGGCGGAGCATACGATTTATCTAACAGTATGAATATGTATAGTCAATGATAGCGTTTATTAATGCTATTTGTTTTGCTAGATAGTATCTTATAAATAAAAGGCATACTTTTGCTCTGTTGTTGCTAGCAAGCTTGTTAATCCTACAGTTTCGCTTTTTAATGAGTGATCCTTGTCAGCCAGCCATGTGTGTGTATACGTATTTGCCCTTTGTACATTGTCGTAGCTGTTATTAGTTGAAAGACTGTATAGCCTTTTGTCCACCTGGCAGACGGTTGCAAATGAGCATAACACCTACTCTGCAGCCGCTGAGCGAATTTAGTCCACAGGCCTCAATAGCATTTACTGTTTGCTTTCGTTGGACTTTAGCGTGCTCATTCCTTGGCAGTTATTCGCGTTTAAGCGTGCAGTGTCTATTTGCATTGTTTTGACGAATATCTGACTATTCAGTCATTGCTTTGGGTGTTTAGTCAGCTGCTCGTACGAATTTGTTGGCGCCATATTTTCCCCTCTTTCCCTCCATTGCCGTTTTGTCAGTTTTACATTGACTAGGCGGTGTTCGATTTTGATTTGAAGCCATTACAGGTGCTTTTCAGGGTCAAATATTCTCTTCAGAAACAAGGCGAACATTTTCAAGTTTTTTGCTTACTTATGCAAAGTGTAACGAGTCTAAGTTGCTAGCAACGGGCATTTGCTTTGGTTTTTTTCTACGAAAGAATAGGGCAGCAGAAACGCTTTTAGGGAGAGTGATCAGCTATGGTTGCTGTGCAAACATTCGCCCTTATCTCGGTAATACAAAATACCTCTGCTTTCATTACGCCGCTTTCTTTTTATCGCTCGTTCTGCAGCTAAGATAGTATTAGGATAAATTTAAATTCTTTTATGGTCCATCAACAGAAGCGCTTTCACGAAGAAGTCCAATTTGAAGTCTTTCGAGTTGCACCTCTTCAGTTAACATTGCAAGCGTTCTGTTTTGTTCATTTTCAAAGTTACTTTTTCCTTTGCGCAGATGCTCAGCACCGCTCAATTCTGTTTAGGCTAAAGGTATCCACGTGAACAAAATATTGCCTCTTGGAGCTGTGCCGATTGGTTCGCCGGAGCAGCGATTCTTTATCAGTTTTTGTTTGTTTCAAAATAACTATGCAAATTTGAATTTGAAAAATAATACGCTTTTATAGTGACGCATCACCGCGCGGAGCGAAAAGCTATTCAGACTTAGCAAAGGGGCATTTTTTGTTACTTTCTCTTCTCAAGAAGGTTCTAAGTAGGCGGGAATAGGATGACGGAAGTATGAGAAAAATTTAGTTAATTTGCATAGGCAGACTAACCTCAGCTTATTCATAAAAATCGTTGTCAATCCGGCGGATAGTCATGAGTACGTATGCAACTTTGGCAGTGCTCCTTATATGGCCACCTTTGATCTTTCGCTTACTGTACGATGTCCATCTTTTCTACGTGTTTGAGGTTGGAGGTTAATAGAAAGCAAAAAGAAAAGACTGCATCCGACCTGTCGGTTGGGCTCCCAAAGTTCTACTGTTTAAAGAATCAAATGTTGCGCGCGCGTGCACGAAGTTTGCACGTGAAAATATTGTTTTAAGTTTTGTCAACATGCTAAAAACAACGTTCGATTGTTTTATGGTGGCATCGAGCGAAATGTGTGCGAAAAGACTATTTTCAAAGATGACCCTCAAAAGACTGGCGCGAGTTCGTTCGGTCTTTTTTTTCGACTCGCCAAAATGCGGGCAAAGCGGTGACTTGCGGCAGATAAATTCATTCGAAGATGCTTAACGCTTGTGTTGGGCACTTTTTGCGCGTCGTTTCGATGGAGATTAATTTTGTTTTTCCAAAAGCTGCGCGGGTTTGCTTGAAGCAATTTATTCTTGAATCGTGCGGCATTGTTCCGCTATTGGTCGTCTTTATTGGGCTATTTTTGATTGCCGTACGATGAGAAGATGAGAAACGATGGGAAAACGCGCGCAACTTAAGAAGCGAACACTTAACAGTATTTATGGTCAATTGGTGTAGAATAAAAGACGCCGTTTGAGCGGATTACGCCGAAAAGCTTAACCATTCCATTGAATGCGCTAATGTTCATGAATGGAAAAAAGTGTGCCTTGCATCGTGCCGCTCGAGTGGATGAATGACTACTGGTCATTTACATAAGCCTATTTTTCATTCACGTTCAATGTCTGAATGGTTATGCTCCCTTCGTTCATTCCTCGCGCTTAAGAAAACGAATTAAGCGCTTATGTTTTTTCTTTGTTCAATTGCACAATACTATTGAAGATTGGCCATTCGATAACGAAGCGGTGCAGCTTCATTGACATCGCACACCATTTTCTGCTCGTCAAGACGAATTTTAATATGCAAAATTTTCACCAGTATTGGCCGGGTTGGTACGATGGTGAGGCATTTAGCCTTTACGATGGAAAAGCGTCCTTGCGAAACTTGTGTTTGTCAAATATTGAATGAGAAAAGCAGTGCGGCAACGCCGAAAGTCCTTAATGACGTTCTTTACCACTGGAGGCCGTTTGAGTCTTAAATTTTGGCCAGCCAGTCAGCCATTATGATTTATGGTGGCACAATGCAAGTATGAATCAGGAATTGGAGATCGCATTCATCGAATAGACGACAAAATGGTTTCGCGTGAAAACGTTATTCTTTTGCTTCGCTTTGCCTAGATTGAGCCAATAACGTAATCTATCATGCATGAACAACGATGCTTGACTTGTGGCTGAACTAAAGTACGGCCTCGTATCTTCTCTTTAGACGTTATAGAGCTGTTAGCCGCGTTGTAAAGCTGTGCTAGCGAAGTTTCATTTTGAATTATTATTCTGCGCCCATTGGACTTGCTGTTCTTTCAAGCACATTGAAAAGCTGGTAGGCCATTTGGTCATTCACTTTGTGACGTCATCATTGTGTAAACTCTTTTTCGTTTGGAAATCGCCTCGTCTTGACAGGTCTCTCTGTATCGGATCGTTCAGGGGCTGTCCATTGAAGCGTTGTCAAAAATTAGAAAATTCCGAGCGCTGACTAACGGCATTTTGAACTCGTCGTCAGTCGTCGGTGTTATGGCACATTCTAATGGGAGGCTCAGAATGGTGGCGTTTCACCATATGAAGGGGTCGCTAGTGCCTATCCGCCTTGTGATATCTTCGAATCGAACGGCATTTGAACGTCAGAAATGTCTTGGTGGGTTTTAAATTTCAGTCGCTTAGAGTACGGACGAACTTGTGACCAGATCATCCTTTTGGTGGAAACGTTGCTTTGCATTGATCGGGTTCATGGGATTGGTTCAATTTGTCGGCCATGTCGCATCCGGCATTCATGGTTTTTAAACAGGCTTAGAGATGCTTTAAGGGGTAGTGAACTGGGTAACAGCAATTGCACTGCAATCTGACGCATTGCAGTGGTTCGTCCATCAAACATCGGTGGTGATCTGCGTGACCATGCTTCTGTCGCCTGAAAACTGGTGATTATCCTTTTTTTTAGAAATCTTACCGAGCATGTAGAGTTTCCTAAATTTTTGCCCCTTCCGACAGCCGTCATCTTAGCGAGTACATATGCTAATTCCATGTTCCACTAGTATTTGTAGCTTCAACACATGTATGATAATTCTCAGCCGTGACAGTTAACGACTTTGCTAATTGTTTACATATGTTCATTTCCTGACAGTGTGATTACGTGCATCGCGACTTTTGTTTCCGCTATTACGAGTTAGGCTTCCATTGCTAAGTGGCAGAAGAAAAGAAGACGTTCTCTTAAGTCACATATTGAACTTTTTAAATTCTTTGTTCGTTCGGTACTTAGTGGTGAAAGCTAAAAGAGCAAAAACTTTTCTTAAATAGGCAGCAATCAGGGACGAGGCCGTTTGAGATAATTTCTATTCATTGTTCAGGCGCAATTCCACGACAATACTCCTTGCTGTACTTAATTCTTCAGTTTCTTTTTGAGATTGAGCAAACAAAAGTTGCTTTCCAATTTTGTAAACTTATTAATTCCCCTACTTGTGTGGGGCACGTTTTTCCGAAGCGTAAAGATGCTCCGTAACCACTATTCTTTGTGGAAAGTGGACTATGTCCCATAATCGTATCGCCCGATGCTTTTCGGGCAATGCTTTGCGAGCATAATAGAATTATTGACCCGCTTTTGGGCCGATTCGAATTAATCACTTCCCGTCACCGAGTTGGAATATTTAATTCTTCCTATTACGTGCCAGTCTTCTTTTCTTTTTAACATTAGCTGATCAACAAATCACGGCGTATAGTCGATCTTGTTGATTGAGCGCTCATAGACCAGACGTTGATGCCTAACTTGGGATAATATGATTAACTTGATGCAGCTTTGTCGAACCGACGGCAACTGAGACGCGCAAACATTGAATTGCGTAGCGATGAGCCGGAATCCATCCTGCGTGATGATTATGCTAACTCATTTTTTTGCTGCTTAACTGTTTCCCCCGGCTTACTGTAGCGAAGATTCCGTTTCGCAGCCAATGTAGTGCCATATGGAGCACTGCTAAAGGTCTTTAAAAAGTTGAGCTTTTCTCAAAATCGGTTTTAGCTTTGCAGATGATGTATTCTTAATGTTCACGCGCATGAATGATAGGACAGTTTGGGTAATTCGTCTTGTTTCTTACCAATATGGGCATCACCGAAAGCGGTCTTTTGAACGCGACGCTCCTTCAATCAAAAGTAAAAAATGCGCGGTAGCGCTTTTCGGTTATTGAAATTTTTGAAAGATCTATTGTTGCCCAATTGAATGCAACATGCGCGGATATTCCCTTCTTAATAGAGACAGCGTCTAATATTGGGCGCATGTTTACATGGCTGATCACGCCTAATCGCGTTGTCTCTGCGAACTTTTTTTTTCAAAGATTGAGGTTTCGCTGCAGCATTTGAACTTGACGTCTCTTTGAGCGCAATTTAAGGATGATCTCTCGTCGAAGTGAACAAAGCAGAGTGAACTTTGTCAGATAATTATCTTACAAAGGGCACTACGTTGACTAGTTTTCTTTGATGAGATTTTTACTACTTCTTTATATCTTGGGACAGAGGTTTGCTCGTAAAAGTGTCAATGACATTCCGAAGTTAAAGGTTCCTTTAGAGTGAAATTTCGTTCGCTATTTCCAACTGAACCGATTTCACCATATTGGAAAGTTTATTTGGAACTCAAAGCTGTGAATAGTACGAATAGTAGTATATGTTCAGCGGATGGCTGTACAAATCGCAGAAATCAAGGACTTGCAGGTTTAAGTCTACCAAATTTGCATAATTGTTTTTCATCTTAACACTTTTATCTGTTGAAAATAATCTAATTTAAAGTAACGCTATTGGCGCCATTAACTCAATCTTTGTATGTCGATATGACAATGTGTTTGTCATTAAAAACATATGATTTCGTGACGCCTGCGTAGGTTTTCATTGTTTGTTTGCGGAAAAAAACTGTTTAACAAATGATTTCCATAAATGAGCATAAAGCGTCTTCAGCACGTAGAAATAAACTCGTATTGTTCGCGGAAATTCAACTACAGTACAAGTTAATACTCCGTAGTTTAAAAGCAGCCTAGTGCAGGTATCGAAGTCCATTCTTTTAATGTGTTCTGTCCGGCTATATATATACTTATATCCCTCAAACTTACGGTATCTACAAGTGCTGAGTAAAGCGTGTTATTTTCTTGCTGCTTTCCAGCTGGCCTGTCGTTATATTTTCGTTTAGGCTTAAGTTAGGGCTACATCAGAAAATGATAGCCGGCAAGCTTCTACGTCCAGAATGCTCAATTTCGTCCTTTGTCGTTGTAGGATTAAAGAAAGGTTTTTTAATTTTACTTTGCGTCGACCTAAAGACAATAGGAACCCGTTATTAGCATCATGAAACCAAGTTCTTGTAACCAACGAAGATCGTATCTACGTCATATCTGTGCGTATGTTTACTTGAAATGTCTCACTTCTCTAAGGCGAAAGTGTTCTTATTCGTTGCTAATGATTCAATCAAGCAAATTGATTCATACTTGAAAATGCAGTGGCAAATGTTAATTTCTGACGCTAAAACAACTGATGCGGTATAACGAAATGATTTAGACGTAGAAATAGCAATATTTGCAAGTTATGGTCCTCTCAAGTGTGCAACACTTAATTTTCAGTGGACAAACTTTCCTATTGTGATGAGTGCAACGTGAAAACAAGTAAGCTTTTTTCTAAATGTTTAAGTTTTCTTTTCAAGTTGCAATTTTTTGCAAAATACTTTCTTCACTCTCTTCGCGACTGTCCTCGCCGCGTGTTCTTATATTTCCTTAGTGGGAGGAGGCTATTTCGTTGCAATAATTGCATCTGCTCTCTTGTAACATACTCCTCTTCAATTAGCCACGCTCAAAATGCAGGTTACTCAATTCAATGTACAGCTAGTATATGAGAGAAGAAGCGCTTACGTGCATTGCACGTGAATAGAGTCGCCTTTTAAAAAATTGCTTTCCAAGTATTGCAATTTGTCAAAGTGATAACAATAAGTTAGGGCGGAAAGAGATGGTGAAGTGTAATCAACGTTTTTTGTTATTCCTGAAAGACCTTTCCTAGGAAAACAGTGACTTAAAAGACGCTTTTACTTTACTTTGTCACTTGCTTGACGGTACGCTCGTATCCTCAGTGGCAAAGTGCCTATGGTTATCCTTACGGAGAGGGCTATTAATATTTATGTATTACTAAAGGTTCGTTATTTCACCTTTTCATCCATTGGTGTTAGCAGTGAACTATTGGAAATAATGAGTGGCTGTAGGTCAACTTTTAATAGCTTGCGTTCCCGCGAGCAGACCAAATTCGTTCAGCTTTCTATGATTAAAATTTGCTCTCTAATAATGGCGTATAGCGTCCAGAGGCGGTTGCACCCAAAATCTAATTACATGCTTATAGTAAATCTTCTCACGCTGTCGGCAAAATGCAATTAATGCGTGCTGCGTGACCATCTGGCCATATTGAACGTTCTTGCTTTATATAGTAACTTTTTTCAGCGTTGCGCTATTCTTTGCGAACTCTCGTTTGAGGTATCCCTAAAATAGCAAGTAAAGGAACAAGGGCTTGTCAGTACTCCGCCGTTACATCTGTGCTTCTGTAGACATACGCTGATAATGATAAGCACTTTTTAAATTCGTTCGCTCAGGTACATATTAGCGACTGTTAGAAGTTGAATTAGTTTTACGTTTTGTTTATATGTAAATTTTGTATTGGAAAAAAGAAAGGGCTTTCATTTCACCTTTCCTTCATAATTAGCCCCTCTGTGGCCGTTGCACGCACTTTTTTGATACCGCTTTCTTTCCTTCTCACAGCCTATTGATTCTGAGCCAGTCAATTCAATCGTTTTGGCATGTTCTGCGTTTGCATTTTCCGCGTTTGTCCCAGCAATAATTCCATCGATTGCTTTCACGGCTCAGTAGGAGGTTGTTTTAATTTAGAAATAACAAAACTGACAGGTGAAACTTGGCATGATGTAGTTGCGCTTTCCCTCCGCATCTCCAAATTCGGATGCCTGCAGCTGCTGGAGCAACTAAGGAACACATTGTTTTTAGCTGAAATTGAACTTTGCTCGCTCAGACGTTGGGAAGCCATGTACCCTACCCAGCAGCTCCTAAGAATGATTCCTTTTCCAGATATTCTTAGTCTTGTCTAGTTTTGCGTTTCAATCCACACTGAAGCGCGAAACTAAGACAACACCAGGAATGTCCAAAATAAGGTAAGGCATGCGGTAAGTAAATGTAGGTTTTCATCAGAGGTGTTTGCTTATGTATATCCGATGAACTATCGGCCCGTTAGCACTCGTCCTGTTTTCATATTCTGACTCCTCTGCTGGTTTCTGTCCATCCGTGTTCACGTTAATATTTTGTAATTTTACTTTGCACTTAATGTATGAATAACTGTAGAGTTTTTCCTGCGAAACCATCTATTATACAATATGTAGAAAGCAAACGTATTCCCGCGGTTTTACCGATATTCTTTTGGCTCTGTCTTGCGTGTCGAGCTTTTATTGCGAAAGCTATTCCGCAAATGTCAGTTCCTTTTCAAGAAGGTTAGCCATATTGGACTGTATCTGTCTGTCGAGTTGACGTCCAACTGCGTTCCGCGTTGTTTACTTTTTTTGGTTCTCTCATAACGACGTAGTGCATTGTAACAGTTTGTTAGGTAAGGAGGGTTGGCTCAATTGCGCAAAAAAAATCGATCGCGTTATTTTTTTCCTTAGGCTCAGCCAGTTGCGCGCAATAAAGTTGTTGTTCTCGTCGCGCGCACGGTCGGTTGCTACCGTGGCCGACATTTTGCTTTAAAATACGAAGCACAGTTAGGGCGAAAATTGCATTAACGGTTGTTGCTCATCATTGCTAACTTCAATTACTGTCTCTTCACTTTTCTCCGAAGGTATAGTTTCTTTAAAAAAGTGACATTAAAGCGATTTACTGTTGCAGCAGCATTGCTTCCGGATGGCTGAATGTCTTGTTACGCTATTTTTCTTTCTTGAAATGGCAGTTCGATTAGCAGGAATGCTTTCCAACTTGACTAATTAACTATTACTGTTGTGACAAAATCTAACTAATTTTCAATGAGCTAATCTTCGTTTGCACTGCCTTTAGTTGGAGTAGTGATCATGTGTGATGTCCAATGTTTTTGCTGTTTTCCTTGTTTCGCCTCCCAGCCAACTCTATTGCCTACTTATCTTCCTTTAGCTGACATGAACTGTTGACCAACATACTTTGATGCCAGATGCTGAGCAATCATTGAAGGAAATTTGCCAGCTGGCATTGTGGTTGTTTCAAAGTTCTTTTTTCTTAACCGTTAACCGTCTTCATTCATTCATTAAAGTCTCATTGGCCAGCCTTCAATTCATCGTTGCTCTTTGTTGTTCATCTTTTTTGCGCATTCGTCCGGCGAAATAGCCTTTGTAATTCCCCTGTCGGCGTTTAAGCGCGGCAGCCTTTGCAGGCGCTTACCGCCAAAAAAGGACGCGTCGAATTGCCGTCTGCGCAGCGACGTCTGTTGCGCATCGAATTGATTCATCCTTTTTTGCGAGCTCTTGAAACGTGCTAGATGAGCCGAGGGAGGTTGAGACCTGTTTGATTTTTCATTTTCAAAAACGCGCCGCTTGCCGCAACAATGACGCAAATAACTGGAAAATGACTTTTCCGCTCGGCAATTGCTTATCCTTGCTTAGGGGATTGTGGTCTCGTGCCAGCCGACTGTCCCCTTACCGCGTATGTAGTTTTTCCTTCTGGTCGCCTTATTTGGCGCGCTTTCTCCTGGAAATCCGTTGCAATTTATTTAGCTTCGCGATACCATCTCAAAACATCAACGTTTGGTGTCGCGGGAGACAATCCTGGAAGTCGAATGAACTGGCTGAAAGAATACGTCTTTCGGAGATGATAAAGTTTCCCAACGTTCATGGGAGTAACGCACGGCAAAAAAGATCATTTTGCATAGGTCCTCTAGGACAGCATTAGAGACGTTGACGACTGCTTACTGCTATCAGTTTCCTATTTAAGAAGATAAGGGAGGCAAAGTGACGTCGATTGTGAGTGGAAAAATTGAGCAGTGTCTCTGTATGTTGGACGGTTCAGGTTCTTGGCAATTGTGCCATACGAGGAGATGTTCGTGATAAGTTGCCATAGAACAAGAAGTAGACGTACGCTTTGGTTGGCGCCGCTTGTCAAGTTCATTCGTTTCCATATGCTAATGGTTATGAATGTGAAGTTGTCGCGGCTTTCTTACGCTGACGGAACATGTGTAACCTTGGTGGCAATCACTTTATCTTCCCGTCGAAATTTTCCCATTGCTGGCTTCAGAAGTGTTTCTTGACATTGCAGCTAGCGTAGGTTGGTCGTAGTTCGCTTCCGGTTCATCTTGTTAATTGCTGCTCGTCAGCCACGACACTGTGTCACTCGGTGTGAGTAGTATAGCTTCAATGAAATTAATGGAAGCACGCTTTGTCATCAACGTTGTGCTTTGATCACTCTTCCCAAACGCGTTTTCGTCCCTCTTCTTCTCCCGCAATTTCTAACGATTTGACCGGGCCGATCGGTGGCTTAACCTTGCGGAACGCTGTGGCCTTAATCCATGGAGCCGAAGAGGTATGCACCATCCGTTTGCGTTGAATGCCCTTTGTTTGCTTTTGAAATCTTATTTTTGATATTCATAAAAACTGATGGCCTATGGCCAGTAAGTTTGTGTCACTACGCAATGTTTCGGAGAGAAAGAGCCGAAAATGAGTTTGAACTATGGTAAACTCCAGTCGCGCGTTTCATTCAAAGTTTGAAATTCTTCTCGGGAAAGTAGCCATTGCGGCTGTTGCAATATTTTTTCCTTGCGCAACAAGAAGGCTTCAGTTTGTTATGTTAATATATCGAATGTCAAAGCCGCGAGTGCATTGGACGTCTTCTGTTCAACGTTTGTCTTACACTTCTTGGTTCAACTTCATTTGCGTACGCTGAGGCGCAAAAAGGATTATTGCCAATTTTAGCAAATAATGAACATATGGCAGTCGATTGTTGTAGAAAGCGACTAGCCCGAAAGGCTTACAACCTTTCGAGCTTATTTAATTCCTAATGTTTCATTTAATGAACTGTTGTTGTTGTGCGTTCATAGAGCAGACCAATAGTGTACATTTCACATTCCAAACCACCAATTCAACTTGAAGGCCGCCTGTCGATGTTAGGCCACTTTAGGTCGAGCTTTAATATTCTAAATGTAATGTAGAGCAGCGACACGTCATTTCATTGGATATAGAGCATGTTGAGCTCATTTTGTAATTGCTCCGCTCCAGCGTCAGCATCGTTCGTATGCACAGCAAATTCGGCTCCTACAATACGCAAACTGCGCTTTTCGGCTAAATGAGGTTTGTCCATACTGGCACAACGACGTACGTAAGTCGCTTATTTTGAATTGCGGAATTTCAACGGTTGAAGCGACTGTAGTTACGAGAAAATTATCCGCCCGAAATGCGGCCTCTTTGATCTAACGATTAGTAGTATTAAGTCCGCTCGTTAATTACTTCCTTTATAATGCCGTTGCAGGAAAGAGTTGGACGATGATTTATTCCTGTGCACTTTGTTCTGTTTGATTGTTTCTTAAGTTGCCACCGCGAAGTTGCCCGGCTAGCCAAACCCGTAAATGACTCAGTTCAGCTTGAAGACGTTCTTAAATGCATATTGTACTTTTAAATTTGCATAATATTGGTGATTAGAATATTCAGGTTCAAACGAACAGATAAAAACGCAGCTATAAAGCTACTTGCCCATTATGGATGCAGGCGAATTGACGTAAGATACTGTGCTATATTGACTCCGAAGTGTGTGGAGACGTAAAAATGGCGTTCATTTTGTCTGCTTTTTTGTCTAAAAGTGCCAGGGATCAAATATTCTTTTTTATCCGTTAACGCTTCATCCGCTTAGGTGATCCGCTCAGCGATGTGATGGATCAATAGGAGTCGTTAATGCTGCCTGCTCGTCAGGGGAAATTTAAACCGTCTTTCAAATAGCGTGGAAGTTTAATTTTTGATGAGCTGACCGGCTGGCAAGGGGAGGCGGGCGAACTTGCTTCATTTGTAGAACGAGCGTTCCTTCTCTTGTCGGGCAACATGCCGAACGAAAGTCCGATCGAACGGTGTTCTTTTAGCCGTCTGGGCCGCCCGCATGAGGCGATGCCTTTTTCGGAGAAGGGCGAAGAAGATGGCGTCCTTACCCATAGTACGAATGCAAGTTCCGAATCAAACCGTTACGATGACGGCAAAACCAAACAGCGGAAAAAGGAAGTTCGACCGTTACCTTTCAGCGCTCGGCTCCTTAAGGTTGTCCCCTTTTGAAACCTGCTAGTGACATCTTGCGACGCCTATTTTTCTTTCAGAAGCTGAAGATTATATTCCCTCACGTAGCTTTAACGGTTTTGCTTTTCGCCTACATGACGGGCGGTGCCGCGACGCTCCAATGGCTGGAAAATAGGGAAGCACTGGCTGATGGTGGCCACTCGTTGGCGGACCACTCTTCTCAACCGGAAGTGCTCATTTCTCGAGCCGTCGAAAAAGCGGCCAATATATGCGCTTCTTCTTCGCCTAATCATTGCGACCATACCGTTGGTGAAATATCCACTCTACTAAGCAGAGCGGCCGACAGTTGCCAAAAGCTTCCTTACGCGGCAGCCCAACTGCCCTACTGGTCTTTCCGTATGTCTTTCTTGTATATACTCACCGTCGTAACAACGACAGGTAAGTCGTTTTACTTGTCGTTGTATTGCATGCCGTATGTTCTGCAGAATAAGTTGAATGCTCCCTTTAGAGCGGTAGACAATTCGCCGCTAAGTTCAACTGCGCAGCTTCAGATAGAGAGGTAGGAGAAAATTGAACTTACGGTGGTGGTTGGCCTAAGCTAAGTCTCAGCGAAAGCTTTTCCCGCTTGCAACTTTATAGCTTATGCCCCAGCGCGCGTTGTTAAGGCAAAAGGAAATGCTTGTCGCTATTTGTGCGTCGGTCTTTACTTTGTGCTGCTCAGCTTCCTTTCCATAGAATAGTCCATTTCATTTTTCCTTTTCGCTTAAAATGACGCTAAATCATCCCATTTGATCTCTGCCCTAACGCGAGGTAGAAAATAGCTGTTTGGAATAGTTAGCCTTACTTCAGGCTACGACCAGGTCTCGCCGGCGACAACATCCGGCCGCTGGTTTTCAATGCTGTATGGTCTTATTGGTATACCGTTGATGCTTCTAACGATTGCCAACTTCGGTGTTTTCCTGTCCGAATCAGTGATGTTGATAGCTAAATGGTTTCGGTCATTTATGCGCTCGGCTAAGTGGCGATTGCAGCGCCTCAGGGCAAAACCAAATGTCGACAGACGAGATGTATACCATACGGAGGGAAACCTTAAGCAACAGCAACAGCCAGCAATGGCTGTGCCGGCCAAACGCGGCAAACGACGCCGTCTTTCGCACATATTGTTCTTTATTGCTTTTGCCTACATTGGCCTTGTACTTTTCTACTGCTTTATAAGCAGCCATATATTTATGCTGTTTGAACGTCAGTGGTCAACAGTTGCCGGTATGTTCTTCTCTTTTAACACGATCACTACTATCGGCTTGGGTAATATGCGCTTGGACAGCGATTTGTACGTTCTGTTTGTCATCCTTCACAATATGGTCGGTTTGGCAATGCTGACAATGTGCGTCAACTTGGCGAGCACATATTTCAAGCTGCTCTTCTTGAAGTTGCATTACTTTGGTCGCAAAATGCGCCGCTTTCGGTCAGCGCTGGACACAATGAGCGGCGAAATGGTCGAAGCGATGCGCATAGTGTTGAAATTGATGAAAATTAAGGCCAACAAAGGCTCTATAACAATTGACGATATTCAAGAGTTGCTGGAAGCAGTGAAAGACATTCACGTCGAGCCGAGACGCGCTTTTACACCCAACGACGTTTCTTGCATACCATTCGCGGATGACTGACTGGCTGGCCGGCGGATAATAAATAGAAATCTCTGAAGCTTCAACGAGTGACCATTGTCCTAATCTACGACCTAAAGACTGGTTGCATTCAAAGCTCGGCTTGGCAAACGTGCCGATTGGGTGCTCCTATTCTACGCGTGACGAGAATCAGCTGTTTTTTCTCTTTCACTTAAGTGTGCAAGCCGATTAAAGCAAACACCACGTTTATCTTTCACCCTCCTTGAAGTGAGGCTACAATGGGGCGCTTCAAGTGTTCTCCACCTACTTGTACGTTAGCTTTGAAATTTTCCCTTCCTTAGTGGGCATTGGTTGTGCTTAACTTTTCTAAAGCCAACTCGACTATCCGTCTGGCCATGAAGCTCCTCAGCGGACATGCGATTACTTTGGAAGAGTAGCTCCATATTTTGTCCAGTTCATCTTGAAAATTGCAGCCGGATTTTGCGGTTCGAATCGTCGATGTGTCGCGGATCATTAATTGAAACGATTGAAAAGACTTGGAGGGTGGACGGAATGAAATCCGCTATTTCGTTAGAATAGCCAATTGACAATTTCCTTTGGGATTTCCCTGTGGCACGCTGGCCGAGACGGTTTCATTGTGATCATTCGATAAAAGAGGTGATAGATTGTTACGTACGTGTCTTCTACAAATGATAACGAATAATGATCATGTCCAAGAGGATCTCTACAGGCGAATAGCCATTTATTTGTGCTCTAGTTTCCCTGTTGGACACGGACACTATTACTTGACATGAAGCAGTGACAAAGAAATGATCTATTCATAGTAGATGATCGGGATTTCGCTCCTATTCAGCTCATGCAAAAGCATCGCGTTGTGTGGTTGTCCAGTTGTACTTTTTAGTAGTACTTGAAGTGACAACCTATGAATACAACTTTGCGCAACGCCTCGCTTAAGCGCCTAATCGATATACGTACATTTGTCTTTCTCTATCGTGCCGTCTAATGGATGTCCGCTTGTGGATGTCGTAAGGGGAACGTTTTCCGCGCGCTCTCTTGTTAGACACTAATGAGCGAGCAAGTTGATTTTTCCACATTTCAGTATGCTCCTTTTTTGGCCCACGAAATGTTGCCATTCGAAAAATGACGGTTCAACTTCACGCCAGCTGCTCTAGCGTTGGCCAGAATTTCATCAAGGCAAAATAGTAGTGGTCCCTCTTTGACAGCTTTTTCTTTTCGAAGGAGTTTAGCTCACATTGAGCGGAGTTGAAGTTGCTACACGTTAGCCTCTACTATTGATAGAGCGAAAGGAGACTTTTTTTAATGGGTGCAACCTGTTGTGCAGTTTTATATATTTTATTGAAGAAGATATCAAGACAGCTTTGCTTTTCAAGTGAGCAATGACTTTGATGATGTGACGGCGTCGGTAAAATAAAGTACACAGCGGGTTGTTGCTTCCGTAAGACGTAATGAAAAGTATTGAGTAGTAAATTGACGTACTCTTTCTTTTTTATATAGGTATGCTTGATAATTTTTTGTTGCTTACTAATGTTAGGATATGTGCTTGGTAGCAGGGATATTTTTCATAATGACGAAGGCATTGCTTGCATTTACAAAGGAGGGGACGCAGCTCGTCCTGAAAGCTTGGCAATCATAAATAGAAGATAAATTCACAGGGTTGTTCCTACATACGCAGTTGTGAAACGTTTGTCGCTGCCGCCTCTTCTTCGAGCGTTCTCTGGTCATTCTTTCTTCGTCTATGCAACCACTTGGCCACCTTGGCGCAGCAGACGTTATCGTTGTGCGCAAATACGGGGCTGCCAAGCTATTTTCCTTTTTATCTCACCAACTTTTATCAGCTCGTTAATTACGGCCTAGACGTCGTTAAAATTGTTTAGCCACAATTCTGCGCAATGAATTGTCGGCGAACGAACATGCTAAGGAGGGCAACGTTGGATAGTTCAAAAGAGTATCGCTATTATGCAAGTTTTGGCAAGTTACCATTTTGAAAATTTACTTAGTAAGCGTTCTTGAAACGTTTCTTGCGATGCTTCGTTGTTTTAATTTTTGGTAATTTCGATTGATTGACATAAAGTTGATTTTTGCGTAATTGCTTCGTTTATAGAAACATACCTCAACTGCTGCGAGAGTGGTGGGAGGGTACGACTGCTTCGCGCCATCTTTATTCAACTGCATGAATGTTTATGGTTTCAATGACGTCATCATTATGCTGACTTCCTCGCAGTCGTTCATTTTACTCAGTTTTTTAGGCCTATTCTATTTTTTGGCAGTTGGATAGCTAAGGACAAGGTTTCAGCTATTCTTATAAGCGATGGAGGCCTGTTACTATTATCCAAATGTTTTACGACTTTCTCGGGCGCTGGGGCGTCTCATTGTTTTATTGTTTATTTGAAATGTGTTAATAGAAATGCTGCAGCTGCAGGTTCTTAGCTACAGGCTATGCCACACTTGATTCTTATGAGGTCAACAAAAGATAGGAGTAGGATAAGTCCGCTTAGATTATCTAATAGCGCGGGTGTCTGTATAAAGGTTTTCTAAGAAAACAGTTGCCAACGCTGCAATGCCTATCAATTCAAATTACGCGCTTTATGATCAACTTGGCAGTTTTCCTGATGAACTTCAAAGTTTCGTACGATGCCTGCCGACTCTACGTAATATTATTGTCCGTCATGTTCTCCACTTGATTTCATTTTTGAGAGAACGCTGGTGCACACATTTGACATCTCTTTCCTGTCTCCTATTTGTAAATGACATCGCTGCCTATCGCGCTTTGAATTGGGTGCGTCAATTTCTTCAGCTAAAATATTCAACATGAGTGCTACGTTTTGGCTCCAATTTCTGCTTCTAGTTTACAGCATTGTTTGTTCTTCGAAAAGCACCATGACAATAGGCTATGGCTTCAGGGTCGCTTGGTTGCGTTAGCGTTTTGACTTGGAAAAAAGAGCTTAATTATTTACAACGTTATGGAATAGAAATTAAGTATTTCCTAACGGTTCGACATGTTGCAACAAAGACTCAATAGAAGAAAAGAACTGCTCGCCATTGTTGGCGCCTTTTCCTCCCCTTAATTACGTTACCTTTATAAATATTCTTGATCTCTGCGTCTCTCTCGATTGCTTAGCAACTGACGTTTTTCGTATAGCCCAAAATAGCTGCCGCTTAATCATGGTTCGTTGGTGAGAATTTTGTTTCCTATATTTTCGATGGTCGTAGCGGCGCGAGAAATGAGCGTACGCATTGGGTGGTGTTGTAAATTTTAAAATGACTAAGACGACCGCTTGCCAACCTGGCAAAGCAATTAAAGTATTCCTTCCTTTTAACTATCCAAGTATATGGGGCGATTTATTGTTTCCAAATGCTTAGAGTTGCAAGCACTAAGTACGAGCTTAAAAGCACTAGTTCTCGTTCCGCATTTCCAAGTTAATCCACCCATATAGTCGGGTTGCCTTTTACGGAGCTTTCAAAGCTGCTGAAACCAACTTGGTCAGTTGGCGCTAAGTGTTTCTGGCGAACGTTTTCTGCGTACTGATAAAACAAGTCGGCGAGTGCAGTTGCGTCTCCTTTTTTTTGTCATCTTGCGTTGACAAACAGCCGGGAAGCATACTTAAATGACTTCCTGTTTAGTTTTGTTTTTTGCTCTGACAGAAAGGTGACTAATGACTAGTTGTAATAGTTTATCATTTTTATCGTTCTTCACTTTGTTCTTCAACAAATTGCTTTTTGTTTCGTTTCCAGATGGCGCAGGAATGCGTTGCTTAAGGCAAAAGTGCTAAACTTCTTTTCCGTGGTTGTTATCTCGCGGGAACCTTTAAAAGTTGGGCTCAACGGATGATTTTGAGTTTTCAAGTGAATTTTCACGTTGACCCACCCGTAGCGCGTGGAACCTTCCGCTTATCTCTATTTAGGCGGCATAGTAACTGGATGCCGAACGATTGAATATTTTCAAAATTTTTAAACTACCATCTTGTCTAGCCACATTCCTATCTCGTAGCGTGCATGTTTTAAGTAGTAACATTCCAGTGGTTGGTTTTCAAAATTTCTATCTTAAAGCTTTGTCTTTTTATCGGATTTCAACTTTTTTGATCGCTGACGAATGAGCATCGTTGCTTGTGACGTTTTGCATAATAAGAAAAAAAGATAGAGAGCATTGTACCGTGTATGCATTGTGTGGATGCAGAATGTTTTTGGGAGGCCAATTTTTTTTTGCGAAAACATTCAGCCTTCGCGACAGCTCTGGCGCGAGCCAACTGCGCGCTATTAGTGTTTGCACGTGGCATACATATTCTTCTTCTCCTCGTGAAACTCATTTGTCACTCATATGGGCACCTTCTTTTGACTCCTTTCAGTAAGTGACCTCGATTTGCCATCCGCCGAACTGACGAAGCTACATTTTTTCTGCAAATACCGGCACGAGGAATCGTTGCTGTCAATTTTACTCCATTTAGGAATGAGCTGACAATATTGCACTTTTCTCGGACGGAAAATGGGCCAATGCCTCTGCATACCATTGAATTCTTACTTGTGAATAGAAGAGAGCGTAAAATTTGCGATTTCTTTTTTCACCGTTCTTCCGCGCTGCAGAAAGTAGACAAATTCTTTGAGCTGTACAGAGATAGAGTAAGACTGATCACGAAAGTAGAATCCGCAGGTTTATTCTTTCAAGTGCGACAAGCCTCTTAGCGTCCAAATGTTGAAACAAGCCCATTTTCTTTCGCTAGTGTAAATACTTCAACGCTTAACTCGAAGCTTTGTCGAGCGTTTCTCGTTAGTCCTCATTGACTGCTTGCTGAAGTGTATAAGAGCTCGGAGCCATATGCCCAAGACGAATCTGGTTTTTTCATTATTGCTGCTCGGCTTTGTTTGTCTGCGTCAAGATCGAAGGTGTTGCTGAACGTATTAATAAAGTCAGTGCGAATTGAAAGGTCACTCATTGATGCGTAAGGTGGATAGCTGATTGCGAGCTCCAATCAACCTTATTAGTTGCGAAGCTGAAAATTGAACTTTCTGTCTGCTTTCCGCTTCGAGAATGAAGCTACTGTCAGCTAAATGAAATACGAAGATTTGAGCTCGCAATGGAAGTATCTTTGCGGACTAATATTGATCTCTGCGATTGATTTAGCGTTGATGAAAATACTTTTTTAAGCATAACGGTTGCTTAATGCATTTTCTGTACGCTGTTAGCAGTTGCCACGTTTCGTATGCTAAGCAGGCAACTTTATCCTCAGCTCTAGCCAAAGGCGTTTCAAGTTACTCCATTGCTTCTTCGCGGCTGTTGAATGCGTGACACTCAATCGTTCTTTTGCAGCGAAAGTTTTCAAATGTTTTCTCCGTCCATCCTTTGCTGTTGCTGAAACTTTTTTGCCGAAATGAATTGACGCAGATGGATGAAGCAGAACGCCTCCATGGTTCCAACGTTCCCCTTTAGATCTTCGCGGGTCTCATAAGTCAAGCATTTGTCTCCCCTTTGGGTGTAACTTGTTTGTGCACTGTTGATTTTTCTTGCTTCTTCCGTTCTTGCTCGAATGGTTTATTCATGTGCTTAGTCAACGGGAAGCAACTTGCTGGGTGCGGTCAGCGGTGTGAGTGTACACAGCGTCAACAAAAGTGAACGCACTACGAGGCTATTATTGAATTGGCGACAAGCGTCACTTTCGCCGACTATTGCTATAGAACCACCACCTTTTGTGTCCATATTACTCAGCGTATAGTAGCTCACCAGCTTGTGGTTTGCCAGCCATTTCTTTTGGTTAAGATAATCCTTTTTCCTTTATTCCGTTACTTGACTAAGGGGATGAAATTTTCTCGGGAAGTAACATTACTCATTAATGAGCGATAGCTGACAATGCCTAACAGAATACTTAATTGATCGTTGCGCTGTTTGTGCTTTTTAATTTTCCTGCCAATTTTGCGCGGCGCAGCCAGAAAGGGTGGCACACCAACCTGTCCGGAAAGCGCAACAGACCGTGTCCTTCCGCGTCAGTTTGACTTTACGAACTTTTTTCTGCCCGAACGATGAGGCAGTTTCACTTAAATGGAATTTATGGTAGGATGCATTAATGTTCGTTCAAGGCACGTGTGACCGATTACTAATAATTCATTTGTAGTGCCATAATCGTAGCGTTATTAATGTATATGCAAACGTGTGCCAGTTTGGCGAAATGAGTGCTTTTATGCCAAACGGACAGTATGCCGAATGGCGCGTTCGATTGGCTTCGCGCGGTACGTTGCTTCTGCGAGAAAGCTGCAACTGGCTTGTCATTTTACGGCTTATTACAACCCTGTTCTCTTTGTCGACAATTTTGATAGGTCCAAAAGTCTCGTCGTCGCGCAACGGCCGTTAGCTAAACTCGCTTTGCCATTCACCGTTGGTGGCTGGCGGCGACACGTTGCTCTGACGTCACTTTAAACTGTCAAATCAGAAAGCTATCTTAACTTTGGTTAGCTTCAGTTTGATTAGCTATACGCTTGAAGTGTAACGATGGCGTGGAGCTACTGGGAAAACGGTGGAGTTGCAGCTTGGGCTTCAAATTATCCCTCAGCCAAAGGGAATCGTCAATCGCCTGTGGACATAGATGACTGGATAAAGGATAGAGGATTATCAGCTCAGTCTCTAAATTTTTATTACAAATCTGACGATCTAAAAACAATTCGCAACAATGGTCACAGTTGGCAGATCGACGTATCACCGGAAAGTCGATCCGAAATGTTTGCTAGACATCTCTCGCTCAACGCATTCCGTCTGCTTCAAATACACGCCCATTGGGGTGTCGGCGCCAATGATGGCTCCGAGCATAAGGTTAAAGGCCAACGTTATGCCGGAGAGATTCATTTGGTCCACTGGAACACCAAGTACGATGATCCTAAGCAGGCGGGCACTCATCCGGATGGCATTGCTGTGCTGGGCGTCTTCCTGAAGCGAAGCGAATGGGACAATCCAAAATTGACAACTCTCGTCTCTATACTGACCGATATTCGTTATAAAGGCCAATCGCGCGATTTGAACGGGGTGGTGAACCCGGAGGTGTTCCTGCCGGATGTTCGCGCCTTTTGGACATACGAGGGCTCACTAACGACGCCCCCATGTTCCGAATGCGTTCTATGGACGTTGTTCGAGGAACCCATTTTAATATCTGACAAACAGTTGGAAGTTTTTCGCTCGCTGAGCTCGGGCGAACAGGGACTAACCAATGCCCCAGCAATGATCAACAATGTTCGTCCAACTCAGCCTCTGGGCGCTCGCAAGGTGCGCTATTCGGCTGGCTTGACGTAGGTGCGTATCAGCGCAAGCGGCTGCACGCTCTCTTATCATCGTAGCCATTGCTGTGCATTCCGCAAAAGCGTCTGTCGCCTACTGACGAGCGCTCACCTTATTTTAATTGTGTTTTTTCCTTAACGGATCTCCACCGTTGTTTACACGTAGTCAAATACCAATTATCGGCGCGCAGTGCGCTATTAGCAGCAGGGAGTAGAAGCATGCTGTGATGATGATGGTCGATATCAGTTATGCGCACCTTTAAGACTTTCGATTTGATGGCGTCTCCGAAGTTTAATTAGCATCAGTTGGGCACACTTAGTAAAATCGTTCCTATCAGCTTGTTTTGACCACGAAGCCGCGCTGAAATCTTTAGCCAGCCTTCAATTAGCACATTTGTAAACCAGTAGGCATTTTAATGGCACGCTATGCAAATTTGCATTGCAATCGTGACTGCATTAGGCAAATAATCTTGTTTTTTAAAAGTCCTATTGCTTCATCAAGTCATCCTTGATCTGTGCCCAGTTTTGGTTATTGGAATAGTTTGGATGGATTGCCTATAAAAGTCTGTTCTCCGCACCGCGTCGTCACTTGTCCATTGTGGGACCAAAAGCGTCGAAGTTTCTCATTTCAAATTATGCAAATCATTTGCGCGCTTCCCTCCGTTATATGGTTTTACTTTTCGTGGCCGTGTCTGTTTTGTTTTCTGTTGTCCTATTTTGACTGCGCTGACTTAACCAGTTGTTCCGGCACGTTTCTTTACAAAATGTGTTTTCTGAAGTAATGATGAAGTATAGGAGGCGTTGCAATGTTTATTTCTTACTCAAGCGTATTAGTTATGTTGGGATCTCTTTACTGTTACTAAGTAGCTTTAAACTTTCGGGATAAGTCTGATGCGGTCATAAATACGATATTATTGTGTAGTGGCTGACAGTCGTTAAAAAATAGTAGCTCATTTTTAAATTTTAACTGCCTTTGCTTTTCGTACTGGAAATCGTTGACGTATGAACAGAATGCAATGCAGTTACACAAGATTACTTCCGGTCGCGATTGCGGACCCTGAGCAAAGAGAAGGAAAAAATGGAGGTGGTCTTGTCGTTATGAGTGGCCGGTTTTGGCGCCGTTGGAAAAGCGAGTGACGAGCTTTTTTGTTTTACTTGTTGAGCAAATCCCAATATTGCACGAAAACAGGAAGGAAACTAGATTGAACGAAGTGCTTTCTCACACAAAATTTCCGGACAATTGGGGCGTAATGGGCGGGAAAGTGCACACAGCTTACTTAGTAGTCTCCGTCATTGCTTTCCTCCTGCTTTGATGGTCGAGATTTTTCCCTTCTGCCGCAGGATGGGACGTTGTATTCGTAATCGCACGTGTCCACTTCCTTGCTGAAGACCAATTGTTGCGGACATCGTTCCTTACGCGCCAGTCCACCTGAGCAGACATAGTAGTCAGCCGAGCAAGCTGCGCTTGCATAGTTTCCGTCTGGCAGTTTGGTGCAGTCGAATCGCACCGGCGGATATGAGGGTCGCTGTTTCTGTGGACGTTGAACATAAGGCTTTGGTCGTTGGCCGCCACAAGCCGGTATACGTTCATCGTAGTCGCATACAAGTCGTTCAATGTCAAAGTAGAGGTCGACAGGGCATAGTTGTTTAGTAGCAACTCCACCGCTGCAGGTTACAAACTTTGGCGAGCATTTGTCTATCGGGTAGTTGCCATCCGGTCGCTGAGCGCACACTCCGTCAATAACCGTCTTGTACCATCTGGGTCTTGGCGTCTTTGCGTACTTATACCTTAGGCTCTCTTCAGACTCGCAGCGGCGCAATTTTGCGTGGAAGAATGTTCCCTTCGGGCAATGGCGTCTCGCTCCTTTGCCATTAGAGCAGCTGTAGTAGACCCGTCCGTAACGGACGTTGGGTTCAGGGAAGTCTCCGTCTCCCATTTCGACACAGTTGATTGGGATTTTTTCATATTCCGGTCGATGAGGTCGCTTTTGCACGCGGGGTCGATAGACCGGTTGGTGATGTCCCGAACAGACGTAAATTCGTTCGTAGCGATCGCATCTACGATAGGCTGGATCAAAGTAAGAACCGCGACTGCATTCCACTTTATAGGCCAAATCGTTGCTGCACTGGTAGAAGTATCTGCTGCAAGCCTTTTCCGACACCGGATAAAGTCCAGTTGGTCTTCCGGTGCAGTCGAATTCGATGGATGGCTTTATCACTCTGTGATAAACGGGTGTGGGAGTCTTCGGTCGCCTCTGCCCACTGCACAAGTAGATGTCGGCATAGGAATCGCATACACCTCTTTTGGGATCGTAGAAAAGTCCTCTGGGGCAGTCCAGTTTGCTAGCAATGCCATTCGAGCATGCGTAGTAGAAAGGTGAGCATATATGTTTTGGATTAGGATACAAGCCGTCATCCCGTCTGGAACAGTCAAACGGAACAGGCTTGCGTCGTATAGGTTCCTTGGATGGTACATAAGGCTTACGTGAAACCACGCGACGGCCGGTGCAGACGAACAATTCGCTGGCTAACTGGCATGACATACTTTTCTTGTCGTATGCAAGAGCCGGTGGGCATTCCATCCTGACTGTTCGTCCATTGGTGCAGCTGTAGAATATTCTGCTGCATTTCCTCAAAGGATCAGGATATAGACCATCGCGTAGATCTGAGCAGTCGAGCACAGGACGTTTGCTGACAGGTTTCTGCGGGGGTTTGGTCGGTTTTGTAAGAGGGACGGGTCGTCCACCGCATATCCGAACATGAGAAGGTTGTTGGCACGATTGACTTTCCGGGTCGAAGGCCAAACCATACTGGCACTGCAATTTGTGCGCCACGGAGCCAACGCATGCGTAGTAGACGGCCGAGCATTTTGCCTTTGGATTAACGTAGTATCCGTCTTTCTTGTAGGCGCAATCGTAGGGTACGGGTACCCTGGCAGGCTTCTTTATTGGCTTGCGTACCGGCTTTTCTACGTAGTGTCGGCCAGTGCATGCAAATATCTTCTCAAAACGATTGCATTCGTCTCGCTTGTGGTCGAAGAATAGTGGATAAGGGCACTTTCGTTCCATTGCAATCCCGTTTGAGCATGTGTAGTAGATCATGGAGCAGAATGGTCGCTTTGCCCACGGATTGGCGTAGTCTCCTGACGGTTTGCCCCTACAGTCAAATTTCACCGGCTTTGGTCGCTTATAGGATGATTTTATCGCGACGGGCTTTTTCTCTTCTCGAGGGCGCCCTGTGCATGCTGGTATGCTGTTGTGTCGATCGCACATTTCCGTTTCCGGATCGAAGTATAAGCCATCAGGGCAACGCATGGCTGTTGCTATTCCGCTGCTGCAGGAATAGTAATGCGGTTGGCAAGGATGTTTTCTGTCCGCGTAGAGACCATCTTTCTTGTGACTGCATGAGAAGTGTACTTTACGCTGTGGTCTTGTTGGAACTGGACTGGTTGGAGGAGTTGGTCGAACACGTCCTCCGGTACAATGCGGACTCTGGCTAGCTACTTCGCATCGCTGCAGATGCTCGTCGAAAACCAAATCTTCCGGACAGAGTTGCCAACTTGGCAACCCGCCACTGCAGGAGACGAATTTCGACTTACAACGACCAATGGAGTAGCTGCCATCTTCTTTACCCAGACAGATAGAGTCAGGCTTGGCGTACTCTTCACGCGACCTCGATTTCGGAGGGCCGTATACAGTTAGTTCCCTGTGCTTGCTTGGTCGAAAAGGTGGGTCATCGAAGTCGTCGAAAAATCGGTCGCCGGAGACCAACAAAGCGAACGTCAGGAGAAGCCACATCTGTAATGCAATAATCCGTTTTCAAAAATAATAGCCAGCAATGAGCTCTCACCATTCTCCCTCGCGAGCCAAAGAGCAGTCTGCTAATGTTAACTGCACGAGTCTCCTTTTATCCCAGTCAGCAAAGGTCGCAACTTTACCTATTGCTAATGGAAGGGTGAAAGGTTTATTGAAGCCCCCTAAGGTGAATTATCGACCCAAATGTGTACCTGCTTTGCCCGCTAACCCATAGGTAATTTGCATGAAACCATAAGAGATAGTCGAGTAGTCTGCTCAGCCTGAATACGAGAGCATTTAAACGCCTGTAGGGGGGACCCCTTTCGCTCGCTTTTGCAATTTACAAATTGCTACAACTGCAATTACCGAGCTAGCAAGTGGAAGTAATGGTCATTGGCCTACAATTGTACTTTATTTACTTTTGTATTTCTGGCTGAGTGTTACACGATTGCCTTAAAGTCGAAATTGACTTATTCATCCAAATAATGCTTGGGCACCTTGTCGGTGTGCCCTTTTAACTGGCGTAAAAATGGCGCATTTTTTAAAATAAGGTCGCGCAATTGCTTTTTTAGTTCATTTTAGCTAAATTTTAAAGATTTTCACCGCTAAGAAGAAAATACTGGTTAAATGCGTAGGCGTCGTTGGCTTAAGCAAGAAAGGGAACCGCAGAGTCGAAACGTCGGCAGCATTCTGTCTTTGCTACCGTTACTGATGATTATTTTCAAGTTATTCATTTATCCGACACCAGATTTATCAAAACCGCTTATTCCTTTAGCTAAACGTTTTTCATTTTTTACGCGAGTCATTATTTAGAGCAGAGGGCGCATTAGTTAGCGGAAGTATGATCGTGCAATGGTAATTAAACTGAGGAAACGATATCTATCATTTTATGATAAGAATTGTTGCATAGTAAGTAAAAAGTGCTATTTTCTGCATAAATGTCCTCGCTCACTGGGAACATATTGCCTTATTTTGGAGGTCCTGCTTGTTCTCAAGAAATCTTCACTTTACTTTGTATAGGTTCATTTGCTTCTTTGCTTTCGCTGGCCAGTTTTCTCGCTTCAATTTTAATCACTTTTTCCAAACTTGGGTTTTTCTTTTGAAATTGTTAACTTGCTTAGTAACAGTGTTCGATTTCGCTACAAAACCAGCCGACGGATGTAAAATACACGAAACCCCCATATTAAGCGTAGTTTTATTAGATCCAATATGCAGCAGGGTCAGAAAGGTGAAACATTTCGACTTTTTCCGACTTTGATGTCAAAGTTGCTAATTATGGTTTTAATTAAAGCAATATCTTCTCAAAGGACCCAATCACTCGTTGCGTAACCCTCAATGAAATTAACAGTCTCATTTGAAACTTTAAGAAAGTTAACCAAGTTTGTATGACAAATGCGTTAATGCTATGCCAAAGTAGACTCAGAAAACGAACTAATCTTTGTCTTTCAATTGCAATACATTAATGTTAATACGTTCCGAGCATTTGACAGTTGGCAGTAAGCGTCAACGGAGTACACCAGTTTTGCTATTGTCATTTTGCTTTCGCTTTTTTCCGACTAAAACACTGTAGCGCATTTTTTGTTGCTGAAAAAGAACCTTTTTTCAGCGAGAGTTCTTTCGCCATAGCCGTAGCTGAATACTGGCGTGCATTATTGGTTTTTAAAAAGCAAAATTTTCCTCTCGTAGCATCATTGCGCGCTTTCATCGTTCTTTCAAGAAATAGATGACAGAAACTTACATAGCAACGAATGCTTAGCCGCGCGTTGCATAATCATGCATGTTCAACCATGGTTTGTTTGAATCTAAATACGCTTAACTATAGAAAGAAACTGTTGGAAGGTTGCTGCATTATTCTTCGGTTCAAGTTGGACAAGAAGCTTAAGTTTCTATTGAACGGTATTGCCGTTGCGATAACCAACACAAAGCTTTTGTTGAATGATGAATTGGCCTTTTGTGTAGCTTTTACCTGCTCTTTTTCAAAAGTCAATGAACGAATGGAAAAGAAAGCAGTTTTAGCAAATTTCAATGCAGTTACGTCTTCCAATTTTCCTCGGTGAAATAAAAGTAATTTCAAGCCTATATAAGGACTGCTCGAAGGTCGAACATCCTAAAACGGGTAGACCTACTTTGATAGACTATACTGTGGTGACCTAGTCAATCAGCCGTGTAGTTCGGAGGCTGCAATGATTTGTTTGCACAGATCGTTGAGAGCCATAGGCCAATTGTAATTTGCATTTTCAAGAAGATTCAATTTGCTCAAACAATATGGCGGGCTAATTTTTTCACTTTACTTAAAAAGAACTTCAAAGGAAAAAATCTATATGGGTTGAATTTTAAAAATTTCATCGACTATCTTCACGCTGCTGCCCTATGGTTGGTCAAGCACGTCCTGTTCGTAAGAAAATGATGTGCCGGTAATTGTACGTTTCACCCTTTTAATTTATAGACTTGGCTATTCCCTTGCGATATATAAGCATTTTCCATTAAGCTTTAGTGTTCAGAGTAAGTGGTCGTCGTCGTGGAGAAAATGAAGGTTAGAAAGCGTTTTGCAGATTGGTTCACACGTGGACTTCACGCAACTCTTATTTAGGCGTCACTCTTCGTCCTGATATCATTCTGCATCTGGCAGATTCATTCTGCTCCCGTACCACTGCCTCGGCAGGAAGAATACCAGGATGGTCCTGTGCAGGAAGAGCAGGCAAGAAGTGTCGAAGAAGTGGATGTGGAAGGAGAAGCTGAAATTCCGGCAGAATTGGTCCAGCAGTCGCAATTGCTTGAAGAAAGGCGTCGCGCCAAACGACAAGCTCAAGATGACGAAGAGACTATAGATGCAGATGAATTCCGATCAGAAGTGCAAAGGAGCCGAAGGCATGGTTCCCATCGTGATTATAGGCTTTGCTTTGTTCCACCATTTCCTCTGTGGTGTTATGATTACCACAAAAAGCGGAGAAGTACTACGACTACGACCACCACTACGCCTATCTCTGACATAACAACTCCAACTACCACCACGACTACCACGCCATTTTCTGACATAACAACGCGAACAACGCATAGTCGACGAACTACCACTACTACAACCACTACTCCGTTCTCGGATATAACAACGCGGACGACGCGACGAACTACCACCACCACCACTACTCCATTTTCAGATATAACAACCCGGACGACGCGAACTACAACTACTACGCCATTCTCTGATATAACGACCAGTAGATATCCTTGCCATTGGTGGTGGATGTGTTCGAGTACAACTACAACGACCACGCCGATCTCAGATGTTCCAATAACAACAACAACCACAACAACGCCGTTTTCAGATTTTACAACAACAACAACACCGTTTTCAGATATAACGTTGACATCCGGCAGCGTGTAAGTATTAACTTGCAGATTTGCCGCCTATTGGTAATTGGTAAATTGTAGGCCACGAATTCGATTCGAGCACGCCGTGGTCAAAGCAAACAAGAAGCTCAGCAAAGCGTCCAACATATTTGGATATTTGAAAAGATACGAACAGCAGTATTAATTCGCTTGCCGTTCCTTTTTCCTAGTCGCAATGATAAACGTTTTTTTGGCAAGAACACTTTTCGTCTGCGTTGCGGCTGGCGTGCGCGTTGAACTTGCGCATCAATTAATTACCGTAGTAGTAATGGTTCAAAATGAGCCTGGCGCTTCTGTCGCTGCAATGGTTCGCCGGTTGGGCAGTCAGCTTGCTTCAATACGCGTTCAATTGTTTGCAATGGGTTGTCGACCAAATGATGGAACGCTTGACGGGTCAGTCCAGCCTTGAAAGAATTCTTAGAAGACGTCAGCCGGAGCATCAACGAGTCGCTCAAGTTGGTTAGTCACTCGACGCGCAGAGTAGCTTATCCTTTTATGGGGGGAAAATGATTGTTTAGAAAGATTTCTTCGAAGTTGCGACATAGCAGCATCGCTTCCATCCTCGCCCGGTGACGCGGAGGTGTTAGCCAACGAACTTTGCGAATTCGGTAGAATTTCCGATCCAGAAGTCAAGAGACGTTTGCAAGAAGCGTTGTTGAAAATATCCGCTTACGTAAAATTAATTTCCGACGTAGAAATGATCAGACGAATCTCGTTCGATCGTCACAATGGTGATCATCGGCAAGAGCTGTTTAGGGTACGTTGACGACTTGACCTTCTTGACGCAAAAGCTTTTTGTACAACGTCATTTAAAGCTGTATGCATCGTTGAAACCCGGTGAGGCGTGCCAGCTGGTCGATAATCGATGGCAGGACATCGGTTTCCAAGGACATGATCCGTCTACGGATTTTCGCGGTATGGGTATTCTTGGTTTAAAGCAACTGCTCTTCCTGTGCAAACATTATCCCATGTGGTCGGC
Organism: Trichuris trichiura; assembly: GCA_037903355.1. NCBI lineage: Eukaryota > Metazoa > Nematoda > Enoplea > Trichinellida > Trichuridae > Trichuris > Trichuris trichiura. The sequence goes on from JBAJFE010000011.1 coordinate 2,161,284, forward strand.
TCGCATGTATTCTTTCTCGGTCCATCCGTCTTTTGGATATCCGTTCGCTATTGTTGGCATCAACATGACTTCTCTGCTGTGCGACTTGCTCAAAGAAGGTCACTTAAAAAGTTACTTCTATAGTCTCAAAGCGCGTGAACTAACGATGGAGCAGTTTCACGTAGCGTATTGTAAGAATTGTTGACCCAATACGGCGCACCTTCTCTTTACGCTTCCTTAGGCGAATGTTTCCATCGGTTCGATCGTCGTTGGAAAACTTGTAAGCCGCCCGATATAATGCACTTTGGATCTGTTCGCGACCAACTGAAACTGGAAATAGTCGGTCAATTACGTAAAGGAAACTTCGCGCCTTACCTTAATTCCCATTTCATGAAAAGGGAATAAACGCACATTGACTGATTTATTGTTTTCTTGAGAAATTGCTATTGATTGAAGAGTGCGCTACGAAACAAGTTAGACGTTTACTGCTAACTTTTTTCTACGCACCGTACGCCCGTCGAAAATGATCAGACGGTTAATCATCGCTTCAAAATTTTTGACCGAATCTTAAGATTGCAATGAGAATGGCCAAAGAAGAAGAAAAAATGCGTCTTTCCAGAAGCGGCAAAAACTGCTCTATTAACTTACGAGTGTCGCGTACATCGAGCAGGGGCAATTCAGTTGTTTTTGTGTACTTGTTTCGCTAGCTAAACATTAGATGCGACTTTTGAAAAATATTTGCAAGCAGCAAAACCAAAACTACCGGACAATAGCAGTTATTACCAGTTGGTGTTTACCCTTTAAACGTTTGAACGTGAACATCATATAAAATCTTACTGTATTAGGTGTTTGACGTTTTCGGGTTGCTGCGGAATGGAAAATTTGGTGGTGAAAGTTTGCTTGTCGTCTGGCATTCGACGATTTACTTTGGAAAAAAATAATTTATCCTTCAATGAATTTGCAAGAAGAATCAAGAGTTTTCTTAGCGACTTCAGCGAAGACACTCATCAGCTGACTTACGATGGTATGTAATGTCGCTTTAGACTGCGTTACTGTGATGTATTCTGCGTTGATATAGCACTCTGCGATTGTCTGCATAACGTCTTTGCTTTGAGCATAACTGTAAAGCAATGCATACTTCCCGGTGTTAATTGAAAGTTAGCAGCCATAGTTGAGAAATGTTGTTTTGCTTATCGCTGGTACGGCACAACGTGCTGTAATGAATCAAAGCTTAACAGCAAACTAACATTGTCGTTAGTTCATTTCTTTAATCGGAAAAGTTGCTAAAACTACCTAGACAATAAGAAATAGTTTCGCTAATATTTTGCACAGTGTGTATTTCCGTGACTCATCGGCCACTTTGTTTTTCTCATAAACTGTGTAGGTGCATTAATCATACCTACAGTACTAGAGAGGCACGTAGGTTGCAACGACTGTCATGCTTATTTTGTTTGTGCTAGTGAGTTATGCTAACCAGAAAATAGTTTTTCGGTTAATTTCAGAGTCTATTAATACTTTTCTGCCAATTCCGGTTCAGTATTGCATGCAGGCAACATTTGTTGATTAGTTTCACCAAGATATGAAATGCAGGTTCGAATATTGGCTGCTTGAAGTAATTTTACCCTCTGTTCATTTTTAAGGGGCTTTAAAGGTGCAATTAATTTTGCAAAGTGGGCCTAGCATCTTGGAAAACCGTTTTCCAGCTTTTGCCATCCTCAGTTGTGGATGTCCGAGTTTTTGTTTTGAAGGCAGAAAGGGGCGTACAGCTTGCATTCGTTCGATGCGGCTAACAATCTTCGGCGGCGCCCCAATTTTCTTGATGACTGAAAATAAAATTAGAAAGTAAAAAGCATCATTTTTGTGGCCTTCATGATTTCTATATTCAGCGGGCAGTTTTCGGGGTATGCAATAATTTTTTTTAAAAACAGGGTGCTTTGTAACGAGCATGTGTTCCATGTTTGCTAGATCTTTTACGGCTGTTCCCATTTTTTTCTTTTCGTGTGATGGTATGTGTAATTAGACGAAACAGTTGCTCTACCAACGAATGGATGAGCGATTATTAGGAAAAATTCAGGAACAGTACACTCGCCTTTTATGCAAAGCTTTCGGAGCGCTCTGACTCCGTCTTCAGTGAGATGGAGGAGCTTAAAGCTGAACTTGTTGTTTCTGAATTTTTCCTAGTAATCGTTCATCCATTCGTTGGTAGAACAGTTGTTTCGTCTAGTTACAGAGACCATCATACAGAAAGAAAAAAACGGGAAAACCCGTAGAGGATCTAGCAAACATGATGTGCAATAATATGAATTGGGCATCGCGAAATTTGTCCATTAAGGGCAGCATATAGAAAGTGACGAAAGCTATGAAAGTAAACGTTTATTGTAACTTCAATTTTACCAATGACCGTCAGTGATCAAGATAATCAGATATCTTTTGATTTTGCAAAAGTTTTCAGGTTGATTGTGGTTTAGTGGAATTAGTTTGCCACTATTCCACTCGAAGTCGCTTATACGATGTCGTGGTTGTCGTATCAGTAAAAGAAAAACTTTGGCCGTTTATTTGTTCTAGTTTCATATTGAGTGTTTAATTTTTAGACGAGCAAGGAGAGCGTATAACTTTTTCTACCGATATGGAACTTGTCGAAGCGGCTCGTGTTGCGGAAAAAACCATAGACAAAGTGTTACGCGTCCATGTCACTGACAATTCTAAAGAGAAGGGATCAGCTTTGCCAGCTGACAACAAAGAGAACGTCAAGCGCGAATCAGTTGTACATCCATTGGTGTATTGCGATGTTTGCAATCGGGAAATTGTGGGAATCCGCTATAAATGCCTAATGTGTGACGATTACGACGTTTGCGGTGGGTGCGAACCGTCGCTTGTCCATGACGTCGATCATATCATGCTTAGAGTTTGCCGTCCGAAGACTAATTTGGCGTTGGTAAGTTTTTCCATGTTTTATTTTTGCGCTTCGCCAATAAAGTCCCTCTACTGTGCTTTGCAGATGGTAGCGGTGATACGCGAAACCTTCAGCGATATTCCAAAGTGCGCGTTGGAGAAGTTTGACAAACTGTACAGCGAATTAAAGCTGTGTGGCAAGTGTAACTTCAAATCGGAACCCAATCCTCCAGAGGACATTTCTGGCGTAGCAGTAAAGAAGAAGGACGACGCTCCTACAGGTGATACTGTAGCGTCTGATAAAGCAAAATTTGACGAGACTCCAAAAGACGTCAATTTCGTTGCCAGTGTCAATCATGTAACAAAGTAGCATAAATAGTTTATGTGATAAATCTTGTTATTTTGTAATGTAGGTTGCACCAGCTAGCGAGTGGACATTGATTGAAAAGCTCGAGAACAGCGGCAGCAGCAGTGAAAATGATCCAGAAGGCAATATTGATGAAACAAAAGTGATCAATAGTCCGATAATGTTACAAACCGATGAACAAGCGAAAGTACATGTCACCGAAAAAGGTTTGTACTATGAAAGCAAGGGAATTCACAGTGGTAATTTTACGTTTTGTGGAAATAGTTTTTTTTTAAATATCCCTTTCTTCGTTTTAAGATCCAGTGATCAATGGAGCATTGCAGGTTATGACGGCAATGGGCTTTGTCAATTGTAAATCTTTGGTTGATATATTGGAGAAGTTCAATGGTAACGTGAACGCTGCTCTGAACGAATTGTTCCTTGAAACTTGAACAAGTTGACATTCTTGAGCACGTTTACCTTTTAAGCACATTCATAGCGATAACCCTTTGTTCACGTTAGCGGTTTCAAGGCCGACTATACGTGTTGTTTTATAAACAGCTTTCGCCGACTTATCTGCGGTTCCGACATCAGGCTGACATTGCATTAGTAGTCCATTAGTTGTACTTTGGTTGCTCGTTTTATTGTACGGTTTGTGTTGTAATTGATTGCACCTATTACTTCACGTATGCTTGTCGAATGAATTCGCACGAATTAACGCTGTTTTTTTTCTGCAGTGTTGCGTGGAAACCTTGCCTGTCGTTGACAAACGGTATCACCAACACCTTTTGCGTATCGCGCATATCTATCGAACCGCTCATTTGTAATGCCTCAATACCGGAAAAATGTGCTGTAAATTGTTTTGACTCTTCGTCAAGAACCGATTAAATATGAATTACTGTAACCTGAACATACATTAAGGAGTACGGTAAAAAAGAAATTTCTTTGGAAAAAGTAGTCATTCAGTCTGCTTTCCTCTAAAAAAGCTCCGTAGCCTTTCAGAAGGTTAGAGCTACTTATTGTGCGTTCCTCAATTGATGTTGTTTCATAGTCATCTGCAATTTGATTTGAACGCTCATTACTCAAATGAGCCAGCCTTTAGTTAGAAACTATCGCGTAGTTGGGGGCCACAATTTTAGATCTATTCCATGCTACCTTTCGTCGGTGTCGACAAGCGAGTGCCCTGCTTGTAAGTTAGTTGATGGAAGCTAAACTAATCGCATTCCGAGAGACCTCCTAGCTGTTTTGAAACTCGTAGTGTGACGACTCGGTACGAAAACGTGTAGAACGAGTATCAAATTCAAAGTTGCTTACTAGGTTTCTGCTGGTTGCACCATCGTCTTAGATCAGTACTTGAAATAAAGGAGACAAATGCTCTACCGTAGAATGATCAGCAGGCGCTTAAGTAAGAATTACAGCAGTTAAAATACTGGAAGTCATAGTAATCGTGCCAGACCAAAACAGAATAACTGCGCTGCACAAATATTTTGAAATTCGCAAGCTACAGGACCTCCCCGCACGTCGAACTGGCGGGTCTTTTTTCTGTAAGAAACAAACGTAAAACCATTTTTGAATAATAACATTTTTTCTCATTGCGCCTGCTTTGTTTATAGCTTATTATTTATTTCCTAGGAAAAGCGTTTTAAAAATTAAACTTCAGGATCAAACAGCTGTATGGTAACAATCTAACTGTGTGAACTTCAGCGGCGTGAACGGTTAATCGGATCGGTAGCATGTTTTTCCTTGTGGGGTTGAACGTGGGGTAATTGTGTCATTGGTGAAGTTTCAAGTATGCTTTTCCTTTTTGCATAAAGCAATATTGCTTTGTGCATTCGAGGGAAAGCGCAATGACGCCATCCATTCCCTTACGCAGGGTACTGACCATTCTCAAGGCTGTATATCGAAATACAGTTGAACCTCCATAAGTTGACTACGCAAGGGACTGGGGAAAACTGGTCAACCTAGGGAGATTGTGCGTATAGAGGCTCGCTGAATACATTAGTGTCTGTACGCACTTTTACTCTCTTGCACAGCATTTATTGGAGGCCTACTAAATCGCGAGCTGCATAAAAATAACGTCACTCTAAAATCATGCATAAAGCCAACGACCATTACGCAGGTACACAACGTACGCCCAAACACTCTCTACATGGCGGAGGCGATTAACTTTCCATTTTAGCATTTTCGCGTCTCCGCGACGGAGAACGGCAACATTAAGCTCGCGCTCACAACGTGATGGCTCCCTTAGCCCATCAGATACTAGCAGACATCTCGCGCGCATTCCGCATTTGCATAATAATCACGAAACGGACTCAACCTGCAATACACTTGTCTACTGTACCCACATTAGCAAAACGACGTTTTCGACCAACAATCTGGCAACTTCCGATTCCAATCAATGGTGCATCCATAGGGATTATTCGGTAAAAAAGTTTGGCCGGTAGCGATGCGTAGTTTTTGAGATATTGCCATTTGCCCTCAGGGCATAGAGGAACGAATTTAAACGTAGAGCGCTAGGAACGCGTGTAGTATGATGCCCATTCAACGAGCATTACGCTCCTGAACAGCCACCGTGCAAAGATTCTTTCCACGGCGTAGACGAGCAATTCTGCGTTTTAGCATTTTCCCGGTTTTGCGAGCGAGAACGGCAACGTTTGGCTTACGGTCAACGTGTGCTAGGTAGAAAATCTTCTGCGCTAATACAATAGGTCTGGGGAGCGTTGGGGTTTAGAGTAATAGTATTTAAACGGTCTCAACCTGCAAAACACATGTCTACTGTACCCATATTCAGAAAACGACGTTTCCGAGTCGCAAGCCGGCAACTTCCGATTGCAGTCGACCGGGCATCGCATAGCATTTCTTCCCTAAAAATTTTGGCGTACGGCAGTGCGCCGATTTGGAGATATCGCGATATGCCCTCCGGACATAGAGGAACGAATTTAAACGTAGAGCCTGGGACCACGTGCAGTATGTTGCCCATTCAACGGGCATTACGGTCCAGAGCAGCCGCCGTGCAAAGATTCTTTCCAGGGCGTAGAGTAGCGATTTTGTATTTTACGATTTTCGCGGGTTTGCGGGCGAGAACGGCAACGCTTAGCTTCCGGTTAATCTGTGGTGGGTCGAAAATCTTCCGCGCTACTAGAATACATCTTGCGAGCGTTGTGATTTAGAGCAATAATTTTCAAACGGACTCAACCTGCAAAGCACTTGTCTACTGTACCCATATTCAGAAAACGAAGTTTTCGACTTGGAAGCCGGCAACTTTTGATTGCAGTCGACGGGGCATCGCATTGCCTTTATTCCCTAAAAATCTTGGCGACCGGCGCTGCGTAGATTTGGAGATCTCGAGATATGCCCTCCGGGCATAGAGGATCGAATTTAAACGTAGAGCCTTGGGAACACGTGCAGTATGTTGCCCATTCAAGGAGCATTAGGCTCGTGAACAGCCAGCGTGCAAACATTTATTCCGGGGCGTAGAGGAGCGATTTTGTATTTTACCATTTTCGCGGTTTCGCGGGCGAGAACGGAAATATTCAGCTTCCGGCTAATGTGTGATGGGTAGTAAAAATTGTGCGCTACTGGAATACGTCTTGCGAGCGTTGGGATTTAGAGCAATAATTTTCAAACGGACTCAACCTGCAAAGCACTTGTCTACTGTACCCATATTCAGAAAACGACGTTCTCGACTCGGAAGCCGGCAACTTTTGATTGCAGTCGACGGGCCATCGCATAACCTTTATTCCCTAAACATTTTGGCGACCGCCGCTGCGTAGATTTGGAGATCTCGAGATATGCCCTCCGGGCATAGAGGATCGAATTTAAACGAAGAGCCTTGGGACCACCTGCAGTATGTTGCCCATTCAGCGAGCATTACGTTCCTGAACAGCCAGCGTGCAAAGATTTATTCCGCGGCGTAGGGGAGCGATTTTGTATTTTACCATTTTCACGGTTTTGCGGGCGAGAACGGAAATATTTAGCTTCCGGTTAATGAGTGATGGGTAGTAAATCTTGTGCGCTACTAGAATACGTCTTGCGAGCGTTGGGATTTAGAGCAATAATTTTCAAACGGACTCAACCTGCAAAGCACTTGTCTACTGTACCCATATTCAGAAAACGACGATTTCAACTCGGAAGCCGGCAACTTTTGATTGCAGTCGACGGGCCATCGCATAACCTTTATTCCCTAAAAATTTTGGCGACCGGCGCTGCGTAGATTTGGAGATCTCGAGATATGCCCTCCGGGCATAGAGGATCGAATTTAAACGTAGAGCCTTGGGAACACGTGCAGTATGTTGCCCATTCAAGGAGCATTAGGCTCGTGAACAGCCAGCGTGCAAACATTTATTCCGGGGCGTAGAGGAGCGATTTTGTATTTTACCATTTTCGCGGTTTCGCGGGCGAGAACGGAAATATTCAGCTTCCGGCTAATGTGTGATGGGTAGTAAAAATTGTGCGCTACTGGAATACGTCTTGCGAGCGTTGGGATTTAGAGCAATAATTTTCAAACGGACTCAACCTGCAAAGCACTTGTCTACTGTACCCATATTCAGAAAACGACGTTCTCGACTCGGAAGCCGGCAACTTTTGATTGCAGTCGACGGGCCATCGCATAACCTTTATTCCCTAAACATCTTGGCGACCGGCGCTGCGTAGATTTGGAGATCTCGAGATATGCCCTCCGGGCATAGAGGATCGAATTTAAACGTAGAGCCTTGGGAACACGTGCAGTATGTTGCCCATTCAAGGAGCCTTACGCTCGTGAACAGCCAGCGTGCAAAGATTTATTCCAGAGCGTAGAGGAGCGATTTTGTATTTTACCATTTTCGTGGTTTTGCGGGCGAGAACGGAAATATTTAGCTTCCGGCTAATGTGTGATGGGTAGTAAAAATTGTGCGCTACTAGAATACGTCTTGCGAGCGTTGGGATTTCGAGCAATAATTTTCAAACGGACTCAACCTGCAAAGCACTTGTCTACTGTACCGATACTCACAAAACGACGTTTTCGACATGGAAGCCGCCAACCTTTGATTGCAGTCGACGGGGCATCGCGTTACCTTTATTCCCTAAAAATTTTGGCGACCGGCGCTGCGTAGATTTGGAGATCTCGAGATATGCCCTCCGGGCATAGAGGATCGAATTTAAACGTAGAGCCTTGGGAACACGTGCAGTACGTTGCCCATTCAAGGAGCATTACGCTCGTGAACAGCCAGCGTGCAAAGATTTATTCCAGGGCGTAGAGGAGCGATTTTGTATTTTACCATTTTCGCGGTTTTGCGGGCGAGAACGGAAATATTTAGCTTCCGGCTAATGTGTGATGGGTAGTAAAAATTGTGCGCTACTGGAATACGTCTTGCGAGCGTTGGGATTTAGAGCAATAATTTTCAAACGGACTCAACCTGCAAAGCACTTGTCTACTGTACCCATGTTCACAAAAGAACGTTTTCGACTTGGAAGCCGGCAACTTTCGATTGCAGTCGACGGGGGATCGCATTACCTTTATTCCCTAAAACTTTTGGCGACCGGCGCTGCGTAGATTTGGAGATCTCGAGATATGCCCTCCGGGCATAGAGGATCGAATTTAAACGTAGAGCCTTGAACACGTGCAGTATGTTGCCCATTCAAGGAGCATTACGCTCGTGAACAGCCAGCGTGCAAAGATTTATTCCGGGGCGTAGAGGAGCGATTTTGTATTTTACCATTTTCGCGGTTTTGCGGGCGAGAACGGAAATGTTTAGCTTCCGGCTAATGTGTGATGGGTAGTAAAAATTGTGCGCTACTAGAATACGTCTTGCGAGCGTTGGGATTTAGAGCAATAATTTTTAAACGGACTCAACCTGCAAAGCACTTGTCTACTGTACCCATACTCAGAAAACGAGGTTTTCGACTTGGAAGCCGGCAACTTTTGATTGCAGTCGACGGGGCATCGCATTACCTTTATTCCCTAAAAATTTTGGCGACCGGAGCTGAGTAGATTTGGAGATCTCGAGATATGCCCTCCGGGCATAGAGGATCGAATTTAAGCGTAGAGCCTTGGGAACACGTGCAGTATGTTGCCCATTCAAGGAGCATTAGGCTCGTGAACAGCCAGCGTGCAAACATTTATTCCGGGGCGTAGAGGAGCGATTTTGTATTTTACCATTTTCGCGGTTTCGCGGGCGAGAACGGAAATATTTAGCTTCCGGCTAATGTGTGATGTTTAGTAAAAATTGTGCGCTACTGGAATACGTCTTGCGAGCGTTGGGATTTAGAGCAATAATTTTCAAACGGACTCAACCTGCAAAGCACTTGTCTACTGTACCCATATTCAGAAAACGACGTTCTCGACTCGGAAGCCGGCAACTTTTGATTGCAGTCGACGGGCCATCGCATAACCTTTATTCCCTAAACATCTTGGCGACCGGCGCTGCGTAGATTTGGAGATCTCGAGATATGCCCTCCGGGCATAGAGGATCGAATTTAAACGTAGAGCCTTGGGAACACGTGCAGTATGTTGCCCATTCAAGGAGCCTTACGCTCGTGAACAGCCAGCGTGCAAAGATTTCTTCCAGAGCGTAGAGGAGCGATTTTGTATTTTACCATTTTCGTGGTTTTGCGGGCGAGAACGGAAATATTTAGCTTCCGGCTAATGTGTGATGGGTAGTAAAAATTGCGCGCTACTAGAATACGTCTTGCGAGCGTTGGGATTTCGAGCAATAATTTTCAAACGGACTCAACCTGCAAAGCACTTGTCTACTGTACCGATACTCACAAAACGACGTTTTCGACATGGAAGCCGCCAACCTTTGATTGCAGTCGACGGGGCATCGCGTTACCTTTATTCCCTAAAAATTTTGGCGCCCGGCGCTGCGTAGATTTGGAGATCTCGAGATATGCCCTCCGGGCATAGAGGAACGAATTTAAACGTAGAGCCTTGGGAACACGTGCAGTATGTGCCCATTCAACGGGCATTACCCTCCTGAACAGCCAGCGTGCAAAGATTTATTCCAGGGCGTAGAGGAGCGATTTTGTATTTTACCATTTTCGCGGTTTTGCGGGCGAGAACGGAAGTATTTAGCTTCCGGCTAATGTGTGATGGGTAGTAAAAATTGTGCGCTACTGGAATACGTCTTGCGAGCGTTGGGATTTAGAGCAATAATTTTCAAACGGACTCAACCTGCAAAGCACTTGTCTACTGTACCCATGTTCACAAAAGAACGTTTTCGACTTGGAAGCCGGCAACTTTCGATTGCAGTCGACGGGGGATCGCATTACCTTTATTCCCTAAAACTTTTGGCGACTGGCGCTGCGTAGATTTGGAGATCTCGAGATATGCCCTCCGGGCATAGAGGATCGAATTTAAACGTAGAGCCTTGAAAACACGTGCAGTATGTTGCCCATTGAACGAGCATTACGCTCGTGAACAGCCAGCGTGCAAAGATTTATTCCGGGGCGTAGAGGAGCGATTTTGTATTTTACCATTTTCGCGGTTTTGCGGGCGAGAACGGAAATATTTAGCTTCCGGCTAATGTGTGATGGGTAGTAAAAATTGTGCGCTACTGGAATACGTCTTGCGAGCGTTGGGATTTAGAGCAATAATTTTCAAACGGACTCAACCTGCAAAGCACTTGTCTACTGTACCCATGTTCACAAAAGAACGTTTTCGACTTGGAAGCCGGCAACTTTCGATTGCAGTCGACGGGGGATCGCATTACCTTTATTGCCTAAAACTTTTGGCGACCGGCGCTGCGTAGATTTGGAGATCTCGAGATATGCCCTCCGGGCATAGAGGATCGAATTTAAACGTAGAGCCTTGAAAACACGTGCAGTATGTTGCCCATTGAACGAGCATTACGCTCGTGAACAGCCAGCGTGCAAAGATTCTTTCCAGGGCGTAGAGTAGCGATTTTGTATTTTACGATTTTCGCGGGTTTGCGGGCGAGAACGGCAACGCTTAGCTTCCGGTTAATCTGTGGTGGGTCGAAAATCTTCCGCGCTACTAGAATACATCTTGCGAGCGTTGTGATTTAGAGCAATAATTTTCAAACGGACTCAACCTGCAAAGCACTTGTCTACTGTACCCATATTCAGAAAACGACGATTTCAACTCGGAAGCCGGCAACTTTTGATTGCAGTCGACGGGGCATCGCATTGCCTTTATTCCCTAAAAATCTTGGCGACCGGCGCTGCGTAGATTTGGAGATCTCGAGATATGCCCTCCGGGCATAGAGGATCGAATTTAAACGTAGAGCCTTGGGAACACGTGCAGTATGTTGCCCATTCAAGGAGCATTAGGCTCGTGAACAGCCAGCGTGCAAACATTTATTCCGGGGCGTAGAGGAGCGATTTTGTATTTTACCATTTTCGCGGTTTCGCGGGCGAGAACGGAAATATTCAGCTTCCGGCTAATGTGTGATGGCTAGTAAAAATTGTGCGCTACTGGAATACGTCTTGCGAGCGTTGGGATTTAGAGCAATAATTTTCAAACGGACTCAACCTGCAAAGCACTTGTCTACTGTACCCATATTCAGAAAACGACGTTCTCGACTCGGAAGCCGGCAACTTTTGATTGCAGTCGACGGGCCATCGCATAACCTTTATTCCCTAAACATTTTGGCGACCGCCGCTGCGTAGATTTGGAGATCTCGAGATATGCCCTCCGGGCATAGAGGATCGAATTTAAACGAAGAGCCTTGGGACCACCTGCAGTATGTTGCCCATTCAGCGAGCATTACGTTCCTGAACAGCCAGCGTGCAAAGATTTATTCCGCGGCGTAGGGGAGCGATTTTGTATTTTACCATTTTCACGGTTTTGCGGGCGAGAACGGAAATATTTAGCTTCCGGTTAATGAGTGATGGGTAGTAAATCTTGTGCGCTACTAGAATACGTCTTGCGAGCGTTGGGATTTAGAGCAATAATTTTCAAACGGACTCAACCTGCAAAGCACTTGTCTACTGTACCCATATTCAGAAAACGACGATTTCAACTCGGAAGCCGGCAACTTTTGATTGCAGTCGACGGGCCATCGCATAACCTTTATTCCCTAAAAATTTTGGCGACCGGCGCTGCGTAGATTTGGAGATCTCGAGATATGCCCTCCGGGCATAGAGGATCGAATTTAAACGTAGAGCCTTGGGAACACGTGCAGTATGTTGCCCATTCAAGGAGCATTAGGCTCGTGAACAGCCAGCGTGCAAACATTTATTCCGGGGCGTAGAGGAGCGATTTTGTATTTTACCATTTTCGCGGTTTCGCGGGCGAGAACGGAAATATTTAGCTTCCGGCTAATGTGTGATGTTTAGTAAAAATTGTGCGCTACTGGAATACGTCTTGCGAGCGTTGGGATTTAGAGCAATAATTTTCAAACGGACTCAACCTGCAAAGCACTTGTCTACTGTACCCATGTTCACAAAAGAACGTTTTCGACTTGGAAGCCGGCAACTTTCGATTGCAGTCGACGGGGGATCGCATTACCTTTATTCCCTAAAACTTTTGGCGACCGGCGCTGCGTAGATTTGGAGATCTCCAGATATGCCCTCCGGGCATAGAGGATCGAATTTAAACGTAGAGCCTTGAAAACACGTGCAGTATGTTGCCCATTGAACGAGCATTACGCTCGTGAACAGCCAGCGTGCAAAGATTTATTCCAGGGCGTAGAGGAGCGATTTTGTATTTTACCATTTTCGCGGTTTTGCGGGCGAGAACGGAAATATTTAGCTTCCGGCTAATGTGTGATGGGTAGTAAATATTGTGCGCTACTAGAATACGTCTTGCGAGCGTTAGGATTTAGAGCAATACTTTTCAAACGGACTCAACCTGAAAAGCACTTGTCTACTGTACCCATACTCAGAAAACGAGGTTTTCGACTTGGAAGCCGGCAACTTTTGATTGCAGTCGACGGGGAATCGCATTACCTTTGTTCCCTAAAAATTTTGGCGACCGGCGCTGCGTAGATTTGGAGATCTCGAGATATGCCCTCCGGGCATAGAGGATCGAATTTAAACGTAGAGCCTTGGGAACACGTGCAGCATCCTGCCCATTCAAGGAGCATTACGCTCGTGAACAGCCAGCGTGCAAAGATTTATTGCAGAGCGTAGAGGAGCGATTTTGTATTTTACCATTTTCGCGGTTTTGCGGGCGAGAACGGAAATATTTAGCATCCGGCTAATGTGTGATGGGTAGTAAAAATTGTGCGCTACTAGAATACGTCTTGCGAGCGTTGGGATTTAGAGCAATAATTTTCAAACGGACTCAACCTGCAAAGCACTTGTCTACTGTACCCATACTCAGAAGACGAGGTTTTCGACTTGGAAGCCGCCAACTTTTGATTGCAGTCGACGGGGCATCGCATTACCTTTATTCCCTAAAAATTTTGGCGACCGGCGCTGCGTAGATTTCGAGATCTCGAGATATGCCCTCCGGGCATAGAGGATCGAATTTAAACGTAGAGCCTTGGGAACACGTGCAGTATGTTGCCCATTCAAGGAGCATTACGCTCCTGAACAGCCAGCGTGCAAACATTTATTCCGGGGCGTAGAGGAGCGATTTTGTATTTTACCATTTTCGCGGTTTTGCGGGCGAGAACGGAAATATTTAGCTTCCGGCTAATGTGTGATGGGTAGTAAAAATTGTGCGCTACTAGAATACATCTTGCGAGCGTTGGGATTTAGAGCAATAATTTTCAAACGGACTCAACCTGCAAAGCACTTGTCTACTGTACCCATATTCAGAAAACGAGGTTTTCTACTTGGAAGCCGGCAACATTTGATTGCAGTCGACGGGGCATCGCATACCTTTATTCCCTAAAAATTTTGGCGACCGGCGCTGCGTAGATTTGGAGATCTCGAGATATGCCCTCCGGGCATAGAGGATCGAATTTAAACGTAGAGCCTTGGGAACACGTGCAGTATGTTGCCCATTCAAAGCATTACGCTCCTGAACAGCCAGCGTGCAAACATTTATTCCGTGGCGTAGAGGAGCGATTTTGTATTTTACCATTTTCGCGGTTTTGCGGGCGAGAACGGAAATATTTAGCTTCCGGCTAATGTGTGATGGGTAGTAAAAATTGTGCGCTACTAGAATACGTCTTGCGAGCGTTGGGATTTAGAGCAATAATTTTCAAACGGACTCAACCTGCAAAGCACTTGTCTACTGTACCCATATTCAGAAAACGAGGTTTTCTACTTGGAAGCCGGCAACTTTTGATTGCAGTCGACGGGGCATCGCATTACCTTTATTCCCTAAAAATTTTGGCGACCGGCGCTGCGTAGATTTGGAGATCTCGAGATATGCCCTCCGGGCATAGAGGATCGAATTTAAACGTAGAGCCTTGGGAACACGTGCAGTATGTTGCCCATTCAAGGAGCATTACGCTCCTGAACAGCCAGCGTGCAAACATTTATTCTGGGGCGTAGAGGACCGATTTTGTATTTTACCATTTTCGCGGTTTTGCGGGCGAAAACGGAAATATTTTGCTTCCTGCTAATGTGTGATGGGTAGTAAAAATTGTGCGCTACTAGAATACGTCTTGCGAGCGTTGGGATTTAGAGCAATAATTTTCAAACGGACTCAACCTGCAAAGCACTTGTCTACTGTACCCATACTCAGAAAACGACGTTTTCGACTGGAAGCCGGCAACTTTTGATTGCAGTCGACGGGGCATCGCATTACCTTTATTCCCTAAAAATTTTGGCGACCGGCGCTGAGCAGATTTGGAGATCTCGAGATATGCCCTCCGGGCATAGGGGATCGAATTTAAACGTAGAGCCTTGGGAACACGTGCAGTATGTTGCCCATTCAAGGAGCATTACGCTCCTGAAGAGCCAGCGTGCAAACATTTATTCCGGGGCGTAGAGGAGCGATTTTGTATTTTACCATTTTCGCGGTTTTGCGGGCGAGAACGGAAATATTTAGCTTCCGGCTAATGTGTGATGGGTAGTAAATATTGTGCGCTACTAGAATACGTCTTGCGAGCGTTAGGATTTAGAGCAATAATTTTCAAACGGACTCAACCTGCAAAGCACTTGTCTACTGTACCCATATTCAGAAAACGACATTTTCGACTAGGAAGCCGCCAACTTTTGATTGCAGTCGACGGGGCATCGCATTACCTTTGTTCCCTAAAAATTTTGGCGACCGGCGCTGCGTAGATTTGGAGATCTCGAGATATGCCCTCCGGGCATAGAGGATCGAATTTAAACGTAGAGCCTTGGGAACACGTGCAGCATGTTGCCCATTCAAGGAGCATTACGCTCGTGAACAGCCAGCGTGCAAAGATTCATTGCGGGGCGTAGAGGAGCGATTTTGTATTTTAGCATTTTCGCGGTTTTGCGGGCGAGAACGGAAACACCTAGCTTCCGGTTAATTTGTGATGGGTAGGAAATCCTCTGCGCTACTAGAATACGTCTTGCGAGCGCTGGGATTTAGAGCAATAATTTTCAAACGGACTCAACCTGCAAAGCACTTGTCTACTGTACCCATATTCAGAAAACGACATTTTCGACTTGGAAGCCCGCCAACTTTGATTGCAGTCGACGGGGCATCGCATTACCTTTATTCCCTAAAAATTTTGGCGACCGGCGCTGCGTAGATTTGGAGATATCGCGATATGCCCTCCGGGCATAGAGGATCGAATTTTAAACGTAGAGACCTGGGACCACGTGCAGTATGTTGCCCATTCAACGAGCATTACGCTCCTGAACAGCCAGCGTGCAAAGATTCATTGCGGGGCGTAGAGGAGCGATTTTGTATTTTAGCATTTTCGCGGTTTTTCGCGCGAGAACGGCAACACCTAGCTTCCGGTTAATTTGTGATGGGTAGGAAATCCTCTGCCCCACTAGAATAAGTCTCGCGAGCGCTGGGACTTACAGCAATAATTTTCAAACGGACTCAACCTGCAAAGCACATGTCTACTGTACCCATATTCAGAAAACGACATTTTCGACTAGGAAGCCGCCAACGTTTGATTGCAGTCGACGGGGCATCGCATAACCTTTATTCCCTAAAAATTTTGGCGACTGGCGCTGCGTAGATTTTGAGATATCGCGATATGCCCTCCGGGCATAGAGGATCGAATTTAAACGTAGAGACCTGGGACCACGTGCAGTATGTTGCCCATTCAACGAGCATTACGATTGATTCGTTGCGGGGCGTAGAGGAGCGATTTTGTATTTTAGCATTTTCGCGGTTTTTCGGGCGAGAACGGCAACACCTAGCTTCCGGTTAATTTATGATGGGTAGGAAATCCTCTGGCCTACTAGAATATGTCTCGCGAGCGCTGGGATTTAGAGCAATAATTTTCAAACGGACTCAACCTGCAAAGCACATGTCTACTGTACCCGTATTCAGAAAACGACATTTTCGACTTGGAAGCCGCCAACTTTTGATTGCAGAGGACGGGGCATCGCATAACCTTTATTCCCTAAAAATTTTGGCGACTGGCGCTGCGTAGATTTGGAGATATCGGGATATGCCCTCCGGGCATAGAGGATCGAATTTAAACGTAGAGACCTCGGACAACGTGCAGTATGTTGCCCATTCAACGAGCATTGCGCTCCTGAACAGCCAGCGTGCAAAGAATTCATTGCGGGGCGTAGAGGAGCGATTTTGTATTTTAGCATTTTCGCGGTTTTTCGGGCGAGAACGGCAACACCTAGCTTCCGGTTAATTTGTGATGGGTAGGAAATCCTCTGCCTACTAGAATATGTCTCGCGAGCGCTGGGATTTAGAGCAATAATTTTCAAACGGACTCAACCTGCAAAGCACATGTCTACTGTACCCATATTCAGAAAACGACATTTTCGACTAGGAAGCCGCCAACTTTTGATTGCAGTCGGCGGGGCATCGCATAACCTTTATTCCCTAAAAATTTTGGCGACTGGCGCTGCCTAGATTTCGAGATATCGCGATATGCCCTCCGGGCATAGAGGATCGAATTTAAACGTAGACACCTGGGACCACGTGCAGCATGTTGCCCATTCAACGAGTATTACGCTCCTGAACAGCCAGCGTGCAAAGATTCATTGCGGGGCGTAGAGGAGCGATTTTGTATTTTAGCATTTTCGCGGTTTTTCGGGCGAGAACGGCAACACCTAGCTTCCGGTTAATTGTGTCGGGTAGGAAATCCTCTGCCTACTAGAATATGTCTCGCGAGCGCTGGGATTTAGAGCAATAATTTTCAAACGGACTCAACCTGCAAAGCACTTGTCTACTGTACCCATATTCAGAAAACAACATTTTCGACTGGGAAGCGGCCAACTTGTGATTGCAGTCGACGGGGCATCGCATAACCTTTATTCCCTAAACATTTTGGCGACTGGCGCTGCGTAGATTTGGAGATATCGCGATATGCCCTCCGGGCATAGAGGATCGAATTTAAACGTAGAGACCTGGGACCACGTGCAGTATCTTGCCCATTGAACGAGCATTACGCTCCTGAACAGCCAGCGTGCAAAGATTCACTGCGGGGCGTAGAGGTGCGATTTTGTATTTTAGCATTTTCGCGGTTTTTCGGGCGAGAACGGCAACACCTAGCTTCCGGTTAATTTGTGATGGGTAGGAAATCCTCTGCCCTACTAGAATATGTCTCGCGAGCGCTGGGATTTAGAGCAATAATTTTCAAACGGACTCAACCTGCAAAGCACTTGTCTACTGTACCCATATTCAGAAAACAACATTTTCGACTAGGAAGCGGCCAACTTTTGATTGCAGTCGACGGGGCATCGGATAGCTTTTATTCCCTAAAGATTTTGGCGACTGGCGGTGCGTAGATTTGGAGATATCGCGATATGCCCTCCGGGCATAGAGGATCGAATTTAAACGTAGAGACCTGGGTCCACATGCAGTATGTTGCCCATTCAACGAGCATTACTCTCCTGAACAGCCAGCGTGCAAAGATTCATTGCTGGGCGTAGAGGAGCGATTTTGTATTTTAGTATTTTCGCGGTTTTTCGGGCGAGAACGGCAACACCTAGCTTCCGGTTAATTTGTGATGGGTAGGAAATCCTCTGCGCTACTAGAATATGTCTCGCGAGCGCTGGGATTTAGAGCAATAATTTTCAAACGGACATACCCTGCAAAGCAGTTGTCTACTGTACCTATATTCAGAAAACGACATTTTCGACCTCTAAGCCGCCAACTTTTGATTGCAGTCGACGGGGCACCGCATGACCTTTATTCCCTAAAAGTTTTGGCGACTGGCGCAGCGTAGATTTGGAGATATCGCGATATGCCCTCCGGGCATAGAGGATCGAATTTAAACGTAGAGACCTGGGACCACGTGCAGTATGTTGCCCATTCAACGAGCATTACGCTGCTGAACAGCCAGCGTGCAAAGATTCATTGCGGGGCGTAGAGGAGCGATTTTGTATTTTAGCATTTTCGCGGTTTTTCGGGCGAGAACGGCAACACCTAGCTTCCGGCTAATTTGTGATGGGTAGCAAATCCTCTGCCCTACTAGAATATGTCTCACGAGCGCTGGGATTTAGAGCAATAATTTTCAAACGGACTCAACCTGCAAAGCACTTGTCTACTGTACCCAAATTCTGGAAACGACATTTTCGACTAGGAAGCCGCCAACTTTTGATTGCAGTCGACGGGGCACCGCATAACCTTTATTCCCTAAAAGTTTTGGCGACTGGCGCTGCGTAGATTTGGAGATATCGCGATATGCCCTCCGGGCATAGAGGATCGAATTTAAACGTAGAGACCTGGGACCACCTGCAGTATGTTGCCCATTCAACGAGCATTACGCTCCTGAACAGCCAGCGTGCAAAGATTCACTGCGGGGCGTAGAGGAGCGATTTTGTATTTTAGCATTTTCGCGGTTTTTCGGGCGAGAACGGCAACACCTAGCTTCCGGCTAATTTGTGATGGGTAGCAAATCCTCTGCCCTACTAGAATATGTCTCACGAGCGCTGGGATTTAGAGCAATAATTTTCAAACGGACTCAACCTGCAAAGCACTTGTCTACTGTACCCATATTCAGAAAACGACATTTTCTACTAGGAAGCCGCCAACTTTTCATTGCAGTCGACGGTCCATCGCATAACCTTTATTCCCTAAAAATTTTGGCGACTGGCGCTGCGTAGATTTGGAGATATCGCGATATGCCCTCCGGGCATAGAGGATCGAATTTAAACGTAGAGACCTGGGACCACGTGCAGTATGTTGCCCATTCAACGAGCATTACGCTCCTGAACAGCCAGCGTGCAAAGATTCACTGCGGGGCGTAGAGGAGCGATTTTGTATTTTAGCATTTTCGCGGTTTTTCTGGCGAGAACGGCAACACCTAGCTTCCGGTTAATGTGTGATGGGTAGGAAATCCCCTGCGCTACTAGAATATGTCTCGCGAGCGCTGGGATTTAGAGCAATAATTTTCAAACGGACTCAACCTGCAAAGCACTTGTCTACTGTACCCATATTCAGAAAACGACATCTTCGACTAGGAAGCCGCCATCTTTTGATTGCAGCCGACGGGGCATCCCATAACCTTTATTCCCTAAACATTTTGGCGACCGGCGCTGCGTAGATTTGCAGATATCGCGATATGCCCTCCGGGCATAGAGGATCGAATTTAAACGTAGAGACCTGGGACCACGTGCAGTATGTTGCCCATTCAACGAGCATCACGCTCCTGAACAGCCAGCCTGCAAAGATTCATTGCGTTGCGTAGAGGAGCGATTTTGTGTTTTAGCATTTTCGCGGTTTTTCGGGCGAGAACCGCAACACCTAGCTTCCGGTTAATGTGCGATGGGTAGGAAATCCCCTGCGCTACTAGAATATGTCTCGCGAGCACTGGGATTTAGAGCAATAATTTTCAAACGGACTCAACCTGCAAAGCACTTGTCTACTGTACCCATATTCAGAAAACGACATTTTCGACTCGGAAGCCGGCAACTTTTGATTGCAGTCGACGGGGCATCGCATAACCTTTATTCCCTAAAAATTTTGGCGACCGGCGCTGCGTAGATTTGGAGATATCCCGATATGCCCTCCGGGCATAGAGGATCGAATTTAGACGTAGAGACCTGCGACCACGTGCAGTATGTTGCCCATTCAACGCGCATTTCGCTCCTGAACAGCCAGCGTGTCAAGATTCATTGCGGCGCGTAGAGGAGCGATTTTGTATTTTAGCATTTTCGCGGTTTTTCGGGCGAGAACCGCAACACTTAGCTTCCGGTTAATGTGCGATGGGTAGGAAATCCACTGCGCTACCAGAATATGTCTCGCGAGCGCTGGGATATAGAGCAATAGTTTTTCAAACGGACTCAACCTGCAAAGCACTTGTCTACTGTACCCATATCGAGAAAACGACATTTTCGACTCGGAAGCCGGCAACTTTTGATTGCAGTCGACGGGGCATCTCATAACCTTTATTCCCTAAAACGTTTGGCGACCGGCGATGCGTAGATTTGGAGATATCGCGATATGCCCTCCGGGCATAGAGGATCGAATTTAAACGTAGAGACCTGGGACCACGTGCAGTATGTTGCCCATTCACCTAGCATTACGCTCGTGAACAGCCAGCGTGCAAAGATACACTGCGGGGCGTAGAGGAGCGATTTTGTGTTTTAGCATTTTCGCGGTTTTTCGGGCGAGAACCGCAACACCTAGCTTCCGGTTAATGTGCGATGGGTAGGAAATCTTCTGCGCTACCAGAATATGTCTCGCGAGCGCTGGGATTTAGAGCAATAATTTTCAAACGCACTCAACCTGCAAAGGACTTGTCTACTGTACCCATATTCAGACAACGATATTTTCGACTCGGAAGCCGGCAACTTTTGATTGCCGTCGACTATGCATCGCATAACCTCTATTCCCTAAAACTTTTGGCGACCGGCGCTGCGTAGATTTGGAGATATCGCGATATGGTTTCCGGGCATACAGGATCGAATTTAAACGTAGAGACCTGGGACCACGTGTTCCGCTAGGTGTTGCGGTTCTCGCCCCAAAAACCGCGAAAATGGTAAAATACAAAATCGCTCCTCTACGCGCCGCAATGAATCTTGGCACGCTGGCTGTTCAGGAGCGTAATGCGCTTTGAATGGGCAACATACTGCACGTGGTCCCAGGTGTCTACGCTTAAATTCGATCGTCTATGCCCGGAGGGCATATCGGGATATCTCCAAATCTACGCATCGCCGGTCGCCAAACTTTTTAGGGAATAAAGGTTGTGCGATGCCCCGTCGACTGCAATGAAAAGTTGGCGGCTTCCTAGTCGAAAATGTCGGTTTCTCGATATGGGTACAGTAGACAAGTGCTTTGCAGGTTGAGTCCGTTTGAAAAACTATTGCTCTATATCCCAGCGCTCGCGAGACATATTCTGGTAGCGCAGTGGATTTCCTACCCATCGCACATTAACCGGAAGCTAAGTGTTGCGGTTCTCGCCCGAAAAACCGCGAAAATGCTAAAATACGAAATCGCTCCTCTACGCGCCGCAATGAATCTTGACACGCTGGCTGTTCAGGAGCGTAATGCGCGTTGAATGGGCAACATACTGCACGTGGTCCCAGGTCTCTACGTTTAAATTCGATCTTCTATGCCCGGAGAGCATATCGCGATATTTCCAAATCTACGCATCGCCGGTCGCCAAAATTTTTAGGGAATAAAGGTTATGCGATGCCCCGTCGACTGCAATCAAAAGTTGCCGGCTTCCGAGTCGAAAATGTCGTTTTCTGAATATGGGTACAGTAGACAAGTGCTTTGCAGGTTGAGTCCGTTTGAAAAACTATTGCTCTATCCCCCAGCGCTCGTGAGACATATTCTAGCAGTGCAGAGGATTTCCTACCCATCGGACATTAACCGGAAGCTAGGTGTTGCGGTTCTCGCCCGAAAAACCGCGAAAATGCTAAAACACAAAATCGCTCCTCTACGCCCCGCAGTGTATCTTTGCACGCTGGCTGTTCACGAGCGTAATGCTAGGTGAATGGGCAACATACTGCACGTGGTCCCAGGTCTCTACGTTTAAATTCGATCCTCTATGCCCGGAGGGCATATCGCGATATCTCCAAATCTACGCAGCGCCGATCGCCAAGATTTTTGGGGAATAAGGGTTATGCGATGCGCCGTCGACTGCAATCAACAGTTGCCGGCTTCCGAGTGGAAAATGTCGTCTTCTGAATATGGGTACAGTAGTCATGTGCTTTGCAGGTTGAGTCCGTTTGAAAATTATTGCTCTAAATCCCAACGGTCGCAAGAGCCATTCTAGTAGCGCAGAATATTTTCTACCCATCACACATTAACCGGAAGCTAAGTGTTGCCGTTCTCGTCCGCAAAACTGCGAAAGTCGAAAATTACAGAATTGCTCCTCTACGCCACGGAATGAATCTTTGCACGCTGGCTGTTCAGGAGCGTAATGCTCGTTGAGTGGGCAACATACTGCACGTGCTTTCCGCGCTCTACGTTTAAATTCGTTCATCTATGCCCGCAGGGCATACCGCGATATCTCCAAATCTACGCAGCGCCGGTCGCCAAACTTTTTAGGGAAAAAAGGATAGGCGGTGCCCCTTCGGCTGCAATCAATAGTTGCCGGTTTCCGAGTCGAAAACGTCGTTTTCTGAATATGAGTACAGTAGACAAGTGCTTTTTAGGTTGAGTCCGTTTGAAAATTATTGCTCTAAATCCCAACGGTCGCAAGACCTATTCTGATAGCGCAGAATATTTTCTACCCATCACACACTAACCGGAAGCTAGGTGTTGCCGTTCTCGCCCGCAAAAGCGCGAAAATCGGAAAATACAAAATTGCTCCTCTACGCCACGCAATGAATCTTTGCACGCTGGCTGTTCAGGAGCGTAATGCTCGGTGAGTGGGCAACATACTGCACGTGCTCCCGGGCTCTACGTTGAAATTCGTTCCTCTTTGCGCGGAGGGCATATGGCGATATCTCCAAATCCACGCAGCGCCGGTCGCCAAAATTTTTAGGGAATAAAGGCTATGCGATGCCCAGTCGACTGCATTCGGAAGTTGCCGGCTTCCGAGTCGAAGACGTCGTTTTCTGATTATGGGTACAGTAGACAAGTGCTTTGCAGGTTGAGTCCGTTTGAAAATTATTGCTCTAAATCCCAACGCTCGCAAGACATATTCTAGTAGCGGAGAAGATTTCCAACCCATCACACATTAACCGGAAGCGAAGTGTTGCCGTTCTCGCCCGTAAAACCGCGAAAATTGTAAAACACAAAGTCGCTCCTCTACGCCCCGGAAAAAATCTTTGCACGCTGGCTGTTCAGGAGCATAATGCTCGTTGAGTGGGCAACGTGCTGCACGTGTTCCCAAAGCTCTACGTTTAAATTCGTTCCTGTATGCCCGGAGGGCATATCGGGATATCTCCAAATCTACGCAGCGCCGGTCTCCAATTTTTTTAGGGAATAAAAGCTATGCGATGCCCCGCAGACAGCAGTCGGAAGTTGCTGGCTTCCGAGTAGAAGATCTCGTTTTCTGAATATGGGTACAGTAGACAAGCGCTTTGGAGGTTGAGTCCGTTTGAAAAAGTATTGCTGTATACCCCAGCGCTCGCGAGACATATTCTAGTAGCGCAGAGGATTTCCTACCCATCGCACATTAACCGGAAGCTAGGTGTTGCGGTTCTCGCCCGAAAAACCGCGAAAATGCTAAAATACAAAATCGCTCCTCTACGCCCTGCAATGAATCTTTGCACGCTGGCTGTTCAGTAGCGTAATGCTCGTTGAATGGGCAACATGCTGCACGTGGTCGCAGGTGTCTACGTTTAAATTCGATCCTCTATGCACGGAGGGCATATCGCGATGTCCCCAAATCTACGCCGCGCCGATCGGCAAAATTTTTAGGGAATAAAGGTTATGCGATGCCCGTCGACTGCATTCGGAAGTTGCCGGCTTCCGAGTCGAAAACGTCGTTTTCTGATTATGGGTACAGTAGACAAGTGCTTTGCAGGTTGAGTCCGTTTGAAAATTATTGCTCTATATCGCAACGCTTGCAAGACATATTCTAGTAGCGGAGAGGATTTCCTACCGATCACACATTAGCCGGAAGCGAAGTGTTGCCGTTCTCGCCCGGAAAACCGCGAAAATTGTGAAACACAAAATCGCTCCTCTACGCCCCGGAATAAATCTTTGCACGCTGGCTGTTCAGGAGCGTAATGCTCGTTGAATGGGCAACGTACTGCACGTGTTCCCAGAGCTCTAAATTTAAATTCGTTCCTCTATGCCCGGAGGGCATATCGGGATATCTCTAAATCTACGCAGCGCCGGACGCCAAAATTTTTAGGGAATAAAGGCTATGCGATGCGCCGCAGACTGCAATCGGAAGTTGCCGGCTTCCGAGTCGGAAACGTCGTTTTCTGAATATGGGTACAGTAGACAAGTGCTTTGCAGGTTGAGTCGGTTTCAAAATTATTGCTCCAAATCCCATCGCTCGCAAGACATATTGTGGTAGGGCTGAAAATTTCCTACCCATCACACATTAGCCGGAAGCTACGTGTTGGCGTTCTGGCCCGCAAAACCGCGAAAATGGTAAAACACAAAATCGCTCCTCTACGCCCCGGAATAAATCTTTTCGCGCTGGCTGTTCAGGAGCGTAATGATCGTTGAATGCGCAACATACCGCACGTGTTCCCAGAGCTCTACGTTTAAATTCGTTCCTCTATGCCCGGAGGGCATATCCCGATAACTCCAAATCTACGCAGCGCCGGTCGCCAAAGTTTTTAGGGAATAAAGGTTATGCGATGCCCCGTCGACTGCAATCAAGAGTTGCCGGCTTCCGAGTAGAAAATGTCGTTTTCTGAGTATGGGTACAGTAGACAAGTGCTTTGCAGGTTGGTTCCGTTTGAAAATTATTGCTCCAAATCCCATCGCTCGCAAGGCATATTCTAGTAGCGCAGAGAATTTCCTACCCATGACACATTAACCGGAAGCTAAGTGTTGCCGTTCTCCCCCGCAAAACCGCGAAAATGGTAAAACACAAAATCGCTCCTCTACGCCCCGGAATAAATCTTTGCACGCTGGCTGTTCAGGAGCATAATCCTCGTTGAATGGGCAACATGCTGCACGTGTTACCAGAGCTCGACGTTTAAATTCGTTCCTCTATGCCTTGAGGGCATTTCGCAATATCTCAAAAAGTACGCATCGCTAGGGGCCAAAATGTTTAGGCAATATAGGCTACGCGGTCCCCCGTTGTTTGCAGCCGGAAGTTAGCAGCTTCTGCACCAAACACTTCGTTTCCTGAATATCGGTACTGTAAGGAAGTGTCTTGCGTGTTGAGTCGCTTTCAGAATTGTTGCTCAAAATCCCAACGCTCTGGAGGCGTATTCTAGTAGACCACAAAATTGTGGAAGCGATCAGAGTTCAAGCGGAGGCTAAATGTTTGTGTTCTCGGCCGGGAAATCCGGAAAATGCTAAAACGCAAAATTGCTCCTCTACGCCCTGGAGATAATCTTTGTAGGGTAGCTGTTCACGTGGGTAATGCTCGTTGTGTGGGCAACATGGTAGATGTGTTCCCAGCGCTCTGCGTTTAAATTAGTTTCTCTATTCCCTGAGCGCATATCACTATAGCTCAAAAAAAGTACGTATCGCTAGGGGATTTTTAGCAATAATTTTGAAACAGACTCAACCTGCGGTACACTTCCCTACTGTACGAATAATCTGGGGACGAAGTGTTTGGTGCAGAAGCTGCCAACTTCCGGTTGGTATCAACGGGGCACCGTATGGCCTATATTTCCTAAACATTTGGCCCCCAGCGACACGTAGTTTTTGAGATATTGCGATATCCCGTCAGGGCATAGAGGAACCAATTTAAACGTAGGGCGCTGGAAACTCATCTACCATGTAGCCCACTCAACGAGCCTTACCCAGGTGAGGAGCTATCGTGCAAAGATTCTTCTCGCGGCGTATGGGAGGAATTTTGCATTTTAGAATTTTCGGGATTTCGCGGCCGAGAACAGAAAAATTTAGCATCCGGATAGATCGTGATCGTTTCCGATTTCTGTGGGCTACGAGAATAAGCTTCGAAACCGTTTGGATTTTGAGCAATAATTTTGAAACAGACTCAACCTGCAATATACTTGTTTACTGTACCTATATTCAGGAAACGAAGTTTTTGGTGCGGAAGCTGGCAACTTCCGGTTGCTATCAACGTTGCACCGCATAGCCTATATTTAGTAAGAATGTTGGCCCCTAGCGATACGTAGTTGTTGAAGTATTGCCGTATGCCCTCTGGAGATAGAGGAATGAATTTTAGCGTAGAGCGCTGGGAATACTCCTGGTATGTTGGCTATCGAAGGAGCATTACCCACGTGAACAGCAAACATGCAAAGATTTTTTCGAGGGCGCAGGGGAGCAATTTTGCGTTTCAGCATTTTCGCGTCTGCGCGGCGGAGAACGGCGGCATTTTGGTTGTGGTCGGGACGTGGTTTTTTGCGAAGCGTGTCCGTTACTAGCAGACGTTTCGGGAATGTTTGGCTTTTGATTAATATTCTTGAATGGGACTCAACCTGCAATACAGTGGTCTACTGTAGCCTTTTTGCGAAAACAACGTTTTCGTTGAATAACCCATAGAACTGCGGTTCGTATGGACGGGGAATTGCGAGGCCTTTTTACGGTGTAAATTTTGGCCCCTTGGGATGCGTAGTTATTGAGATATTGCGAGACGCCTCCAGGGCGTAAGTGTGCGACTTTGAACATGGAGAGCTGATGGTAGGAGTTATCGGTTGGCTATCCAATGTGCACTACGCACGTCAATTTGGAACCTCCGAAGAGTCTTCGCCTGGAGGAAGTGAGGAGTTTTTTATTTTAGCATTTTTGAGCCACAGCGACGGAGAACGGCTACGTTTAGCTTCCGCCCTACAAGTACTCGTTCGCGTACTCTGTCTGCTGCTTGTGGTGCTGTCGTGCACGTTGTTCTTGTTGTGTCGTATTTTTGCTGCTGACAACATACTCTGAGACATACCAATAACCGTTTATTGAGTATAAGTTATCACGGGGAGTACAGACGTTAGAGACGAGAAACCCAGACAGAGACTGCTAGACAGGATGAACAGTCTCCATAAATAGCTACAAGGGGAGGTGAGCGGGTCAGCTCTTTCACAGGATTAACAGAAACCGACTCAAGCATGCAAAGGGGATTAATGGAGCGGTCACGACCGCTGAGTGCGTTCATGTGCGTAAGGAATGCATGCAGGTGTGAAGTGATGAGGCAAATGTGCGTGCTAGGAAATAAGGCGGCGGTATCTTCAAATACGTAACAGTTCGTTTAAGGTGTAGTCTATAAGCGGACTGTACCTGCAGGATACTTGTCTAGTGTAGTCGTTTTTGTAAAGCTACGTTTTCGTTGGGGTCCTGCGTAGTCCTGTTTCAATCGAAGGGGCAAGTTAAGATCTTTTCAGGGTGCACATTTGGGCTCCTAACGATTCGTAGTTCTTGAGGTTTAGCGATGTGCCGCGAGGGCTTAGAGTAACTGATTTAAACGTCGTGATGTGCGGATAGCGCTAATCGGTTACTCGCTTAACGTGCATTCAGCACGTTAGTTTGACAACTCAGAAGGTTGATGACCGGGCTGCAGCGATCAATTTTCCATATCAGTGTTTTCACGGCTCCGCGGCGGGGAACGGCTAGATTTAGCTTCCTGCCAAAATTAGTCGCTCGTATAGGTTGTCCGGTGCTAGTGGTCCTGTGTTTGACGTTGGGCGTTTGCATTAGAATCTGGACACGGACCTTAACTGCATTAGGCTTGCTTACCGTAGCGATGTTCCGAAAATGTCGTTTTCGAAGGGGAGTGCAGCAAATTCAAATTTGAATCGATGGGGCAAAGCAGGTAAAGCTGAGAGAATGCGGCAATGGCATGCTTTAACAAAACCATTACGATTCAGATACTCTGCTATTTATCATGGTTGTTCAGCCTCCTTAGACTGAGTGTGTATAACAATTGTCATGACAATGATGATCAGCGCAATAAAGCTAATAACGTCAAGGCAAAGAGCAATTAAGGAAGGTAAGTTTGTTGCTTTAAGAAGTTTGAAGCTTCGTTTACCATGAACCATTCGTTCCAAACGTTTCATCGTAAGTTGTTCGTTGGGTGCGATTTTATCTCGTAGCATGGCCGAGAATGCTTTTGCCCTGGCGGCAAACCTACAACAGCGAATTCCATTACAAACTTACGCTTTGCGTTGGTATAAAACGTTTGACGAACTTGTCGTTGTCGAGCAGCAATCGCATCTTTTCTTCCATTGTATCGGCCGTTATTTTTGTTATTGGCAGTTGCAAACCCAATTTATGTCGAACTGCCCGTGCCGCGTTGCCGGGTTGGTCGCCAAATAAGGGAATCATTATCATTGGTACTCCCGCCAATGTTATCTCCAGCAGACTGTTGTAACCGGCATGAGTTATGAACAGTTTTACTTTTCCACTATCTGAAAAGCAAAAATACCTCACTTGTATAGTACATATGAAAATATGCGTTTTGTTCCCGTTGAAAGTAGGACTTCTTTTAACTAGACTTTAAAATTTTATTCTCTTAATTGTGTATGTGTTGGCGCGAGTAGCTTATGCATGCTACCCATTTGAGCGATGTGCAAAATCTTGTAGCGCTTTTTTGGGAATTCAATTGCAGAAATGCAATTTCTGTCCGCTAACACCTAATCAGTTGTTTACTTTTCAGAGGCTCTGAAGGTGGATACTTACTGAGCAACTGACGTTGGGGAAGCCAATCGAACGCGTGTACATGCGGCGGTAAAGTATGGTCTTTCAAGAAATTTGAATCGTTCAGCTTCCATATTATAGTGAATTGAGGGAATCTTTGGAAAGCCTCAAGCAATTCCACCTAGCGACAATATAACATCTGCATCGCAGATACGGGAAAAGTAGAAAAAAATAAGAACCTTGGTTTTTTCTTCTATTAAATTTTCCTTCACTACGCTGCCCAGAGAAAATATAATGATTCCGTTGCTCGATTGATTCAGCAGGTTAAGCCACTCCTACAAAGCTTCAATGTCATTTTTGCAGGCAAAGCGTAATTTATCTTACTTACTTCCGATAGGTTTTTCTTGCTAGACGATTCAAAGTCGCCCATGTAGGTGATGTCATGCAGCATCGGTCTTGGAAAATCTATGAACTGCTCACCGTTCATGATTAGCCCATCGGGTTTTGCAATTTCAAAGATGTTTGGAACTGTTGAGTTGGTCAAACGTCGCAGTAATTCCATTTGTTTGTGAAGCGTTGAAATTGGAAGCTGCAAAAGCGTACGCATTGTCCATTGTATGATGGCGTTCGTCATTCTTTCCGGAAAAGTCATAACATCTGACATCGCGGTGAAAAAATGAGGTATGTAGCTTGGATTGCTTGGAATGGCCATCAGCATTGCCATGAAGTCCGTAACGTAGTTTCCCGCACTCAGGCATATAATACTTGCATTATGGGTTTGATCAATCAATCCGAAGAGACAAGTGTCAATACAATGAGTCATGATGACGTCATAGTGATTTTCTCTTATTCGACCTCTGATAACAGCGTCGTTTGCTATGGTCGAACACGTCGTCATCATCATGTTGTGCATACCTCGCAGCATAATGACGAGCTGCCACATGACTGACTTTCCGTTTATGATTTTTCCCAGAGTATTTTGTTCCATCTTTCTAAAATTGCTTGCTATTTCTTCAGGTGCAACGACGAAGAGGTCTTCTTTGTTTGGAAATTTGGGAAGTTTTACTTCAGGCCTGGTCGGTGCCAGAAGAGTGGTTACATGATGTCCTTGCATTGTCAAAGCAGTTGCGAAACGGTTGGTGAACATTGCATGGCTGCGACTCATACCAAAGGAGTATAGGAGCACTTCAAGACCGTTTGCACTTACGGTAAAGCATAGCAAAAGCAGCAAAGCATCGTGAACTGATCGGTCGGTGAGAGCAAACATGTTGACAGTGCATCAGCCTACGGAAAACTAACCAACGTATGCGTCTTCCCGTTTCATTAACGTTAATCTATCATTTAACCTGTCAGGTCGCGAGTTACTTACGAGATTGTGTAATTGACCCAACTGACTCTGCGACACGCAGCTTATGTAACAACTGTGCTTCAGCTTGTCGTCTAGGCTGAATTTTTTTCCTGCTCTTCATGTGGAACTGTTTCTTAGCATTAACAACAACCGGCTTCCGCAATTAAATTTTTAAAAAATGAACACGTAACGACTAGTAATTGTTGTGCTTTATTTTTGACTGAAAACGGTTTATAAAACAAAACTGTAATCCGTAGCTTAAGCGCTAAGACAATTCGTCCGTCCGGCCAGTTCGGAAAGCTGCGGATTGGAGTAATTGTTTTCGAAACTTGTATTCGTTCAACGTCAGTTATATCTGTGGCTTTTTCCTGATTATGATGATTCAGGCAAGGTCCAGAATCAGTGTTGGAAAATAACGTTCACGCTATTTGACAAACGAGGAAGAAGCTGTGGATATAAATGAAGAAGAAAAAACAACTATTTCAGCATTCGAAATCCCATATATTCCCGTCGTCAATGTTTTGTCTGTACTTGTACTGTTCCAGAACAAGACTATATATTTAAATTTTGCTTTGTTATGGTCGAATGCCGATTTTCCGCTGTAACTATGAATGAGCTGTCAATTGAGTGAATGTGTCGTGTAAAACGGCAGAGGTTAAATTTACCCTGATAATGTCTCAGAAAAAATTACTTCCTTTTTTTAGACTAATATGCGGGCGCTTCAAACGGAACTCCGGCGCTTGTCAGTGAATACTACATGATATCAACAGGTAACCATACGCTTTCTTAATTCTGTGCAGATGCGCTTTGGTAAGAGATAACAATAATATGTTCCAATGCACTAGTTTCAAAATGTCGGTCACCTTGTAGTTTTCCAGTTTCTACATGATCCAAAACAACCTACAGAACATTCAGACAGTGAATATGCACTTTGCAAGTTAAAACTTGTTTTATTATTAGTCTACACGCTAATTATTCTAATGGGC
Organism: Trichuris trichiura; assembly: GCA_037903355.1. Classification (NCBI taxonomy): domain Eukaryota; kingdom Metazoa; phylum Nematoda; class Enoplea; order Trichinellida; family Trichuridae; genus Trichuris; species Trichuris trichiura. The sequence continues at coordinate 2,192,417 of JBAJFE010000011.1, forward strand.
TAAACGTCCGGGTTGACTATTCGCTTTTCATGCGTATAATCCATGTCTATTTGTTTGTATCAGTATAACCGTTTTTGGTACACAGTACATCTTTCTAGTCATGTAAATATTGACAGGCTTTAAGTGATGACCAGAAGCATTTCTAAAATGAAACACTGAAACGATGATACGCTATTTGTAAGCCAAATGTTTGGAATCAGCACTATTTTTTACACCTGTCAGAGTTCCCTATTTGTTTGATTGTTGGTTTGTTTTCTTATTTTCATTTTCTTTTAGCTTCTTCTATAATGTTTAAAAAGAAAAAGGAAAATATGAAAAAACAATGAAGTACAAAACCTTAAACAAGTAAAACTTGAAAAGTAGCTGCTGCGGCTTCCATCTTACGTTGCTGAATACGGTAGCTTATTGCTTCCATATGGTTTGGGTTTTTCATTCATTGTTTTTTATTAATAAAAAACCAAACTGTTTACTACGTCGCGAAAGCGTACTCGTTCAGTACAAGTGATGTAATGTCAAAGCAATAATTTCATCGCGTTATTTTCTTTTAGACGGAAAAGTTTACTTAAATAACAAACGGAGGTTCCTGATCGAACGTGACTCGCCGTCAGCATGTAAAGATTGACTGACTTTGAGCTTAGGGAAAGTAATGCTAGTCAGTATTCTATTATAGGAAAAGTTTAAAGCAGGCTACGTAGGGAATATTAGGGGGCCGCCGAAGAGTCAACAAGTCTGGTGCATTCCTACTAGTCGCAGTTTCATTTGTACTACAATAAGTAAACACCTCAATCATCTTTCATTGGAATCTAGTTTCCAACAACGCGTACCCCTTCGTCAACAGTGACCCTTTACTATAATTTGTTTTTTTTATCAATTGGAAGCCGTCAGTAATTTAGAAGCAAATCTGGAGTTTATCCATGTAGCAGCGTTTTTAAATACTGCCCTCTATCTCTCTGTTACGGTCATAAATTGGCTGATGCCGAATATGATAGGGCATTTTTTACTTTTTCTAAAAATAAGTTGCCTTCGCGGAATAAGAATGTGAAAATGAACTTCTTAATGATGTAGGCACACTAAGAAGCCGTTTTAATGAAGACGTGTTACGTTTTTAGAAGACAGTGTTGATTAAACTGGTCTTAACGTCCGTCAGTGATGGCATTAGAGGTCAACGGAGTTTCTACGGAATACTATTATTATGCATGAATAAGATATTAATGTTAATATGTGAAGCGGCTAACTGATGTTCAGAAGTGTTTATTCGGTATTGATGAAAATTGAGGAATAAAAACTTTGGAAAAAAATTTTTCGTCATACACACAAATGAAAGGGATGCGTCATTTTTAGTATCGCGCATCCCATAGAAGGTTGCTCTAGGCGTGCAATGCGCCTAACGCATACTTTGCTTTTCGATTAATTATGCAATGAATTCATGGAGTGAGCAGTGTTACTCTTCAAGACGCGATGTACAGGTGCACTTAATTGGGTGGTTTGAAGGAAGACAAACTTTACAAGAATTGGCTGACGAGTAAGGAGTAGTTCCATACACATATTTGGTAATTAGTAAGAGCAGCTGAGCAAAGCTCAGTTCGCGCTTGGCATTTCACTCGCGAGTTGAATAAGTCTTAATAGATTAGACACAGAGGAAACGTGTAAGCGACGTGAATGTCTCGTCCAACAATGACAAATGAGTTTTACCCTTCAAGCCGTTCAGTTTTCCTTATACTCTTTTTATTCTTCAGTTCAAAAGGTGAGGACGTCTGGATGTCAGTGTTGAATGAATCTTTTGCTAAGTCAGACAGCTTATATGAAATCGCTTCATTGAGAATGGTCAGAATTGCTTTTTTGCTAACGTCATCTGATTCTAGTCAACGTTGCAAGTGGGCATTATGGTGGACATCAGAGTGGACTCGACCAGGGTAATCTTGGACACAACAAGAGCTAACAAAAGTATTAGGCAGCTTTGGTTTAGGTTTTGGAATGACGAATGACTGCTGCTTTTTGAAAAACTGGCTATTTTTCCCTGCAGACGGGCCAATAGGCAAGCTCAATATATGAGTAACTAATGGAGCGTTTTGCCTTATAAGCGTGCGTTCTAGATCCGTCTCAATCGTTTTCAAGTTTTGCAGACGCGTTGTGTCGCGCAAGATGTGCAGAAATGCTGAAACAAAGCTATATGCGGGAAGAGTTGAAGGGTGATTATGCAACTAGCGCTATAAATGACGTTAGTTTTTCCGGGAACAAAGGATGCAAAGAACATTCAGACTGCAATGGTCAGCAGGTGTGCTTTGATGGGGCTTGCAAGACCGCCTATCCAACCAAAGAACGATGCTCAAAAGGTGATCAGTGTTGCAGCGCGTGTGCCTGTCGTTATGGCAGATGCTGGAAGCCTCTGCAATCAAAAAGTATGCTTTACTATTAGAAAGCATCTATCCATTTAGTCGTTGCTTTAAAGTTACTGTTATATTTGAAATCAAAAGCACTTTGTGTGCGAAAAGAAGAGTAACCTGTTGATTTTAAAGCCTGAGTTTTGGAATGGCGGAATGTTTCATATTTCTGTCTCACTTTTTCCTCATCTAATACGTAATGCTATTTTCTAAATGTCCGGCTAACATTTTAAAATGCTCAATGCCTTTCAGACTTGCTGACGGATGCCGTTTTCATTGGCGGAAAGAAGAAAAAAATCGTTGATATGAAACAAGTGGAATCGTCGTTTGGCGCGAAAGGAAAAGATTCCTTGCATATAGGTTTCGGTCAACATAGGGAAAGCCATGGGAACGAAAAGTTCGTTTCTTCGCATAGTGTTGGTCATGCTATCAGAGGTAATAGTATGCTTGTGCAGCAATCTTCCAACAATGGTAGCGGGAAGTTTTCCGCAACTCAGAAAAAGTATAATCTTTCATCAAGCGCCAATTCACAACTCACGTCGAAAGAAGTACACAAAAGAAAAATATCATTTGATGGTAGTAAGGCAATATTTGGCAACCTGTCATCTAGCAGTCATTTTGAAGCTGGAGCGTATAATACTCACAGAGATGGTTCCATAAGTCAAACTTTTTATACAGTTGAAATGTCAACAAAATTGAGCCGTTTGAACGAAGCTCAAATGCTAGTCAGAATGCTTCAAAACAGTTTGGAAGGTTTAATGCTGTCCAATGCTAGCCTAACGACAGGCGGATTGGCATGTCACGAGTCATCCTGCATTTGCGACGGCTTTACTTGCTTGCAGAAAATTTCGCGTTTGCTGGATGAGCAACATTCAACGTTAGGTCTTCTGCCACCTGCTAGGCAGAGCAGTAATAAACCTTCGGGTGATGGTCAGCTGGACAGGCTCTCCTTAAACCTTCATATGGACACCGCTTCTAGCAAAGGCTAACATTGAAGCTGCGAGTTAGGTAGAGTAGAAGTGCTTTTTCACTTTCAGATGACGGCATAGTATTTTGCACTTTCTTTCATCGTTTAATGAAATGGTTCAACTCTATTTTGTTTTGCATGCAAAGACTATCTTAGGACGACAATGCAATAACTCGCCATAAGGGACCTCTCCTATTGTTTGCCTGAGAAGTTGCCACTATCTTCTGATTCAGTGTGCGCTTTTATCTTCCTGTGAAGGCGGGCGAACATTGCGAACGCTCCTTTTCCTAATCGTGACATAAGATAAAAGCATAAACTGGTGTGAGTGATATCAGTAGAAGCCAGGCTGCGCTTTGGCGTAGCCGTATTTTCAGACGATGGCGCGCAGGTAATAGGAAAAGCCGCAATGGCCTAAGACGTGCTGGTTTGTCGGTGATGTGTGCAAAGCTGGTCCGCTTTGGAATTGTTAACAGCCGTTGTTACCGCTTAAGCTTCATTCAAGGACGCATCGTTCTGTGAATATATGACTTTTGCTTGTTTTATATTTATTTTTGTCGAGTAGAGGTTTTTTAAAGTGAAATAGAATGCGGCTTACCAATTGCAGACTTGCAAATTTTATTAGTGGCTACGTAAACTGTGTTATCTTAGATTGTTTGATTCTCGATTGTCGAGTGCTTGATTGATTCCACTGACGGATGTGACCAGTAATGCATGAGTTGTTTGAAAGATAGTGCTAACTACTTAGCGACGTGTTTAACAGGCCCATTTGAACAACGACATTTCATCTTTATGGCAAACACACGAAGAGGTGAGTGGAAGAACGTTTGTTTTTCTTAGCCCTGACGTGCTGCTCAAATAAGTTTTGGTAATTTTCTGGATAAGTCAGGTTCAAAATGAGTAATTTTGGGAATAATATTGTTCTTTTAAAAACTATTTGCGCTACATCTTTACTGTAATGAGATAATGCAAAACATCTTTAGCTTACTCTTCCTGTTGGATCATAGGTGCTTCTGACAAAATGAGTGAATTTCTTTACACATCATTGCAACTTGTGCGACCGGGTACGTGGTCCCGTTCCATTAAACGCCAAGTGAGTACTGTAGGTCAAAGTAAAGTCAAGTTATGTTAGTCGAAGTGACCGCGTGCAGCATTAAAAAAAAGTCATTGCTTGTTTCAGCTTTACGTTTAGACTGTTGATAGTGTCTGCGATCTAATTTTACAAAAGTGGTTGCAGTTTTACATACGGTATTTACGGGCGCTGCTTTTTCTATAGCTCAAACTAAACCACTGGAAACCATGTGGGCTATCTTCCTCTATTTGCCCGAAAAGAGTAAAGGAATGCAGTATCTTGACAATAGTCAGGTTCATTCTGCTCGTATTCTTACGGTAAGATAAACAACACCGATTATGCAGTTATTCGTCTCATTCCCACTTTGCGACTTTGCCGATCATCCTATTCTAAATGTAACTTCTTGGTACGGGACTATGGTTCTTCATGTTAAACTGTTTGTTATACGGAATGTATGTCCCGTTGAAAAACTCTTAATTCTCTCTAGAGAATCAAAAGTTTATCAACCGGACATACATTCCGTATAACAAACAGTTTAATCATCCTATTCTGTTCTTACTTAAGCTTAAATTTAAACATAAGAGTTACAGTCCGGCTTATTGTCGTGTGTAGTTGTGCAGTGCTGTGAGATATGTATATATATATAACCTGCGTGTTATGTACAGTGCTTCGTGCTAGTATCTTTTAATAAACTGTTTACGAGTATAACGAACTTGATTATTGTCAAGATACCGTACAGTTTACGGGTAGTTAGAAGAAGAGAGCTTAGCTACCTTGTGCTGCGTTATTCGTAGACAGGTAGCTAATTCTGACGGATGATGCTTTTGGAACGATTCCTTTGCCTCTCTGGCGCATTTCACTTTGTGTTGTTAAACATGAAAAGGTGTGGTTACGAACGCCTCTTTTGTCACGTCAAAACTAATGGGAAATCGATACTTCTTGTCAGCAAAACTATTCCAAATCCTTCTAAGGCTTGTATAGCATATACAATTTGTATTAGGTCGAAAGGTTTCAGACTTTACAGTAGGACAACTGAATGCAGGTGAAACTACAAGAAATTCGATTTCCTGTTGGTCATAGTTTTCGGTTGGTCGCGATAAGTATACGTCACCTAAGAGTAAATCAACGGCAAGTCTTTGCGTAGCCAGCAGAATATTGTGACCAAGAAAAGCCATTTTGTAAGGGTCCAGTTGAAGTAAACAGGAGAAAACAAGCATGTGATTAATTGTATTCGTGTGACCGAAGTCTTTTCGACTTAAGCCTAAGTGACATATACGTTATGACCGACAGGGTCTGTAACTAACAGGAAATTAAATTTTTTTCATCGTTTCACCTGCATTTCATCTGCCGTACTGTATATTCCAGGGCGCATCATGACGGAACTTAAAGTGTCTCATAACTCTGGTTGAAGGAGAATGAATTATAAGCTATTGGTGCATGCGTGCTTCGCTTCAAAAAGCTCAAATGAAAAGTACTCAGAAGTTGCAATTATTTTCACCTTTTAGGGATTCTCACTCCCTGAGTTCAGCAGGTTTTTTTAGAATGGACAGCAACATTATTGCATTTATTCTACATTTACCGTAGGCGTCAGTGAATGCAAGAAGAAAGTTTGTTCAGGTTGCAACGGCTGCAAAGCTTGCACACCATTTGTTCCTACTGTAGCTCTATTGTTCCGGCCGAATTAAATAAATAGCATTTCAATGTTTGCCATAGAAGATATATCGATACGTTTCAGCAACAATAAAGATTACTAGTTATCAGAAGAATAATAGATAACTTGACAAACGGACTTTTTTCATAAAATAAATAAAAAGTAATAAACAACATTTAATGGAATTGGTGAGTTTGCGTCATTTAAATTGTGACAGCCGTAGTTACGCGTTACAGTACGTCTCAGGAGTGTTATTGCGGAAATGAATACGAACTAACGAGTTAGGAATACAATTCGGGTCAAAGAAATATAACGAAACAGCGAGCAACCGCGATTTCCAATTATGGATAAACTTATCAGCAACGCCTCTCTGCGTAGTAACCTTTATCTACAGGCGAAGCTGAACATGAAGTCTAGTTTAATAACGTAAACAAAAGGCAAATTCAATGAGGCATAAACGCGCTGGAAACAACTTGTTCTAATGATACAGGTAACCACTGGTCGAACGATTGCTGCATAAAGATAACATTACGATCAATGTATATGAACCGCTGCCCGAAACGGTATACTGGTTTTCCTTCTCGATATCTATTTGGCACAGGCAAGAAAACGATTCCAAGTTCGGCAGCTCTACGTTCAACAATGTCCTTAAAGCTGGACGGCATCGCAACACCTATGGGGTGATGGAAAAAGAAAACGATTAATGTGGCGGTTGGCATATATTCGGCTGGATGTTCAACAATGTCCTTAAAGCTGGACGGCATCGCAACGCCTTGATGGGGTGATGGAAAAAGGTTGTTGACATAATGTGGCGGTTGCATATATTCGGCTGGATGCCTTGGAGGACGAATAGCCATTGGAATGAAGTTATCTCTTTTTAGTTGGCCGGACAACGCGCTGTTCATTAAATTGAGCCCGAACGTAAACTGGTCGCGTATGGAGGAGAAGGAGAGCAGATCTTCATTGAACAACGATTTCCACCCAGTATACCAGTTGGATATTTCGCTGAGATTCGGCTGGGGACACGTCAGCCACATATGTAACGCCTGATGCCATTTTGGAAAAAAGTGACGCACCAACGCGCTGGCAATTGTCGATGGATGAATCATGTCCATCCATTCCATTACATTGTACCACGCGTCCAACTGTTGATTAGCCGGATTTATCACCATTCCTTGCAAACAGAGCTCAAGCTTTGGTAGCACGTGCTGATTAAGAAATGAGCTCATGCTGCCGGCAGTAAATACATCTTTCCAAGGTTTGAGCATCCACTTAGCTGATCGATCGCCCGGATTCCAGCGTTGCATAGCGCGTCCAAGTTTGTACCGAATACTCGGATAGGTCGGTTTAAGACGATCACCTATCAGAGATAGCCAAGGATGAATCCACGAATGGACCGGTTGGGTGTCCGTCACTGGATCCCAATGTTCCGTTTCCTTTTCAATTTTAGGAACGATAAATTGATCAATCAGGTTTTCCATAATCCAAGATGGAATTGCCGCTTTCCACAGCTCCAACAGTACAAGCAGAGGCTCCGGTTCGCGAACATTCCATCTTTGTACAGCCTTGCGCATTGAAGGCATCCACGTCATCCAAACGACTTGATGGTACGTGTCAAGATCGGCTATCCGAGAACTCCCATTCCAATTGGAACTCTCTTCCAACAATGTCCTCCAGTCGATCATTAGGTCAACACCGTAATCGGGATTCTCCAAAGCGTCCCAATTCAAAAAATATGCTTTCAATAGTGGTAGTACGTGGCTTAAAGCAATAATTGATAACCCGTACAGCTTAAACTCATCGCTAAATTCGTTCTGCAACCGATTAATCATAACTTTGCAGTCGGAAATGGATACTGTCTCGGACGCACATTTCGAGCTGAAATTTTCCAAGAAATCATCCAGCAACTTCAAACGTTTTAACTGGACTTCATCCGCGCCAATAGATTCGCTTAGCATATTTTGCTCGTAGCGAAGCGACCATGACTGGTCTTGAACAGTTTTCAACTGTTTCTCCGACCTAATGATAGCTTCCTCGGTCATATCCAGAATTAGCGAAATGTTATGGACGAGTTCTGGTACATTAAAAACTTGCTCGTTCTCTGCAGCCTTCGTTTCTTCTTCTCGAGCACTCTTAGTTTTCACCGCGAATTCTTCGTAACTTTCATAAACTTTCTGCTGTGCTCCGGTCATATCTATAATTTTGCTAGAAACAGCTGTTCCCATAAAATGCTTTTTGAGCACGCCGCCTTCTTGTACAACTTCATCCCAAGTTTTGTATACCGTTTTTTGCTTTTTCTCAGAGTTCGAATCGCGTCTCCAACTTGCTACCTGTCGCTTGGTGACAGCTCGTTTCGCGGTGCTTTCGCGATCGTCGAGTGAGGTTGAATTTTCGCTGTCGGCCTTTTCGGGACCATAAAGGCCAATTGCACCACGGCCGGGACGCATAACAGGAGCTAGTGGCTTAGCAATGCCTTGACCACTCTTGCCCAAACCTTGGCCAGCACGATAGCCCATTTTTTCCAACAGCTTTGCACCAATACCTTTTGTATGCTTTTCCCATGTTCCGATCTTCTCCTCTTGAACTGTTTGACGCAGACCGGCGAATCCATCAATCTTTGAAGATGAGAAATAGCGCTTTTTATTCGTTGTCACTCTAACGGAGTCTGGTGATTTTTCGCTGCTATCCTGAGCTTTTCCCTTCGAATCACTACTCACGAAATGTACAGCCTGCGTATAGTCTTTCTGTTTGGATTTCTGTCTCTTTGTATCCTCATTGTCGCTGTCGGATTTTTCCTCATCCGCCCAAATGCCATAAATCTGCTGATGCTTTGAAATTCGCCGTCTTGCGTATGGATTTTGAGCAGCTTCCAAGTCACGCTCGTTGAAGTCAAACGGTTCGTATTGGTCGCCCATGTTTGCTTCACCTACAAGGAGTGCATTTGTACCGGTGTAACGCATTCACAAGCACTAACTTGCAACTCAGAAAGAAGCACTGAACTTGAAAAAGATAAACGAAAAGCTATCTGGCATTCAACGTTAGCGAATTTGTACTTGCACAAGAAAAACCCTACGAACAAAGAGAAAAGCAAGTTCTAGCACGCTGCAAAATATTATGTTCCAGGACTAAATGGGTATATGTATAGACTATAAATAATCTATTTTGTAAAAGGAATACAACTCAGTTATCAACGTCAAAGTTAAAACTACAATTATACTTAAAACCATGATGCATGCGGAGTGGCTTTTAAAAGTTACAAAATTAGTTAATGCTAACAAATTTTTTTAGGGTCATTTAGCCTGACTAGACGACAAACACGAATGCAGTTTCCAGACATTAAGGAAGCCGACTGTCGAGAAAAAAATTGACACGTAAGAGAAAAGGGGACTCCCTTTGCACCAATGCTAAGCATTTTTAAATACTCGCTGACATGAGAAATTTAAGCGAGTGAAGGTTAACCAAGCGAATCAATTCATATTTGCAGGTGCTGAAAAAACTGATCTTATTTATCACTTGAAATTAACGGCACAAAAAGCGAATAGTCAGTGCACGCCAAACATAGTTTAATTTAATACTTACTTTTAAACGATTAATTGGTCAGCCGTCAAAAATGTATGCCGGAAAAGCTCGCTAGGACGGAATTAAATATGATACCGTAATTGGATTCAAAAAATGATATGCAGGTTAAGTCAAAAGTGTTTTCGAAGCATTGTAATGTTTAGCGCAATTAAATTTTGGCACTGAACTCATAAGTTGTGCGCTAATTTTTGCTTCATCGGAAAAACTGATATTTTCTTGAAGCTGTTTCTCCTCTCGTTGATTACAGCAAATTTATATGGAATAGCAACATGCTTCAGATTACTTACCTTAAACTCATGCTATTTAATTTCACTCCGTCAGCTGTTGACGGCCAGCCTAGCCGTAAAACGCTGACATAAGCTCTGAAAGCGATTATTTATTCAATTACCTGCATATAATTACTACTGTATTCGTTACTGTACATTTCCCGTTAGTTTGTGCGTAGTATTTGTTTGAAAATATTTGTAGCGCAAGATGCATGTGAAAGCAAAAAGTCTGCGCGGAAAGCGAAAGGAGGAGCTAATAAAGCAGCTTAACGACTTGCGCCAGGAACTGGGCACTTTAAGAGTTGCCAAGATGACTGGCGGCGCGGCATCCAAGCTGTACAGGATGTAAGCCGGCTTTGTCAAGTTTTTTGGCGGTGAGCTTTTTATTTGGTGTGTTTTGTTTTAGTCGTACTGTTAGGAAGTCGATTGCTCGCGTATTCACGGTTATGAATCAAACGCAGAAAGAGAATAATCGCATGTATTACAAGGTAATTTTACATAATTATTTAGATATACAGTAGAACCTCCGAAGTTGACCACCTCTCTATGTCGACCATCTCCCTAAGTTGACCGAATTTTGACCACTTGGTTGGTCCGCACGTTAATAATATAATATACCCACAGCCTCTTATGTTGACCACCCCCTATGTTGACCAGTTTTGTATGGTCCCTTGGGTGGTCAACTTATGGAGGTTCTACTGTATGTGATTTTTTTAAATTTTTAACGGCATTCATTTCGTAAAACTGTACTTCTCCTCTTTAAAAATTGTTCAAATCGAACTATGCCTTGTCTCAGCATTGTGTGCTCTGCTTTTGCCGTCACTGCTTTAGCTACTTCGTAAATTCGTATACAACTTTTATCATAAAGGCTAACCTATGCTGAATTATTGAAAAAATTCGCATCTTCGTTGCTTTAATTTCGTTTTTTCGCTTGTAAATAATCTCTCGTCCTATTATCCATATTTCATGTCAGTCTTAGAAAGTCTGCAGCAGAACTAGTTAGCACGTAAAAAGAGCTGTGCTGTGAAGTTTAGTTTTCTTGTATTAGGTTGATTGGGACCAATTATTCGTTTGTTTTACAGTTCCTGAACATATTTAATCATACTGTAGGACAGGCTAAAAGTTTTGGAAGTACCTAAAATCTTAAATCTGCCATGGCGAAACGTGTAAACCGCAACAGCTTCGGCCGATTACATGGTGTTGCAAATGAAAAATTGCGCGCACGAGATCTTTTTACGGTTTTTACGAGTGTGCCATTCCCAGTAAGGGACTGACCCTAGAGGGTGCGTATAAAAATGATAACATGTTAATCGAATAATACTTGTTAAGGAGTGGGATAGCAAATAGAAGAAAGTTAACAATGCTAGTCTAAATGATTTGCAGGTAACAAGCATACTGTCATGTGCATATTTCAACTTTTGAGTATTGGAGACTTCTGTAACGGGTCTCCATATTTTCATTATCGCAAACCTGTGTAATATAAGGTCAGATAGTTATTAAAAATCAATAGAACGAACATACGAAGTGAGAGTTAAGGTTTATACATTTGATCTTGTAAGATTAATGTTAAGGTAGAGTCGAGCAGTTTCTTGGAATTTAAAAAAACGAAGTTTTCCGAAAAGGATCCTCGAAAATAGTTTTTTTATTACAACAAGTTATTGGACCCTATTTTCATATCAACATTATAAAATTTCTGGAAACTATTTAAAATGGCCATGTTTTCCATGAACAGTTAATTGAAAGCAATGAGTAACGGGTTTTTGAAAGGCGTAACCTAATTAGCCTTGAACCGGCTAAAATTGTAGAGGTCGGAAGTTGTTAACTCTATAAGTATGTGAAGTGAGTTGCGCTAACTAACACTGGTGAGACAGAGCTTTTTCTTATGCCTTTTTTTTGCGTTCGCGTGAATACGAATGGAAGAGTGAAGCTTTCGTAATTGTTTAAATTGGTACTTGCCGAATTGTTGGACAATCACATTTCGCTTTAAGAACAAAAAGTTTAAACCGTTGGATCTGCGACCGAAGAAAACTCGAGCCAAACGACTGGCTTTGACCAAACGCGAGCGTAACATGAAAACTCGTAAGGAACGCCGCCGTCTTTTGCTTTGGTCGAAGAGGAAGTACGCTGTTAAATGTTGAACACACACACACACCAACATTTAGTCAATGGCATATTTGAATAAAATGGGCAGCGAATTCTATAGTTCTTTTAAAATCAAATGCCATCCGTTGGGAGCGATACTTTGATAGATCGTTTTTTGTGCCTTGTTGCGTCCTTTCAGATTGCAACGTCGTCTAATGCCCGCTTGGCGTCATTGATTCTTGAAGCCGATGAATAGCAATTAAGATTTATTTGATCGTTCAGAAAAGAAGCGCGGACTAAGCTGTTGATATACACAGAACGCAAGCAGTCACGTGGCCAATGATTCGAACTGATCAGTAAGTTCACTTTCCCTTCGTTGGGCGAGAAGCGAAAGCAGATCGTCCAGTTTGTCATATCTCTCTTTTGATTGCACTAAACTTGCCTTGGCTCCCCATAAAGCCTTTATTTGAAACTCAGTTTCGAACAGCTCCCTCAGAGCTGACGGTGCAGCATCCTTTTCACCAGCATGTTCAAAATCGTTTCCCGTTGGGAATTCTGCGAAGGGGTTGTTTGTCTCGCTTTGCCATTGACGAGTAGCCACGAGCTCATCCCAAAGCGTTTCTGCAAAAACAGTTGTTCTTTGCAACTTATCAATATATTATTTAAATGAATAACAAACCTAAACCGTAAAACTCATCGTCGGGATCTGTCAGATCGTGTAGCGTATCTCCTTTTCGCGGATCCGCTTCGAAAAGGCGCAGTACTGTCCATAAATCAGGAATGGATGGTTGAAAAGTTCCATTTTGGCCGGAATCTCGCCTGCATACATAAAAACTACGCAGCTTCGTTTCGTACAGTAAGGCAACATGCGTATGTTCGCTTCTTAAGTGGAACCAGTGGGAATTAAGCGAACCGAGCTGAGGCGATCCTAATGCTGCCATCACCGAACTGAACGAGAAGAGGTTGCCAAGTTTGTTGCGCAACTGATCGGCAACTTCGATCCATTTGGTCATCATCTTGATACGATCCAATAAAGTGTCGGCGCTGAGAATACTCATTTGGACAAAGTGCTTAAGGCACGTAGCCTTCTCCTTAAGATCATTTCTCATCGCTTCTCCTTGCGGTAACAGAAGCAAAGACAGATTACACGGTATCAAAGGGTGGAATTTCTCGGCTTGGTTGGAAGTTAGTAAATGCCGATCCGCTGAGGTGATACATCTTGCCAGCTCGGAGGCGTTTGCTTCAAGGAGATCTTTGCGAAGCGTAGGCCATACTCTGGAATCCATTGGTTTCACGTCATCCGGTAGCCGACTGCTTTTATACGCTTTGACGTTTATTCTTGAAGATAGGCGAACCTTAATTGTCTCAATGTCTACTAATCTGGAGCTTGTTGGCTGATCATAAATGGACATGTCAACATCGCAAGCGCTATCTCGTTCGATGAGTTGCTTTCTCGTAGGTAACTTCGGTGATGCATATTCCCCACTCATACTGGCAGGGTGGCTGTTCGCTGGTGTCAACGATAGCTCGTCGTAGTCAATGTCGCAATACTCGTGATAATCATCAAAGTCCTTGGCTGGAAGAGCTTCAAAATTTTCACCCGTCGAGCGAACAACAACCATCTCGTCGTGTTTCATAGGAGGCATCGTTGTCGGTTTGGGCGGAGGTTGATTCGCCCCATCAAAAGTTGGCGGTCGCGCCAGGTCTCTGAAGAAACGAAGGCGATCGAACTTTCGCACACTATAGCTGACGTACTTACCGGTCGGATGCATTGAGGGCGAGACGTTTGCCTGTTTTTGTCAGCGTGATTTCGCTTGCGCATTTTGTTCTGTCCAAAGAGGGTAGCTGGCACGGCAGTTTGGGTAAGGGTCTGTTTCTCATGTAGGCAGGCAGTTCAGGAATGGCTACATTTTTGGCGCTACTACCGGCGGACAATTGATAGATGCCGCTATCTCGGCTAATGCACTTTTCAACGCTCAAGTTTGCTTTAGTAAGCGATGATCCCGGCGGTCGATTCACCGGACACGAAATGATGCAATGTGAGCTGCGGGTCAAAGGTTTCTTATTGCCAACGTAGAAGCGTATCAGAGCGGGAACTGAGTCGAAAGTCTCGTCGTCCACTTTGTACACCACCCGTTCGTAAATTGTGTTTGGTTGTGTCGAGCTACGGACAATGGGAAAATGCGTAGGGCAGCCTTGCCAGTTGCACGTTATAACATACTCGTCATTGCGAGTACAACTGTCTCGTACCTTGAAGTATTGATAGTAACATTTTATCCTTGCTGTTTTTTTAAAAAAAATCTACTTACAAGAAAATGGCCCGAATAGAGAACCAACGCTTCCGCTCTGGAACGATCAATGGAACCGTGGTACCAATAGTTGTCCTCAATACGCTCCGGCATTTTTGCTCGGCATTTAGCGAAGCTGCAAAAAAGATCACGGTTGGGACAACGAGAAGAGCAGTGCGAACGAGCGTTCAGATTTTGCTGCTGCCTTTTACAGGTTAAAAAAAATAGATGACCCTTCAAAGACCCACGCAGTCGAGTGATTCATAGAAAATGCTTAGCAGGTGAGCATCACCTGTCTCGAAAAGCAGATAGCTATTGACGGCGCGGAGAAGCACAAGAGACTGCACTTGACGTTGTTATGTGACGACACCCATTGCGAAAGCGGTCTACGGAAGCAATTGAAAAATCATAAAATGCATATTATTAGGTAGGCCAAGGCTAACATGAATACTGGAAGAATTGTTGCCTGAATTTAAATTAGATAACTATTTAAACGACCCGTTTTCAGTGGTTGCGAGAGCCCAATTGTTGACCCGCAATCTAGAAAAAACAAAGCGATTAGACAGGTTGAATTTGACCTAATGGCTACACGCTTTTGGCGAGCACTTTTTTAAATCTACGCTCACTCGGCTGGACCTCCTATAGCGCGTTAGGGTGATCGTCTGCGTAAAAAGAGTTTGACTACGCCTACGGCCCCAATGACCTGACCAGAGTTAAGCTGGCGAAGATCCAACGTAAATTAGTCAACACATGGCTCGTTAAAAAAGTGCAAAAAAACTGTAAGTAGGAAAAATTGCAGTTTCCTTACGGCATTGACAGGTGAATTGAAAAAAAGCGAACATGCGCATTAATGATTAAAAGGTTACTTACTGTAGCATTAATTTAGCCGCATTTTTGCCATTTTGCGAGCAATCTAGTCGGCGCTGGAAGAATTTAAATACGCGTTTGCTTTTCTCGCATTTGGGAAGAATGAAGACAACAATCACACTCTCCGCCGTTGGGAATAGCTGTTCCCTTGGGACGGATGCTGCAACGTTGCCGGTGGACGGAAGAAAAAGTGTAAACGTCGTCGTACAGTTCGTCGCGCCTGTCGGTGAGTAATGGTTTCACATTCTTGGCGCATTCCGCGCGGCAAAGGTTTTTCCGCTCGATGAGAATTGTTTCCAATATGTTGACGTTGATCAGTAGCATCTCGTAACTCGTCGGCGCGACTGAACGTTTCTTTTACGATAGATAGTGCTCGTCGATAAGCAGTGCTTTATTTGCACTGCTGAAAGTTTTCTACAGATCAAGATACGTGGAGAGCATCGATAGGTTAGGTGGTGAAAGGTTATTCAATACACTTTGATTCAAGTTGACCGAAGGGTCGCCAATCGTTGCAGCTAAAGGGCGAGTGAAAAATGCTCTGCTTTTATCTTTTAACTAGACCAGTCACTACCCGTTTAAAAATCTCCGCTTTTCTTTCGCGTAAACATATGGGCAGTGTTAACGTTCAAGTCCCCGCAAATGCTGACGTCAAAGTGCGCTTGAGACATGAAGAACAAATTCTCGCCTTTTTTGAGCTGAGCTTAAGCGAACAAGTACTTACGGCGGTAGAGTTTCTTTTCTTTGTGGCACCTCTTGGTAAGGTGATCCGTTTGGATAAGTAAAACTGCTGCTATCGGTTTGGACGCACCGTTCCTCTTCTCGGGAAAACATCTGTGCCGTTGCCGAAACGCGACCGTACTTTTCTCCGAACACGGCCAAAGCCTTGGACATTGGCCGAAAATCGACTTCGTTAAATCCAACTTCGAGCATATCGTTGGTGTATCAATTGGTGAAATCCTGAAGAAATGAAAATGGTTAGTCTAGCGGTCCGTCCGTTTGGTCCAAAGTGTTCCCTTTAAAGACTATTTCAAGGAGCGGATGTTTGCCAAAGGCTGATGTCAAGGGGAACCCGGCACCGCGCGCGCTGCAAGCGAATGATCAATAGAGTATAGCCAAGAAGTGATTGCGCTTAATTTGCATGGATCACCGACGAAATGGCTTGCCTGCTGTTGACAAGTGGTAATTTGGGCAGATTCGGTCTTAACGACCAAACAAACAATCCGAGCCGCCGATCGACCCTTCCCTTAAAAGGTCAGTGAGCAGAAGATCAGTTGGTCTATCGAAGGCGACCTCTTCGTCTCGGAACGTCCAATTTGGAGGATTGGTCTTGTCAACAGCTTGAGTGGACTCAATGCTCTTCCTTTTGTAGTTATTTGGAAAAATAATAAGGACGCGAACCCACCCGGAAGAAACAGTCGAAATGAAGCAAATGCCGGTATTTTCTCGCGCTTGAGCCACATTGCCTACTGCCCAAGTCGTGAACGGAAGCATTTCATGCCAACCTTTTTTGACCACAGTTCGTAATCAAACGTCAATAATTCCAGTGAAGATTTATAGCTTGAAGTTATAGTATGTACTGACAACCAGGTGGTCAAATTAGACGGAATTGAATTGAGCCAGAACGAGAGCTCGTCTGTTTGAAGTAATACGTGTTCGTAGAAAGAAAAAATTTCTTACCGCGCAGAATTGGCAGCGTAACGTCGAAAGTAGTCGGAGTTGGACGAAGCCGCAGTTTCGCGCCAGGGCCGTTGACCGCTTTGGAAGGCGGACAAATAGTGTGTCTTTTTTCGCGACGAACTTTGACCTCAAAACGCGCTTTACCTTTGGCGAAGCAAACACGGAAATGCCAAAGCAGCACCAATGGGGGTGGCTATTTCCTACGAGAATGTGGTGAAGACTGATTCAAGCGGAACGACCTTACGAGATGACACGCGCAATCCCAATTTAATGAAGCGGTGGAACAGCTGGCACGAAGCCTTGCGAAATGGCTGACATTTGCGAACACTTTTAAATCACTGGTCAATCGGTGCAACGCGTTGGCTACTAGCCGCAACGTCGTTATAATGACAGCAGCTGTCTTATCTTGTTCAATATATCAGTGTTGTACAAGTTTTTCCGCTGCTGAAGCTATTCCGGATAGAGGACAGATTCGTTTCCCAGTTGGCATATCATCAATGCATGGCGTCGCCTACGGATACGCGAGAAGGGACGATAAAATCATAACTTTTTAAACTTATGATATACTCTCCTTCCGACATTCTTTTTCTACTCACACGCACACTTAAAGTGAGCATTTGCGGCCTAAGCAAACGAATTGGCTTAAAAAACGTGTAGTCAACTAGCGAGCGGGAAAACAAAACAAACAGAATAGTTTAGCTTAAATATGGTGGACAGGAGCAAAGCTCGTATGCGGGAAGTTAGGCGTGTACTCGAGCGAACTTGATCAGTTGCTCGTAAAAGTTTTTTTCATGACTGCCTGCCCCAGGCTAAGGTCAAGTGTTCAGCAAAAGATTTTTTGAGTTGCTTTTTTAGACATCGTCGCCGTCTGGTTATTCTACCGCAAACTATTAGCTTTTTCTATTGTAAACTTTTGTATCGAGCGCGAAATGCGAATGGTGGTTTATAAAGACGTTTCTGAAAACCTTGGACGCAGGTAGCGTACCTTTGTTGACGCTGGAAGTCGTACTTACCTATTCAGCTGCCATCTCATTCGGTGCGGCTCATCCGCGAAACTTCATTGTTTGCTACAGAAAGTGCGACCTTTTTGTCGAAATGGGAAAAGAAGAGCGATTCTTTAGTCATAACTTTGGTACCTTGTCGAAGTCTGCGCCGGAATATACAGTACGCTAACTAAATGCAGGTGCAATGAGGGGAACATTTAAATTTTTATCGGCTCAGGTGTCACATTGTGTACCTGCAAGTGGCACGATGAAAACAATCTTGTAGCGGCTCCTATCTGTCGAACACGGATCCATTTTCGGCCTAAGCTTAGGTAGCGGGCACTCATCGAAACTTAGCGAGGCCTTAATTTTCTTTTTGTTTCAACTAGGTCACTGCCCATTCCGGGATGCATTGCGACAAAATACAATAAAAAGGGTCTGTTGCTTGAACATTTAGGCATAAGATTGTGAGACGATTGCCGTATTCGGAACTCAAAGATATCAAGTAGTCAACAATCCAGTTGGGATAGAGCAGCAGGCAAAAGGAGCGAATGAATTCTGCGAAACTAAAGCAGTTCTAGCCAACATCATATCTGTTGTCAGTAATTCTCAATTCTGATACTTTTCATCCTCTCTGAAATAGCTGGAATTGAATTGTTGGGACGTGGCTTGGCAAAAATTAGAAAAGCAGATATCGATGGAATAGTCCTTCTTTTGGATGACGACAGATGGGAGCGTCATTCACCTTAAGCGCTTTAGTTCAAAAGGAAGGATAAATAACAGCTGCTTGACCTTATGTTGACAATGCTGTTGGATTGACGTCTGGCAAGATGTTTAGCTCAGTTTGAAAATGTCGGCATGCACGAAAGGCTGCATTTTGCTTACTCGATGGTGCTTGGGAGAAATATTGTCCAAGTGGACGATGAGGTTGCTTTCTTCCTCCGGTGGCAACTTGCAAGGGATTTGGACTAGTTTGCACAACGTACAAAGGTCAGTCTGGAAAGAGGCGGCGTGTAGAGACGTTTACCGCTTTGGTTGCCTACCTCTTTCTCGTGTTTGGTCGAAACGTTGGCGATTGACCAGAGATAAAAGATGCCGCTTTATGTTGGAATCGAGATAACCTCTTCTAGTCGCTGAGAATGGCAGCCGCGCACAGTTGACCTCTCGACAGATGCAAAATGATTAGAGGAAGAGAATAGTGGTAAATGCTTATTAGACAGCACTCGATTGCGGCCAATTGAAATGTGCTAAAGTTGCCTCGTGGAAATCGCTGCTGTCTCATTGAAACATACGTCGCGATGGTGTATTATTTATAGCGCAATCTTGGCCTTCTAAGGTGCGCGTGATTCCGGTTCGAACTGACCATCTTGCCATTATTTGCTATGATCATTGGCCAGGCAGTAGCCAAAGCAATGCTGCTTAAGGGTCAAAGGACAATAGTCCCTCAGTGACCAGCTGTCCATACGAAACTGGGAGATGGTTCCCTGCCGGTTGGTGCAATAGCCAGCATGTCGTTTTGCGAGGTCGCCTATTCATTGAAGCTAGTAGATAAGCACGGTCGGCGATTGCTTCACTAGCTGTGACTATTTGCTGACCTTTTTCCCAAGGAACGCGGAAATGACTGAGACCATTGGCGCCAATTGTTCTTTCAATTTTTTCGACCTCACTACAGTCCTTAAGCATTCACGTTGTGGGAAGGCCAGTTGTTCGCTAGTTTGTCCCCAAGAGCGCTTGGGAAATCGTAGTAGCTGGTGGCTGTTTGTTAGCTTCCGCTTTCGACAGTTGAACTCTGCCAGCTTTTGTCGCTACTCGGTCGGAACGGGCATTATTTAGGAGCAGAAGCTGTTGAAGTTTTTAAACTGTTGCACATGGCAAGCAGTGAGAAAACGTCTCCGCGTAGGTTTTTTGCGAACAAGAAGACAAAACCCAAGTGTGTAAATTAGCATGAGCTTATTTTTCAAATGTTGTTACAGTGAATGGCGCGCTGCGGATGTGACAGATTGCAAAATTGACTCCCCATTTTTGCTCACTAATATTACGCATACATTATGCTTTCAACTTCCCTTTCAAACTGATTCAAAAGCTTAAACGTCTCGGTTGCTTTTCAAATGAGAAACAGAAGCAATTTTATCTTTCTTTTTCGAAGCGGCGTACAAAGAGAAAGATATTTACTCAGCTTCTCTACTTAAAGCCGCAGCTTATCGAATTTGGCTTGTTTCGGATTGTCGTTGTTCGAAATGGTTTATTTGCCCTTTTGACAGCTCTCATTTGTTGACGTATAGGTGTTAGCTTCGCTATCTTTCGTTACTTTCCGAATGTAAGTTCGATTAACGCTAGAAGCATGGGCCACTGCCAAATGACGTCGCATTATCCTTCTGAGAATTGTTCCTTCAAAGTATACGTCTCCATTTACGCAACATACGGGCAGCAAATCAGATAAATTCCGAATAAAATTGCGGTCTGCTTCGAATGCAGAGGCTGTCTTCCTACCTCAAGAAGGCTGAATCAAGATTAGGTAGTAGAATGATCGGTGAATACACGTCGTCTTGCAGCTTTTCGATCCCTTCCTGAAGTTACGTAGAAATCGACGGTACCGCTTCGCACGTACCGGTGCTTTTGCTGTTAACAAGTTTGAGTTGAAAGTTATTGGCTGAAGTCCATGGCTCAATTCAATTGGCTGAAATGTTATTAGCATAATTTTACCTCCTGTAGTAATAGTGGTGTCGCTCATTTTGGCCGAATAGTGATGTGGTAGTAATGCCTCCATAGTTTTAAATAACGTTATTGGAAAACTAACTCTTTAAGCGCAGTTTGCCCGGAAAGCTATGCTAGGTGCAAAGTTACTAACTAGTGAATAAGAGCATTACCACAGGTGTAATGAGTGGGCAAATAAGTGTAGGCATATTCGTCCTTAGAGGGCCAAGCTCGCGTATGTTGCTTTTTCCGCGGCGGGATCTTTCGACATGATAATAAAGCGAAACTGTTTTGCGAAAAGTAATCCTGCTTATTCTATATGCACCTTCCGACTAGCTTTTCGAGAACATGCGCCTACTAGTATGAAGGAATGCCGCGTCCAAAGACGGCGGAGCGCTAGGTGAATGCTAAAACGAAGTGTAAAAGCCGCTGTTTTATATCGAACATTTTAGTTTCTTCCGATTTCATGAGGACATCAAATTTATGCAAAACCCATCAACCTACTGATAGGCGGTTAGTAATCCAATGCTGAAGATGGCGAAAGACGTCATTTTCTAGATTCTGTCGTCAAGTGTCAGATGAAAGTATAATCTGCGAACGTTAAGCGTTTTCCTTACCTGTTGAGTTGGCTGCAGTTTCGTACAGTTTTCCGGCGATTATGGATGTCATCAATGTTAAAT
The DNA here is from genome assembly GCA_037903355.1 of Trichuris trichiura. NCBI lineage: Eukaryota > Metazoa > Nematoda > Enoplea > Trichinellida > Trichuridae > Trichuris > Trichuris trichiura. Next base: position 2,213,601 of record JBAJFE010000011.1, read on the forward strand.
CGTTAGCGTATCCAATACTGGAGCCTTTCTGTGTGCCTTTGTAGTTCGGATCGAACCTCGTCGTGTAAACACCAAATTGTACTAACTTTTCTCCAACCAAGCATATCAGTGGAGCTCCGAGCTTCTGAAGTATTTGCATTTTATTTTTTCTGCTCTTCTCCATTTCTCCTTACTCTGGCGGGAATTTTGTCTGAGTAATAGATGCAATAACCATTGGCAGCCCCCAATTCGTTTTGCCATATGGCGCAGTTTCCATGTTTGGCTACTGGTGCTATAAAATCTGTTACTCTTTTTTTGTCTTTTTGATAGACAGGCATGAAACAGAGGGGGTTGTCGGGAATTTTTTGTAAACGTTTTGGCATGCAAATTGGTCGAACTTTGTCGGTGAACACGATTGACTGTTTAAGCTCCAGCACGGCTACGCCAACTTTTATCTTTTCCGTTCCGTGCAATTGCCTGTAAACACTTTTTGTTTCGATCTGATAGGCTTTGCCTTCCACCGGTGGTTGCGCGTTGTAGTCAAATCCTACCAAAACTTGGAAACTGTCCAACTTCGACATGCTTAGTCTCATGTTTCTGTAATGCAAAAACATTTCTGCGCCCATCGGTTTTCAAATTGTTCGCTTACTTTTTGAAACAGTGCGCTGCCGTCACGACCCTATTTGAGCTGTTGGATTTCGTTGTCCATTGATCCGTCTGGACAATAGTGGCCAGACAAATAGGCGTAGAGCTGAGTTTCCACTTTATCAGAGCATTCCAAGGAAAAATGAACGATTCGTTTCTGCTTGTTACCAGTTCCAGTGGCGTTCTGTTTGTGTAGCTGATGTCCCCACATTCCGTCGACTACAGTAATAACAAGAGTGTAATGTCATTATGTTGAGTTTAATTAAGTGAGGCTCACCCAACAGACAGTGATCAGCGCAGCCAAGCAAAGAATGGGGAAAACGTTCATACTTGCCACTGACTGCTCAGAGTTTTGCTCTTTTCATCCGTCCTTATATTTATTGTCGAGCAGGGCGATTACAGGTGATTTGTTTATGCTCATCTGTTGATTCTGATAGTGCTAAATGCGCATTGTCGCGGTAGGAATAGCACTTGTTTATCGTTGAACGAATAACGTTTCTCCGTATGTGACGTTCAATTATTTTACCAATCAAGTTAGTTGCCTCTGTTTTTTTGAAGTTGAGTACGTTTACATAGAAGCAGCAGGCGGACTGCTGTCAGGTACTGTTAAGCGACAATAGTAGTAAGATATGTGATGCAATTAGTTGTTTTTCTCCTTCTTCTCGTTGCAAGAGTGAGTTCACAAAGCTTTTCTAATTCATAAACCTTTTGAAAAGCACCTGTTTCTCGCTTTCTACTTCGTTACTATGTCAGCATGATTTGTTTTTCTTTGATGGAAAGCATTTCGTAAAATGCTTTCATTCCATTCGCTTCAGAGTAGTGACAACGGTTTATGTCGAACGGCAAATATTGTAAAACGATAACATGTTCGAGTAATTTTTTTTGTCCTTTGTTCGCAGTGAGTAGAAGTCATTTGGCATTGGTATTTTGTAAGCTTGTTGACACGCAATGGCTCTCACAGTTTTAATTCAGTATGACTTCTTGGTGGGTTTGTTTTTGTGTGTATTAATGTTCATAGGCTGTTTTGACAAACTGCATCGGTTTGTTGGCTATTCATATTAAAGTAGAATAATTTGTAATGGGCCAAGACCTTTTTGAATAAGTAACTACTTTCCCAACGAAAACTGTTCTTCATTAGGTGCATAGGAAGCCGCTGTAGAACGTTTACGAACTGGCATAGATATCGAACTATCTCTTGTCGGCAACGTATATGCTATTTTCTTTACAAAATTAAGCAATGCGTTAGTGATAGATTTTAAAATTTTAAAGATGTTCTCGATATTGTTTTCAGCGTGAATCCACCTTATCGACTCGCTCTCCTTAAGGTAATTCTAGTATATTTTTGAAATGTTGTACGCTTTTACCACTTTTTCCAGTACGGCATAATCCATTCGGCAGTATAGACAAAAAACAGATGTATTAATCCCGCGTGCACTATTCTGATTGATCAAATTGTTTATACGTGGTACCCACAATTTCACTGCTTTTTTACAGAGCCTCAGCCAATTTTACGTCCTCGAAGCCTTTGAAGCGTTTTTGCTGCATCATCAGGAAAGCGAACTTAATAGATACTCGATTTAAAGACGTTAGGTTTAGAATCCCGAACAGGTCGAAAATGCACTGTTAAATGTGGTCTTCGGACAGTTCTGCGTTGGTATTTTCTAGATGAGGAATGTGTTTGAGTTGAGGCGTTATTATACTGGTCTTGTTCGAAGTTCGTTATATATATAAAAACGAGACCAGAATAATAACGCTTCTACTCAAACACATTCCTTATCTAGAAGACGCCAATTTACAACTGCCAGAAGGCCAAACTTTACAGTGCATCTTCTTCCTGTTCAGGATTTTGGCCCATCCGGCCATCACCGGAAGTAAAGTGCTTCATTACTATTTATACGTATAAACGGTTCTGTTAAGTCTCAGGGTTTGATCTCTCAGCAGCTTTAGCCAAGGTGACCCATTGAAGCTAAGTGCACAACGTGGATCTTGTCTCTTAGCCGCCCTATCGTTTGAAAAATGCAGGTTCCTTTGTGGTAAGCATGTCCTTAACCTGTTGTCTCTTTACTGGAGAGCGTGCGAATCACTCTTTCTTGCTCTTGCCCAAATCTAAGTCAATACATAAGCTTTAAATTTATGCTTATGCAATGGCAGGACAGGATGACCATCTTATTTACAGTATGACGGTAGGGCGCCTTGGAGACAAGATCCCACAATGTATTTCATTTTTGATTTTTAACAAGCGATCCTATGGTTGTACGACATAAGCCTGTACATAAGAAGTGTATGCCGCCTTGAATACCGGCGTTATATCAAAACTTGTCCGTAAAACGTACCAGCCTAAATGAAATGCTTTTCTCGTTTTAAGATTGCAGTCTTAAGATAGGTAATCACGACGGTAACACGAGGAGATGAAGGAGACCGTTTTGGAATTCTTTGGGAGTTTGGTCTTTCGGAATTCTGGTGTTGAAAATTTTGAACCCGACCACAATATCTTCCACTGAAATCACTTTCACAACCCCTCGTATTTTAATTTAATTAACGATACGTTTGGCAGCTCTCTTCTTTTGTTGATGCGGAGGCATAGTTGTTTCGAAACCTTCGTATTGCGTGAGTACAAATAAAAGATTTTACTCTTAAGCAACCCCCGCAACAAGAAAAAAGCCAGTGATCCTTTCTTCCCGCGCTTATGCATAGCTATAACCAACATGATGTAAGCCTTTTCAACGATTTACGCCAAAGGCAGAGTTTAATGGCTTCTGTAAATATTGAAGATGTGATGTTTTTTTAGGGGACTATATGTTTTCATATTGAAATATCTTTATTACGGATCCGATGTCCCGTTGATACGTACAATAAACGAAAAGTTTTTCTCTCCGGAGCTTTCAGGTCTGTCGCGACCTGTCTTCAGCGGTCAAATGATGTGCGCATCACATCACATCATTTGACCGCTGAAGACGGGTCGCGACAAACCCGAAAGCTCCGGAGAGAAAAACTTTTCGTTTATTGTACGTATCAACGGGACATCGGATCCGTAATAAAGATATTTCTGTAGATATTTTCCCATACATTCTATTGCCATCCATCCCTCAATTATCCATTGGTTACGGCTTTTGTTTACCGTAATTGTAGACACTTTGTGCGGTATCAATAAGTAAGGAAGCTATTTCGAGTTTATTGAAAATTTGGCAGGGCACCATAACCGCAGCAGCGTTTGTCACTTTACGGGACATCCTCAGATATCTCGCCTGCATAGTATAACCGAATCAGTTAATAAGGGCCAGCTCACTTTATTGCCGTATAACGGGCTTCCTTGTTTCTGACAGTTTATTAGCGTAGTAGCTGAAGCTCTTAGAAGTGGCACTTTCTGTCCTCAGCGCTCAAAAATATTTCATGCCGCAAACGAAGACGTAAAATATTTTTTCCCTATACTCATTTTGGTTATTGTACACATAACGCTGTTTTCCATGACGTCAAACAGACGTGCTGCTTTTATTTGTCTGATTGTTAGAGCAAATGGAGAGCTGTACTAGCACGCACTCATTCTTGGGCTATTTAAAGCAGGGTGCTACCGTCCTAATCCTGTTTAAGTTGTTTTTCTCACTGTCCACTGATCAGTCTGTGCAATAGGCCAAGCAGATAGAAGCGGCCTGAAATATTTGCTCTATTAAAGTTTTCCAAGGAAAGACGATTTTTTTATTTATACTGTCTGCGATTTTCGCCGTCAACCTTCCCTGATTTTTGCGTAGCAGAGAGTGAACAAGTGGTACCTTTAATAGGCGTGCTCGTGCTTTACTTACCCAACAGAGAGTGCTCAGCGCTGAAAGGCTAAATAAGGTCGAAAACGTCTTGACAATGGAAAACAGTGCTAATCATTGTTTCCGCCTTAATTTTAGGTTTTGTTACTTTATCTCAACTTCAAAGATGCCCAGAAATAGACTAGTATAGTATTAATACTTAACCAATAACGTCACACCAAAAAATCAGATGTACTCTTTAACGTCTGTTCGAAAGGGCTTCCGTGTTTCGTAGATTACTAATACCTCGTAAAGTTGGCAGTTACTAAATGATTAATGGATATGAAGCTTGAGCACTGTAAGATGGACGCAAAGTTAACTCATTTAACTCGTGTTCTTCTCGGAGAACAGAATGAAAGATCGAACGATACAGAATAGGTCATTGTTCAAATCATATCACTCCGTATTCAGAATATTTTGTCTGGAAATGCAGACAAGAATTAGTTCGGAAATAGTCTGGCTTTGCTACGCGCTCCGCAAATACTCTGGGATGTCGACTAGGCAACAAACGTGCAGCTTTCAACTGCGGATAAAGCACTGTTTTCTTTTGCATGCGTTCATATGGGCTTTTTGTTTAATTGGCTAACCGCAATAGTTAACTTTAGCGAAATAATTACGAGAAGTTATCTATTTTCCGTACAAGCCGAGAATTTCATCAGCTTCCTTCCTTTTCACAAACTTGACACCAGCTTGCGTTTTCAAGAAGGAACCAATTTCGTACGTCCTATTCTTCGGATCTTGAACATCGCTGACGTCGGCATACTGAGGAGTCGATTCGTAAATGCCGTACTGAACCCAGACATTGTCTCTTCGGCAAACCAGCGCTGCTCCTTCCATCTGAAACAACAGTTGTTAGGTCATGAAGAACTTGCACGTTGCCCAGCGTTGTATACTTTCAGCATAGCGTCTTTTCTCATCAGCGCGCAGTATTCAATATTTGGATAAAACTTTCCGCGAAGACGGCTTCTGCATTCGTCGTTTGGTAGAATTTGAACCGGAACGATTGCCGACATTCTATGCTCGCATACGCCAGTAACGAAGCATGAGTAATAATGTGTTGCATAGTCAAATGTGTCTGGCAATTGGAAGCCGAATCCTCTTCTGATGCTTACTGGCTTTTTCAATTTGATTACTCCAACGCCCAGCATTTTCAGCGTGCTGTGGTGAGCCAAGAATGGTTTAGTAGCAATTAAATATATGGGCAACCATTTTCCGTGTCCTTCGCTTAGGGACTTTTTGGAACCCATGTAAACGACGTAGTTCGTTACCACTCTACACGACAGTTTATATTATAAAAATTATGCTAATCGGGCTCTTACCTTGACCAAACGCATGAAGCTGACGTGATCACCGTTCTGGTAAAGTTGGCGTTAGGTGCAGCGTAGAAGGAGCCGGTGCATGTAATTTTTGGTGGTCTTTCGGCTAAGCTGACTATGTGGACGCTTGGAGACACGGGATAGCCCTGCTTATGATCGCTCACGTGTACATGCGCATCACTTTCTTCTGGCTGCAGAAGTTTCATTATTAATTCAAGATAATTAAGATGTGCATCTTTTCACCTTTTTCGGATAAAGATCACGAATAAGAGGTAGTTCCGGTTGGGGTTTTTCTATGAATGAACCGGATGAACGAAAACCGAACTTCAACTATTGCTGCCTACCTTCCTTGCTTGGTGACTCAGTTTCAGATGGTTGTTCTAAACATAGGAAGAACTACACTTTGTGGTAGCTTGCATTTTATGTACCTGGTTCAGGAGTGGGTACTGGCTCAGTTACTGGTGCAGATGTAGGCGTAGGTGATGTTACAGGAACTGTATGCTGCGGGTGCGTTGGTACTTCTTCTGAACTTTCAGACTTACAAGGTGGTAAATCTGGTGCTATAATTTATTTTGCGTTACGCTCAGTTGTATAAGCTTATTATTATTTTTTTTTGTGAATGAAAACTAACTTACGGCACAACTCATAAGACCCAGATGAAGAAGAGCTCGAAGAAGAAGAGGAGCTTGAAGATGACGATGAGCTTGATGATGAGGAACTTGACGAGGAACTGGACGATGAGTTCCTTGAGGGCACTTCTGCGTGTTGTAAAGCGTTCGTTTCGACTACGATAACGGTAATTCTTTTACCTGGTTTATGGTCTGGCAACTTTTCGACGAAAGCTTGTGCGGCTTTATGCACACTGTTAAAGAATCCTAAAACACTATGTTGGCTTTTGCTTCCTTGGATGTAGTTTGCGAATTCTGTTGTGTAGACTCCATATTGGAATACTCTATCTCCAACTATGCACATGAGGGGTGATCCGAGAGCCTAAACGCGATAGAGTTACGAGAACTGTATCGATTCCGATTGGCTGTGCAGTCGTTTAATAATACCAGGACATAGGCTCTAGGCGGGTAGTACGCGCAGTACCCTTCCGCTCTGTACAGGTGTGCATTAAATTTATGACAACTTCCGCCGAAAACCAAAGGTGCATCAACTTCGTCTATTCTGTTTTCGCTTTTGTAATATACCGACATAAAGCACGAAGAGTCCAGCGGAGGCTTTTGTCCATACGGAGGCAGGCAAATGGGCCGCACCGTGTTTGAAAATGAAACTGGTTTTTTCAATTGTAGAACAGCAATGCCATGAATTATGGCGTCAAAACCGTATTGTTGCTTGTGCAATGACCCTTTTTCAATTTCGTAGCGCGTACCGTCGGTTTTGAACGCGCTGTATTTGGTGACACCGACAAAAACATGGAAGTGGGTAAAACTGGAGAAACGTTTCAGGACGTAGCTTCAAGTTGAGCACGTATAATATTCGAAGTTAGTTCGATCACAGTTTGCTTACTTTCTGAAGCAGTCACCTGCGGTCAGTACGTAACGGGAATGATTACTCTGGGTGGTATATTGGTCGGCTTGAACAATGCTTGCAAGGCACCATGGCGGGACAATACCTTTTCTTTGCACGACCACGTTCCATGGGAAGACTAACTTTTGTCTGTCCAAGTTTATCGCGTAGTCCATCGGGGTTAGGTTTGCATAGCTGACATCTCCGCATTTGGTTGCCTAACAACAATTTTGACATAAACTGGAATGAACGCCTGCTAAAGAAATAGTTTTTACCGAGATGACAGCAATGAGTGTAGCAATAATGGTCAGACGAACGTAGTTCATTCTACCGTTTTTTGAACCGTGAAATGTCTTTCGGCTCGTTATGCTTTTATAGTTAGAAAGGAAATGACATTCCAATTTCTGAAATGCGCCGGGTGGATTATTCAGCTTTGCAAGTTGACTTGCAGATATTTACTAAGCTAGAAGAATCCGTACGCTGCATTTTAGTTGTTTAAGTGAATAGGGAATTGCTTCGGTTTGTAAATTCACTTGCGGGCAATTGAGCGAATGAATTTTATTTATTCTTTTCTGAATAGCAAATTGCTATTTTACCAGTTTTCTGCGCTCGCTTTGTGTGCCTACAAAGCAGGCATTGCCTAATTCGACAGTTCCTTGTGCTAACGAATCGTTGATGAGCAATGGTTGATAAGAAGTCGTTTATTACTTGCTTCGATCATCAGCTCGACAAAATCTTGTCCCGTTGTCAGTACAGTAACTACGCTAATAGGTCACTAAAATGTGCATATAGTCATTTCAAAAGTATTGACAAACAGCAAGTGAACGATCAATTGGTGAGTTAAGATGGACGCAAAGTTACAGATGTGACAAAAGAACATGGTTGATGAATTTTATTTGTACTATTGATTAACTCGACTTATTTTACGGAAAGCTGTTTTATTTGTTTGTTATTCATCGGGTAGATCAACTTTGACCAAAACTGTAGCTAGTATCACTATATTTTTAACTTTGTGGAAGTTTATGCTGAGTTTAGTAGCATGTTTATTGTTTAGATGGTTGGAATTGTTGTCCTCCTTTTTTGTTCACTTTTTCTGTCATCAAGTTGAGGTCGCGAGCGTGAACTTCACCCTGGAGTCATTTTGCTTTACCACAGTGGTGGTATCTCCTTGTTTTTCCTATTTCCTGAACATTCAGTTTAAAAATATGCCATTGAGTAGGCATTTTAAGGATATATGTTACTAAATTTTTTACTTTACATTTTTTCTTCATTATGAGAGTATGGCAGTGGCTAGGTCTAAGCCTAAGCCGTACTTGCTTCTTCTGCTTATATGTAAAACTAGCTTCCTGTCTCACTTCATTGTCTCTTAAGCGGTTGCTCTGATGATTCGTTGGCGCTAGAAAAACAGCACTTAAAATTGTTTTAGTTAGCTTGCATTCAAGTACCTTATTGCGTAAGATTGCTTGGGCAATGTGAATGTTTCTGTAATCTTTCAGATTCTCCTCGTCCAGCTTCGAAGTGGGCCATAGTGCTACAGCCTAGATTAATTGAAAACGCGTTGAACACACTTCTTTAATATTCAATTCGGATGACAAATTTCTTATTGGTTTTTACGTTATGCTTCAGGAAAAATATTTTTACTTCCTTCTTTGCTATGGTAATGCGCCCCAATCAACCGTTGAAAAATTTTACTTCACTTAGCTTTTAGAGCGAACCGCGCTCTGTCATCAGCGTTTACTGTGTGACATAAGTGGGCAAGATGGGGACTCAATTTCGTAATCTGTCACGTCTGCATCCGCCATTCATTGTAGCCTTAGCTAAGCGATTTTATTTTGCTTAACAATATAGAATGGCTGAGTTTGAATTATCTTTTACTTTGCTCGATAAGTGAAACCGCCTTTAAAGCTGTGAACTCTGTCCCGGCGTGGCAAAAAAATTAGGAAGCAAGAAGTTTACTACCTTTTTGTTTCTGCGGAAACTGTTTCGTCGAAAGGGCATATTTTATTTCCTAAATTTTATCGCAAATCAGAAAGGAAATGTCTTATTACAACTAATGCTTGTTCTCTTGGCGGAAATCAATTTGCTCCAATGTTTACGGTGATAATCAAACGTTGGAAAGCCGGTTGCCTACGCATGCTTCTCGCGACTCTGCCATTTCTGTTTTGCGGCAACATTTTCACGTTAACCAAAGCATTCATTGTTCTAGAGCATATTTACATGTCTGACATGGCAGTAATTCAAATAGCGACATTTTCACGGCGTAAAAAGAGCCGCAAATGACTAATGCCAAGGAAGTAAATAAATGTGAAAAAAACAAGTGTAATACGTGAACGTGGGAACGCAGGTGTAAGCTCTTGGCAGCAATGTTCATCCGACAAGATTTGGTGAGCTATTCTCGGGAAACCTCAAAATTTAAGGTCGGCAGAGTAAGCGGTGAATACTGGAACATTTTTCCAGCCAGCGGAATAAAGCTACAGTCGCAAATGGTGCATGTTTGAAATGATCCTTCGCTGGTAAACATAAAGTTGAATTCTTCGTACGCATTCTTGGAAGTAGAGCACTGCAATTTCTTTTCTTTTTTTCAGTATGCATTCAATAGGTAGACATACCAACAGAATCACGTAGGCTTCTGGTCCCAGAAAAATCACTTCTTCGTTCACGTTTTTTGTCGAACCATTTTGCAGATCCAGGAAGAAGCGTAGATTTATCGTTACTCTTATCGAGCAGTCTGCGAAAGGAAAAATGTAAGGGAGCAATTTTCTTTACATGAATACTATACTTTCCAGTAAAGCAAAGCGGAAAGCTATCCGAGCGGGACGACAAACAATACAGGATAGATCATTGTTGCTCAAATGCGTGGTGTCACAATTGTCAACAGATACTTCTGCAAATAGGGAAAATTGGTCCAAAGCTGTGTAGTAAACATTGAAAATTGTAATTTTTGTAATTCACCCAGCAAAATTGGAGGAACGCAGAATTCTTGATACAATGTCGGGTTGTCGAAAAGCCTTAGTAATGGAACTTGGCCAGTCTGCGACTGGCGCACGTTGCTCCATTGGAGGTTTATCTGTTTTGTAATGTATTCTTGAATTGCCTGACAAAGGTCGCTTCGCTCAAATGGGGTTTCTTCTAAGGCTAATTCTGATCGGCACTCGTCTCCGGTTGGCCATTGGTAACATTTAACCAATATGGGTACCCTAATTTTTGACGCTGCTCCGATTGGGCGATTTGAAAGTCACTACACTGACCTGCACGAATCTCCGGATAAGATTAATATTTTTTTCTCCGCAGTGATATGCAAATCCACGTCGTCATTAGTGGCGTTGTACAAATCCATTGCCAAGTGCCGGGTCAGCCAGCTGCAATACTTGACGCTCCATTATAACGATATGGTAACCGTAGTAGAATGACCTTTCTCCAGCTAGAATTGCCCAGCGTTGCATTATCACTGCCGGTCGAATGGTCAGTTCGATTGGTCTAACCGCTCGTCGACGAGACCACTTGTGTTTTTCCAGCTTACTGCTAACGGTGTATTCTACCTGCAGAATGGTGCAGTGCGTAGAAGGTCTGTTAACTGCAGGAGTATGCAAGCTTTCTGGGCTAAGAAGAGATGTTCTTGAAGTTGTTCGACCTCTGGAATCAAATCGATCGTTGCAAGATACAAGCAGGTAAAAATAAACAAATTCCTTTGGACCCAGCAAGTCAATAGTGACCGTTGGTTCTACTTCGAGTACAACCCAGGTTCCGCAGCCTGAGAAAAATAGTGAATTTGGCTCACTAAGAAAGTCTGACCATTAAATAGGTACCCCGAAAAATGGGGCGTTCGATGGTAGCTTGAATATCTTTTATTGGTTCGGTTTCGGATGAGTTGGTCAGCTTGATCTCGATGCGTACTCTAAAAGTAATGTCTTTTGGCACTGATGATAAATTTCCACGCTGCGACTGCTACGTTTGCCCTGCGTAAAGAGTCTGTCGAATAGGATCAGTGCTTCCTTTTTCGCCGTCAGCTTTTATGTCCAAAAATGGAATTTCCGGAAGAACCTGCGTCGAACGATTGTCCAGAGCTTTGAGCCAAGCTATAGACTCAAGTCGACAAACCGAGATGACGCCGAGAGTTTGAAAAGTGTAACCTGAAAGTGGACTCTCAATCTGAACGCCTTGCGCGTTTGACAATGGCTTTTAACCAACTATCTTGAGGCATCCTGCTTCGCATGCTTTCCCTTGAAACTGGCAGACGAGTTTGGTATTAGCAGGTATGATCAGGTCACGTGGTTCTACGGAGAAAGGTACTCCGTCACAGCAAAGGTCCTATGCCCAACATAAGATCGTCTGTTAAGAAAAAGGGGGTTTAGTCCGCTTACAAAGTTGCTTATTTGTAGTGCAATCGATGTTGGATTGGCTAGAGTGACTTCAACCGTGGTCGTTCTTCCGGCAATTAGACATTCTAAAATGCGAGCACATATCCGTGCGAGCGTAGAATCTAACCATATCAACCTTCATTTACTGCGTCGTCTTCAAATGGGCTGTAGATAAAAACGTTGTTTGACTTTGCCTTGGACACTGGATCAACTTCATGATCGCTGGAAAGTTGCTTGAAGCGAATGGACCTGAATGGATCCGATTATCTGACTATCTCGTTTGCACATGAAAAAAATTTACTTACATTACTCGAGGTAGGTTGGTGATAGATATAGAAGGAAGAAGTACGGCTGAGCTGATTTGTAACGGCTTATTAACGGCTACTGGATTATGACTGCACAAAAGTGACAGTTCACCGCAGTACTGATGAAGATTGAGTGGTTCAAGTGAGGCGTAGAGATTTTGCAAAAGGAAAAGTAGATGTCTAAACAGAGATCGTTTTGGTTTAAGTTAACCTACCCATAGCCGTTGGAAATATATACCTAACAGACGCCTCTTTATAATCAGCTCTTAGAGCAGCAACGTGTATTTCATGAAGAATGTTTACCTGAACGCCAGGCCATCCGTAGTACGTTTCAGCGTCTGTAGAGGAATTTATCCCTTTTGTGTAGCTGTCAAGAGCTTTTAGCAAAATGGGATAGACGGCGCGATAAGCTTCCCTGCTTTTGGGTTGACATTCGTTGTGAGATATGAAAAAGAGTGCAGCCAGCCGGCAATAGAAAGCGTATTTTCGCCAAAATCCGGATCGTAGGTAAAGATGAGCCATCCACCAACAAATTCGCGCCTAATAAGGGCATGAAGAAGCTAGCGCGATTACTTTGTTCTCGATCTATCGTCATTTAACCTTTTCCTCATCGGAGATTTGCTTGAAGTCGTCTTCGAGAAATTTGCAGCTGCTTAGGGTAAAGAACTGGTTGAGAAAGCACGGAGCCTATTTTCCTAAACCGTTCACCACCAAACAGTATATTCTACTGGCCAACAAACCTTCAATTCAGCCAGTAGATGAGCTGCTTTGAAAACGCATTCAAGTTCAAGCTTGGTGGCAAAAGGGAGCTAAACCCAGCGCCCATTAGTTATTGGTACAATAATGCTAAACGACACCTTTTTGTAATTAGCTATTGCTTGGACAAACGTGTCCAAGATTTGTTGGGAAGAAAGACGATGGCTCAAATATTTAGTATTCACTGATCCGCCTTGCGGTCGCCATGGCATGTCGTTGGCGCGCTTAAAGTCTCCCTCAGAGAAGGTGTTGACTCGGACTAATGACGTAGTCATGGACGCGTGACCGAACGCGACCACAGTTGCCGCGCAGGCGTAGCCTTCTAGGGCAGCTGGAAGTCGAATAATTAGGCACAGTAAGCAAAAATCCTAAACGACCGATTCAGACCAGCTAGCCAAAGATAGTCATCAGTAGCTTTCAGTTGTTCTATTGCACCGTCGTATTCTTGCATAGCTAATGGGGCAAGTCCAGTCATCAACGTATAGTCTCCGATTTGTTTCTTCCACCTACCGACGCATCGCTTTTTAAGTGTCCTACAAAGGTTTGCAATTTATGACGCCTAAAGTACCTGACGAGGATGGTTTTTTTCAGCACTAACTGAAAAAAAAACAATAGTCGAACTAGCATGAGAAAACATTTGTTTATTTGTACTTTTATGTTTATGATATAAACTGGATAACCAACAACTTCCGTTTTCCAGCTTCAAATCGGTTGGTTTTCGTTAAAATTTTCGAATACGGGAAATGCATGCGGGAAATTTAAAATCCAATGATTGTTCGCTTACCTTTTGCTGGCATCAAGCACGATTGTGTATTTCTCTTCGCCGGGCACCTTGGGGAACGGGGGATTTTCCATTTTTAAGTAAGGTACGCCCAAACGCCTGCTTTCAAGCACCCAGAAAAGAGATTTTACAAAGTCTTTTACATCGTTTTCCAAGCCAGCGTAGCCGCTAAGGGCGCAGTAATAAAGGCAATATTCTTCGGAGGATCGCGCCAACGAGGGGCTGTGGTCAAAAAGCGCCAACCGAGAATCGAGCAGCGACATTTCAAAAGGAAGACGCGCCTCTTTAAAGCAAGCTATCCACCTATCCTCACCAACAGTGGTTGAGCCGTTTGAAGCGAACGCAACGCCAATAAAACCCAGTATTTTGCGATGACATTGTAATTCTCCCCAGGCTGGTCTGCATCTCTTCGGATGAATGATGAAACGGGGGCGTAACAAACGAGGGGGATTTTCCGACACGCTTATACAGCCCATCGATCGTAACCTGTCTAGAATCCTGTTGAAGTTAATCCGACTGTAATCAGTTTGACTGTCGGCGCCAAAGGCTAATAGTTTAACCAGAACTACTATGGAAGCATTTTCCGTAGGCTGCGGCCATTGGTGGTCCGTAAAAGTACTGCAACAGTTGCAAAGGTTTTTAATCACGTCTTATTTTCACGAAGTGTAACCTCATTCCACCTCCATCCGCTGCCATGAAAAATGTTCGAGTGCAGTTGCGTAGAAAAGGCTGCTTCAACCTTTTTGTTCCTTGCGAAGCGTACGCAAAATAAACTAAGTATCACGCGTAATTCAGCTGATCATTAAGTTATAAGTAAATCAGTTGCCTGAGGGGAGGAGGTCAGCGCAGCTCAGTACTACTTGCCAGTCAATATAAAGCAGCGAAAAGATAAAATGGAAACGATAAACGTCGCATTTAAGCAACCGTTGTTTCGTCTATGAATGCATTACAAATTTCTGCCATTTACGCGAATCCGTTTCCTATTTCTCAGCTGTTTTTAGGCCGTATGTAAATTTACACATCCAGAGAAAGGGTAAAGTTTTTTGTGTGACACCGTCTATATTGTGATGTTGGAGGCGAGTTGAAACGTTAGCTAAGAATACGAATTATCTGGGGTTCAAATGGCAGTGCCGAATTCCAAAATACGATAGCGGGCAACTAAATAAAGTCAATAGGTGGGTCGCCCACGTTTAGTCAATCGCACTTGTCGTAATTGGCTTCCTCTTTCAGACGTTTGCTCTAGCTGCTGATTGTTTTTTTGAGCCATATTATAGAACGCCAACGCAGCCCAGTAGGGAAACAGAGAACGGAAGCCACAATATTGTTTGCTTAAGGGCCAACTCTGAGAGATTGCGCAACTATCAGTCGCTGAGGTTCTCACAGTTGACGCTTATGCAAATTATTTTGCTTTTTCTAAGTCGATCTGGGCATTCCATAAGTATTCACATCTTGAAAACAACAATGGAGAGGTGTTTAGTTATAGCTAATGCTGTCGCTTTGTGAGAATGTGCGATGGCATTTCAAGTAATTGCGCATGACGCATAATGTCGCCTCACTACGATTATTTGAACTGTTCTCTTTCATTGAAATACCATTACTCGTCATTGCCTTTTAGTCTGACAGCCTAATTCTTATGCTATCCTTTGTGAAAATGACGGGATGTTAGTTCGCCGGTACCGGTTTACTGCTTAAAAAAGCTTTTGTGAGTAGCGGCTAATGTCGAGCCATTGTAGGCCTTGTCTTTTGTATTGCAGTTTGCTAGAGCTCAACGCAATGGACTTTACAAGTAGATGGTGTATTATAACTACGTTTGCAATTGTAAGTGAACGCAGTTTCTGAAGAGTTTATTATCAACTTTGAAAATTGCGTACTCTCTTTAATGGGGCATATCTTTCTTCGCTATTCACATTTCCTGTCAGACATTTCGTGTAAAAGCGTTCCGTATGCGTATGTAAAGACCCTGCTACATTTCAAGCGTTTGCTATCCTTCTGGGCTTTGCAAGCTTTGCCTTTCTTTGCCAGAGCCTCCTGAAATGTGATTGTTAGTCGTTTAGCAAAACATTGCTTGCATATATTTATTTAGCGGTTTTAAATGGTTATTTTCCCTGATGAGGCTTGTTGGCAAATACTTCAGCGAAATAAATTGAAAGCATGCATGAGTCAGAATTCAATTTTCGTTTGACCTTTATGTATTAACATAGTTGACCCGAAGGAACTGTAATTCCTTTCGTGAAAGCCATTTTGGCTTAATTCGTTGAACTGGCTGGAGCAAGCAATTTGCCGTTCTGCTAAGTAATATTGAGCAATTTTAGAGTTTCACAAACTCACAGCTTTTGTACAGGTTGACTCTGCCATGACATAGGTTATTCTATATGTCTTCAATTGTCCTTCTTTTTTCTTGTACGCGGACTTGATACGATCCAGTACATAGTGTTTGGTTTCCTCACCGTACGTGTTTAATCGGCGAATTGCATCTCGTACTATTTTTTTAGCTTTCCAGCTTTTTTTCCACATAGGTTTAAACTCTGGCTCCTCAGAGCGCCAAAATTTCCAACGGCTGAAGACTGATGCTTTCGTATCGACAGATAATAGGACAGTTAGAAGAGCTACTAGCAAAATGGACATCGTTAAAGATAACCACCTTATTCGGCGGCTGATCTTGGCCTCCTCTGGTCATTGCTGGGTAGCATTTCATTTAACGTAACCGTGTTGATCCATTTACATGTTGGCAAACGTTCAGCACTGTTGAAAGAGTAAACGACGTTTTGATGACGTAAGCATTACATTCGTGTTTGAACGCAGCTTTTTCGTAACAAAATTTTTGACTGTTGCAGCGGCAGGCAAGCTTAAAAAACTCACCTCTTTTGTACAATCAACAACGAAGTATTTGACGAGATAGCTCTTAGTGTAGCCCGTTTTTTTCTTGTGCGCTGACGTGATTTCCTCTAGTACGTAGTAATGATCACCATCCATGTTCGTCTTCGATATTGAATCTTGGACCATTTTTTTAATTTTAGCACTTATCTGCGTCGAGTGAAAATTGTCTCCCGTATCGCATTTCGCGCATGGAAACCCTATTGAGCACAATGAAACTAGGAGCAAAACCATTGAAATGGCGAAGTTGATATTGCGGTGACGATACGATTCCATGTGTTCAAAGGTTTTTAAGACGAATGTTTTTTCACGGTCGCATATATAGATAGCAACTTCGCGTGACAACACGTTCCGCAGATGGGTCAACAGTTGTTCGGTAATTTTTCTGTTAACAAAACCGCCATTTTGGTGACAATTCTCTATTTCCACGTCTCGCTTAATTTTCGGAAGCTCCAAAAGCAGGCGTGAAACCTCAATTTTTCCTGGTGTTTATTTCTCATCGTTGGTCGCATCCCGATTACTAGTTTCTTACACGTCGCATTACCATTTATAAAAAATAAACTGAGGCGCGCAGGCTTATTTAAAATAGTAAGCAATTAGCATAGCGCCTGTAAACTAAGCTTTTCCGTTAAGAACACTCACCTGTAAATTCCACGTACGGTTGATCCATAGGCAAAAGTTTTTAAACTTAGGTGGAGCTATCGAGTATCAACTTCTACTCGTCGTCAGCGGTAAAGTTTGAAGTCAAATCTGGTCGATGAAGACGATCAGAGCTTTCGCATTCTTTTTATGCAACCTTACGTCATTGACCTTTTTGATGCTACCAGCCGTACTGCTGTTCAGTTTTTAGCATTTCTTTGTTTTAGCCGAATAGCAGCACGAAATGTTTTTCTGCACTTAATTCCGCCTGTGAATACGGTTCGCCGCATTGCTAATGTGATATTGCACAGATGAAGGAAATAGGAGCAGTTAATGAATTGAAAAAGTTTTCCGCTAGTGAACTCCTACAATTGTGGAGGGTGAATGAGCAAACAAAGTTCAGCACTGCTGCGTTGTATTACTACGTGAGCAGAGCGATCCTTTTTTAGGTTTCGTAGTCGCAATCGATTTGTCAAATTAATGCAGCTTTGAAAAGTGACAATCATTATTTTGTTATGTGGTATTTACATGACCGTTTCTCCTAACGAATTACTTCACTTTTTAGATGCTGACATGCTATACTTTTCGAGAGAAGGCTTCCACGACGACCAACATAGTCCGACGTAACACCAACAGGTAACAATGCGTTCTGTAAAGCAGTCTGTGGTGCGCGGAAAAATGAAAAGAAATTCCGGAGCGAAACTTTATAATAATCAATAACGCAAAGAGCAAATGTCTAATTGCTGCTCGAAGCGAGATCTTAGCTTTTGATATTAATCTTCTCCGTTAATTAGTCATTATTAGACTAGCGCTTTCTGCGCGCCTGCGTTCTTAAACAATTTGCATGCTTCCTTTCCCTTCTTAATTGTTCGCTGGAATGCTGAACTGCCAATGAGGACATGTAAATTAAAATTTTAACTTTGGTAAAATTAAGTTAGCCTTTAGCTGTTCTTATGCGTTGTCTGTCCAGATAAAGCTATGGGTAGCCTTCGTCGCTTATAGCACTTAGAAGTCAATGGGTTTCGTGGAAAAAGCGCACTCTAATGAGACGGGAGGCTAATATTCATAATTGTCTGTTACAATCTCGCTAACAAGGTTGACATAGTTCGCTTGGAATTTCTAATGAACACACTGCATGGCATTGACGACGTCATCATTGTTTGCAGTGCGCACGTTTTGCTACGTTCCTTTAATTTATTCAGGCCTAGTGATAAGCTGACTGTAGTTTTTGCTTATTTTAATTAATTATTCAAGAAGTTCAAGGAAGATTATACGTTAATCGGCGCGACAGGATGTTTGCGCGTAATTGGATTTCCCGAGAGAGGAAGACACAATTTTTTCTAATCCGCTTGCGAAAAAAGAACATCTCCCTGTACATGGTTGCCAATTTGAATAAACAAACAGCTCAGCTAAGCGAAGGTTGCTACTGCGATTTTGAATGGATGCAATAATGTTTGCGTAATTAGCAGAAAAGTCTGACTGCGGCTGCCCATAATTTCTATTTTCCTTTTCGCCATTGCAAAATACTGCATTCCCCCGCCACAATAGGTTCAAGCTATTTTCTGTCAATTTCTTTTTCTGTTAGTTTACGTGATGGTATGGATAATTTTCGCTACAATACGCGTTTTTGAACTGCGCTTGCTTAACCATAAGCTACTGTCAAGCTGGCTGATGAGCCGGATACTTGGCATCCTGCTCATAGTTCATTATGTACTAATATTATTGTGATTCAGCTCACCGTCATTGCCTCATCCACAGCTCAGATTATGACTATTTTTCTGAAAGGTTAAAATTTCGATCTGTTCGAGGTTTTGGCCTGTTCAGAATATTAACCTACTCAGGCACTTCATATTTCATGATTTCAGACATTCACTCTCTGCATTTTTGATCTTCTTTTTAAGAGTATTTAAATTTGTTGTGCAAATACGTCCCACTTTACGAAAAAGTTCATTATGTACTTATTTTTGCTTTACTCAGAACAGAGGTCGGTAGTGCACTTAAATTATCTTACTACCAAGGAAAAATCAATCCGTCAATTAAATTAGCTAAAGCAGAAAGCGGTAGAGGTTGGTGATGTAACTTTCGGCAAGTGAATTTTAGTGATAATAGTTGGTGGATCCGTCCTGTTTTGAGGCTAGGTCAACTTTGCAATGTAAAGCTTACTGTAAAGAGTGCTTCAACAGATACGGGAGCTGCTGAAGAACTGAAGAAAGTGATCATTGTAGGCGGGTATTCTTACAAGCAGATGTTTCAGTGTGGATCAGTTATTTCGGTAGAAGAAGAGCAGCCTAAGGGCATAACGCATTGATGTTGCCGTACGCAAACTGGTGTGAACATCCAAAAACGTCTAAGGGCGTTGATAAGAAAATCCTGTTGTATCCCGAAAGCGGTTAGGAAAATTGAGGTGACCATATACATAAAGCAGAGCTCATTAGTACCTGGACAAACATTAATTCAACAAAATGTTGCATCATACAGAATTCAGCTGATACCTAACAATGACCACGACTTTAAACTCAATATTTATTTTGTATTATATTAGCTTGATTTATTTCATTCTTTATCAAACTACGGGAGTATGATATGCAACTTGGCGACTGAATTGGTCCTCTAATGAGCTCTTTCGCTTTGTCAAATTTTTTCAGAAAATTAATTTACTTTACTCGCTTTCGTTTTTAGCTGCAGATGAAAAAAATAGGTAAATAAGAAGTGGAAGTGCATCATCATCGGCAAGCGCGGGACAAAAGGCAACGACCGAACTGAGATGATTTGCTCATGTTCATAACAGGCCGTTTAAATGACCAGACTTTTGATTGAGAACGTTGTGCGGACGACAGCGTATGCAATGCTGTTCAAGTTGAAATAATGCACCTTCACCTGTCACTTGCAGGTAAGTGCCAGTAGTTTATTTCGCGTAATTTTAAACAACCTAAAGCCTCCTTCCTTCGTAATGATCTATGCGCGCTTGTAGCGAGTTGATCAAGTAAGGTTAAAGGCGCTTGAAAAGTATCCTATGCAGCAAGTGTTTTCCTGTTTTGCACAAATTTATTCCTCTTAACTGAAGCACTTTCTATTTAATAAGTTTTACCAAAAGAAGTTTACGCTTTTAACTGGCTTTTGTGAAAGTGCAATTGAAAGAAATACGTTTCAAGAACTTAATTTCGTCATTCCAATCAGTTTTCTTCTTATAAATTGTTTGTAGGAGAAATTGCAGTGTAGGAAGTGGGCTTCATCAGTAGCTTTTCGTGCATTGGTTTTAGCAACTTCAAAATTTGTCAAAATTGTTGCTGCGCAATGCTGATACAGTGTTGGCCGTTTCTGTTTTGCCAACCAACCCATCATTTTTGTTTTACTGCGCTCGCGAGTCGCCAAAACCAACAGCCTGCTAATAGCAGTATTTATTTCTTCAGAATGCAACCCATTTTTTTTGTCGTCATGGGAATGCAGTTAAATTTTTAAAAGGACTATATAGTTAATTGTACTGTTTTGGGCGAATTCAAAGCGCATCTGCTATCTTCAATTAAATAAACCAGCGTTCCACTTTTCCACAGTTTTCAAAAAACTTTCATGAATAGCAAAAATGTGAGCTTGATGAGTTGGTAATGCTAACGTCAAGCCAGCTTTGCTCTTCTGCCTTACCTTTGAAGTCTTTGTTTCTTTCACTTCTGTTTTTATCAATTATCTCGATCGTATTGTTGTAGTAACTATTAATTATTTCGATTTGCTTATGCGGAAAACAAATTCAAAGTTATTCTTGGGCAACGTCGACTCAGGCACTCGGCTTCCTCTTTTCTCTTCAGCTTTCGCGTTGACGCGCTACGTTACGCGTAGGCGGCCTCGGTAGAAATCCCAAAGCTCTTAGATGAACACAGAATATAAGCATTGTCCTTTCAAAACGTTTTAGGTACTTTCATTGAATCCCGCTTTGAGATCAGCATTGAACTCGGGAAACGGTATTTAATCGATACAATCGATTCTCTTCCTTACAGTTTGTGAAGCATGGGTTTGGTTTAGATTATGCGTTCAGAAGCGTTTTCTAGCGCTCTTCAAAAGTTCAAGGTTCCAGATGACTCGAGCACCGATGGTTCATCGTGCTTTTTCGACGCAACTGTTTACTTTGACGTCAATTGCGCGTTTGACCGTAATGCGCTTGGTTATCAATGTGGGTTTAGCTTAGGCTTAGGCTTCAATTCGAAGGTTGAACTTTTGCTTGAAGACTCGGTTATGAATAAGAGAACGCAGTGAAACACCGAAGTAATGCGGTATACCCAGTTGTCGGCGCAACAAATTGGCAATGGCTGATCGCGATGTAGCCCCAGGCGGCTGCCGCTTTGTTGGCTTGGCTTAATTCGTAGATTTAACAGTTCCTTCCTTTGGGGCTGAGCTCCATAAATTGCGTCTGTTGCGACATCACAAGCGTGTTTTGTTCCTTGGTCGTTCACGCAATTTTGAGCTGTTTATTTTGAACGATTGCTATTGAATCGTAAAGAACATTTGTGCTCTCTGCCGGCTGACCGTTCCCGTCAGCAAGTAACTATGCCAAAGGGTTTAATAAATGGTCCTCTAACTGATGAAATGATTTCAAGCACTGTATTGGCCTAAGGACCACCACGTGCAATATCGAATGATTGGTGTCGACTACCGCGTTTGTAACGTGAACCACTGTTGCTTCAGCGCTTTTGAATTTTTCCCACTCGAATTGTTCAGCTTTAGGGCTGCTACTTTTTTGGCTTCTTGCTCAGCAGCTCAGCTATTGCTCCGTCGCTGAAAGCTACAGCTCAAATAGAAAGGTAAGAAAAGTATCTGCAAGTTGAATTTTCCGTCATACTGATTATTGTCAGCCAGTGTTCCGTTTTGAACATTTTCATGCGACTTGTTTGCATTAGTATATAGGGTCTTATGAGCAGTTCAAGCTTATTTGAAGCTATAAAATAGAGTAAGGCAGGGTCTAGCAACAGAATTAAGCAGTTCGTCAGCAAGCCTGTCCCTTGTGTAGATGGTCGTCCCAATTCGCAGGTGAAGTATGTTTGCCGGCAAATTAAATTTTTCCGCGTACACACATATAGTCATTCATCTAAGTGAGCGGATCGACTCGGCAATTCCCTTTTAAAAGAATCGATCAGTGCAGCTGGCGCATGAGCTTAGAAGAGATTTGTCATCGCCTCTCGCCAGCATCAGTTTATTCCGACAGCGCTTCTGTATTCCCGTTTGTCCGTGCAGATTCAAATTTGCCGATTTCTTTTCAACTCGCCTTTGACATGTCTGTCAAAACATTTCACGGCAATTATGAATCGGTGACGCAGTAAAAGCGGGAATTGAATACAAAGCCGAACTTGGCAGAGGGTCATTTGCAACAAACAGTAGCGAGATATTGGTGAACCAAGCTTGGAATTCGTTCGGGTGAGCATTCTTATTTCATGCATTCTCTGTACCATCACTTGGCGTGATAGTTAAGCCTTTTTAAGTTGTTAATACCGATTTGGACTACCGTTGCTCCTTTGTTCTTTTTCTCGTAATTAACAAGTGATAAAAGGTTAGTTGCTTTAACGCGACAGAAAATTGGTAATGGCACGTAATGTTTTGCCATATAAGCTAGACATGCTGATACTGTATAATGCGTTCAGAA
The DNA here is from genome assembly GCA_037903355.1 of Trichuris trichiura. Lineage (NCBI taxonomy): Eukaryota > Metazoa > Nematoda > Enoplea > Trichinellida > Trichuridae > Trichuris > Trichuris trichiura. The sequence goes on from JBAJFE010000011.1 coordinate 2,236,186, forward strand.
TTTTCTCCTTTATACATTTTGTCATCTATTAACGGCATAAAAGTTCGGAAATAGCTTGGCTGCTTTCAAGTGTACATTAGTCCGCAATTGCGGGTAAGGCCACTGGTAATAACCATGATAGACGCCACGGTCGTTCTCGAAGAGTCATAGTGCGTTCCCACCCTTTTTTGAAAATAAATACACTCTTATCGTAAAGCTTATTTACGGTGCATCCCGTAAAACAAATAGGGAACGTATCAGAGCATTTCCGTTCCTTTCCGAACCGGTCTTCAGAGGAGAAAATGGCATGGACGAATGTGCTAGTGATTTGGCTGTCCTTATTATGCTTTGGACTTTCAAGTTCTCTTTAATGCTTCTGTCTTAGTTTTTTGTTAATGTTGGAGCTTTATGGAATGTCTGTTTTGTGGTATAACACTGTACATTTTATTTTTCATCCGTCTTCTGCTTCCGTGAACAAATTCCATCCATTTATGCTCCACTTCCATAAAAATATACTCCTAGTGAAAGAATTAATTATTGCGGTCAACGAGACAGTTTCGTCGCTTTTCCAAGATATGCTAAGGCGACTGCTATTTATTGCACTTCCTGCGGAGAGTCCGTTATTCGGTACTTTGTAGTTGAAGTAGCTCGTAAACATGTCACCGACGATGTAATCGTTAGTGTCAGTTTCTCCATCAGTGCGTAAACGTGACAATGCGGATGTCACAGTCCCTATTGATATTTACGAGGCCACTAAGTGACATGCGGTATATTGAGAAGTAATGGCAGAATGAGCAGACAAGTTGACATGTAGTTTGACTTCAAGCAAGCCGACAACGCCAAGTTTTTTAAGAAAAAACAAATGAAAATAATAATTAATAGTTTAGTTATATGGGTTTTGTTTTTCCACTTTAACGGGATTCGTACAGCGTTGACTAAAATGCCGCTTGTCAGGAGGCTGACAGATATTGGAGAGAAATGATTCAATTCACTTTATTGTGGGAAACGTTGGCTGATAACGCAAAAGCGTAATTACTGTGGCTTAGAAAGATGATATAAACTAAGGCGCATTAGCCCACTGAGAGCTGTTGACTTTTACGGATTTAAAAAAAATATATTACGATTTCCACGAACGGTGATCCGCTGAACATAGTACGCGGCATTTTTCGCAATGTTGCGTAGTGGTCGGTTAGTCAAGAAGCGTTTCTTGTTCGTAATCAATGGTAACAAGATGATATTATCCAGTTGTCGTATGGAAACTGCCATTTCAGTTCCTCCCGCTTTGGCTGTAATCTGTTGTATCAACGCTTTCTCAGATATTGAATTCGCGCTAATCATCCGACTTGTTTATCGAGTAAGACTAAAAGGTCTCTCAGCTATGACAAGTTTGGTATTTTTCCCATACAAGCTTCGGGAATTAAGAGCGCAGTGATCGGACGGATGGCTGTTCGCTGCTTGTTTCAGAAGCAATTAATACATCAGATAGAATGTAAGAAGCTGCAATGTCTCCTATTAACATTGCATTAAGAGAGATTTCAATTGGACAGCATTAACTTCCCAGATACATTTTCTTGCCGAATTGCACCGTTCGTAGCGCTCAAGTAAATGGTAATGGCTTGGTAAAATTGTCAAATATGCTATAGTTTATGTTGCTGGATGAAGCTTGTAAGCTTGTAATAATTTTTATTTCATTCGCATTGTCAACAAGCAAAGGTCATTCGTCACTCAACGTCCAGCTGCCATCTTCCTTTCATTGTTTTGTCGACGCGCTTCAGTTCCATTGACTTGAGAAAATTCGATTTGTTTTTTAAACTTGTGTACCATACGGTCGTCAGTCGTTTGACGTTTTCTTACGAGATGGAACTCTTCGCATCCTTCATAAAGTTCAAATCTTCTTTCCTCCTTTCTCCGAGAATTGTCGACTGTGTTCGCGGCTTTGTATCTCGAGTCGTTGAGAAAAGGGTAACCGATATTTTCAAATAATTTGGCGGAGGCGTCCAGTGTTCCTTAAGTATAATACTTTTAATTATTACCTTGTAGGGATGATAAACGTCCGTAGAATAAACTCCAAAAATTAACGCGTATATTTGTAATTATTCAGTATCTGTAGAGGTGGTTGATTTTTCCGCGATTCGATTACGTCATATTGATGGTTTCTCAACTTTCTACGCCCTCATGTCGGCTCCTCTCCAGTTTACGTTTCTAGGAGAACTCCCACCTCATCATCCGTTCCATTGTACAAAGGAATGTCCTTTAGTGCACCCCTCTTTGTACAATATCTGTAATGTCATATTTCTTTCACTTGCGCCCAAGGTGGACATCGCACTGAATGTGCAACATGGCTTAATTATTTATTGCTGTTAGGGATATAAGGCCTTGGTCATATCCTAGTTGCATCGTGACTCTTGCTTCTCCTGTGTTACAGTATGAGATAAGAATTGTAACTTAAGGTGGCATGTGTAATTGTTCATTTTAGCAACGCATTGTTGAGATACGTAATCTCATCATTGCGGCCTTTTTTTTCAGAAGTGTCGCCTAGGAAGATCGTCGGAGCATGGACTAACGTTCAACACATTGAGGTTCTTTTCCAGATTGACATATTCAATTGATCACTTAAAGAATACAGGCAGAGGGTTTAATAATCCTTCCTTTTAATGCTTCTCTTTGGCACAGCTCATCGATCGACCTGGAAAGTGCCTTTGTGAAAAAAAGCTGCTGAATATGCCTCCCTTTCGTGTATCGCTGTGCTTTAAGCCCCCGCTGGCAGGATAATTAATGAAACTACTTTGCTAAGCATTCCTTTTCCACAGACTCATTTGCATTATGTCAGTACCGTACTTGACGAGTACGAAGAGGACCTTTTCGCAATTGTTAAAACGAAGTATGTATCTTTATTATTAATGCTGCTACATTAAACGCAAGCACCGATAGCGTTAGTCTTCTCTTATCTTGCAACAGTATAACGTCGTGCATTTAATTTAATTATATCCAGTCCTGAAACTTCATAAGGTTCCATAAATGAACTGATTCCGTAAAAGTAGAAATTGAACTTTAGAATATCAGTTGATAATCTTAATGCTCAACACTGAGCATAAGAAAAAGTAAACAACCATTGCCATATTAATAGTGGGTCACTTGAGCGAAACGGATTTGTCAACCTTCCTTTACGTTGAAAAGAATAGCTCTCGATATGCATGCAGCTGCCACGGAGGAGACTTGAGTAAACTTGTTCAAGTATCTCACTTGGAATGAATTATTGCGGATAGTGTTGTTCTTACGTGTTTATCTGCTGATGGCAAGGATTCAACAACCATTGACTGTCCACTTTGCAATTTGTTTCGAAAGAACTGCTGACACTATGGCGCACTGGCATTCTTCAATTTCACTCTTTTAATCCTGCTTGGAAGGAGATGCTCTGTTATTTGTGGCTTTCCGGCTCTTAATGTTCACAGGGCATAATTAGTTAATTTTCATTTTCGCAAAGACGTTATCTCTTCCGCTTGTCAGCAGCTGACTGATCTCCCATAATGCCAAGTAACGCAAAAGAAATTTACATTCGTGCTCAACACTTATCTCGACCTGGTTTCCCGCGCTACGTTCGTCTTATGTGATTGCTATTACTAATATTACAGTATAAATGGTACGTATTGATGTTGTCGTATCTGTCTAGGTTTTTATTCCAGACATTATTGTCCTGTTATTACTGTTATCTTTGCATGAAATCTGTTCCATGGCTGGAAAAAAATTTTTCATTCCCAGCGGAACCTACGGGACCTACAAGCAACGTTTCTTTTTGAGTTTGCAATAGCAGATTGTGGGACTGTTAGCTAATAAACAGTAGCCGTTTCATTCATCATTCTTTGAGGCTGAAAAGTTGGTTTTTTAATGCAGCAACAAATGTTGAGCTGCCTTAATATTGCTGGAAACATCTTGTCCTCAAGGAAATCGCGCAACTTTGTTTACTGCGTAGTATATTTATAAGCTTTAAGACGTCGCTTTCGGTACGCTACTGGTTTATGAATAAATTATGAAGTTTTAAGGAGGCGTTGCAAAAAGCAGTAATTTCAGCTTCTCTTATTCCCAAAGCCGCTTCTGCGAGCTCTGTACGTTCATTCCCGTGACAGTGCGGTCAGCAGCGGCAAGCTTTCTATCATAGAACGTTTTTCTAGTTCCTTCTTTGACGTGGGATATGAAGCGTGCAGATTTTGTTCCCTCAGTGGCACTAGTCCAACTCGTGAAGGAACTTGTCAAACTTCGCGTGCATTACTTTTCCAACATGATTGTATTGGTCCGACATTTCTTCTTGCATAGAGAAGCGTGTTTATTTCCCTTTCGATGTGAACTACGACGACAGACCCGAAAAAGACGAATGGAAACTGTGCACAGAACTAGCACAAAAGGAATGCAATGATGACGAGGATTGAGTTCCTAAAGAGCCAACTGCCCTTTCTCCCTACAAGAATCCTCCTTATTAAACAGCGGCGGTCATAAGAGTGAAAGTCGAAATTCCGAGTAGTAATATCGAATGCCAAAGTGCCTGAACGGCCGAAGCCTGCACACAGGTTCAATTCCCAAAAGGACAAGTTCCCGAATTGGAAGAGCTGAAATCCCGAAAGCCAGTTTCAGATATGGTTTGCAAGTCCAAATGGCCAAACGCTTACCTCAAATGGTGCTACCATGGTTGTTTTGATTTTACAGTTGTTGAATAAAGGGAAGTAAGGTGTCTAGACTTGCAAAAAAAGCGGGACCACAATACAAGCACACTTTCCTGGTCGAAAGATACTCCTTAGTTAGCAATTACGAGTACACAGCTGCATCAAGAGCATTTGGCGTATGCGTTTAGTTTTCTGGACCTCTGAAGCATACCTGAAACTTGGCTTTGAGGATTTTCGTTCGCTCAAGCTTTCTTCCTGTTCAATAACTTGTCATTTCGAAAGTTAAACCTGTGCAAAGGATCCACCAGTTCTGACCTTTTTTTCTCTATTTGTCATGTAGAAATATTCGGGATTTCGTCGATTTGACGTCTTGATCATCGGAGTTAAATTGGTTTCCGTATCCTAGCAACACCAGATGTTCCACCAATATCCTCGTTATCTAAAAAGAACGTCTTTCTCGTTGTGCCATCAGGTTGTCAAATATTGACGGCAGGCACAGGTTGTCAGTTTCCGGAGGTCACACGGCTTTACGTCAATACGCGTCGCGGGAGGTTCGTCGACTGATTGCCTCTTCGGCACGCTTCAAATGAATATGTTTTTTTCAAGCTCATGGAAAGGAAGGGAAAGGAATTCTTTAGCCTTTGTTGACACCTGCAACGCACTGCATATGGAATGAAATGTTGTTAATAATTGACGAGATTTATTCTCGCGAATTAGCTCGGGAAATGGTGAACTAATGGAGTCGTTCTGTGCCTAATGGCTAATGGTTTTTCACAGATTAGGCTAATTCCATATTCGTCTAATGCGAGTACAAAAAGGCTCTTTGTTCGCACTCTTTATTGTTGTGAAGCTCTCTTTGACCGGCGGCTCTTATTCTGCTGCAAATAAAGTAGCTGAATTAGCGACGTTACCTCCGGATACTGACAGACGTCTAAAAGCAGTAGAACGATGGAAGTACGTTTCTTCAGATGGTTCAGACATTTTTTCGCTGCCCAGCCCATACCTAAGCATTTATCGCCTCCGGTAAAGCTTTTAAATTATAAAAGCAGCAAGGTGCTTCGCGGTTTGATAGTGTTCCTAAGCCTATGCATTTCGTAATTTTTCAACTAAGAGCGGAAAAGCTTGTCTGTAACTTTGCTCTTCCTGCCGTGAGTGTTTTTTGAATTATTTACGCATGTAAAAGCCTGTTTCAGTTGCGACTTGTTTTATCATACTATCGTAGGCTTTATGTTAATATATTAATGCATGCGTAGGTGAACAGCATAGTGGTTGTTAATCTAAGCAAAGTCGCCGCGTGGTTTCAGCATAACCGGATAGACGATATCCCTCAACACTTGGAAATTTCCTGCCACCTTACGTGCATTAAAGGCATTAGAATGCATATTTATCAGCACCTTGCTCAATTTGTATTTTTTTCTTGATGACAATTACGTCGTCCTCAAAAGCATGACCGCAATGGTAAAAAGGAGCAAAAGCGTTCATCGAATTGGTACATAAGGATCTGCCAACCGATTTCTAGTTTTCATAGGTTGGAGTAATGACTGCGTGACAAAGAATAACTGCTGAAGTTTATTCCTTTGAATATGGAGTTAAGAAGCAGCGCCTCTGTTATGGCGAGTTTATGTGGTCAAAACATTTTTTACCATTACTATGCAAATGAGAACACTTTTTCGTGTTGTATTGGTTAGCTAAGTCGTTTGAACAGTTTTGTGGACAACATTAGGGTCATGATGCAATGTTAGCTAGAATTCATTTAGACTGCAAAACGATTGGCTTTTCGTATTGTCTAAGTCCAGTAAATTTGGTTGAGTTAGTTGCGTCCAATCCAATAGTGACTACGTAATCCACATTTGAATTCGGTTGACCAGAAACAAGGATGTTAGCCGTGCATGCGTCATCGTTTCGTTCCATTTATCCAACTTTCCGTCCTTTGGTCACATTGGCGCATTTGGCATAGGCGATCGATTAGGCATTTATTTTATTTGAATAAATGAAAGATGAATCCTGTTCTCAGTTTGCAAAGCTGAACGCTGATTATAATTTTCTGCCTGAACCATTGAAGCGTACGGCTGCGGTAAATGCACGGTAGGGAATTTTAACATTTTTTATTAACGACTACCACATAGTCTAAAGCCTTATCTACGCTTTGTCTTGCTAGTTCAGGTGACCGAATGAATCATTTCTGAACAAAAACTTGTCTGGCTCTTTCCTAGCTGCGAGCGATTAAATATTTATAATTTTACGGGGTCTGCTCAGCAGGTTACCAACTTTGTGTCTACCGCGCGAACTAATGAGCAGTCAGTTTCTGCATTTCAGAGATTCGGATTGACGCTTTTTGTCACGTTTCATTGAAAGTTGTCTTCAGCGCTTTGCTTGAATAAGTTTCAGTTAATTTCCTCATTATTAATTAGCCCTCGTTCTTTCTCCTCCAAGATAGTACGCAGGTCACGTTGATCTGCGCCAGTCGAGCTTCTTCGTAATAAAAGTAGGAATAATAATCTATAAATTTCCAGGCCGTTTTGGGAACTATTTTTTTTTTAAAGGAAAGATATCTTTCATAATTGGCATACTCATCTCCTTTTCCATGATTTCACTATTTATTCCTTCCTTGAAAAAGGGCGTCTAGAAATTGTGCCAACGCGCATATTTACTTTAGGGGTCTTTTTCTGATATCCATTTTTTCAACGCTTGCAACCATTTGTATTTTTATAATTTTATCCTTTTTCATTTCTACTGCCCAGGTTATAAGAGCACCATCAATTACCGTGCCATGTTGGGGTGTAGAACTAGCTCTCAATGTTACTTATTATTGATGAAGAGCACTTTAAAATTGTTTCACTTAGTCCGTGATTAATGTTCAGCGATTTCATAGGCCTTCTAACCCTTATTGGGAAAATCTAAATAGTCTTATGTTGAAAAATTTTCCATCCAGTAAAATGTCGACTCTTGTCATTATCATCAAGTTCATGTAGTCGCTTTCTCCAAGTGAAGAAAACTGGCGAAAGAATTCGGGATTCTCTGCAATGCAGCTTCTTCTTAAGTGAGCTTGATTATACATACGGTTATTAATGCATAGCTAAAGTGTAGGTTGCGTGCGTAGTATGCTTATTGACATGAGCTCGCTTAATTGAGGAATGTCCATTATATTAATAATTTGCTTAGATCATGCAACATCGTCTCGCTACTATGTCGAAGTCCTTTTATGCGCGGTTTCCGGTGTAGCAGCATGCTTGACCGATGGTATTCCAATGCTAGACACAATTGATCTAAAAGTAGTTTGGTTCGACTGCTGATCTTACTTATATTCGACGAGAAGTAAGGTTATATTTCTGCATCAGCGTTTCCATGAAAAAATCGTAAAAGCGGTGAGAATATGGACCCTTTCTGCGACTTTGCTTTCTAATGAATTAATTTGGAATGTTCAGTACGGGCTTACGTGTTATTGCTCGGCATGCCTGAAGAACGAATCTTCGTAAGAGCCAGCGAGTGACACGTAAGCTACATAAACTGTTTTTTGTATTTAAAATAATTCATTAACAAAGTAAGAGTTAGCTGGAAAAAAATCTTTGCAACTTTATTAACTTTTGTTAATCAATCGTCCTTCTCTTTGCCTCACAACCTCAGCGTGAAAATGTCAATGACGAACTGATGCGAAATTGTTAGGCGGAAACGTTGTCTGCCACTGTGCATCGCAGTAAACGTATTCTCTATGCTTAATTGAAGTCTGAAGTCTGTTCACGCCAAGCGATCGGTCACACTGTATATCATGTAGTCAATTTTGCCGACTGTAGGCAACCTTGTTCGTAAAGCAGTGCGTTGCCATAAGGAATTTCAACCCTTCAACCTTTCGACGAGTACTTACCATTTAGGGCTACAATCTTCACTAATTAGTACTAATAAGTAATGCGGTGATAGCTCCATTGCATAAGATTTTTTACACGTGGGTCGTTGTAGATTTAAGAAAAGAAATTTCATATCTAACTTTTCTGCATTCCCATTAATTTGCTTCCAACATCTGCAACGGCATATGTCGCTGCTAATGCAGCTATAATAAATTATACCGTCTTTGGAAAGTCTGTTTCGCAGTGCAAATGCATAATCGACGAAGTAAAGGTGCCGCCAAGTCCTTTCGTATAAATTCACTGTATCATTGGACAAATGGCTTCGCTGATATGTTTGCCGTAAATTCTATTGCGCAATAGTGCTTTCATCAATTACTCGCTCATCAAGCTTATCCCTTTCCTTGCATCTGGAAGAAGACTATGGTAAAAAACTTAAAATTTTATTTTCCCATTTTTAAGCTTTTCGCAAACTTTTATCTTTTTGTTGAATATATATACGATTTCCGGACGGGCACCTAAGTTTCCAATTGAATGAATATTCGTGTTTTTTAAATAACGTAGCTACGATATTAAAAGATCTGAATGTTCAGCGGAGCCAGTGATTTCCTTGGAAGGAGATCAGACGAATATCTTTTGCCCTAAATTCGCGTGATCCTTCAACAATAGCCACTCTGAGTTGGAACGAACTAATGTTGATCCCGATAATTTCAACTGCTTTATCTTGTTTGCCCATTCGTGTTTAAGTTGTCCTCTGCTCGAATTCGAGGTCGTCAAAAATTATCGACTTTTCCTTATATGTGATTAAGTGTTTAAATGGGCTTGTCGAAAGTTCCTAGCGAGCGGTGAATATTTTTAAGAGGCACCGATTTTCTTCCACAAGCAATAACTTATTTCAAGCCTCCTTGATTGTTGCTTGAAACAACGAAATAGTTCCTACTATGGATGCGCTTACGATGCGCCCCATTAATAAGCTTTACTAAGTGACGTCAAGACTGACTAGATACATGTAGGGGCGCGATTAAGTAAAGTGCCGCGAAAGACTTTTTAAAGAATTGTTGACCGCAGTAGAGTTTATCCTAACGTTGCATTGTTCTGCCCCACGACATTTTTAGTTTCTTATTGATATTATCAAGGCTGTCGTCCCTTATCTTTATCGTTGCATACTGCCGCTTGGCTCTGCATTTAGCTAGCTAACCTATTCGTCCGAGATATCCGATGATTACTCGTTGATTCGTAAGCATCACCAACTAGTGAATACTGGCGCGAAAGCGGATTATGTACGTCATTGAGGTTGAATTTCAAATTGAAATCGCTTTAAAACCATCAGTCGATTGATCATTTGAAGAATAGTACAGCTTGCGTGTACTTTCATTTGGCGATCAGTACAAGTTGATTTGTTCTTACTTCGTTTTCTTCTTCTCCGACGGTATGTTTATTGCCTTGTGTGTGCGTAGGCATTTACATACCCATATTAATGGCAATTTCGTCGACATCTATGCGATAATACTTTTTTTGACGTCCTCTTCTTATTGTGCCCTTAAAAGGAAAATTAGTTCTTGAAAAGCAGTCATCTTTTTTCAATCAAAAGTATGGAAAATAGTTTTTTTTCTGGAAATGTAAAGAATATATTTTCATATTATTTGTTGTGCCCTTTTCTGCACGGCTAGGTTAAGTTTTAAGTTCGGAAGTCTGATTTCCCGGTGAACTGTTTGGGTTTTAGTTCCCGCGAGACAAAACACAGTCGCTCACGTATTCGTTTCCCTCCCGGAATCAGCGACACAGATTGTTTCCCGGTTTGGCAGATCAGCTTCAGCGAACAGCATTTTATAATTCTAGTGCGCAGAGGAAATGGGGAAGCTTCTTTCCGTGTTTTCTACGACAAAGCAAAATTCTTAGCCAGCTTTCCGCAGCATTATTCACCAACTGTCAGAAGTGCTTACCATTCCAACCTTAATTTTTCATTACAATCTGCCTGAGAGTCGCTTCTAAATGGGTCTCCAACCCTTTCGTAAGAGATGTTTTCGCAGTTGGTTCCCTTTTTTTTCTTTTTTCTCATTTTGTTTCCTAGTTGGGTGCTTGAGATTAAGTCAAATCGAATCAGTGAATGCAATTGCAGAAGCGGTACAAAAACGTTCGAAGCCCGAGCGTTCTAATGTTTACTCTCTGCTACTTCCTTGTTAAATTTTCACACGCCTTTGGTGTTTCGAAACTAAGCCAAACAGAATCTAGAGATTCATCCTTGCCGCTAAGAACGAGTCAAGAGTGGACGTGAAAGCTCCGGAGCGCAAAATTGCTTATAGACGAGGTGCCATTGTAAAAATAAAATCTACCGTGAACATTTAGAAAACCGTTACAAAACGTTATGCAGATGATGTACGTTATAAACTGACGAAATTAACAGTAATATTCTTTTGCATGTTGGTTAGCCGTTATGGGCAGTGAAAATTATTTGAGTAGAAAATAATGTAGAGACAGGAAAAGCGTGCAGTCGGTCAGTTCTTCTAAGATCGGCTGAATAAAATCAATCGTAGTTTCCGGAGCGTCTTACATTCTTAAAACTTTGCTGTTGCTATGGAAACTTCTCCGAAAGAGAATGAATTAAGGCTATTGTCCGTCTGCTTCGAAGCTGCATTGACGAATCGGAGACGCATAAGAAAAATTTTATCAAAAGGAGCAAAAAACGAAGATTCACACTGTGGCATCTTTTAGCGCAAAGAAAGCAGACAGCTGTTAAATGTTCGTCAGAATTCTTCAATTCTTCGAAGCCTATAGAAGAGCGAAATAATTGAAGTTAAAAAATCAAATGCCCAAGGTCGGAAAAGAGCTGAGGTTAACAATTACGAAATGACAATTTCCTAAGTTGGAAATTGCGCACGAATGATGAAATGTTGCTCTCCAGTTCACCTAACTTCAAAGAATAAACTTACTGATTAATCAGCCAGTAAAACTATTTCCACGCTTCCTGCGCTTAACATTCGTTCAACTTTTATGAACGAAGGTGAAGTGCACTGTACAGCAATGTGCGTAAATTGTTTTTTCTGTGAATTCCCTAAAAAAATTCTTTGTCCATTTGTTCGCAGGTCGCTTGTTTACATTGTTTACAGATATACTTACAAAAGAACGGGAAAAGCAGTAGAAACACCACAATGAAAATCTATCACTCCATTGCCAGACACCAGGTCTTTAAGTTATCAACACTGTACGAAATAACCCAACGATGCTTGCCAACTGATTACATTGCTGCTTTCCTTGTATGTGTATGTGATAGAGGGGACTGAAAACTTTTTTCGTATTTTCTATTGAACACTTGTAAAGTGTCAAGCAGCCGACAAGCATCCAGCATTCCCGTAGGCTATCTTGCCATGTACACACCGAAAATACGCTCGGATTTGTCGTTGTTCCATCGATAGGCCTAATGTGAAATTGTTTTGCCTTCCGATATTTCGCTGCAAGAATATCGCCATAATTATGAATGCAACTGCTCATTCATATCTTCCATTAAGCGTAAAGACTTCTGATAGTGAAGAATCGAGAATTTTCAGTCGTTCAGCGATACATGTTTTGCAGGACATGTTTAAAACGAATGTCGATAAGGTCGGCAACAATGAGACAGAAAAAAATTGCTGCTGGCCTTACGTCGTTGAAGAGTTGTTCGAGTGGGAATACGATGATTTTTTGCAAGCTTACATACCCACGCTTCGCAACCTTCACCACGTTCAGTTAGTGCTTGTCGCCTTTGGCCTGCTTGGCAATTTCCTAGCCTTACTGACGCTGATTTGGAGCAAAAAGATGCAGAGTCCATCATTTTTGTACCACAAAGCTTTGTTGCTGGCCAATCTGATTTTCTGTGTCAACTATACTTGCGTCCAGGGTGTCGACCGACGACACAGCAGCGATTCCCAGGAGGCATCTTTTGGCATCAACGAGCAGTTCGTCTTCCAAACTTACGTAGCCGCCTACTACTCCGGCGTCCTAAAGAGCGTCATTGCTAGCGCTTGCGGCTATATGGCCAATTATATGTGCTTGCTGATTAGCCTAGATCGCTTTTCGGGTATGATCCTATATCGTTGCTACCTGCGATTCAATAACCATACTGTATCTTGGCGCCTTATTAGCATCTGTGTTCTGCTGAGCATTATTGTCCACTCGTGGGCGGCCTGGATTGAAACATCAGTTGTTGACATCTCGTTGGTAACTAGAACAACCGTCGACAATGGCTCCTCAGGTTCGTTTGCGGCGTCCAACGAATCGGAAATCTGTTGCTACACGTGGGTGCGCAACGTGGACTATTCTCCAATTGTTGGCGGTTTGATACGAACCAAAGATGTGACCAACTTAGTGACAAGACTGATCTGCGCTTTGCTACTTACCATATTCACAGTAGGTACTTTGTACGCGTATATAGCGAGGACAAAGAGGCGGAAACGTTTTCGCACTGCAGCCAACGGTACAAAAACGTCTGCGCAGCGAAGTCGCACCAAGAGTTTGTTCATCCTGATGACCGTAGCGGTAGTGCTCTTTTATACGGAAAATTTACCCCGAGAAGGAAAGCGTATCCTACAGTTCATATATCCTTTGAACCGGGTCGTTGATCGTATGTCCAATCGGAACCTTCCCGTCGACGAAAGGTTGCACAATTTCAAACTGATGCTCTACCTGCATCAGTACAGCCAACTTTGGCTCAACCTGTTTGCCGTCATCAATCATTCCCTTCACTTCTACTGCAATTTGGCACTTAACAATGTCTTTCGTAGGGAAAGTTGGAAAACGATTAGTCATTGTTTCATTTCATTCACTACGCTGGCCAAAGGCCGCAGGATGTCGCAAAGTTTGACTGACAGCGTGGACAATTGGGCTATGAGCATTTCCGGAGGATGACGTGTTTTTGCCCGCTCCTACGCAGCCGTTGGTTAACGCTTTTAACAAACACACACACACAATGACGTCATTCGAGGCAGCGAAGCTGGCTGGAACATCGCTGCTCTCATTCCGTCAGCGATGGCCGGCAAAGCGAACGAAAAGCAATGCATTAGTGACAATGCACAATGGATTCAAGCGTTCGACGAAGACGAGCTCGAAACGCATATTTTCCATTGCGCATATTGCTTTTGCGAGAAGGAGCTGTGCCCGGCGAAACTGAGCTGCCCAATTGTTTGCTGTCCAAACCAATGCAGCGCCACAATGCACCAGTGCAAAGTTGACGAACACTTGGCTGAATTGTGCCCTTTGGAGCGTGTTGCTTGCATAAATGTCAAGTACGGATGTCCGGTCAAATTGCTTCGAAGGGATCGAGGTAAACATTTATCCAACTGTCCCGCTAGTGTGTTGCAATGCAATATGGAAAGGATGCGTCAACTGTTGCCGTTGGCACAACGACTATACTTGAGTGGAACAACGCCATCCGGCTGCGGTTCGGATCACCTCGACCTTTGCTTAGCGCTAAGCGATCAGCGAAAATGGGCCCAGGAACGTTGTCAGTTGGAGGCGAGAAACGGGTTGCTGGCTGACGATGAACCGGAAGAACGGAATGATTCACCCGACAACATCCTGTCACCTGTATCGCAAGAATGCGTCTTGTGCAAGCAGGATCCCGGAAGCCAGCATTTGCATATCGTTGGTGCCATGGGTGCTTGCGACAATCCAGTCTCTTCTGAACCGACGAAGAAGGCTGCCACTACGCCTGAACCTTTCTACATAAAGCATGGCTTACAATTATCCCTGAATACTGAATTTCAAGTCATGCATCGTCCAAAGGCTTCCAACAGTGTTACTGTCAGGTGCGGCCAGCTTCTGCGCCGCGATCAATACAGCGATCATGCAAAGAGTGTTCACGCGGACGTGGTCAATTCAATGGAATGGATGTTGGCTCGATGCCCCATGTATCTGCATGGATGCGATATGATGGTTACACGTGTACTTCCAGCGAAGGGTCGACTGCTCTATTCGGAATGGTCAGATTCGCTGGTGCTTCGCCACGATTGCGAACCAAGACCAGCGGCGATGGGCAGCAAAGCTCCTACTCTTACCGACTTACCGGTCGAGGTATTGCAAACAATTTTGACGCAGCTGGATTCGACCAGCATGCTGGCACTTTCGTTGGTCAACAAGCGGCTTAGGGAGACGACTCAGCATTACCTGCTTGACAAAGGTATGGTCGAATATCGTTGGGCCCGTCGATCAGACCAACCAAACGGTTGGAAACAGGACGGACTACGCTGGACATTTGCCAAATCGTTTGAGCCTGTAAAACAATGGATGGTAAGACCTGCAAAAGAGCTGTGCGATCACCTACGTATTTGCCCCTATTTGAATCCGGTAGTTCACGAGGAGCGCGTGCCTGTCCTAACCTTTGTTCTTCCGTCCAGCCTTTGAGTCCTTTAAGTTCTGTTTTCCAGCAGTTCGGTACGCCATTGCTGGCTGGTTTTTCGAACAACTTTGACTTAGCGTAAAGCTACCGAAGGAAACCAACCTGCAAATCAAAAATGCGGATCGTGTCCCTTCGCGCGCCCGTTGCAGCTGGTCGTTGGAAATGACTTTTACTTGCATTCAGTTCTTCGTAGTTTCCGATGTGACAACAAAGGATAAAGTGTCTGTTGTTCCAATGCTAATCATCAAATAGTTTGGCCTTGCTTTCTCTTTCCCGAGTGCATTTATTGAAGGCATTGTTCGTTAAGCTTCGTAAAATGTGTGCTAAAATGTAATTGAATATCTGTAGGATGTGTTCCTACGCTTGTTCGGTTATAAAACCTGAAAATCTAAAAATTCTACAGTATGGGTTGATCCATTTGGTTGAAGTTCTCTAGCGACAAACGAGTTACTTGACGGAAGCTTAGCAAGGTTAAAACGCAAGATGGTTTTGCACTTCGAAGTAGTCATACAAAGTAATTTGATGGTCAATGACTACAGTTGGAAAAGACTTCCAAGTTTTATATTTAAAGATGCTTAGGTTCAATCCTGGAAAGGTTACGTCTTTTTCGAAGCAGGCATCTATTCGTGCAGCGTTGCGACGCGTAGTGCTTTGTGCTTTTTATTGTCTGGATTTTCCCGTATAAATGCGTACGAGCTTGACTTTTTGACTTCATAAGGTGAATTTTGCGAGCGAAGCAGCCACCAATGACGTCAAAGCAAAATTTTTTCAATTACTGTTGCGAAAATGGACAATTTCTTACGATAAGCATGATGCAATAATGTACCGGTTCAAGCTTTTTTGGGCAGATTGCAAGCATTCTAAGAATTTAAAATTATAACTTGCTTTTCATTGAGCTTTCTGTAAGCTGGTGCCGTCTTCTTGATAACTCTGCTGGCACCTTTGCTTGGATGACACGTTTCCATTTGTCGTCGTAGAGTTTATAATTGATATTTTCAGTAGTGAAAATTCGTAATTTTAGCGGTTGAATGTATAAGCTGAAACATTCTCAGAAGGAGAAGGTGAGATCATTCGTGCAGTTGACGCACGCGAGCGAAAAGGTAATGCAATTGAAAAGTCGGAGATCTGTGAGTCTCGTGACGTTTTGCGTCTTTCCAGGTGGCAGTATTTTGTTTGAATAGAAATGATTGGCGTTTGGACAGCGCTTGCGATATGTACTTTTCCCATCCGGAGTTGTACGGTGCAACGGACAAACATGCGGTTGATCGTCAGAAGGTGGAGGCTCTTTTCGAGAAATATGCAGACCAATATGGTCAATTTTTACTATTCGCGACCGTTTCTCTGCATACTGTTCGTTTATAGAATCCTCGGCGGATAGAAAGATTGGGCCTTCCGGTGTTGAAGCTTTCTTAAAAGATCTTCATTTGTCAAGTGATGATCTTTTGGTGCTTGTACTTGCATGGAAGATGCGAGCTAAAACCCAGTGCGAATTCACTAAGAATGAATTTGTTAATGGTCTTTTGGAAATGAGGTGCTCACCCACCTTGTAACCGTCTTATAACTATCCTCTTTTGTCTTTCCTAGATGCGATACAATTGAAAAGCTAAGAAACAAGCTGGAAAAGTTCCGCACGGAGCTGCAGGATGAGGACAACTTCCGAGACTTTTATCAATTTACCTTCCTCTTTGCAAAGTCGCCTACGCAAAAAGGCTTAGGTACGACGTGCGCTTAGCACTAATCGTCTTTCGCTTTCAACAGTCAATTCGCAGACGTCGAAATGGCAATTGGTTATTGGAGGCTGATTTTAGCGGGCCGCTTCTTTCATTTGGACAATTGGTGCAACTTTCTGCAGGTAACAACAAAACAGGGCATAGTTTTAGATTGTTTTTTGTATTGAAAATAATGTCGACGCTTTTAGTCAGCTCGGAGAAAGCCAATAACCAGAGATACCTGGAATCTCGTGCTAGACTTTTCAAAGGTAATTTGCAACGACCTTAGCAACTATGATACGCAAGGTTGGTTATTGTTTAACGGGAAAGTATTTAAAGATTCATGCCAGTGTTATGCTTGGCAGGTGCTTGGCCAACTTTGCTGGATGAATTTGTCGAATACATGAGAAAGAATATGGAAAAGCAAAACATGGAGCTGCAGTAGTGTTAATTTTTCTCCAAGTGTTTAGTCGCGTTTATTACTAGTTGGCATTTCGTCTGTAGTGATGCGATTTGTGAAGGTTATTTAGCCATTGTAAAAAATGCTCACCTGCCCTACTGTCTCGACAGTTCATTCGTCACATTTCTGATTTCTCTGTTAGATACAACTTTACTAACGTCGTCACCTGTTCAATAATTGTTTGTTTTCAATGAGAACGGACAGCTAGAATACTCTGTCCTGATAGCCCTCCTGTTTTGGTTGAGGCAGCTGTTGCACTGGCGGAGGTGCGGCTCCTTTGCGACGCAATGGTGCCAAATATTCAAACATACTACTTGTATGTTGACTAAGCATTCGTTTAAGCGAACACGGCATAGGGTCCGTCCAAAAGAAAGAATGGTTAAGCGCTTTATCCGCGTCAATTCTTTGTAATGGATCAAGCGTCAGCATTGAATCAATAAGGTCCAATGCAAGAGGGTCACGTACATACGGCTTCAGGCGCTCCTTTACTTTGCGTTTCAGTTTTGGAGGAAGTTCTATCTTTCCGTAAAGTTCAAGATCAACAACGTGAGGCCACGTTTCAGGAGTTATGCTACCACAAAGCTGACTAATTAGCATTAGTTGATGTTGCTCCGTGTTACCCTAAAAAACAACTAGGAATGGCTTGCTTATTGCCGTTTTTAAATGTGCCAAATAACCTGCATTATGGGGCTTCTAGTCCACATCTCAGCCATGATACAACCAGCTCCCCAAATGTCAATAGCGGTTGTATAATTTCGGTCGCCCAATAGAAGTTCCGGTGGCCTATACCACAAAGTAACAACCCTGTTTGTGTATCGATGTTCTTGTTTGAGCAACGGTCGAGCGAGCCCGAAGTCCGCGAGCTTAAGTATCCCATTTCTGGTAAGCAACACGTTGGCTGCCTTCATGTCTCGGTGCAAAATTTTTTGCATATGAATAAAGTAAAGACCTTCGAGCAGTTGCTTCATAACCTCTTTGATTTCACCCAAACTAAATTTAACTTGCACGTTGCTCAATAAGCCGGCCAAATCGTGCTCGCAGAAGGCGAATACTAAGTAGAAGGTGGAACGACCTCGATTGAACGAAGAAGCTGAAAAGCTATCTTTAAAGAGCAACACGTCACTTCGTTGTACCTTTAGAACTGCATATTTCGATCAGTTCGGTAACATTTTGATGCTTCAAACGTTGCAAGATTTTTATCTCTCGCAAGGCGGTAATGGGAAACTGGAAACGAAAATAAGAGCATATGTAAGCGATTTTCCAACGAATCAACGCGTACCCCTTCCTTTTCGTTTTCCATAAGAATCTTCTTTAAAGCTACCAGTCTACCCGTTTTTTTACAACGTGCCTTGAACACTTCCCTACAAGAAACGGCGAATCGCGTATTTTATGCTAATTCGTTAAAAAAATTAGTTACCCAAACGTCCCTTGGCCAACTTTAATAATTTTTTCAAACTTGCCAACATCCTCGATGTAAGGAAAATTGAAATCTTCCAAATACTTGATCAAATTCTGCGACGCCATTCAAGTTACTTTGTTGACCAACGGAGAGCCGTGTGAATGATTTCGAAAAGTATAAAACAACCAACGGCTAATGAAAACAAGGAATGCGATTTTAACCACCAAATTCTGCTTTTTGAGGGAAAATCATATCTATTGCTTACTGTATGCATGTTAAATGTGCTCAGGTATTCGTACTTATGCCTTCATACGCGCAGTGACCAACCATTTCGGCATTTTCTTTCTTCAAGCGTGCAAAATACGTTGGTTCGCATCGATACAATTTATCGTTAGCTCGGATGAGTAATGCACTCTTTCTCTGAACCGTGCTTTCCATATTTCTTTGGTAATTAGGATAAATGGGCTCTTGGGCAACTGTTCAAGGAATGCATAAGAAAATTCTCACAAGCTCGTCCTTACCAAACATGGCCCATTTTGATTACAGCAAAAAACTTTTGCATGCTAATAGAAAAAAGGTATCTAACACTTACCGTAATAAAATTAAAGGCGCTCACGTTGCATGGTGTTATCTGCATAATGAGGTCAACAATTTTGGCAGTTTCCTCTTTCTCAATGCAGCATACCAGCGATTACTGCCGGCTTGCGTCGTCGCCGCTTCAGGTGAATGCACTTTTCAGCCCAATCACGTTTTTCCAAATGTCTCTTGTAATTTGCATACATAGGCTCTTACGAAGCTGCGAAATGAATGTATAGCAAAATTGGCCTATTTGAAAAGCCGTGACAAGCTTGCAGTTAGTGAATATAAATTTTTTTCGCTAGTCGCAAAAAACTTTTACAGGCACCGGAGAAAAATAAGGAAATGTCGAGGCAGCTCAATGAACGCGCCTTCTTGGAAGTTTTGGGCCAAAAGGTGGAAACAAGCAAGTTCTAAACTTATTCGTTTCGATGCAGATGCAAAAGGATAAAAAGCACCTAAGCAAACATTTAACACCGAGTTCAAAAATAATTTCACTGATTCATTTTTTTGCTCCCTCTGATTATTATTGCTTTCTCGGATTATTTTATACGCCGAAGATTAAGGCAATAACTTTTCTGATTTTCAAGAACGACAATCAGGTTAGCTGTTACAGTACGACGCTTCGCCTTTTATTTATGTCGCCTGTTAAGTAACATCCTCGAAAAAAGTGTTAGCCGAAATAGTTTTTTAATAACTTTATGTTAGTACACTTTGTTTCTTAGTTGTACTTTTCCTTATCAAATTTGCTTACTGCATTTTCTGCGCCTCTTCCAAATAACCGCAGGCACCTTGAACTAAAATAAGCGCTGTTTTTAGGTTACAGAGACAGACGGGGATCGATTTTTACGCTTAAAATTCAGCGGGCTGCACTTCACCTAATTTTCAACCAGTTTACAGTAATCTAACGGAGTTCTAATGGGCGAGATCTCTTTCGCTAGTTTATACGTTTGCTCTTCAGTATTTTTATGATAATAGAATTTTTTAAGCGTTAAGTTTTTTTTCGGAAAGGAAAACTTGTTAAAAACAACAGTTTTCAGTTCTTAGCTCCCTGACCATCGTACTGTAAATTTGCTGGCCAACTTGTTCTGCCCAAATCTAAAGCCAAGGCAAAAATAAGGCTTCTATTTTAGCCTAACCCTGAGTAAAAGCAAAATGATATGGACGGCATTCTTGCCAATGTGGGCAGATGCACTTTTCAAATAATGGAACCGCTAGGGGATAAAGTCCAATCAGCTTTAATGGGAGTGACCTTCCTGAATTCTTTTTTTAAAAAGAAAATCGTCGTTTAGAAACCCTAGTTTTATAAAATCAATTCTCGACGATGGATTGTACCTGATTATAAGTGCCGGTCATTGGCCAACTGTAAATTTTTCGTTTCAGCAAAAATACGAAGACTTGGAGAAGCTTGTAAAGAGTTTAAGCGCGCGCCTGGATGCGCTAGAAGAAATTGTAAGACTTAGTCAAACTAGTACTCCCTTGAACCACGGTATTGTTGATCCTTGTTCAAGCGGGCTTGTCTTTCGTTCGGCGGAGTTTTGTTGCAAAAGTACGCCTGCTGAAAAAGCTTGACAGCCGGAGAATAGCCCAGTGCCGCTTCTTTTGAAAACAGTTAGGCTTCATATTGCTTCCAGCTTGTTTTTTGCGCTGGAGACATTTCAAGCTTGAAATTAAACAACTTTTCGTTTTCCAACTTGTTTTGCCTATTTTGCTTTGTTCACTTTGGTGTATTTGGCGGTCTGAAACTCGTGCCTGTCAGTTCCTTAGAGCTTCATTGCAAAGCATAGCCAGTCCCGGACGGTCGTATGGTAGTAGGTTTTGTTCATGTCCGCTTCTTCACTGCTAATCCAGTTTAGTCAATTCCATTAATGTTTGCGCTGAAGGACGTGACATTGAAAGAATCAGCTCCAAAAGAGCTGATGCTTTTGAAGCACAGAAGCTTTATCAAATCATACGAGGAGAAGAAAGATGACTACGTAATGATCATTCGTTTTATTGTCATTTTCTTCACTGAAAGATTTTTCCTTTTTTTCTAGGAGTACGTCGTATCGGAAAGTCTAAGGCTGAGCGGGGTATTTTGGTGTTTAGCAGCGTTGGATCTCATTGGCGATTTGGAGGTGATCAACCGAGATGACGTAATTGCTTTTGTATTTCAATGTCGTAACAAAAATGGCGGCTTTGGTGCCAGCCAAGATCACGACCCGCACATTTTGCACACTCTGAGTGCGGTTCAGGCAAGCTGATGACGCTATTGGAAAGTTCCGCTTTACGTAATAATATTTTACCTTAGATACTCGTCATGTACAATTCTTTAGACTTACTGAATGCGGACGAAACTGTACAGTACGTACGCGGTTTGCAGCAGCCGGACGGCAGCTTTGCCGGCGACGAATGGGGTTTGCACCCTATTTTCATTTCAAATTAGCATAATTGAATTTAGGAGAAATCGACACTCGATTTTCATTTTGCGCAGTCGCCTGTCTTGCCTTGCTTGTAGGTTTAGTTCGACGCGGACATTTTTTAAGCCAATCAGCTCGCTATGTTCTAGAATCGTTTAGAGGCAATAGACATGAAAGCCGCTGTTGAGTATATACTAAAATGCCGAAATTTCGATGGCGGTTTTGGAACTCGACCAGGTTCTGAGTCTCATGCGGGACAAGTTTACTGCTGTCTTGGAACGCTCTCCATCGCAAAGGAACTAAACAGAATAGACGTTGATAAACTTGGTTGGTGGCTCTGCGAACGTCAGTGCCCCTCTGGAGGACTAAACGGTTAGTTATTCTTACCCTTCCCGCGCACTTTACCGTTGCCATTTTATGATAATCATGTTTGGTGACTTCTCAGCGTGCACTCATCCGCTAAACTTCATCCTGTCATGACACAACCCATTCGCTAGTCTTACTTTTAGGCCTACACTTAAGTAGAGGCATGACGTGATTGTTGGCATAGTTTTTCAGCAATCCCAATTTACTCTTTACCTAAGCTGAAGCCAAAATAAGTTTTCTTTACGCACGATGGAACTGCGTTAGAGCGGCCGGTGATTGGAGATAGAGCGCGCCCCGAGAGATTATTAAATATGAGCATCGCGAAGGGTTGTAACCCCGTAAAGACCCACTTTATGTCCTGTAGTCGTGACAGGTGCTGGATGCCGCTGACGAATTGGGAAAGTTTCCTTTAACGTTTCGAAAGACAGGATGTCTTTTAACAGGCTTGAATAGTTTCATAGTAGATCTTCAGATTCACGGGTTTGGCCTGTTGGATGTATCTGTAAGTAAACTTCAAAATGCCCTACCAACGGATGGATGAGCAAATTGTAAGAGAAAATACAGAACAATTTGTATACCGTACGTTTCGGAACTGCTCGTGTTCCGTCGTCAGCAGTGTTGGGGAGAAGGTGTTTATTCGGTAAGGGGTTTATATAGCGCATGGGTACAATGGGTGTTTGATTAGTTGGGTAGGGCGCAGCATTGGAATTTATTAATCGGCGCAGCCCATACTTCACTAACCTCCACGCCATTGTCGCGATTGATAGTGGAGTTGCTCTGGATGTACAGAGCCTCCTTAATACGCCTAAGATGTAATAAGTTTTCGTGGCATATGATCTTCGGGTGCGGGTCGAGTGTGCACCGAGATGCGTGCTCAACGATCACTGAGGCACTTATCGCGTTCTCCATGGCTTTTCGAGGGTCCGTTGTCGGTGGACGCCCTCGGCCGGTGGCCTGTACCCATTGAGTCTTCGTTCGGCGTTCTTGTATGTCAACACATTCTTCATGTGTTGGCCGAATCTCTTAAGTAAAGTGTTGCCCGTTTCTCCTATGTAGGAGGCGTTGCAACCACACTTTATTTGGTAAATGACACCGGGTCTGCTGTCAAAAGGAACCTTGATCTTGTCATTTCTCACAATCGAACGAAAATTACATGAACTTTTAAATCTCACGTTGAAATTTAAGGAGCGCCCCAGTCTCCTGATTCGTTCACTTAAACCACTGTAGTAGGGAAGGAGCAGCACCGGGCGTTGTTGGTTATCAGGCGGGGACGGTGATGAAGGTTTATTTTGTTGGCACTGTTTAATAATGGAATTGATGAATTTACTGGGGTATCCGTTACTGCATAGTGTGTTATAAATGTGTCTTAATTCTGTATTTAAATATTCAGGGTCACAAACCGTTAGGGCCCTGTCAACCATCCCTTTAACTATACCTCTTTTAACTGAAATAGGGTGATGAGAAGAAAAGTTTAGGTGCCGGTCCGAGTGGGTGGGTTTCCTATAAACTGTTGTTTTTAACTTATTCCCTTGTTTAATGACTAAGACATCTAGAAAAGGGAGTTTACAATTATTTTCCTTCTCAATGGTTAGCGTTATCTGGTTGGGGAAGAGACTATTCAGATGTTCCAAGAGAGTTTCTTCACTGCCTGATTTTATGATGGCAAAGATGTCGTCTACATATCTTTTGAAAATGATAGGAGGGGCACAGTCTTGCAGAGTGCTGAAGGCTTTTTCTTCGAGATGTTCCATGAAGATCTCCGCAAGTATGGGGGAGAGTGGACTGCCCATAGGCGCACCGTCCTTTTGTGAGAAGAAACTATCCTGGAATCTGAAGTAGTTGCCCTCGCGCATGCAGAACGACACTAATTTAACTATGTGGGTGGGGTTTAATTTCGTCCTCTGCAAGATGGTGTCGTCCGCATCTAACAGAGTTTGAAGCAAGTTGATGGTATATTTTATGGGAACGCTTGTGAAAAGGTCTTTTACATCGTAACTGACCATGATGTCAATGTCTTTTAGTGTGGAACAAAATTCTTTACAATTTTTAACATTGGACTCGCGTTTACCGGTTAGGGGTTGGATTATAGTTTTTAGATATGAACAAAGTCTTGAGGTGACACTATTAATGCTGGAGACAACTGGTCTTAGAGGGACCCCTGGTTTGTGGATTTTGGAAGGCCGTAAAGTTCAGGGCACCTAGTGTTACTGATGTATGAGAGACTACGGTTTATTTTAGAAATAATTGGGTCTTGGGGTTCATTGGCGAAGGAGTCTAACATATTTTGCAAAAGTTTTCGGTCTTATCGGTCGGTCTTGTTTTATGGGACGGTAAACGGGGTTGCTGAGGAGCTCATTTATCTTTTGTGTGTAGATGTTCCTATCCAGTATAACAACCGTATTACCTTTGTCAGCCTTCGTAATCACAATGTCCGTTCTAGATTTTAGACTTTTAATGATCCCCCGTTCTGAACTGCTTAGATTTGGGGTCGAGGCTTCCATTAGCATAGGAATGGCCCGGCGGGCGGACGAAATCCGGCTGTTATTTATGCGCAATAGGCAATAATAGAATAGTAGGTTCAATTCACGGATTGTTTGAAGCATGCTGTGTCTACAGTAAGTACCTGCGATTTTCAAGATGACAATCCATATACAGGTCTCACTCTCTTTCTCTCTCTCTAAATGTCGTCCAATGAATTTATTGGAACAGGAATATCAAATCAATCTGTTCGTGATTCCCTTGCGGCAGTTTAAAATTAAGCTGGTGTTTCAGGAAAGATTTGCGTAACATGAACACCTGTCACATGCGCTTAGTATTTGGTATGCAGTATTGGACAGATTTTGTATGGGCTACTGTGTAATGAGCCTAGAGGTCTGTGTAGGAACCACTGCATAGCATGGTACCTGCAAACTATTGCTGTCGGTCTTACTGTACCGAAGCGGTTATCTGTAACTAATTGCGTGTTCAAGTTGACCAGTAAAGCATTAATTGTTGCACTCGCTTTACAGTGTTTCAGATTTTCCTTCAACAGCACTGCTAAAAGGCTGAATTTTGAACAACTTTTTTCTCTAGGAAGACCGGAAAAACTACCGGATGTGTGCTACTCTTGGTGGGTACTTGCCTCATTGAGTATAATTGGAAGGCAAAGCTGGATTGACAAAGTAATTTTTGCCCAAAAAATTACTGCCTTTTATTCTCAACGTCATTGCGCACAGGATTGTCTGAGGCGGTTCATTCTTGCCTGCCAAGAAGAGGAAGAAGGCGGCATTGCAGACAGGCCGGGCGACGAGGTAAGATCATTTATCTTCCTTCTACGAAAAATACATCTTCGTATGCAGCCAGATCCGTTTCACACCTTATTCGGACTGGCCGGTTTGTCGCTGTTAGGCGAACCTAGTTTGGAAAAAGTTAATCCCGTATTTTGCATGTTGGAGAAACGGCTACCAGCTTCTACCGTCATCCAAACATTGAACCTTTAGCAAGCGTCAATTCTGGTCATTCTTTATTTATTTTACAAAATCAGTAAACGCGGTATCCCACTTGATCTACCGGTTGACTTTGAAACATTTTTTGATACGCTCTCCCTGTTCGGAGAAGAACGATTTTAACGAGTCCTCCAACGTTGGTCTTTGTTTGCTCATATGTTGCTCTATTTGAAGCCTTAAAATTTTGGCGTTGCTTAACTTGCCTTTGCTGGAAGCTGGCGAGCATTGCTTCTTTGTTACGAGTTTTTGACCAGGCGTCAATTCGAATTCTACGTCAGGCTGTTGATGCGCGACATAGGCTATTTCTTCGAGCACTTCTGGTTCATTAACGTAGACGAAGAAATTGCCATACGTGAACTTCTTGCGCCTCTGCCAAATTGTTTTGAACCATTGAAACAACGTATCCCAAATTGGCCAGTAAACTTGCATAAGAACAATGCAGTGCCCTATAATGTCGTCCAGAGCTGCCGTTTTCGAGTGCGACCCAATCATTTTTGCCAAGCAGCAGATCAGCGAACGAATACAGTAATCTATTTGATTTTCATGTTTTAACAAAACGAGCTGCCAGTCGTCAAATGCCGGTAAGTTGCTTACATCCAACAAGGAAAAGTCGTCGCTGTTAGCTTCCACGTAGGAGAGCAACGAACGTCCGGCCATTGCAAAATTCGACTCAGCCATAAGGCAACCTGCCAATTGTAGGCTGTGCAACGACGATTCAGCTTCAACATCACATGCGCCTTTATCCGAAACGGAATGGATATTCATAATCTCACTGCGACCCAAAAGAAGGCAGCAACTGGTGATTACTTGTCTGATTTTGGCAAATTGTTGAGCTTTTAAAAGGTCAAACATTTTGACGAGGCTTTCATCGCTTTTTGTCAAAATTCTAATGGCA
The DNA here is from genome assembly GCA_037903355.1 of Trichuris trichiura. Classification (NCBI taxonomy): domain Eukaryota; kingdom Metazoa; phylum Nematoda; class Enoplea; order Trichinellida; family Trichuridae; genus Trichuris; species Trichuris trichiura. Next base: position 2,262,318 of record JBAJFE010000011.1, read on the forward strand.
TCCGTGCACGCTCGAAATAAAGTCTTCGCTTCACAGTCATCAAGTTGGGCCAGAAAATGGTTCAGGTGATCATGGCTATAGGCGAAACTGGGAAAGCAGCTTTCATCTTCACAGCAAACGACGGGCGGCAAAATAACCACAACTACTGTAGGAAGCTGACGGCACAAGTGAAAAGCCGCATATAGTGAGAGCAGCAAACCTATGCAAAAGGCTTCTTGACATCCGGAGGGAAGCTGCTCTATGCTAGCCCAAAAGGTCGGATCTTTGGAGCAACTAAAGGAAGTGAACACCGCAGCCGTTTCCCAACTACAGCGATTGGCAAGCCATTTAAAGTAACGTAAAATTGAGGTCCAACCGTCTTCTAGACCTTGACTGTTACCCGCAGGGGGTTCGTCTCCGTTATCTTTACCATTGGAAAGCATTTCGGCCAGGAAATAGCCCACTGCACGCAGAAGAAGGTCAACTCCTTGTGGCTCTTTCAGAGAGGAGGAAGAACTTTGCAATAGAAGCGACACAACTTCCTTGACCAAAAGCGTAGTGAAAAAGTTGAAAAATTCAGGCGGATCACGATCCATGAAAGGCTTTTCGTATTTTTCCAACAGCTGAAGCAGCATTGTAGCAAAAGACGCGCTCGAGTCCGGAAAAAGACGAATCAACAATAGAACTAGCTGACACTTCTCCTGTTGGTCCGGCTGCTTTTCGAATAATTCTAGCAGCAACGTCTGCTGCAAGGCGGGAAGCAAACCATTGAATACCATCCGCCGAAAGGCGGTTGCCTGGTCAACCGTAGCGTCGACACATCGTACAGCTTGCACTAGGCGGCTTACTTGAGCCCAAAAGGCAGGCTCGTTGCTGAACTTTACGTACATCTGTTGTACGGCAGCGGCTGCACCGCTCACATTCTGATGCATGCAATGAATAGTGAAAGCCGCGTGCTCAATCTCAAACGTGGGATACAACGCCTTCGCCGTCAGCAGCATTGCCTCCGCGTCGTAAATGTTTTTTGCAATTCTTGCTTTCTCCAACATCCAACGTTCCAAGTCACGATTTGCCGGGCGTTGCGAGTCCATTTTAGCCAAGAAAATAGCGAAAAACTAGCGTAGGATCATTTAACAAATTTGTACAGTACACTAAGTACATGCTTTTCCAATTGTCATTCTACAGCAGGCAGAAAAGGTAATTCTTCCAATTTAGGTGCGTGTAATGACATTTTAACAATTTTTTAAAGATTAGTCCAGCTATTTTAAGTATTTTAAATGGAAAGAAGCTTTCAATACGCTGCTGGAATGGTATGCACTGAAGAAGTCGAACTGTTGGTAATGCTTGGGCGTCATCGTTAAAATGCACTTAGACAAGAATGTTGCCGCTTAAATTAGCTGCAGAGCTGGACAACCGATTGGTGCTATTGGCTAGTAAATGCTAACGAATTTAGTTTGCTCAATTGTTCAAATGATTTGACGTCGTATCGGCAAGTGATAGCGCCTCTTCTGCGCGAACCGGATTTTGAAGGGTGCAACGGTCGTTGCCACGACATTGTGACTTCACAATGGTTTCCGCAAAAGTATTTTTGTGAAGATGTATTATCTCCATTGTTTTTGTGCTTTACGTCCTTATCATTTCCATATGAAGAGGCTATCGTTGTTCAAGACTGAAGCATAGCCCACTCACCCGCTTGTATCAGGTAAGCTTTGCGGTTTCTCGTGCGCTTGTATGCTTTCCATTTTATCATTACTGTTTTATCGGTTGGCCTTTTTGTTCAACACTTTCGCGCTTAGCAGCAAACCCTGTTGGTTCACTGTAAACTATTGAGAATGGTCGTAGCTTATTGCGGAGAGAGCAGTTCGTTTCCAAATACTACCTTAAAAGTTTGAAACTAAAATTTTATTGCGGCTAAGGTATTGCACATTTACAGATAAGACAGACGAGGTAAAACGTACGAAAAAACGAACTGTTTTCGACCGTCGATGATTTGAACTTGGAGGAGAGCTAGGAAGGAGCAACGCATTCTTTATAGTCATAAAAACAATGAGAGGAGCATTTTTTGCTACGCACTTTTCACTTTGCCGCGGATACCGTTGAAGCAGTGTTATTCGCTTTTAAAGGCGTTGAGGTAGTATTATTCGCTTGTAAAGAGGTTGTACAATTTCCGACTTGATTTTCTTCTGTGCTATTTTCCGATTGACGCCATAGGTGGTCGAGATCGTTTCCCATTAGTACCACCTTGTCCAGAGGCTCTTCTACTTCTGTAAATGTATTCTTTAGCTTCTTAAAAGAAAGTAGTATGTACCACTTTGCGAGACGGCCCGAGAATAACGGTTCGAATGGGGTTCAAGAAATTGGTCCCCTCGCAAACGCAACTCAACCTCCTGATCATCGATGGCGCGTTTGACAAGGTTGAGTGTATCCACATCATCGCGACGTAGGGCATCAGGGACGGATTTGTCATCAGGCCCAGCCATTGACACTCGATAGATCAATGTGACTTTGTCGTTATCGAAATTGCTATCCAAAAGTTCGTAGTTCACTCTCATATCTGGTTCTCCCGCAATTTTCAGTTGTCCACGTTCAACCCTGGAAAATGAGCATAAGCAATTGGTGATGAATAGAAATTTGCTCACCATGAGTCAGGAACGGGTACAGCGTGTGTTGCAATAGCGCAGATCGCACAAAGCAATGTAATTTTCTGCAGCAACTCCATTGCGTGATGATGGTAAAATGCGAGGTCTGCGAGGTGCCTCGCGTTTTTATGCCGGTCCGCCTGCTATAATTTGCATATTAACTTGTTTTATTCCTCCTGGCTAAAATCTGTGACATAGTTGAGTACTCACTTGCGTAGGTTGAATAATTAGGGCAGTTAGGTTGAGGGCGCAACTGGCGGTCTGATTCACTTCTACCTTATCAGGCGAACAGCTTCATTGTTTCGGCTGTGACATTTAGCAGGTAGATTGGGTCTTTCAGAAATACTGATTTGTTTGAAGTAGTGTTCAACATCGCTGGCGGACTCGTACGCGCACCCAGGGCGTGCCCATTGGGTGGGTCTGGCCCGTAGGATACTTAAGCTTTCACTGACCATACCGTTAGCACATTTTGCCCGCAGCAAGTTGAGAAAAGTCAACAATGAACTGGCTTTGCACGTTGGCACTTTTTGTCAGCTTTTCCTCCTCCGTTGGCCTTGATTGGTTGGAGAGAATAGAACCTGAATTTATTGATCGAGGAATCCAAGTTAAGGAGCAGCAAGTAAGACCGAAGTGAGTTGGCACTTAGCGATTACCTTTCCAGTAATCAAAGGAGTTTGGTTTCTCAATGCGAGCCGGTCCGCACCGTTTAGCCATTGCCTTTAACGCTTAGATGTTGGATTGGGTAGGCAAGCTGGTAAACTCATTTCAATTTTGCAAGCTTTTGGATGAATACTACTGCTTGCAATTGTTGAGCGCCAATTCGACAAAACTATAACGCCTAAGGTTGAGTGCTGGTATGCTGAAACGTTCGCCTATGGTAATGTAAGCACCCAAGGGCAGCGGGTCATCTGACATTTCTAGTTTCCGTCTCCGTTGAAAATACAGCTTATATAATATTCATAATTTTATTACAGAGAGTTGCTGTTTCTCTGTGCAAAGCTAATAAAAGCTATGCTAAAGGCCGAATTAGACCTTGGTTGCGGTAAAATTTACGCCTTATAGAAAGCTTGAATCCTTCGTAATATATGAAGTTCTAGTCAATTATTACAGCGTAATAATAAGAGTTGGTTAGCCGGCGTGCCGAGCGGTTGCTATAAGTGGCGTTATGCCAGCCAGACTTTAACTCATTTTGAAACAAAGTTGTTTGTGTTTATTTCGTCTAATCGTTTTTCGCTTGAATAGGTAACTCAACTGAAGCTGTTTGAACCTTCATCGTTAAGGAAAAGTTTTAACTCGTTTTGATAAATTTGATAATTGAGGTGAACCCCCTAAAAAACTCACCGTTAGGCTTTCCAAAGTTCAAAAATTTAGCTCATTTCTGATGGTGGGCACTTATTCGCTTGCTGGAAGGTTTATAGTGATTGAGGCGAGAGGAATAGTGTTTGCACAGAATACAAATGCAAACGCTCCTTTCGAATGTCAATGAGTAGTTCTGAAAGCGGGCATGAACCCACGAAAGATTTTATAGGCTTCAAGGAAAATAGTGTTTTAGGAGCGGTAAGGCTGAAACTGGTGCAGATTCAAGTTCTGGGCAATTTTTTGGGCGTACTGTCATTAGTAGAAGACCGGGATCACTTGAAGAAGTCGAAATTCACGAGTATCAGCATCAGCCTAGCTCTAAGGAATTGATCCGTGCAGCTGCCTCTCCAAGTAAAGGCTCTAGCAAAAGCGCCCCGCAAGTTCGAAAACAAAGACAAGTCATGACTGGCCATAGTGGTGTGGGGATAAGCAGAACAAATACTAGAGCAGAGGTTGAGGCACAACTGGGACTAGCCGGCAAGCTGCAGGGGAGCCGACAACGAAGAAGTTTGGCATCTCTTGGATCCAGTCTTATGCGACTGGCAAAAATAGCAGACAACCCTCCAGGCGCTGCCGAAATGAGAAAAGCTGAAATGGAACGGGCTGCCGCTGCTAAGGCAAAAGCCCCTCCGCCAACTTACAGCCAGACAAAACAGGCTCCTGTACAAAGCAGAATTGCACAGGAAGAAGACGTTCATGCTTCTACTGAGGGTGACGTCACAGAAATTACTTACCGAACAACACCAGCACTTGAAAGTAACGTTTATGGGGAAACTGAGGCACCGTCATTAAAGCTTTCCACACCGTCCGACTTTGAGCCATATGCTATGTATACCGACGTACCATCTTACGCATCTCGTTACAGGCGAGACATCCTAACACTCGCTGTCCTTGCTTCGTTGTTCGGTGCTCCAGGAGAGTCAGCAAGTGCTGTACAAGACGTTCCGTCAAGCCGTCCTGTTGATCAAAATGAAGCACTGGATTCGCTTAGTGGACAAATGCCTAAGGCAAAGTCTCCACTGGCGTCGGAACCTTCTTTCGTACCACCTGCGGACGTAGCCGATAGCGAAGCCGCCAGCAACTTGAAGCAACCTAGTTTTGAAAACGTTAAGTCAGCTCCAGTGGCTCAAGATTATGCTCCCGATTTGAAGCCAGACGTAGATGTCCCTAATTCTCTCGATGTCGGGCGTGGAGCTTCAGAAATTGAAAAAGCTGACGAACCAGCTGCTCAAGGGGCAGCTGTTCGTGCTCCGGCGATTCCTCCAGACAATGTCGAATGGTCAGGTCCAGAAGCCTCTTATTCTACAATTGATCCGTCATACTGGAAAATGAACGATGGTATTGACAACGGTCTTAAAGGCACAGCACAGGATTTCAGTGGTGAGACGAAATGGGCTAACGAACCTGCACGATGGAAACGTTCCTTTGGATCTATTTCCAGCGTCGGTATGCAGTTTGCCAGTGACCAACAATTAACAGGTGGCGTTGAGGCTGTTCCTTCAAGCCTCCCGATGTCATCTATGCCAGCCCGAGGGGGAATTCTGGATACCTATGGTGGCCCATTGCCCAGCGCGGAATCCGATATGCCATTGAAGCGTTCCTTTGCTCCACCTGCAGATATATCGGGTGGCGGAGAAGCCGCCAATAGCTTTCGACAACCTGCCGCAGTGGCCAATGCGCTAGACGGTTTGGACGACTTCAGACCTGCTCCAGTTGGTCAGAGTTATGCCCCCGGCGTGAAATCCGGCTTTGAATTTTTACCGTCTGTTCCCGAATCTTTCGCTGTCGCCCCCGGAGCGTCGGACGTTCAGAAATTGGATAGACCACTTATCAATGCACCAGACTCGCAGCTTTCCGGGCCTCCATCCGCTCAAGGTCCAGATGTTCCTTCAATGAAGTATGAAAATTATTTGCCACCTCCTCCCTCACCTGAGAGCAGTGGCAGTTTCCCGGTAGAACAGTCGGGTCGCCTAGCTTCATCCTATTCCGGTCGATTGCCCTCATCTATGCCGGTTGGAGAAAGTATGAACGAAGGTTATTAACCTCCTAAAGTCGATTTTGGTGGTTGGTCAAACAACCCGTCGGTGTAGCTTCAGTGAAAATATGGAGTAAATAAATTGACCGCTCATTAACATTGAATGCCTATGTAGTCTTGCACAGTGTTGTTACTAGCCGAATTCCTTTAAAGTATTTATACTATTACCTACAAGGAAATGTTCGAGCGATAGACGTTTAAGAAGTTATTTTTGCGTAGGGGCGCTCTGTTGATTTCAATAACACAATATTTGCGCAGTCAAAATGATTTGAAAATCGCAGCAGCGACGCAATCAAAAGCAATTGAGTCTGCCGTTTTCTTGCCATTTTTTCAATGCGAATTATCAATGGAAAGGTCTACAACACAAGCTGCGTTAAATGTTCATTCATTTTTTGTGACCAATGTATACTAACGGTATTGTCTCGGATAGAACTTTTTCCATACAATTAGCTGCATATCCCTTGCTTTGGGTCGACAGAAACCGTCTTCTTTTAAGGGGACTCTCAGAACGTTGTTCCGAATTCCATAATTCCACTGTACACTTTTTGCAAAGTCTACGCGATCTCGTGTTTATCTGTGCGTAAGTTTTGTCGTTAGGACTTTTGCCTTTTGGCTTAAGAACTTTCATCACGAAATAGTGCAGATACAATTGCAGCCTATTTGACCGACCTGTTTCGACAGGTTTGCTTTAATTCGTTCGAAACGTTTTTCAATGAGTCGATGAGAATTTCGCGTTAGCATTTTTTCAGCTTGTAAAGGCAATGAATTGACTTCGGTAGTTGACAGCCGGTACTAATGCAAATTCGTTTCTCAAAAGAAATGCGCCAATTTTTCGTCCGTACTGTTGGAATCATTCTTGCGCACGTAGTTTGAACTCGCTTACTTTTCTTCTGCCAGACTGCTTTAAGTTCAGAACTTCAATTTTAATGAATTGTGGAAGCAACATTCTTCATAGAGAACTGATTCGATTTACGTCAGCAGCGAAGGAGTCTTTAGAAATAAGCTTATTTAAAAACAGGTCATTAACCGGCGAGAAAAATTCTTAACCAAGATTAAAGCCAACGTATTTTTTTCTAATGGGATCGCGGATGCGTCTTACAAAAAAGTGGACAACCTATCTCCGTTAGTCATCGGTCTAATAAAACATTTGGAAATTTAATAGACCTACAAATTGCTTCCATAGCGTAATCAAAATATTTACCGGCGTAACAGTGCCGATTTTTGCAAACATCTCGTTTTCAAAATATCCTATCATATATTGAAACATTTGCTATCAGATGCAGACAGAGAGTGAAATTTTCCAGCCTCAACATTGCAGCCGCAAAAGCTATCGCAGCGGCTGAATTTGAAATGTTACTTTTTGAACAAAAACTTTTTATGACGTCATCAGGCGCCAATGTTTAGCTGTTTAGAAGGAGATTAGGCATCGTGTCAACCTGCATTATCTATCGTTAAGACGCTGTAGATGGGAAACAAACGCCACAAAAAGTTGGCAGTTGAAAATTCGTCAAATGATCAAATAGGTCATGCGAATGAAGCCTTACGGATGCTGCATGTCACAAACTTTTGCCTGCGAGCATATAATGCGTTCTCTATGGAAGACAATGCAGAAGCAATTCGGTAACTGGACTGCAGGCTTGTTGTGACGTCATAACTTTCATAAAAGCCGTATACGGCTATAAATGAGTGAATAACAATGCCGCGGAGACTTTTCTGTCATTCTCAAAACCAGAAAATAATTTTTTGAAATTTTGAAAAGAACGCTCGGAAGGTGGAATCGAACCACTCTGACGCGAATCAGCTACAGATTTGAAGTCTGCACTCCGAACCATCGAAGCTCATCCGAGCGCTAAAAATTTGCAAAATTTCGCTTACATTACAATTGCCCACAGTCTTATCGTACTGTCTTCACGATCTTTTGACGGATTATGAAAAATTGAATCCCGCTTACCATTTTCAGGTTTATGTAAATGAACTTATTACTACAGCATAGTACTGAAATTTACTTTTCCGCGGAAACCGTTTTCCAATTGTCTTTTGTCAAAGAAAAGAAATATACGCGCATTTCAGCTATGCAAACGCGTTTGGCAATGCGGAAATCTTTTCCTTATCTTTTTCCATCCGTACATAGTTGCGGCTCTCTTGACGATTGAACAATACCTTTTTTTGCATGCAGTAAGAAGAAAGTGTATTCAGTCACTTCGTAAGTTGCGACGAAACTTTCCCGCCAGTCCGCTTAGCTTGTTTGCACAGTGCGCGGGAAATGCATTGCGACTATTTGACAAACATGGCATTGCCAACCGACGTAGTTCGTTTACTAGTTATGATTTCATGCGAGTTCCAATGCTTTGAAAACAAACGCATTGAATAATCAAGATTGGCGGATGGTAAAGCGCCGTACGTACCACATTCGCAAACTCAATTGCATTGAAAGCTTTATTTCGTCTGCCGAGACGTGGTAATCATAGCTACAGTAGTACTTTGCAATGCAACTGCGTAGTTGCCCTAGTCCTTGCTGAGCTGTGCTCGCAAGCTTTAACGAGAATTTAAGCCTGGTTAAAGCGCATGGATGTGAAGAAGAAAGTTGAACTTCTTCAACAATACCTGTTGAGTGACAATGTTGAGAAAGTGGGTGGTTTACCTCTTTTGCCATTCGGAAAAAAAGAAGTAACGCTTTTGATTATTTTAGAGGTCTTCAGCGCTGAACAGACTATCAAATTTGCCGGTCACTTTGGAAATTTTGCTGGTACGAATTTTTGACCTATTGCCCACGCTTCTTCTAGCCAATGTATGCTTTGGGCTTTTCAGGAAACGGGCGTTGGAAAGACGGTAAACAAGTTCCGCTCCGATCCAGTTATTGGCCCTGTTGCCAAAGCTTTGGTCCATAAATGGAAACAGATAGCGATTAGTACAGCGGTTTCTAACGGGATAAAGGTTGATTGCACAAAGCCTTCGTCTAAGTCAGTATCAAATGATGTTGAAAAGAAGAAGTCTCTTGTAAAGTTGGTCGAACAATGCAATGCTATTGAAAGAAAAAAACGGGAAAGCTCTGTTGAGCAACCTATCGCAAGCAAGATAAGCCGGGTTGATTCCCTACCTGAATTAGTGCCATGCTCATCCAAGGCAGTGACTTCCGGACAAAATTCTGATTTTTCTGCGGACTCCGGTGGAGAGACTGATGGCGGGACAAAGGAAGAAAATTGGGAATTCGCGGGTGGCAGCTTCGAAGACGCCCTTTGTATGATAGACAAAAAAGTGACGGATTCCCTTACTAAAGCGAGATCAAGCAAAAAGCGAGATAATCTCAAATCGCCACAGAAGCCTACAGTTAAGAAGTCCGAAATTTTAAAATCGCTCACCACTTTGGCGGAACAGTCAGAGCCCACTGTTACTATTAAGGAAGGAGTGCGTACTGCCAAGTCGTTTATTTGTTGTTATGCTTTTCGTTATAGGTTTCTGCTGCATCTGTGTCGCGTAGCTTATCTAATGAAAAGGGCGCTGCTGGTAAGTGTTCCTGTTTTTTTCTCGGTTTTCTTTGTTTATGTATTTTTTCACTAAGGTCTTCGTCAAAGAGAGTACGGTATGTTATGCCCGTTTTTACATAAGAGGCTAAAAAAGTAAAAAAAAACGAAGCTTTCGGGACCTTCCCGTCATACTGTACTCTTTTTCATGAAAACCTACACACCCCTATTACCAGATATCCTATTTTCGTTAAGGTTAGTTTGTTGATTGAAAACTCTGCAAGCGTTAAACGCGTTGCTTTTTTTAGCGTGTGTGCGCTTTGTTCCACAGTTTAATTTCCATAAAAACCCGTTTGAAAACGGAAAAAATGAACTTCATTGTTTTCAAAACATCCCAGACGCGTTGTCTCTGGCAAAGCAGATAGCAAAGATGGTTATAAGAATTGTGTCGGACGTGTTTTCTATGTGAAATGAACTTTGGAACAGAAGTCGCACTAATTCTTCCGTGCGCAATCAAATTGTTCCTTTCTTTTATATTTTATGCCGCGTTTTTTTGCGGCTAGAATTTTGATACGTAGTTCTTTTCGTACTGAAACTTACACTTGGTTTGACTGTGTGAACTACGGTAACTTCATACTTGAATATCTCGATGCATCCAAAGTTGTTTTGTAGTTCAATACAGCTATAATTGGCCTCCGGAGATGCTGTATTAAGTTTTACAAATTTGTCAATGGGAAAAATGCCGCCGCAGAAAGCGTCATAAAGGCCAGGAAAGTGCGCCAAAATTGGGCAAACCACTTAACGTAGTCTTTCACTTTGCAGCGGCTGCCTTTAGGGGGCTTGAATGAATGGATTGCGCTTCTAGTTTGTCCTTGTCCTTTCTTGGTCTCTCTCAAAGTCCGAAGTAGGTGACGGCAGATGGAAAAGGCTTGTTTACTGTATGTGGCATCTTGAGTGGGGTTAAGCTTGGTGCTACTATTTTCTCCGATAAAATAGTTTCATCTAATCCTGCTGCAAGCGTGCAAAAGTTTATTAGCACCAAATTTTTCATTCATTCAATGTAGCTTTGATGATTAGCAATTTTTACCTACACAGCTCATAACTTTAGATTGCAAGGCAGAATGAAAATAATGACGTAACGAAGCACGAAAGGAGTTTGTTCAAGCGATTTGTTAGCCGTTGTCAAGCACGTGAAATTTGCCTTTTTTGGTGCGTTAATTTATAATTTGAGTCCCGCCCGTACTGGCGGGCCGCATGGTTCGATTGCAATATCTTTGTTTTGCTGCTTCACGCCGTTTTGTCCCTGTTTCCCTACTTTATTCTTTTTTCATTGCTTTCTTTTCGTTGCGGACTGCATTGTGTTGTTATTTGTACGGTATTAGTTGTCTTCTGTTAACGAAAAAGCTGTTCCTCCCGTTCGACAAAAAAACTTAGCTTTGCGAGCAGTCTGGTCTCGTTTTCAACTTCAAATCTTTGCAAGGATCTTTTTTGCGCAAAGAATGGAAGAGAAAAAATTTTCATCCCTATTTCTACTCCCATAATAACATACTTGCATGAAGTTCCTGAAGGCAACTTTCGTTTAACTAAATTGTGAAGTATTTTCACAGCGTCCTTTTGCAATTTGTTATAACGTTCTTTTCTGATCTTTAAAACGGCTCTACAACGAAACGATACCATATTATAGTAGGTTATGGCATGCCTGTTTTGATGAAGGAACGAAAGCGGTAGAAAATTGGACCTTGGAGAGTTCCAGGTTCCGTCTGCAGCTTAATAGGCCGAAATAAGTTTTAGCCCATTTAGGTCATCCTATTACACTGAATGTGGAAACTTGAAGTCCGGAAAGTTCCGATTTTTTTATTCCTTTAGTTTTTTCAACAAAACAGGCACATGGTAACCTACTGCGGTGCAAACCGGCGCTTTCCCTTACAAGAAGTCTCATTTTCCAAAGAAACGCTACTATTCCATTTTGAATTACGGCAGAGGCAAATTCTTGTCCTTTTTGGACGCTCTGATTTAAGTTTTCAAGTATGGCGTTTACGGTAAAATGATATTCAGGTTGCCATTTTGTTTTAAAATAATCTTCAGCCCCTAAGATGCTTATGTTCTCGCTTAACTTTTAAGCAATACGCTTTGCGAGTAAGGCGGAGATATAAAAAACAGTTAGCAAACTCGCAAGTCGCGTTTACTTGTAATAATCAGAAACATAATTTTTTGCATATTGATATGACTTGCCGCTTGGTGGAGATTGCGGTGACGTCCTGTCATAACATAACTCTTCAATATGATTGATTTTCTCTTCTAAATTTTCCTTGACCCCGATTAATTAACTTGTATAAATCAGTTGGCCGGCGGAGATCTACATACGGGAAGTGACGTTGCGGTGGATAATTAATATGGGCGTAGGAAAAATGGAATTCTTTGGGCGTGACTTGTATTTCTTGCCTTTGAGCAAATTTTAGAAACGGTATACCTAATATTAATGTTGTAAATATCAGTAAGTGGCGTGATGAGTAATCATTTTTAATACGCAAAGTTTCAGTGACTACAACTGTAATAGGATGAGCGTCGGTCGCCCTTAATATCGCGAAATGGTAATGTTGTTTGTTTGCCACTTTCAAGTACCATTTTCTTCCAATTATTAGAAGTTCTCTTGAATGACTTTCGCAAATCGGTAGTCTCAAATTTCTTTTCATGCCAAGCCTAAGGCGCGCACATTGCATTGAAAGTTATTCACAGTTCATTTACGTAGGGGCTCTTAAGGCTAGGCGGCTTGTTATGGATTGATTCTATTTGAAATTAAAAACGCGGTAGGTGATCGCCTTTCTTTTCACTTTTAATGACGTCTCAAGTCGTGGCCCATTTTCACCCATCTGTTCGCTGCCGGGGTGGTTTTGAAATGTTAATTTATCTCTTTTTAAGTGTCATGTTAAAAACTGCCCACTGCGGCGACGTATTCTTCCTAAGTGCTTAGTTTTCTCTTAAAGTAGCGGGCAAGCAACTAACTCTTGTTACTTCCCAAATGTTTATTAGCGCTCGCGTTGGAATGACTTGTAAAAAAACTTTATTACGCAGTTTTTCACAGTTTTTCAGCTACTTGGCTTCTATTGAACACACGTTAAATTTTATTACAGTTGCAATGCCTTTGCCTACTGACTTTGAGGGTTCATGACAGTTGCACGTCGCCAATAAGTGGCCATAATTGAAACCGGTTTGTTGCATTATTCGCACATCATCCCTACTTGGAAATAATAACAGTTGTCGCGGCAACTGCGGTAAAAGCTGTTTGCTCATGTTGTTTACCAAATGAACCATTCCGGAAATTCCTTTCCGGCTTTGCGAATACTTGATCCGTATCGCGCGAACTCAGTTGTAACACAGTTTGTAAAGCAAATTACGCAATTCTTTTAAAATCATTGGCATTTGTTATCGGATGTTCAATCGAATGGCCAGTTGGTTGCCAGATTGAAAGTGGAAACAATTTTTTGACAAAACGTATTTTCAAGCGTGCTTCTTTTCAATTTCACTTAGCGTAAAGAGTTGACAGTTTCTTTTGCGGTTCGCAGATGCTGTGAGAACCGGTTGCAGCACGACCATTCGTCGGCGCTCTTGAGAGTTGCGATCTTTGAACATGCCCAGTCTAAAGTGCTTTTCAAAAATTCTGCGGTCCTCGCTGCTCGGTTGTATTCTATTTGCGTTTACTTATTATCAATACAACGGAGTTTCCGAGGCTGGAAAACCGGCAGACAATCTTTTCCCTTGCGGACGGATCCGCTCGCTAGGAATGCGCCATCGGGTGCCATTGTAACATTTCACTTCGCTTGAGTAAACATTGACGCGCAAAGAAGTTCGTTTCTTTGGTTACCAATCAATTCGTTCTACTTGTACTGCTTCAACGAACGGCCTAAGCATGCTCAAGTGCTCTCAACGCCGCTAAGACACGTCATATAAAGACTTGATCTTCTCAACTACAGTTAACTGCTGAGCACTTGAAGAACTTCGAGTTATCTTTAAAAAGTTTGCATCTTTACGCGCAGCCACGCCGTGAAAAGTGGCCTCCTCGAAACTTACTGTCTGCGAACATGGAAGATTTCCGTTGCGCTACAGTGTTGACCTATTGTTTTAGCGAAAAATAACAATTCCCGAAACATGTCGAAGCATGTTTTGCCTCGTTGGGTTGTCACCTAGGCAGCTGTACGCCGAAAATGGGAATAGGGTGAAGGGTTTTGAAATTAATTTTCCCACGACAAAATGCCCATTAACGTTCCCCGATGTGATATTTAGGCAGCGGCCACTATCTCGAAGACGTGTTAAGGAAAAAGAACAAATCTCGAACGCAAATATACGCGGGAAAGAAGCACGCAGCGGTGGAGAGGGTCTCCTCGTTGTTCGAATGTTGCCTACGCGTGCTGTGCGATAACATCGACGGTAAGGCTGATGCAAGCGGTTCGAGAAGTTTGTAGCGAAAATTTTTGAAATTCTTCAATCAGCTTTGGGATACACCGGTGGTATTCCTTTCGACATATTGCAACCAATTTTGCTTCGCGCTACTCCCGCCCAACTGTGCAACATCGAAAGCTATAATCCCGTAAGCGAACGACCAGCCGGAAGCATCGCTTACATGGCCCCACTCGTTTAGTACCTTATCGAGGACACTGATTTTATTTGGAAAAAACATTGCAATCGAGAATTTGCTGGCGCTGAGCCGGATATCGACGCCGGCGAGACTTACCGAGACTTATACGAGGTTGGTTGGCATGTTGCCTTGAAAATTGGATGCTTCAACATTGGTTTGTTTTGCTTAGCGGAAAACTGAGGAACGCGACAAACGGTTGCGCGACTTGGCTGCTTCCATTTCGGCCAGTAGTGCAATGCAAGGCCCGGGTGAGTATCCGTTTGCTTCTGTCAATGTTTGCGCCCTGTTGAAGTCGAATCAATTATTTTCAAGTTCGTATGGCTAAACTGGCCGATGCCAAAGCCCCTCGAGAAGTATTGCGTAAACAGGTAAAATATGGTACCTTTTCCAATGTGGCAAGTCGGGAGGAGGTGCTACAGTCGAGAAGGTATTTGGATGCCGGCATGCGAGACAAAGCAAAAGTATTGCACCGAGTTGCCTCACCGGGCGATATAGGCATGTCCTCTCGAGGAGACCGCAAGAATGTCAAACCCGCAAAGGCACCTTTGATGGCAAAGACGCTAAAGATGATTAAACAGTGCCAAGGAGGTCGTCGTTACTAAGTCACTTTAACCGCCTTCCCGCTTGTATTTGTTGTGTAGGGTTGGTCTTTCGATTCAAAATTTTTTCTTTTCTACCTACGGCGATTGCCTTTCCCCCCTTTTTGAATCGGTGTGAAATAGTAGCGCAATTTCGGGACGATTCTACGACGCTTACGCCCAGAGCGAAAGCTCGCGCCAAAAATAACCCAAAGATGCCTGTGTTGACTTGCTGTGCGGCGATTCATTCAGATTTCGTATCTGTCCTACGGCAATACCGGTTACTACGTCTTTACCGCGTCCATTGTGTCGTCGACCAGCCGTTTTATCTTGTCTTCGAAAAGTGGCGCCAAAGAAATTTTTCCTTCTATCCGTTGCACATTCATGTTGGCTTACTTCTTGAAGTGTTGCTTTATTGAAGATGGTGAATGACTACGATACTTGCGACGAAAGGTGCGATATAGGTGTTTCAGTGAGAATTTGCCGTTCAATTGCCAAAGGCGACAGCTAGGCACGCTTTATATCAAATAGCTCCTAAGTTGTTGAACCTACACAGAAACTAATTGATCCGCTTCGGCGCATTATGACTACTATATAAAGTTGACTACGAGGCTCTACTCCGTGTCCGAGTATTCCTCCTCGTCGTTCTCAGGCTCGTCACGAGTACCTGACTGACCATAGCGTCGTACAGTCGAGCCGACGAAACGTGAATCCGGGTTGACTTGCTCTCCTTCGGCATTTTCTTCAGCTTTGTCTGCATCTTGGCTGTTATGCCTTCGTTCGCCTTCTTTGTGTTCCCATTGAAGCCGTGCCAGTTCATACTCGTCTACCCTAAGGCATCGGATGTATAGCATTTTAGGGAAAGTAGCAGTGCGGCTACAGTTTTACCATTCCTTTTTCCATTTGCTATTCGTCAGTACGTTGCGACAAGTGCCAAAGCCGGTCATGCCGCTTTGGCTTGCCAATTTGTTCGTACCAAATTGAAGTCGCAGTATGCCGTCCGATTTGCGTTTCAATTCCTCAGGCAGTTGCTTGCCACCGACCGACTTGAAGATCACATCCCGTTGCTTGAGGAATCCGCCCGAACCGCTTTGCGTGGCCAATTTGTTCGTACCAGCCGACCAGGGCACGTCAAGACTGCTTCGTCTCAATTGCTCCTCAGTGAAGTTGAGGCCCTCAGGTTCCATTGTTGCCTAAAGAGACAAAAGCTGTCGCGCGGACTTGTCGCTTCAATCAAATTTTCACCTGCCTGTCGGTAGGCGCCCACACCAGGTGGGTCACTCATGCCATTTTGACTGGCAAAAACATTTGTGCCTGATTGAAAAGGGATGACATTCTCGCTGCGACGGTCCTTAGGTAGGCGACCACGCACCCGAGTACATTGGTTACGTCTGGCACCAATAACAACCCCGTCACCTTGCGTGGCAAACTTGTTTGTGCCTGCTTGCATGGGTATAACGGCTTGGGATGCTTGCGGCAGGCTTTCGCTGGCATTTTGCCAACCATCTTTATCTTTCATTCGACAGATATTCGGTCGAAACGTCATGAAAGGGGACAGACCCTTTTGCGATGCGAATCGATTCGTACCGCATTGAGCTGGCACAATACCTTCGCCTTTACGGTCTGGCTCTAGGAAAGTACCACTGTCGGTGCGACTTATGTTCGCTCGTGGCATGCCAAATGCGGTCATGCCTTTTTGGGAAGCAAACTTGTTGGTTCCCGTCTGCAAAGATAGGATAGCCTGACCGCCGTTCAACTGTTCGTAGGTCCAAGGCTTGGACTTGCCTGTACCGTTGTTCTGCAGCGAAGAGAAAGCCGATAAAGAGAAAGGACATACGTTGTGGTGGCAATTCAAAAATTGTATTGAGAAAATGAAAAAGAGCAACTTGGCGTAACGACGCGACAATGGCGATATGAAATGATTTGAAAAAAAATTGTTCTACCTCGTTAGCCATCCTTCGAAAAGTAGCGTACGTCGATTGCAGCCGGCCAAGCTGGCGTAACGGCGTCAATAGCGGCCACGAGAAGCTAGCATTGTAGGCCGTTTCCATAGGCTGTCGTCGAAACCGGCCTGCATTGGCTTGCGCAAGATCCAGTCCACCTAGGAATAACCATGGCCAAACGTTTCTGGCTGCTCCAAAGTGCCACCGTTGACTGTCGGCGCTTTGACGCGTCCAGAAACGTATTGCTGACGCGAAAACTAGCGAAGCATTTTCAAAATCCAGTTCTGGCCCGCAGAATGTCACAGACTCATCCGTAACGGGGTTACCGGTTAAAGCGACATCCCCGCAGTACGTCGTGTCAACCGCGTCGCCATTTTCGGAAAGCTCTAACAAACAAATGTTGAACTGCACTTGATTATCATTAAACTGTAGCATTCATTAATTCGGCTTGTGAAAATTTGCCAAAATTTTATTAGATTCCCAATCGATGAGTTTCTATTTTTGACCCGTTTGCTATTGAACCTTTTCGCGTTTCGCGGTTTACTTTTCCGAATAATTTTAGCGTGAAACACAAAATTGAAAAAACCAGTGCTGGTTTCATTTTCAGTGGCGAAATGTTGCCACTGGCAAAAACTGTGGGCGGTGCCGATGCCTGCAATGCGCGCTGCTGTTTAGCAATTTCAGCTGTTTCAACACCACGTGACCGTACGCTCAGCGGCCAGAAATGTTGAATGCAAGTAACAATGGAGATTGTGTTTCAAGGAATTAATTTCAACTTGTTTGCGCAATCTGTAACGCGCTTGCCGGCACAGTACTACCGTAGCCACGATCGGGAAAAGCTTACGTTGTGTAAAAAATTCTTTTCAGACTTAATAAGATTGCGAATGCTATGTAAGTTTATCGGTAAAATGTACGCTGCAACGAATGGTTTTCAAAACAAGCGTTGTTGCATAATCACGAAGAAGCAATCTTATTCAGCTTATTTCGTAAGCGCAAGCTGACAAAAATAGCTTGTTTCCCGTTCTAGCAGCCGGAAGTTTTCTTATAGCCGCTAAAGTTTGAAAAAATTCATTCCGACGATATATGAAAAATTTAAAATATACAAAACTTAAATCAGATTTTAGAAAATTTGTGGCAGCGCGAAAAATGCTTTAAATACTTGCGAAGGACGAAAACGGCCGAATTACGTCACCATAGCGGGAAATTAAATTAAGCGAGTTGCTCGTTGTTCGTCTATAGTTGGCATTAAAAACAGTTAATATTTGGGAGTAAAAAAGAACTGACAATTGCCGCGGAAGAAATTTCGCTTATTCGAATGAAATGATTGCACTCGCTAAGAAATAACTTTGACATTGCGTGGGTTGTCCAATGTAACCTAAACGTCAAAAATTACTGTATCCGTGGCTCTAGCAGAGTGTATTTGACGTTGGTGGTTAGCGAGCGTTGGGAACCGGGCTATAGGTGCATAGATGGCGTATACCGGAGACCGTTTGCCAAAATTTTTCCGTTAGTATCATCATCTATTGTTTTATTCTTGCATTAATATCCTTCTTGCTTAGTGAGGGAAGACAAACGGGTAGCGATGTACGGAGGGCTGCCGGTGCCGCAACTGCTGGTCGAAAACAAGTGGTATGCGAATGGAATTTTTTAATTTTAATTTCCCTTTGAAATTTTGCTTTTCGTAGGACGGAAAAGGCTTCCGCTTGCGGGGCTGTTGCTTTCAGCAGCGATGGATCTCTTATGGCGTCTTCGGGCGCTTCAAGGCACAATTCCATTTTGTTCCGTATTTTACTAGCTATTATTATTAATTGTGCTACGTTGCAGCGTCATCGTGTTCAACGTAAATCCATTCGTGCAGCGGTTCTGTTTATCGGAAACGGAAGTGACCAATTTATATTTTTCCCCGAATGCGAACATTCTGTGCTCATACAAGCCGCACTCGGTAGTCGCCATTAATAATTTGAAATTATGGAGTTTGAAGGATGGCAAGCTTTTGGCGAGTTTTGTTGAACAAAATCGGGATACATGGTCAGCCGAACGCGAATTGACATTTTTCCCATTTTAATTTCTCAACGTTAAAGGCATCCAATGTGGACCGATGACGAGTCATTTGCTATTCGCATGTCAGGCGCCGAATTGCACTTGTACTCCGCCAATAATTTTGGTAATACCATTCCGCCGTATGCGCAAAAGTGGACGGCGAATCATTGTAGACGGTTGCGCGCAAAAGTTGTCACTACCGGCTCTGCGCGACTTTGCCCTTTCGCCCGGCCCACCTCCACATCACGTCTGCGTTTACAATGCGGCGCAGGGGGTAACGAAACGTTACTTCAAAGGAATGTCAACATTTGTGAAATGCTATTATGTCACAGAATGCTATGGCTTCTGCGCGTTTATATCGCTGCAGCGCGACATCGCCAATTGACCAAATGGTAACGAATAAGGTGTTCCAAGCGGATCGAGTCAACTTTTATTGGAATAAAAGAGGTTGGTCGGATATTTGCATAAATTGCCATAACAAGCCGTATACGTAGGAAAAGCAGTCATTATTATGGCCATCACGGATGTCGATCCGGAGAACAAGTCATATTACGGTTGCGAAACCCTACATCTGTTGCAGACCAATGGAGATGCCTGCCTAATCATTTTGGGTAAAGACGGAGGGCCTATTCATGCTGTGCAATGGCATCCGGAATCAAAGGAATTTTGCGTTGTTCATGGACGTAAGTTTAACATCGTTGCTCAACCTTAAGCAGTTGCTTTTAAATGTTGACGCAATTCGGTTTACTGTATTGACTAATATGCGCGCAGGTACAACAATTCAAGAATACAATTTCTTATGCTAATTCGAAGCTAAATTCAGGATAAATCGACGTTGATTTTTGTTTTTATTACGGCCCATTTAGGATTGTTCGATTTTTTCACAAATGCAGTTTATTCGGTTAATTTTTTTCCAGCCATGCCAGCAAAGGCGACTCTTTTTGACCTGCGGGCGAATGCAATTTTCAACTTCCAACCCTCGCAGCGAAACGATGTTCACTTCAACAGCTTTGGAAATCATATCCTTTCTCGGTTGCCGCTTGTTTTGCAGCTTTGGCTCGTTACGTTCGTTTCGAATTAATTTCCTTAACCGTTTCGTTTTACTGATCTGTCTGTGCGGTTTTGGGAGCGTTTCTGGCAATGTGGAATTTTGGTGCATGAAAACGCGACGCCTCATCTCGCACATTGAGGCCGAGCAGACAACCTACGTTGAATGGTGTCCCGACGGCGCACATTTCCTGACTGCCACTACCGCTCCTCGGCTTCGCGTCAAGAATGGGTAACTACCGAAAAAGATAAGAGTTGTTTTTGGCAGTTTTAGCTTCTTTTTTTTCAAATTGAAGGTTCAAGCTGTGGCACTTCACTGGCAAACTTTTGTACGAAAAGCAGCTTCCGGAAGGTACCCAATTGCTGCAAATTGGATGGAGTCCTGAGGGAACGGGTCGTTTCGTTGAACCTTACATTGATGTACAGAAAATCAGCGCTCTGACACAGAGCTTGCGTAAGAAAACTGTCTTCCCCGGGTATACGATACATTGTGCTTTCAGCAAAGCGTGAAGCGTACGTGCCACCACATCTACGCGCTCGCAATGCTCTCGGTAAGTCAAGTCCATCGGAACCATCCAACAGTGTAAGCTCCGATATAGATGGTAATGTTTTTTTTTGTGACGTCAGACAAGCAGTAATCGCATTTTGTCTTAGCGGCAAGTTTTAAACAATTGTCAAGGAATCGAAAGAAAAAGGAAGCGAAAAAAATGTCCAAAGAGGGGAATGAGGTGACGGAAGAGGTTATCCAAATATGCAAAATTTTGACGGGGTATGTTCACTTGATTGTTTGCAGCTTCCCGAAGATGTTTCGGCCATGCAGCCGGGCCCTTGCGGCACCGAGAGAACAGAAAGGGAGAAACGTATGTTAGCTATAACCAGAGTCAGTGACCGACCACCTGCGGTTGAATGCCTATTCGTACAGGTAGTTTGTTGCAGAAATTGCGCCAAATCTCAACACTTAAGGAGAAAATCGAAGCGGGCCAAAAGATGCAGGCCAATCAGGTGCTTTTTATTGGCTGAAACTGGGAGTAGTTAAAGTGACCTATTCATTGCTTAGGCGCACAAACTGGCCTCGGAGGCTGCCCTGTTGGCCGAATTGGAGACGCTGAAGAACAAGGTCAATCTTTAGCCGGTCGACTAAACGGCATATCTTTTGCAATTCACCAATGGATCGCTATTGGAGCAAAGCAGCTTTGGGCGCCGACGCTTCTCCTATCATCTTGTTGAAGGATAAAAGTTTCGCCTTCACCTTGGCCGTGTTGTTACGCATTAAGCGCGCGCTTTTTTTTTTCTTGCTTATCCGCCGCACCTTTGCCTCAATAAGCGCAATTCATTATTCGCTTGCGGCGGCGAAATAGCGATTGGAGAAAGGCGACTTTCGATAGGTCAATTACGAATGTTTCATGTTTGCCAGCGAACGTGGAATTTCCAATTGTATGTTTGTAGTTGTCCGTTCAGTTTGCTTTGTAAACTCGAGTCCATAGTTCCTCGCAGTGTCGCCGAGCCGTTCTAGGTGGTAGATAATTTGTTTCAGCAGCTTCATTAGGCTTTGTTGTCCTTGCAGTGCCAACGAAATCGAGTGCAACGTTCTCGGCGCTCGTTATGATTTTTGTCACCACTTATCTTCGTGTTGTTCAAATATTTTCCATCACCAGCGAGTAGGCACACCGACGTAAGAGGCGCTCATCGACTTCGCATAAGCAGGTGGGTCATTTTTGCGAACATACCAAAAATTGCTAGCTGCTTCGGTAGGGCACTGCGCTAATTACATTGCTTTTGTCAAACAGCAAATCTTTTGCCTCTGCCTCGATTAAAGCAACCTTGCACGTTACGCTTGACGCCTTTCGCTTTCTTTGTTGCGCTTTTTCAGCTTAAGATTGCGCTTCACGGAACAACTTAACAATCGCTCGCTTTTTAAGCCGAATAACATGGCGTCTATCGGCTGTTAGTACCTGCGCATTACAAAATGTTTGATACAGTACAACTTTGTTAATGTAACGTAGTGTCCGGGAATTCTGGTGGCATGCAGGTTGCAGGCGCGAACGCGTGTCGATAACGCATATTAGTTGTGCCTTGAACAAGGTGCATTGACGGTATTGGCTGTTGGAACGACCTTTGGACTGCTCGTC
Organism: Trichuris trichiura; assembly: GCA_037903355.1. Lineage (NCBI taxonomy): Eukaryota > Metazoa > Nematoda > Enoplea > Trichinellida > Trichuridae > Trichuris > Trichuris trichiura. The sequence goes on from JBAJFE010000011.1 coordinate 2,284,161, forward strand.
TTTTCCTAGCCGGCTGTCTTTGGGGTGAACATTCACAATTTCAGGTAGGCGTTTTGTAAATTGGTAGGTACGGCTCGAGATGCGACCTTGCCGCGCATTATATTACGTTCTGCCGTTGTGCCTTTTCCTTAGGTTTACTTTTACCCTGACTGACACGCGGTTGCACGTTTTCTTCGGTAGCAATAGGAATGACGTCTAAATGCCGTTGTCTGGTGGCAGCGTCGAAATTCGGTCAGCCCGCGCTTATGTCAACAGTTTGCCTCTTACCGCCGCCGTTGTTTGTCCTTACCTGACGTGGGCTTGTTTGCCCTTTACCAGGGGATGTAGAGGCCGTGTTGGTGTTGTTTTTTGGGGAACAGAATTGAAGGTATTTATTTCTGCCTTTCGTGCTCCCTTTCTTAGTAGCGAACGGTTGTTGCTCGCGCGCACCGGCTCTCCCGTATCATGGCAGCTCTCGATTGCCGCATCTTCAAGTACGTCTATGTTTATTTGATGTTCTGAAAGGAAGGACAGTCTTCTTCTTTCGTGCAGTTCACTAGTAGGCTGTCGAGTTGTCTACGGCACGTAGGCGGAAGGCGACTGGCCGTTCTGGGTTTCCATTGCGTGCTTTAGACTGGTTTGTTGTGTGCATGGGCGATTTTCGCCCTTCACGGCAGCCGTGACCGGTACGAAACAGGGCAACCAGAACGTTGCCGTGGCGCAACGTTTTCCTATGAAATTTTGTCGTTTTGCCCTGCAAAGGATGCCGACGACAGCGCATTCGTCCTGTACGTGTCATCGACCTCGACCGGCATGCCATTCGGTGCTCGTTTTGCGGCAAACTAGGTGCTGCCGCGCGCTGATTGTTTTCAAAATGCGCCACTTTTTGTTTCTTTGCCCTCCTGCGAAGGTATTTGCGCGCTTCCGCTCTCGTCAAAGCGGCACGTTGCACCGTCCCTCTTGGATCGATGCTGCAACCTTTTCGGAAGGCGACCGCGCCGCCGCCGCGAACTCGATATCCTCAGCATGGCGGCGTCAAGCCTGACGTTCTTGGCGATTTTTTTTCAAACCAAATCGATGCTGTCGATCTTTTCTCGTTCGGTGTCGTTTTTCCACTCGACGACAGTTTTCCTTCCCTTCGCTTTGACGCTTGCGAACGCTTCTTCCACCCTGTCCGCCTACTCGTCGTTGCAACTTTTACATCGGCTTGTTTTTTTCCCCCTTTTCCAATTTCCTCCTCTCGTTCAGTTGCCCCAAAATTGCTTCAATTTTAAAGGTTGCGCCTATATCTATCCGTGGGCACACACAACTCGTTCATGCCTGCCGCCTACGATGTAGCGAATGGCCAAATTTGCATGTCGTCTTCAGTCAGCTGTTTCGCTTTTGCGCCGCCATGCAAGCGTGCCAACATTGCTGACCTCGTTTGTGGGGCCGGAATCGTTTTTGAAAGAATTCCATCATTGTTGGCGCTCCTTTTCGTTAAAGCTGGTCACGATTGGCGGACGCTTTTCCGCCGGTGACCGATGATTTTTGTCTAGTTTAAATCGTACGTACATTACTGTAAATGGAATGCAGGTACTTAGTGTTGAAACGCCCACGGTCGTTAGCCGCCCCCGAAATGCGTTCGCTTTCGATCATTCAAGTTGTGTTGGTCGGCGGCGGCGGCGGGCGATCGATTTCGGTCGACGGGTCCGGCTGGAAATTATACCAATGAACAATGGGATCGCTTGAACGCCACTGGCCGCAATGCCAACAATGCACAGACCGGTCGATGAAGACGACAAGTGGGCGGCCCGCCCGTCCAACAGTGCTTATGGACGCGACTTACAAGTGACCAGCCGAACTGGTCACTTGGAAACGTTCCAACGTAGTTGTGACTGCGCTTGATGCTGCTGACAGCCTGCCTGCTGTACGGTTGTTTGTTCGGTATTGGCCTTTGCGATGGCCAACAACGTTCGCTTGTAGCCATCGTCCACCGGCTTGGCTAACCAGCACGATTTTGTACAAATGAAAGTGAGCGCCGCCACGTTTCAGCATATCTACGAATAGTGGGCTCTCCGCCAATCCAACCAAATAGACGCATAGCTGCCATGAGAGACTGCCGCATTTAACCTTTTTTTCGAAAAAACAGGAATATCCAGTTTCGATAGTTATTCTTTTATGGCATTAGCGAGTGGGCGCGGGTAAGCTTAGTCGTTGCGAAGCCTGTACACACGTGGGAAGCTGATTGGAGCATTTTTCCCCCGAACGATCAATGTTGTATGGAAGCACAGTTCTCGTGCATGGTGGGCGCTTACGTCAGTTGGTCTTCAACTGAACCTGTCCGCATCGATCTTTGCCTCGCGTTCATCGACAGTGCTACGCATTTCCAAGTTGCGTTTATCTCTTTGTAAGCAGCTTTACGGCCGCCGATTGCGCCCATAAGGCAATGGTCCTTCGTATGTATATGCGCACATATATAATAGGTGCGTAGTTGTAGTTGTCGCCTTACTGTTTGACACTTGTTTAGTTTTGCTGTCCTGTTGCGAACTGGGAATAATATGTCACGTAAGATCACCGAAGGGAATCGCCCCAAAGGAATTGCCAACGAAGATGTCCGTGGACAATTCAAGCCGTCCTCTTGCGCATGGGTGTACCTATGAGAAATCCTGTTTTCTAACTTCTCCCTAACAAGTTAGACAGAGAGAGAGAGTTTCCCTACTCGCTTGTAGTTTTGAAGCCGACTATGTTACAACGTTCGCTTTTCCGGATGCATCTCTCTCTCTTTCTCTGTTTGAGTCTCTTGAATGACGACTTGAATACTTTTGCCCTGCATGCGTCCATTTTCACAATGCCGTCGTCGTATTGGGCGCCTGTTTGCGACGCAAAACGGCACCGAGATGCATGACTGCTTCGTGAAATGTGTCGCGCTGTCGCGGCCTCTTTCCCAAAGCGTACATTGACGACGATAGGCATTTTTTCTCTCTGTCTCTGTCTCCTATGCTTCGCAATGGTTTCGTGTCAGTGGAGCCGTACCGTCGTCTTCTGGTTCGAATGGACAAATTTCCGTCCGTTTCAAAAATGATTCCACGGTTTTGCGTCCAAATTGGTTGTCACTTGTTGAGAGCTGAGGTTGCCGCGCGCGGCGACATCTATTACAACTTGCTCTTACACTCTCCCTTAAACCTTTATCCGTTTGCGCGGGCGGAGGGCGCCAGGAAGACCATTGTTGTGTGTGACCGTATCGGTGTTTCTCTAAGGCGTCATCGTTGAATAGGAAACGCGCTGTTTCCGTTATAATCGCCGTGTGTGGTGGCGTCGGCGCGCACATTCCTACCGCAGCTGCGTTCCCCTCTATTCGTCGAACTTTTTTTGACCCTTTAAAGCATCTTTAGTTTTCTCTTAGTCAGTTGGTGTTTTAAGCAGTTGCGACTCTTTTGGTTGCCGACTGCTCTCCTACGGACTCTAACGTTGCTGTATGCAAGTTGACTTTAAAGTCGTCGTCGTAGTCGTCATCACTTGTTGTTGGTCGCGTAAAAACGTCGTCAAGTGAACGCTGTAAACTTTAAGCTGCATTTCAGCACACTTCTCCGGAACGGTCATGTCACAGACGATTATTGTTAACTATCATCTGCGTACGTCTGCGGAGAGTGTCAAATATTGCAATGACCTCAGTGGTTAATCGTTCGGAATATGAAAGCAACTTGTACGCTGGCGTCAATGGGACAGTCAGTGGTCAGCTGGCGCCAGCCGAAAATGACGCCACAGTTAGCGGAGATGAATGCGCTTCAATAGCCGATGCGGCGGTCAGTAGCGATTCGTCCGGTGCCCCGTGGGTGCCATTAACCAGCGTTGAATATTCATCATTAGGCGGCGGCGGTAAGAATACTTGGCCGTCAGCGGCCACTGTGTACACTGCTGCGCCAGGACCGACGCCGGCTGGCGCCGAGCAAGGCGTTCCTTGCTACCTGCCGGTGGTTCCCCCTTGGACGCAGGTGATCTGCTACGCGGCTCAGCCGCCGTGCTTTTACTTTCCCAATCTTTTGGCCAATCCGGTGCAGACAATCGCCAACGGTGGCGCCGCCAGCAACGGGCAACTGCCGTCACCTTTGCTGGAGCAGAGCGCCTATTGCGAGCGATTAACAATGAGGGATGCCTACCTAACGGCGCAACCACAGGCACCAATGTCGACATGCAACCCGCCGTCATCGTCGTCGGCAGTGGAGTCGGCATCTTCGGTCAACATGGTGACAGCAGCCAACGTGGCAGAAGGCCAACCCACGCAACAGCACGTGTACAGTTTTGATGGAGAAGAGAATCAGCTGTATAATCAAAGGCAGCCCGTTGTGACGGAATCAAAGTCACTTACGACAACGGTGGGCAGTGTCGACAACGACACTACTAATACTACAGTCGTTGGAGAAATGTCGGTCGTTGGTGAACAGACGATACTTGACGACGAAACAATAATTGTGGGCCAAAATGAGAAGGATTCCAAAGTGGCATTGCCTTTAACCAGTGCCACCACTGCTGCCCCTGCCACCACCGCCAATGGGTCCCGTCCGCCTGATACTATTGGTACAGCGACGACGGATCGTTTGTTACCGGTGACATGTAGTAGTAAAAGTAGTAGTAGTAAATCGGAGGTGAATGAACGGGCAGAAAGTGCGATTCAACCTTACATGGACAATCGTCAATCGACAACCAATAGCAATTGTGATCCAGTTAAAGACGCTGATGCTTCGTCGTCTTCGTCGACATCGTCGTCATCATCGTCATCTTCACCACCGCCTCCTCCTCCTCCTCCTCCCGCAGCTGCATCCGACGTTGAAGTGATGGCGGGCGCTGCTTCGGCGGGAGATCGAGAAAGTGTGGTGGCGCCTCAGCCGGCTGGAAGCAACAGCAGCAGCGCGTCCACGACCGTTTCAAGCCCGAACGTATTCAATGCGGGCGCCACCGGCGGCCCGGCCGTTTTGACAAATGGTTTCGAACCAAACCTTCCATGCATGACGCCCATCTACGTGCACGTTAATCTTGGCCAAACTTTGTCGCTTCGGGTTGGCGACAATATCCAGCACATACCTGGTATGAATTCGAAAATGAACTGAAAAGGATTTGTTCAATATTTTTTGATCGTTCTTCCAGGTCCCGCCACTGTACGAATGGTTAGCGAACAGAATCCACCAATGCCTTTGTCGATGAATGTACCACCGGGTCATATTGTCCAGCAGATTGTGGACGAAAATGGAGCGTTAAGGCACGTGATTCTGTCTCCTCAAGCGCCGCCTGCTCCTCCGCCTCCCCCAATGGCTCAAACGGGTCCTTATCCGTCGTCCGGCAGAGCGCCGCCCGCTGCTGTGCTCTCCAATGGACCAGGCGGACCGACTCTGCAATACATCCCAGTTCAAGGGACCCCTTGCGGTCAAGCGATTCATCATCCGCCGTTGACCGCGCTTCGCTTCGACGCCAATGGACAACCTAATCCGGCAGCCGCTTTCTATTCTCCCGGCGGCGACGTATACCCGGTCTGTCACAATGGTAAGACGGCAATTCTTTTCTTTTTAAAACCCATTACGACTAGTAGCGATTTTCCCGCGCTTGTTTCCCCTCTCAAAGGCTGTCGCGACAGTTTGCTTTTGTTGACGAAAAGTCTTTTTTCTTTTAATTTTCATCTTGCCTTTTCTTATCTAGCACCGTATCGATTTTGTCCGTCGGACAGAAGCGTCGGAAAGTACAGAATGAGTCGTTACGATAGAAGGCGGCCCCATCAGGATGCCTACTATGGTAGGAATAGTTGCGGAGGTGGGCAAAAGTGAGATTTTTCCTTTTAAGGCGGACCAAGAATGATCGACGAGAGTTTAATGCCTGTCCAAGAGGGTGCCGAGGCCACGGCAGCAACAACAGTTGCGGAAGGAAGTTGCATGGAACGAGAAGAGATGACAAAATTGGTTGAAATGTTGTCAAGAATTCAACCGCCCGAAGTATGCGAGGTGGGCATACGAGAGGCGTTGGCAAAGTGGCAACCGCTCGACTGCTCCGAAGCGGCCGCCAACGGTGGCCCGTTTCCTCAAATCGACGCGTCAGAGTTCACCTACGAGCTTATGCTTTGGGAACGTCGCGTGGACGCCAAAGTTGCCGGAAAGTACAAGTGCAGCAACAGTCAATGCGAGCAATGGATATTCGGTTTAAAGCCGGCTACCGACTACTTTGTTCGGCAAGACTTATTTTAATTCTTGTTATTACCTTTGGTCGTTAGCGACCGCCATATTGTTGAAACTTTTCTTTTTTTTCCAGATTGAAAGCATTGTTGGAAGAACGCGGTCTGCACGGCGACTTGACCGAACCGGTATCCTTTCGCACCAAGGCGACCTTCCCTGAGAAGCCTTACCCGCCGCGCGTCATTCAGCGTATGAAGACTTCGTTGCTACTACGCTGGAGCGCGCCAAATGACAACGGGTCCAAAATAATGGCTTATCTATTGGAGATGGAAGAAGAAGAAAAAGAGGGCGCCTTCAAAGAGGTCTATTCGGGACCGTTGCGACAGGCGAAAATCCAAAAGTTGCTCATGTCCACGGAATATCGCTTCCGACTGGCGGCCAAGAATCAATGCGGCAAAAGGTGAAATGATTTTTCATTTTGCGGTCGGCCCTTTGGGCAGAAATAATGCCGCTGGAAGGCGACTTAAAATTGCGGCGCTTTTTTTCGTTTCGCGGTCTCCGCTCGGAGCCATACGCCGCCTGGTGCGGCAACAGAGGTTGGCGCGACGGTGCCTGGCCTATCGGGCATCGTCGTTGCAAAAAAAAGATCGCCCGATTTTCCTTCATTCGCCTTGTTGGAGATGACCGGCTTTCATGGATGCTGTCCATTGCTTGGGCGACACAGCTTTGCCGATCCATCTCCACTGTGTACCTGCTTTCTTTGCTAGATCGTTCTGTAACGTTTTATGTAAGGGGATCATTTTGCCATTCAGCCTTTTAGCTCTCACAGTTAAGCTTTTTGATCATCTGTTTGCCACGTGTTTATAGCGGTTCACTTTGATACACGTGCCCAATGGTGACATTCCATCAGTGACAGCAACTTGGATTGATAGCAATAACATTTTGCGTCTGTGACGATTTTATGCTGCTTTGCTTAGCTTTCATTTTGCATTCCAAGTTGCTGATCACATTGCAATTTCCTTATGGATATTTTGTGTTCGCGTAACGTTTTTTCGTTACGTCGAATTGTTTCTCCTTTCCGCCTAATACTGTAAAAGACCAATTTGCTTTTTCTCTCCCCGAACAGTTGTTAGCCGCCGATAAATGGTTCCTCGTCGTCGTCGTCGACCGAAACTGTTTGAGCAGCTGCGCTATGCATGCGTTCTCAAAGTAGCGATAGTTTTCTTACGAAGAGACGACGACGGGCACTTGTTTGCTCATTAAAAATTCGCGAATACGATTCATTATCGTGCCGTAGGCGCGACAAACATTGAAACAGGTCTTCTTTTGCTTTTCGGTAGCATTGATTTGTGTTTACTTTTTAAATGTTATGCCGACAGTTCGTTGAATGCCCGAAGGCGTATTAATTCTACAAAAATGGAGCTGCAACGGGAGCGGCTTTTCCGCAAAATCCGATCTAGCCCAATTGACGCGTCCATTTGAAAAGGTACGCTGGGCGATAGTGAACTTTTAAGTTGGCTCGAAAGAAAGTGGTTGTGACTGGACGACGGCCCGAATAAATTATTTTTAAAAAAAACGTTTGTAAGGCGGCTAGTTTTCGTCGAATCTCCGGTTTTGGTTGTTTTCAAGTAAACAAGCGTTTTTCCTCGATAGCCTAACAACATTAGGTGTAGACATTTTTCGTCGTTTAATTTCCGCGTCGTCGGTTACTGTACAGCCAAGGAATTCGGTAGTAAATTTTTTCAATCGACTTATGCTCTACTCAATCCTTGCACTCCAGTTACGTTGACGACCTATCGTTCCTTTCCTTTTTTTAGCGACTACAGCGAACTTTGCATAGCGTCGACCAGCGGTGCGGCGCCATGCCAGCCGGAACCGCCATGGCTGATCGAGGCAAAGGCCGACCAATTGACTCTGGGATGGCAGCGAAGCGACGCGGACGAATATCAATTGTTCATGGAGGATACGGAGAGCGGTTATGGATTTTTGCCGGCCTGCACAACGCAAGAATGCTCATACACAGTATACAATCTGCAAAGGTGTAAGCAGTATCGTTTTCGACTGATTGCCAGCAACGAGGATGGACAAGCACCTCCGTCCGATGTAATCACCTTTTGCACGTTACCCACTGCCCCTAGCTGCCCAGGAACGCCTGCCGTCCATGGACGGTTGCACTCCACGCAGGCGAAAATTGTTTGGAATCCGCCGAACGATTTTGGCGGATGCGACGACGTTGATGAATATACGCTTCAAGTAAAGGAGAAATCAAGCAGCGACGGCTGGATGTCAGTATACGCGGGTGCTCAACGAGAATTCCAATTGACCAATTTGAGTCCAGGTACAGCTTACCAGTGTCGCGTACGGTGCAAAGGCGCCGGCGGAGAGAGTCCCTTTTCCGATGTCGGTGTTTTTACCACAATGGCCGTCCATCCCGGTCCGGTCAAAGTGCCTACAATAGCCGGCAAAGTGAAAGCTACCGGTGTCCATGTTAAGTGGAATCAACCGGAAACGACCGGAGGAGCTGAAATCAAAGACTACGAGGTTGAACTGTGTTGGCTTAACGACGAGGGCGACGAACCTGACGGCGCCGCAAGGTTGACGACAGCGGACAATTTCGAACCGCGCGTAGTGTATCAAGGACCGAAAATGGAATGCAACATCCAATTATTGCTGCCTGGTAGAAGCTATCGGCTCAGGGTACGAGCTAACAACATTGCCGGACAGGGAGCTTGGTCGGAGCCGCTCAATTTCCGAACTGCGCCATCGGCACCCGACTGTCCATTGGACCTTCGGTGCATTGCATCGACAGCCAATTCGTTGCATATTGCTTGGAATCCCCCGCTGATAATTAATGGAGCTCCAGTTGTTGAATATCGGTTAAGTAGGGCTATAGCAGGTGGCACTCGTCAACAACAACATCATAGAAAAATGTCCTATTCTTCGTCATGTTCGGCATCTTCCTTATCGTCGGCTACTACGCCTTCCTCGCCATCACCTTCCGTTGCCGATGGAGAAACCGAGTCGTCATCGTCATTTGTTGGGTAACATATATATATATTATGCTTAAGAGTTAGATTTGTTTATGCTTGGTTGCTTCAGTTGGGGCCCATTTGAATGCGTCTTCTACGGCAATGCTTTGTCGCACGAGGTGCGCTTGCTCTTACCGGACAGCGAATACGCATTCCATGTTCAGGTGGACAACGTGTTCTAACTTATTTGTTTTGCCTTATAAAATGTCGGGTCTTATAGGCTGTCAACAGCGTAGGAGTTTCACCGCCGAGTGCTCAGCTGGTCTGCAGAACGCAGCCGGGTCCACCCGGCTGTCCGGTGAACCTAACGGCGGAACCGTTGTCGCTTTACGAGGTTTATTAATTTGTTAGCTTTCCGACGCGTGCTTAATTTCAATTTTTTTTCTCTTCTAGATCCTTTTGACCTGGGAAGCTCCGGTCGACCACGGGCGCCCCGTTGTCAGTTATAATTTGGAGGTGATTCCTTGCCCCGACGATCGCCCGTCGCCTGTGGTTGTTCCCGCTGACATCTTAAGCTATACATTCGACAGTTTATTGCCGGAGACGTCCTACAGGTTGGTATTATTAATTTGAACTTGGAAGCCCTTATATTGCGCAGCACGCGCGCGTTTAGGTTCCGGGTTCAAGCGTGCAATGAATGTGGCGTTGGACCGTATGCGGTTCCGATACGTGCCGTAACGCTGTCTCCTCCTCCAGTTGCCCCATTGCTGGAGTTGGCCAGCGCTGGTCACAACTTTTTGAAATTGAAATGGTCCGACCATCGACGTAGCGCAGCTGACGACGGCGGCCGAACTTATTTTGTGGAAATGGAAAATCGACTTGGTGGTCACTCGCCCGTCTACGAAGGTCCAGCGAAGAGTTGCAAGGTGCCGCGCCTTACGGAGAACACGGCGTACACGTTTCGCGTCAGAGCTTCATCGAAGAACGGCGGTATGGGCGCTTGGTCGGATCCGGTCCAGTTTTGCACCGGTCGCACGCCTCCACCCGCACTCAAAGGTAGGAACAATTGCGCCCGCCGCGAATTATTGTCATTTTTTGCAACAACAAAAAAACATTTTAGCTCCGATTCGAATTGTCGACGTGGCGGAAACTACGGCGGCCGTTGAATGGTCGACGGTGAAAATGTCGTTGGGTGAAGGTGACAAGTTGGCCTATGCCGTGGAACTTCGTCACGCGCTGGCTCACGGCGGTCGTTTCCTTGAAGATGTCAAATTGGTAAGGCTCTTTTTTTAAAACCAATTTCGCGTAGGGTGGTGGCGCGCTATTTTCCCAAAGGAAAAAGAAGTCGTTTCAACGTAGGCGACCTTTATGTTATTCAAGCCAAAAACCGGTTGATCGTAAAAGCCTAAAGCGCGTGCGCGCGCGCGAAACTTCTTACTTGCAACAATTGCAATCGTTTGCAAAGGAAAATGGCGTTGGCCTTTTTTCCATTTGCTCTCTCTCTCCTATATCTTGACGCAGTTTCGATAAGAAGGTGACGGCGACGCAAATGGCGACCGTTTGTTTTGCTGCCGCTTGATTTACGTTCGTTTGCTCAATTCTTTTTTTTTCCACCAACTTCGGCCAATGTGCGTGTGACGGCTTTGGCTATTCTAAGAAGCGGAATCGAGTGATGACATTTACGTTTTTCTAAACTTTGCCCACCGCGCCGTATCAGTAGAATTAGAAAGCCTAAGCACGTCAAACCTTTTTTGCAAAGTGGATTAGGCGCCTATCAACGCATTGCTAAGTATGTGACGTCACGTCGTCACCAAGTTGAGCTTATTTGTCCGTAAGCCCTAACCGCGCCTTTTATTAAAATTTTACTGTACCCACCAGTGTTTCCCTAAGGGCGAACGATCGCACTTTCTTCTTGCATATACATATACCAGTGCAAGCTGGGTTTAGTTCGCGTTTAAACTCTAATAAACGGCTTTTTTAAAACTTTCCTAACTCAGTCCATAGCAATCGTAACAACGTAACTATATCATTACCTTTTTAAAAAATGGGTTGAAAATACTGTGAAGCGGAAAATTTGCATTGTTTTGTTATTTTGTAGAAACTCTACGAGCTTTGTCTTATAATAAATTGTTGCGGCGGTACAGACTCTTTGCTACAAAAACTTTGCGAAAAGTGTTATCCCAAGGTTAAGTATTCGTTGTTAAATGCGTAGCGCTTCCACTGGAGCGATTGATTGACGTTTCGGCCGATCGTTTTGTTCCAAGTGAACAATTGTTTCTTTCCAGTACATTTGTCTTCCGAACTTTCTTTGTCTCTCTTCGCAACGGCGCACCGTCATTGCTCCTACTTCGGACGGACGTTTTGTTTTCGTGTTCTGCAACTTTTTCATTCGCGTTTCCGTTGCCTCCAACGGTAAGGCTTGTTTGCGTAACTGGGCCATTCCACGGCAGTAAGCAAAGTTGCAACTCCGCAACGCTTCGATTGCAACTGAGCTATTCAACACTGGATCGCCACCGCACCTTTTATTGCGCTCACATTATCAATGGCTGTGCACATTTTGTTCTTCCGCTAAATTGCTCCGTTAAGTGGGAGCTTATTTGTCCCTATTTTGAAAATGACGAACGCGCGCGTGCTGCCTACCGTAGGCGAGCGTCTAATAGCAGTTGCCGCATGTGAAATGTTATAGGACGGAAACTAGCGTGTATGTGTCTTTGTCAGCTGGGTGAGCGGTTGGTTTTCTTTTTTCCATCCGTTTTATGCTAAAATTTACGGCCGTTCGCTCGACGCTTCTCTGTATGCCGAATCTTTCTTGATTACACGTCAGCATTTCGCTTTCTCTTAGCGAAACTGCTTCCATCAGCTATGCATTAAAAACGTCAGGAAACTGTCTGTTCGGAAATAAAACATTTCATCATTGCGACTATCGATAGCATGTGTCCTTCCGCTGCTGGTCAATTGGCCAACTTAAGGGAATTGATCGTTGAAGAAAGTCTGAATGGAAAATGTTCAGCAACGTTAGATAATCGTACGGCCAATCATCATCGATCAATGTACAAGTTGTACTTGTTTTCTTTGTCCTTACAAGTTTAGGCGCAGTTTTCTCACAAACAGGTCTTCCAGTACGCACAAATTGTCTGTCCTCAATACGAGCGCGTTTCAATTTTGCGGATGGCTATTTGTCAAATGAATAAGCGTCCGTTCGACCTTCTTTGATTTGTCAATACGTCACACTTGACGTTCTACCAGATATTGTCCGCAAAAGTTCAAGGAGGTTGATTTCTGTCGGGCAAAAAGTGGCGTATTTCGGGTGTTTTCAAACATTTTTACGCCGACTCTTTCTTGCAAGCGCGGGCATTTTTTTTCCATTGGTTGGACTTTTGTCGACGCGCAATGGTCCATTATTTGCATGAAGCGCTTTCTTGCAAGACGGAAGGCTTTGCGAACTCTTTGCAATGGCACAATTGTTAAAACGGTTCAATTTTTCAGCTACAAAGAGTACCCTGTGCCACGTACACATTTTCGCAGCTCCATCCGGGCGTCACTTATGCGGTGCGCGTCAACGCTGTTCGCCTTTGCCCCACAAGTGAGCAGCAAAAGTCGGATGGCTTCCTTGAAGTTCCAGGTCCGTCGTCAACAGCCGTTTTCACTACCCTCGCTAGTCCCGTGCGAAATAGGTAAAGATATAAAGCATGATTTTCATTTTCAAGTTGAACAACAGAATTAGGCAATATTTCTCTTTCTTTTTAAAGAACGTCGGAAGTCACATCCGCTGCTACGCTTTCTTCCGAAGGAACCCAGTTGACCAAAGGAAGCTATCGTGGCCTGACGGACAATCAGTTCGCCTGGGTGATTCTTATCGGTTTCACGTTGGTTGCTGGAGTCATTGCTTACATCATCGAAAAAGTGATTGCCGGAAATTGAGGACTCTCTTTGCGTATTCTTCCTTTTCTCCGTCGTCGTCTTCTATTTGCTCGGTCCATATCGACCGGCTGTTGTTTTGTGGCTGCATATAATTCAAGCTCAAAAGATGATGGCCTTGACGGTCAAGTCCTGTCGTATCTGCTATCAGCTGTGCTGCTAGCATTGCCCAAGCCGACCTTAGTCATAATATGGTCTTGTCCATCGGCAGGTTCCGACACATCGTCCACATGTATTCGCGCGCTCCAATCATCGAACCTACACGTACTGAAAGACAGACAGATACATGCAAACCATTATTTAGGCATATTGTCTTCCTCGTTTGTCATGCCATCGCATCTTGCTTCGTCTAAGCATCATCGTTCAGTTAATGTCAATCGAATACTCGCTATGATTTCTTTCCTTTCTCATTCTCTGTTCCGACCCGTGTGCCAAACATGTACGTACGCGCTGTGGTTCCCCTTGAACACGCGACCTGTGGTCGTCCAAGCCGTTCGGATCCGCAATCATTTTTTCATGGGTTTCCCTGTTTTTATGTTGTTGCCGCCCACTATTATCAATTATCAAACTATTATTATTATTATTATTACTACCCATAACGGGCTTTGGTTTGTTAAAAACCTTCCATGGAAAAAACAGTGCGTCAATGCCCATTTCGCCAACTGTTTTGCGCATGTATCATCTTTTGCAGGCTAGACGAACGAACCAACGGCAAGCGGCGACAGCAACGCTAGTTTCGCAGATAGTCGAAACAAAATTCTGCCTATCTAATGCACATCCGCACATAGGCTGTTTCGGGGAGGCGAAAAATGTCACCCAAAGAAAGGTCAGGTCATTTTATCTCAACATATTTCTTCTTGTATATGTAAGATTTTTAAAAAACGCAGACGATAAGTAAACAAAGCGGCTTGCCCTCATATAATTTGCATAAGTTTGCTTATACGAGGTCACTTCCTTTTTGAACTATAGCCTTGCCGGTCTAATCATTCAATGGCTTATTTAAACAGTAACTTTGAGCTGAGATTTAAAAGAAACTCGACGTGATTCAACCTATGAACAATTGCTCAGCCGCTCTTAGCTTCCATTCACTGATTGTCATACACAACATTGCATATAAACAGTTGCTGCAGGCATGGAAGCTTTGAACATGTTTGCCAACGCGGAAGTTTAATTGATTTTTCACCATTGCCATTAAATGCGATTAATGAACACCCAATCAATAATGGAATGCAATAAATGAGTTAGAATGCAAGTATAGATGTGCGGATTAAAAGTCTTCATCTAAGGTGAAAACATGACTCTCATTGTAATTGCCCATTACGCCGCACTTTTGGTATTCGCCCACCTTTCTTTCAAAGAAATTGGTCTTACCTTCAAGCGATATCATTTCCATAAAGTCGAACGGATTCTCAGCATTGTATATCTTGTCGCAGTCCAACTCAACCAACAAACGATCGGCCACGTATTCTATGTATTGGCACATCAGTACGCAATTCATGCCGATCAGGTTGACAGGAAGTGCCTCGGTAAGGAACTCTTGCTCAATGGCGACCGCCTCTCGTATGATCTGCTCGATGCGATCTTTACTGGTCTTGTGTTTCAAGTGAGAAAATAACAAACATGCAAAATCACAGTGCAGACCCTAAAATGAATGCGAAAGCTTTAAAAATTGCACAGCCTAACGAGCAGTACCTCATCTCGGGAGATGAGCTCATTGCTAAAAGTGAGCCCTGGCATGAGACCACGTTTCTTTAGCCAGAAAATCGAAGCGAAGCTTCCCGAAAAGAATATACCCTCGACGGCGGCAAATGCTACTAGTCGATCTCTGAATGGTGACTTTTTGTCCGCTATCCATCGTAGAGCCCAATCGGCCTTCTTCTTAACGCATGGAATGGTCTCAATAGCGTTGAACAGGTGGTAGCGCTCCGCTTCATCTTGAATGTACGTGTCAATCAGCAGACTATACATCTCCGAGTGAATATTTTCTATAGCAATTTGGAAGCCGTAAAAGCAGCGAGCCTCTGTCACCTGAATTTCCCGAGAAAAGCGTTCAACCTACAAAAGCGACGCGCAGGGATTTCAAAGTATTGCCAACAATATTAAAGGGACTAACCAAATTTTCGAACACTATTCCATCGGAAGCGGCGAAGAAAGCGAGTACATACGAGATGAAGTGCTTCTCGTTCGCGTTCAGCTTTTCCCAGTCGGTCATGTCTCTGCTAAGGTCAACCTCCTCAACCGTCCAAAATGAAGCTTCGGCTTTTTTGTAATAGCTCCAAATGTCCGGATATTGCAGAGGCAAAAGCACAAAGCGTTTTGGATTCGGACGTAGCAAAGGCTCGTCCAAGTCGCCATTGGTAGGTTCCATCTCCTTGGAAGCAATCTTTTCGGCACTCTCCGTTACCGAGTCCCCGTTGTACTGATCGCTCGATCGCTTCTTGGGCGATGCCTCTACGGACTGAAACGAAAATAGTAAAACTACAGTACACTTTTACACCGCTTACTCTCACGGTGGAGTCCTTCTTGCTCTCCTCACTTCGAGACTCCATTCGATGCAATTTATTGTTTTTTGTAAAAGAATTAACCAGCTACAATTCGGCAAGAATGTTTGCGCGGATTGCAATCGAACGATAATCGCTAAATCGTCGACCCAACACACAATCAACTGTTTATTTCAAACAACCGTTCTGTAGAACGTACAGTACACCTAATGTGCAGGTTTAGATCCTCTCGACGTGCCGAGAATAACAACAATAGCAGCTAGCAACTATTTTGCAATTATTCGAGTTGCATTTTAATTTTAGGATTTCAAACACATTTAATTAGTTCGCCTAAATTGTTTCTCCTTCCACGAGCGAAGATGCTACTTGAAAATGTTGTAATTACTGTACGTAAACTGCGAAAAGTGTTCGAAATGGAGTTAAGCTTGGTGGCTCAGCTAACCGGTCATGCTGCATCGGTTTGGAGTGTTAGCTGGCATCCCAAAGGCCATTTGCTGGCATCCGCTTCCAGCGATCAGAGCGTAAGATTGTGGTCTCAGGAAGGCAAGTCGTCTCGCGCGCGACAATCTTTATGTCGCTGTTCAGCCTTTGATTAATGCTTCTTAGGAGCCGAATGGATTTGTAAATCCACTCTTGAAGGTGAACACACTGGCACTATACGTACAGTTGCGTTTTCTCCATGCGGGGGTTACTTAGCGTCCGGTGGCTTTGACTCTCAAACGATCGTGTACAGACGAAACGAGTGAGCGAATCTGTTTCTTTCGTTGCTTTGCATATATCATCCGTTCAGGTTTGAGTTTGAAGTAGTTGCTTCGCTGCAATCGCACGACAAAGAAATCAAATGCGTTTCGTGGTCTCCGTCTGGACAGTTTTTGGCGACGTGTGGTCGTGATAAAACGGTGTGCATTTACGAAAGTAACCTTTCCTTGCTCGTTTGTTCGCTACTGTTAATAGCCTGCTGTTATTTTGTATACAGTGGACGAAGAGGGTGATTTTCAATGCTCAGGGGCATCGACAGGTGTGCAGCGAGACATAAAAAGTATTCGTTGGCATCCAAGCGAAACGGTTGGACATCTCATATCAAAGCGCTGATGTTTCGTTGACTCGAAAAATATTTAGATGCTAGCTACCACATGTTACGATAGCTCAATTGCATTCCACGTGCTGGATGAAGACGAAGATGAATGGGTTGCAGAGGAGCATTTCGTAGGTCACGATTCAACCATATGGTGCTTGGTTTTTGATTCTACTGGAAACCGGTTTTGCACAAGCAGCTCGGACAAAACTATCAAAGTTTGGGAAAGGACGGACCCTTCGTCTTTGACTTCTTGGAGCTGCGTTTGCCATATTACTAAGCAGCATGATGGGCCCATCTATTGGGTCGATTGGTACGCAATCTTACCAAAAAACCGCATCTTAACTTGCCACTTAAGGTCAAGCAAAAATGGTCTGATCATTACAGCAAGCGGCGATAACGCAATTAGAATTTTCAAAGAGAAGAAGAGAAACTCATTCGAATTGTTAAGTAAAATAAAGAATGCCCACTTGATGGACGTCAATTGCGTTGTGTGGAATCCGTTGAATTCAACTGTTGCTTCGTGTAGTGACGATTGCACTATTAAGCTGTGGTCTTCCAATTAAATTGTGCCCCGTTGGAACATTTAACTATTCGGAGGTGTCATTCCCGTTTTCATTGTAAAAACGCAAATTGTTTTTTTTCAGACGCGGTCCATTCGCGCGATGTCAGGGTTTATTAATAAAACTTTCGTAATATCAGCTCAGCGTTAGTCCCGAAAATCTCGGCACAGCGCGAACAGTTGCCTCCGTAAGGAACAGTCATAAAGAGTTATCCATTTGCTATGAAATCTCATGTTTTCTATGATCACATGCATTTGGGTCATAATTTTAAAACGACTTAATATCGACTAGCGCTCCTTATAAATAATACTCGAACGTCTATTCGCTTTATCCCGAGTTAAAAATTTGCTTTGTTTTAACTTTATTCACCTGCTAAATAGGGATCGTACTGTAGTAATTTAAAAGAAAATTAAGATACATGTTAGACGAACCTGATTTACCAAGTACCGTAATTACGGGTGGTTTTGTAGCTGATCTGCTGTTTTAAACGTGTGCCGCTCTAGTTGCTGATTTTATAATGTGATTGAACTTCTTCAAAGAAATTGCAATTTAGCGGTAAAGCGTTTGCTAAAGTATGCAGAGCTGAATTTTGTTTTTCAGGCGAATTCCTCAGAAACGAAATGAGTGATTCACGAGTGAATCCTCGATACCATCTTATGCATGCAATTGGCTTCCGTAAGTGCCTTGAACTTGAATAATTTTTGCTAAAGCTTTTTGAATTTACGCAAGACTACTTTTGTTGCATCTCAGCTATGCATATTTTTACTAGCTTACGATTGCAGATAATGCTGACGTTTCATGGCTGTGGATTCTCTCTACCATCGTTGGTTTCGTTGCTTCTAGAACGTCGGCGAAAGTGCGCGCAATTCTTAATTATCCAATTGAAGAAGCTTGCAAAACCGAAAAGGCAAATTTGGTCATGTCTTTTCTGCCTTGTTGATCTAATGCGCTATTGTTTAGCCTTGGAAAATATTCGTGACCAAACTATGCCCTTCCAGCTTGGACGATCTTGTCTGGGATTGTATGCTGATATATATGTTCAGGAATGTTGAACGTAAATTCGGAAGCAAAAAATACGCGGTAATTAAAAAGGAGAATGCGTTAATTGCGATCGGCAATCACGTTTGCAGAACTTCGTGCTGATCGCCGTCGTAACGAGTGGCTGCCTAGAATTGACTGTTATACGAATTTGGAAAAGCTTTCAACATTTACCATTCAGCGAAATCGTTAGCGGCCTGTAATAATGAGTTGACAATAGCTCCGAGCAGTAATGCGTATGTTTTCATTCTTAGGTATTCTCCACTTTGCAGCTGCTTTGTTGCTTATATAGCAACATCGCCAGGTCCTGTTAATGGAAATGAAGTATTCCAAAGATATTTTTTCGCTTGTTATGCCTTCTTGGTGCTCTTGCGAACATCCTACTACGCGGCCATGTTTTCGGCATTGTGCGGTGCCGTAAGTTTAAAATTTTGTTTCCTATTCGGAGCTGAACGAGATTTGTCTTATAGATTGCCGGCTTATTGTACATTTCAGACGTGCTTAAGATTCAGCGATGGACTCTGCTTCCAGGCTGGTTAGTTCAACTTGCTGGTAAGTTCAGAATTCCAAACTTACTATCAAGTGAGCTGCCACCCAACCTTATGGTCCCAATGGGTGCAACAGAAAGCGCCCAGACGGAACAACTTTACGAGTGGTGGGAGAGCTTTCGTTTTGTTCGCAACGCTACGGTTCGACAGTCGCAGGTTGGCTAGTTGTCCTATGTTGCGAACTTTTGACATCACGCTGCCCGTTTAGGGTAGTGAAATCCGTGTACGACCACTAACACTTACTGGCCGCTTGTTCCGCCGCTTATTTTCGCCTGGAAGTCGTAGAGAGGTTCGTTTTGGCCAAGGTGACGAAGCACGAATAACCGAGGAACGAGTACAGACGTTAATGAGTATGGGGTTTTCGGATCGCCAACAAATAGTCGACGTTCTTCGAAGTGTAAACAATGATGTGAATATTGCCGCAATAATTTTGTCTCAAGAAATCGATCGCTAGTTGCCGAATCTAGTTTGCTTCGAAGCTGCTGTGCTGCATTACAACGACCGGTTGAATTCGTTTTGCACTCAGTACTGTATATGTACTTGACTTCTTTTTTACTGTAGTAAATGCAGCCGAGTGTACTTAACAAATTGTTAGGAAAGTGAGTGAACCTGCATTATTTATTTCGTGACTGTGATTATTGTTAGTGTTAAACAGTTGTGTTGCAGCAGTGGTTAAATTATTTTGCCACTTAGCCATACGTACTAGTTCAAAATCTTGTTGGCCGCAGATGCCTGCTAGCAGTGTAACTGAATGCTCAAAGGATGGCCAGAATTTGACCAGCAAAGAAGGTTTTGATTTGCGCCAAGTTTGTAAGCTTTTCCGAGCTTGCTACGAACAAGACGATAGAATACATCTGGCTGCCTATATACTTGCTTTTCAAGAATTGAACAAGTATGCTTTGCGTTTTGAATAATATTTTTCTTTGACTAAACGTTGTTTAGGTTCTTTTTGTTGCTCGGCCGTATCTTTTCGTTCGTATCCGCAGAGATAATGGACAAAACTAGGATTTTGTCAGAGCACTTGAAGTCAGAGTTGGGTCATCACTACGCGAACGTGCAATCCATGCTGCGTTACGAAGTTGAGGCCGGCCTTGTGCACAGTTGGATCTGTTCTCGTCCCAGTGGTTCTATGACCCTTCTACGTTTGCATCGTGCTCTTCAATTCGTTGCAAGTTTTATTGAAGCAATTCGTTTGTCAAAGAGCGATCAGATTGCTCCGATAGCTCGAAAAGCTTACGATGAAACTCTGGCTCGCTATCATGGTTGGATTGTACGCAAAGCCGTCCATTTAGCCGTATACACTCTTCCTACGAGAAAGCAAGTACTACCATCTTCTTGAGCGTACATTGCGTGCTTTTTTTACTTGAAGAATTTTCAGCTAATATCTCATCTGTCTGAACGTTTGAGCGAAGCGGAAACTGAGCAGATTATGCATGAAGTTGTTGTTGAATGTACTGCCGTGTTTGAACGAGTAGATCGGTTGTACTTGGAAAAGCAATTGCACAACATTCCATAGGGTTAATGTTTTTAACAAACACCCCATTTTTCATCCGGTCATTAGCAACCTGTTGAGCAGTCAATTTTTCTTGTCTTATTTTGATCGTGAAATGCTTGCCGGTTAGGCATCGAATATGCAAAAATGCTATTGATACTGGAAATAGTATCGATTTCGAAATTGCTCCTCGTGTCTATGCTTTACGTAATTGTTTATTTTGCGTGTCCACCTGTTCAAGGTGCGATTGGTTTTGTTTCGCCATCAAATAGAATCCGATTCTATCATTGTCATTGCTTTTAGCATTCTGATATTACTCGCAGAGTGCGTAGCTTTTTTAAATGCGCATCGACTTGTTTTTCTGTAGCACCGACTGCTCCTTCACGCCTAATATGAAAGTACGAATGTTTCCTTTTAATTCCGCTGAAAGTCAGCCGTTTCGTTTGTGACAGCTTAACATCAATCATTTGAGAATGTGACAAAGCACGACAGTATGGTTTTGTCATGCAAGAAAGAACTTTCTAGCAGAATATAATGGAAGAATTGCCAATGTCTGAAAAGGGCTTCAATGTGCGTTGATGAATTTTGTGGTGATGAATCGGTCAACTGTTTCTCTTTTA